>JASDFA010000002.1:87640000-88840000 GCA_035772735.1 Datura wrightii | reverse complement strand
CAAATCACCTCTTCTATGAACTCTTCATCCAGGGGCGTTTTAGATTCAATTTTTTAAAAAATAATTATGATAAGAGAAAAAAAGTTAGAATCCTACCAAGATTTGTAAATCATCAATATAGTTATAATCTAATCATACCCATGTCTAGAGATTGAAGAATCATGCAATTGATCAAACCCCATAATTGATTATTCATTATTTAACACTAATTTATAGGAATTGGGCATGGGTGTGGAAGGAAGACACCCATTAAAACCCTACATACCTTGAAATGGATTAACTGAAAGTTCCTTGAATATCCACAAAGAAATTGATGGAAACTTGGGGAAGAAGCCTTGAATATCCAAAAAATCTCTCTAAAGTTCTTGCATGAGAATGGGCATGCATAAAGGACTCAACTCACCTTATCACACTCAGAAAATATCTAAAATGACATAGTTTAGGGTCTAAAGGCATGGAAAAATCGAAAATACCCTTAATGAAACTGACTTGAAATCTGGCCGGATGGAACCCACGAGTGGTACCAACGGGTTGTGGAACCCCCATGGCCCATCCTGCCTTCTTTTTTAAAACACTACAGAAAGCAATTCTCAAAATTGTACCACAGAATCACAGGATGGATCGTCCTAAGATTCAATAGACCGTTCCTTTGGTCGTTTCCTTCTTCTGAAATTTTGCACTCCCATTCCACGAGTCTCACCACAGCTCGTTGTTAGCTTCAACAGTGCGTGGTTTCCACCCGATGTCTCCACTGTGACAGTCCACAACTCTACCACGACTGCTAACAATGGGCCGTTGTAACACCCATTGCTACTTCAGCCATCTGGGCTGACTCCTTACCATGACCACCTTGACGGCTCATTGTTTGTTACAATGGGTTGTCGAGTAAACCGTTGTTTCCCCCTAACATCTAAACTCCTAAATCCACGACCACAATGATGGCCCATGGTTACTGACCACGGGTTGTGGTACCTGTTGTTCTGCAACCTTTTTCCCAATTTTCAGCAATTTTACAATTTAGCTTCCTGGGTCTACTCCTAAGCACTTTCGAGGTATTACAGGTTTGGTGGCGGACGTCGTCCCAAAATTCACCAGAGATCATAGGCCCTAGCATAATTGTCATCCAATGTTCCATTATGACTTAGACGTGATCAGAAGGGTAGAGCTTTAGGCTCTAGAGGTCAGGGGAGCATATCAGGAGAGCCCAACATTTCAGCTTGTGGTAGTTATGGCAGGAGGCACACCGAAAAGTGCTTAGTAGGTTCAGGCGTGTGCTTCAGGTGTGGGAAGCCTGGACACATGATCAGAGATTGCCCTTCAACCAGACAAGGCCATGGTAGAGATCGTGACCTAGCCACCAGTTCAGCAGCTCCACCAGCACATTCAGCTCAGCAGGGTGCATCCACTAGTACAGGTGGTGGCTAGCGGAAGAATAGGTTCCATGAACTTTTACCTCCACAGGAGAAAGAACGCTCACCTGATGCGGTTACAGGTATATTACGAGTATTCCATCTTGATGTGTATGCATTGTTAGATCGAGGGGCTACCTTATCTTTTATGACTCCTTATATTGTTGTTAGTTTTGGAGTCAGTCTTGAAATGGTATTAGAATTCTTTTTAATCTATACTCCAGACGGTGAGTCGGCTGTAGCTTGACAGGTACAAGATAATTGCCTTGTCACGGTCCTTCAGAAAGTTATGTCACCTGACCTAGTAAAGTTATACTTGAACGACTTTAATATTATCTTCAGTATGGATTGGTTGTATGTTTTCTTTGCTTCGATAAATTATAGAACTTGTATGGTAGAGTTTCTATTTCTAGGTAAACCAGTCCTAGAGTGGAAGGGTAGTTCAGCTGTGAGTGTAGGTCGTTTTGTTTCCAACCTTAAGGCCAGGAAATGATCTCTAAGGGTTGCGTTGATGTCGCCCAAAGAGATCTGAAGCGATCTATGTCAAATATAGAACTCAACGAAGGTTGAGATTGATTCCACAAGGAATATGGAAAGAACTTGAGTTAATGTGAATGGTTGTTACTATCGAATTACTTATTTCCTAAGGGGGAAAGAAATTAAATAATAAACAAAAGTAAAAACTACTTGATGTTTAGATCAATGTTGGTTTATATTCAATTAACGAGTTGACTACGATTGTGTTCCCCAAGACTTCATAACTACAAGGATTTTACACATGTGATCTATTCCATTGTTTAACATGCAATATATGTAACTTAGGTTCACCGAAATGGTTGGTCCCCTATCTAGATGATTATCACCATGCAACTTGGTCCGTATATGGGTGTATGCTTAATTAACCCTTACCCTTAATATCGGATTAGCTATCCATAGACAAGTTCAAGTTATTAGATGAGGTTTGATTGCCTCAAATCTCCATTGCTAATCCCTTTTACCATTCACTACCTCCTTGTTCGGTATGTAAGAATAAGGCAAGTCCTAACATTTGCAACCGTCAAGAATCAATTAACAAGAAGGGAAAAACAATAAATGCAGTAAACTCCGTTCAAGAATCACTAAGTGTTTCACCTATGTGTGTTACTTCATCTTGGTTCCCACAACCCTAGTTATGGGTTTAGCTACTCATGTTTGAATGATCACAATCATAAAATATTGAATAAATCGTAATTGCAACTTACAAATTATCGTAGAAGAAAATCAAGTAAATTGAATAAAACTCCAATCTTGATGAATAAAGTCCAATGTTGCTTTTGATCCTGAAAATTGAAGAACAAAATTGTAAACCTTGTTTCTTGAACAAAGAAAAATCGTACAACACCAAAATCTATATGAAAAAGTAGTAAAAATAAGATGTCTAATTGCGTAACATTAAATTACACCTAAACAATGATTTTATAGTTCCAAGGAAACCTTTTCATAAATAAAATAGGAAACCAGGTCATCAGTGGTCACGAGCTTTGTAACGATTCGTTAGGACCTTTGATGATTCGTGCCTTTCTAAAATCAGTTGTCCTCAGCATCAAACCCAGTTGTGGCAACGGGTCACCTAACGACTCATTGTGCTTAGGCACTAGTCGTTAGCCCCTCGTGGTCTAACTTCTTCAAATCTCCATTGTATCTTATAGTTGGTTCCAGTGATCTGCCAACGAGTCGTTTAGTCAACTAATGACTCGTTATGTCTTTCGTCATTCCACTGGTTACTTCGTCAATAAATTATCTCCCAGTCTTCATGACCGACTTCATGACTCATTACTAGATGTAATGAGTCATTCCCTCAATCCGTCAGGTACACTGGTCTTGCAACTTCTAAACTCATATTTTGCCCACGACTTCAGCAACAAGACGTGCTTAGTGCCAATGACTCGTGAATTGTCTGACATTCACCTGTTTAGTTGTTTTAAGCATTAATTTGCCCAGTTCACTTCCAAACCTATTTTCCTGCAATATTAAACACAAAACGCGTCATACCTACATAAACACACCTGCAATGTGTATAATTTCTTGGTTTTAAGCGTGGAAAGTGCCATAAAATCACGGCACATCAACACCCTCAACTTTGAAATTTTGCATGTCCTCAGGCAAAAACAAAAATAAAATAGACTAAATTAAACTAATTCGATGCTTCAATCGAAAGAACTCTAGGAAACTTACGACAGTCACATTTATTCATCAAATCAAATTTTCTTAGCCCTCTTTCATCATATCAACTCAAATCATAATGCATATGCAGAATTTCCAACCATGACATAGAGGAATACTGTCACTTGCAACCACGCACATAAATCTATAACATGACCCAAACGATTTGTAGACGATTTTGTTGACCAAATTCTCTCACCTCAAAGAAGTCCTATACTCACACATGTGTATATGATTAGTTTGATATATTTCTCTTTGGTACTAGGTAAGATTCACTCGCTCTCACAAAGAAATTCTAACTATGTGCATGCAATACCATAGGCTTGCCTTTACTTTCAATACCTTGATTTTCAGACAAGTAACCAGGATAACTATAGGACTTTCTAGGCTTGTAACGTAGGCTCAGGTTCGGGTAGGGTACATATGAAATTAGTAGCTTAACCCTCCTTGGCACTACACACTTCTTGACTCCATTTTTAACCCTTTTTTATTTTCTCCCCTTTTTCCTTTACTTGCTTCTTCTTTTATTTGCATTTGCAACTACGAGTGTGGTTTCTCTTCATTCAAGCAGCCATTGATGTCACATCTTTCTTTTCTTTTCTTTTCTTGCTCTTTGACAATATTTTTTTAATTTCTTTCTTTTCTTTTCGTTATGCATAATGCACCCGCTCTTTCCTTTTCATTACCCAAATTTTCATTCCACCCTACTCTCTTTAGTCACCCCTATAATAGCCACCCTCAACTTAGGCAATTTTCTTGGGTGGAGGTTCACAGTGTCCAAGGATGAACCAGGGCAAAAATCAGGTTCATTCTTAACAAAAGCAGGAATATGAATTTGTGTCAACAAAAATAAAGGTTGATTTAAGCTCAAACATTTGAATCAAGGGATTTTTATTCTTTTTTGGTAGGTGTTTTAAGGCTAAAGTGGGGTCATAAATCAAAAACAGCCTATGATCCTTTCCTAGTTTCCTATCATCTATCTTGGTACGACTGACTAGGCAAGTTCTAGATTGACACACACAGCCAAATTTCGCTATTAAACCTCACTCACTCATAGAACAGGTCCACATCATCACTTCTACTAATTTCTAGTTCAGGTACAGCCATACAATGGTAAACATGTTCACAGTTTCAATGCTATGCAAAGATTCACAAAGGTCATACTTGTCAAGTTTAATATACACATAAAAAAATTTAGGAGGGGTATCAAATTGTTAGTTCAAAAAAAATCAACAATTTAAGCTCTTGACTGCCTTCAGTTCACCTAACTTTCTTCCGACTAACACAAACAAACACTAAAAAATTATTAAACCCTAACGACGTCGGTTTTACAAGATATGGAACACCCGAGGAAAAAGTTATCCCGCACGAAAAACCCTTGGTTTATGTTCAACAAAAGAAATGCACAGGTATCCCTCCCCACCCTATCAAGAAAAGCATGTGTCATCCTCGACGCATATTATCAGACAAAACTACGGAAATAGGAAACATACTTGTGCGACCTAGGTGTCAGCTACCTAGTCGGTGGAGGATGTAGATACTACTCCAATGATGTCTCCAACATTACCGGCTTGACCTATTGCATTTTCAGATCCAAAGGAGCTCGTCCCTTCTCCACGAGCTCTCGCTACCTCAATCTCAACTCTCTATCGAGCCTCCTCTCTCGATACATGCAGAACTCTCTCCATCACACTCAGCTCTCATTTTTACTGACTTAGCAGAGAAACATCATTTTCAAAGCTTGCCTCCTCACGATCGCTTTTTCCTTTATCATGTGCCACTGGCTCCTCAGTAATAAAATCAAAAACCAGTGGTAGCTCTTCTTCAATTTGATCATCTATCACAGGAAGCACCAGTGGAGGTACTGCAGCTACCTATCATAAGGCCAAATCCTGCACCTCAGCTCTGAGCGCTCCTAGATCTACATACCATTTTGCCAATTCAGACACCTGTAACTATGAAAGGCACTCATCCATTCGTCTCTCAAAAGCATCCAACCGGCCATGCACACAACTGGTCAATGCCTCCAACTCTTTTGTCACCCAAGGCTTTACCTACTCCATCAGAACTTTAACCTGTAGAGCCTTGTATGCCTGTTTCTTCTCGACCTTAGCTAGCCTCCTAGACATATCAACCAAAAACGCCTGAGAAATCATAATTAGGCCAGCTGTAGTGGCTCATGGAGGAGCAACTGGTGGTCTAGGTGCTGCTGTGGTGGATGATGACTCGGGAACACCAGCAGGTGCGGAGTTGTCCGCTACATCTGTAGCCTCAGGTTGGCTACCCATCTCTATATCCTCAACAGGCTTAGCCGCCAAATCAGTGAACTATGGAGCATCAGTTTGCATACCACTGCCAAATGCCTCTGCTAGTATGGTTGCTCTAGCGGATGCAGTTGCTTGATTCCTTGCTCTCGATACCAGGTTTGTGTCATCTCGAATCAACCTGATATCTTCCATCTTCTGTACCACTATTCTCTGATCAACTGATGGCAACTCCGGCACCTTTAACTCCTGACAGAGTCTATCAATCAGACAAGGGAAGAAAATTATAGTACCGTCATTGATTGCTCTCTCTCTAATATCCTCAGCAATGTACCATAGGAAATTGATGGCATATCCCTCCATAATACTTTCTAGCAATGTCGCTCTGTCAGGTGAGAAGATGTTATCGTTGCTGGTTGGTACCAGCCTATGCTGCATCAGTGACCACCAAAATTTAGCCTAAAAGTTGAGTGTGGCCTTCTTTATCTGAGACTCTGTGTCGTGCAACCATTCAACCAACGAACCTCTTGTAGCAATGATCCGAGATAGCCAAGTATATTGTCTGATGTGCTCCTGACTATTCAGTTCTTTAGTCTTGACTTTCTTTAACTCGAATACCCTGTGGTTGAACTCGGCCATGCTCATCGGTGCATGATAATCTGGCCCATATAGAAGCTTAGAGATGGTCTCCTCAGATATATCTACAGGAGTCTCTCGAACTAACACCTGTGTCAAGGCAGGACTTTTTTTTGAGTCTTGTCCCCCTAATGCCAAATGTTATAGTATGGCTCCGTAGGCCGCATAGAATTCTCTTACTAAGCATGGGATGTAGCTTCCTAATGGCTCGGTCAACCACCGGAACCTGTACTTGTCGAACACAGCTTACAGCTCTAGAAGGTCTTTCAGCCTTGTAGTGACTAGCCTCGGCTCCTCGTATATGATCCTTTTTGGATTTGCTTTATCATTAGGAGAAATATCTCTATTGTATATGGCCCTCATACCACGAACACACCATCTCCGCACGTTCCTTGGTTGGTCGTTTGATGTGTTCGAGGTCTTAGTCAATTCATAATCAAAGTTCCCTTGCTGAGCATGTGACTCGTCAGCTACCTCTAGGTTTTGCCCAATTGTGAAGCTCTCAGGAACATGTGCAGTTGTAGCCCTAGCATTAGCATCAGTGCGGCTGGGAGGATCCCTCGCTAGTGGAGTAGGAGCATCGACCAAGTCTGTCGAATTTGAAGTTTGTTGAGACCTAGCCCTGGTTGATCTCCTCACTAACTACTCCTATGAGAAGTCATATTCTTCCACTGAGCTACTTGATTCTTCGGAAGAGGATGGCTCATTCTAAAGTCTGCGGTATGATGGTTGACTTCTTTCCGGCACTTTTCTTTGCAGGACCTTTCTTTGGTGTACCCCTCAAAGCCATTGTACCTGTGGAAACACTGTTAGTTACCAGATGAGATAACACGAAAACACTTTTCAAATACTGCTCAGTGGTCCTGACGAGTGACTAAATGATTCGTTGCCAATGACGGGCAACGACTCGTGAGGTCCCTCATTGTCTCAAACCATACTTTCTTCATGTTGGGCCAGTGTACTTAACGACTGGTCCCAACGAGTCCTTACCTGAGGGGATGAGTAGTTAAGTCAGTCGTTAGGTACACTGGTCTCTTAAGATTATTTTCCACTCAGGACGAGCTACACAATGAGTCGTTTGATGATCTAACACTCGTGATGTAGCTCGTGCTCAAGAGTTTCAGTTTACCTATCCAGTCATCTTCATCCATTACCATTTTCAATCACACATTCACACAAGAACTCAGTTAACAAGTCCCGCAATTCCAGTTTAATCAATTCTTCGATATCACCGGCTACCTGGGTTTACTATCGAATTGAAATAACAAGCCGAACGAGTACCATATTAATCAAACAATTTCAAGGTCATTCAAAGCATGAGTCCCAAAAAAAATCTTATCTAAATGCAAGAGATACTCACAATTAATTAAGAAAAAATATACTCACAAGATGCTTTAACAGAGATGGGAAGTTCAATCGTGTGTGCGTGGTTACTGTTGTGAGTGAAATTTTAAGGATTTTTCAATGAGGTTGAGTTGTAAATTCTTTTTTGAACGGTCCTCGGTGATTGATTGTGATGAAAAGATGAGGAGAAGTTGTAAGTTGGAGTGTTATCTGGGTTTTAGTGGGTGATGGGTTTTTTAAAAAAAATTCAATTTGCCTCTTTAATACTTGAGTTAAGTCGGGTCGTGGGTTTTGAATCATTTAACTTCACCCCGACCCACGTAATGGATTTTTAGGGAGCAAAATGGTTTGTTTTGAATTCTTAAGTACTTGTTCTGAAAAAAACCTTACCTTCGACAGAACGAGTCAAGCAACGACTCCTGGTGTCACCCAACGAGTCGTGGCCTGAGTCGTGGTTCTTGAACTATTGTAGCTACATGACGAGTCACTTAACGACTCGTTTAGTTTTCCAATGACTCATTGAGTGTGTCTTTATCACCCTTCTCTATTTGATTCTACCTTTAATCTAGTATACATGACGGACGATCTCACGATTCGTTTCCAGAAGAGAAGAGTCGTTAAGTCAACCATTGCTCCCCTATTTTCTGTGATTGTCTTCACAATTAGACTGAACGAGTCGTTAGGTTAAACGGCGACTCTTTCTGTGACATTCTGCACCAGATCTGAAGTTCCAGATTTTGGTTCCAACTTCAAATTTTCCATCTTAATCACCTGTACCCATTAACAAATGTAAACACTATATTTTTCTTAAAATTACAACTTGGGTTGTCTCCCAAGAAGCGCTTGATTTAATAACGCAGCACGACGTGGGTGTTTTGGCTATTCAGACTTTACGAAACACCTCCATGGGTTTCCTCCCATGTTGTGCCTGATTTAACGTCGCGGCATGACGCAAGTCTCTTGATTACTCAGAATTCATCAAGTAATTCGTATCCATCCTCCAGTGCTGAGACCATGACAAATTCCTTTGGTTGATTCATGGTCCGGCAAATGTTAAAGGTGACCTCTTCTTTGTTTAACCTGAATTTTAACTGGTCTGCCTCCACATCTACTAGGGCCCTACCGATTGCAAGGAATGGTCACCCCAAAATGATGGGGACCCCAAAATCCACTTCGCAGTCCAGAATCATAAAGTCTGCTGGGAATAAAAAATTTTCCACCTTGATCATCACATCAAATAGGATCCGCACTTGCTTTTTAACGGTTCTGTCAGCCATCAATAGCCACATAGTAGTTGGTGTGGGGGCTCCAAGCCTAATTTTTTGAACACTATTAGCGACATCAGATTTATGCTAGCTCCCATGTCACAAAGCGCCCTTGCAAACTCGACATTCCCAATGGTGCAAGGTATAGTAAAAGCACCTAGGTCTTCCTTCTTCTAAGCTAGGACCTGTGTAGTTATGGCACCACAGTGGTGCAAATTATCGGCAGGTTTAAAGCTTACATTCCTTTTCCTAGTGATGAGGTCCTTCTTAAATTTAGCATAGTTGGGCATCTGTTCAAGTGCCTCGATTAATGAGATGTTCACCGACAATTTCTTAAGCATAGAAATAAATTTGTGATACTTCCTATCTTCGGCCTTCTTTTTGACGTTGTGGATAAGGAGGAGGAGGTCTAGGGATCGATGTAAACTTTTTTTGTGCCTCCTTCTCCTTCTCATGGGTAGCTCCTTTCTCCTTTGCATTAGTGGGAGCAGTCTTCACATCTGAATCTCCAACCAAAGTTGGGTTTCAAAAATCTGGTACGCTGTCATCATTCATCTAGAGGGGCTTTTCTGACTCCTTAATTACAATCGGCCTAGGAGGATCAACTATTTCCTTACCACTCCTAGTAGTAACTGATATGCAACGACTGCCATTTTTCAGATTTTGCACTATGTTGCTGGGAAGTGTGCCTTTCTTCCTCTGATTCATTACATCAGACATCTGACTCATCTGCTGCTCAATCTGTTCAAAGGCCACAACATGTGACTCCACCTTTTGATTTAAAGAAGAAATATCAATGCGGAGCTCCTTAAAGTGGCTATCTATTGTCTCCATCTGCTTGGTACTTGGGACGGCATGTCTTCAATCCTTGAACAACTGCACTCTGACTCACGATTTCTTGGAGGAACATATAGACCACTTCTATCATTCTTGTACTCCTCGCGCATCTTCCAGTCTTCATTATCTCTGTATTGGCCTCGATTGTAATTATTTTCCTTGTAAAAGTTTTGACCATGGTTCCTTTGAAATTTACACCAAGAGTCTTGGTTAGACCCTTTGGTGTTGGTCCGAAAACATGCCCTTTGATCATTCAGATAGTTAGCTTCCTCTTCAGACTCAGATTCACATCCATCATTTCTCGGGGCCTTTCCTTGAGAACCCATAACATTTACTTTCTCAGCTCTAGCTCTTATCAGATACTTATCAAGAAACCCCATAGTTGTTTTAATATCAGTAGTATCTTGATCATGCTCTTCATCTTTTCTTCTCTGTTCTGCAGACATACCAACCGCATAAGAACTTGGCCGAATCTTTGAATCTCTAGTGTGCCAAGCTCGATTTGTTTTGGTGATCCTATCAAGTAGCTCAACAGCCTCTGCATAAGTGTGGCTCATAAAGGCTCTTCCAGAGATGGTGTCAGCCACCACCTTGGTGTTAGCATTCAGAGACCTATAGAAGATCTCTAATCATTTGGAATCCTATGATTTCCCCTTTTTGAGTTTATTGTTGAAATGCAGCCAAGTCTTGTGAAGTGCCTCCGAATTTAGTTTTCTGAAGTAATATATTTCATCTTTCAATTGCAATGATTTTGATGGTGGGAAGAATCTTTCCAGAAAAGCTCTCTTAAGTTCCCCCAACTAGTGATAGAATCATTTGGTAGCTTAGCCAACCACATCGTTGCCTCACTCCCCTAATGAGAAAGGAAATAACCTCTGTCTGATCGCGTCCTAGCTCACTCTCGGTTTTTTGTATGCCTTACATATACCCACAAAATTTGTCAAGTGAGCATGGGCATCATTTAATCCATGACCAGCAAATATTCCCTTCATGTTGAGCAGTTGGATCATTACACTTGTAATATCAAACTTTGCCCCAGAAGGCAAAGGGGGAGGTACTATAGCTCAAGTGGCACTAGCTTCGTCTATTTCAGCATCATCCTCCTCATCAAAATACCGGTGTCTCTAGTGTTTTGGACCTCTGTGTCGTCTAGCTCACTCTGCTTCTGCAGCTAGACGTTGCTCTTCAGCACCTCTAGCTAACTCACGATCTCTAGCCCGAACTTGCTCCTCAACCAACATTCTCACTATGTCTTGTTCCACGGTATCCTGCTCTTGGATATTGGTCATTCTTAGGTTTCTTAACATCCGCTCAAGTTCGTGATCGATTGGAATCAAGGATTTATCTTGTCTTTCGGGCATGAACAAACCTAAGACCTGTTAAGCAACCAAAAACAATAAAAGAAAAATAAAAAGGAAAATAAGAACCAATAGTAAAGCAAACACAATTAACAAAAGCCTTAGCCGTGTTCACCGACAACGGTGTCAAAATTTGATGTCGCCCAAATTACACCTTGCAAATGAGATATAAAGCTGTCGAGGTCAAATATAGAACCCAACGAAAGTTGAGGTCGATCCCACAGGGAATATGCAAAAAACATGAGTTAATGTGAATGGCTATTACTATGGAATTACTTATTTCCTAAGGGGGAAATAAATAAAATAATAAACAAAAGTAAAACTACTCGATGTTTAGATCGATGTTGGTTTGGATTCAATTAACGAGTTTACTAGGATTGTGTCCCAAGACTTCATAACCACAAGGCTTTTACACTAGTGATCTATTCCGGTGTTTAACATGCAATATCGGTAAGTTAGGTTCCCCTAAATGGTTGGTCCCCTATCTAGATGATTATCACCATGCAACTTGGTCTGTATACGGGTGTATGCTTAATTAACCCTTACCCTTAATATCAGATTAGCCATCCCTAGACAAGTTGAAGCTATTAGATGAGGTTTGATAGCCTCAAATCTCCATTGTTAATCCCTTTTCCCATTCACTACCTCCTTGGTCCAGTAAGTAGGAAGAAGGCAAGTCCTCACATTTGCAACCATCAAGAATCAATTAAAATGAAGGGAAAAACAATACATGCATTAAACCCCATTCAAGAATCACTTAGTGTTTCATCTAGTTACTTCATCTTGGTTCCTACAACTCTAGTTATGGGTTTAGCTACTCCTGTTTGAATGATCACAATTACAGAATATTGAATAAATCATAATTGCAACTTACAAATTATCGTACAAGAAAATCAAGTAAATTGAATAAAACTCCAATCTTGATGAATAAATTCCAATGTTGCTTTTGATCCTCAAAATTTAAGAACAAAATTGTAAACCTTGTTTCTTGAACAAAGAATAATTGTACAACACCAAAATCTATATGAAAAAGTAGTAAAAATAACCTGTCTAATTTGCGTAACATAAAATACACCTAAACAGTGTATTTTAGTTCCAAGAAAACATTTTCCTAATTAAAACTGGAAACCAAGTTGTTAGTGGTGACGGGCTTGGTAACGATTTGTTAGGACCATTGATGAGTCATTCCTTGCTAAAATTAGTCATCCTCAGCATCGAACCCAGTTGTGGATATGGGTCACCTAACGGCTTGTTGTGCCTGGGCATGAGTCGTTAGGCCCCTCGTGGTATAACTTCTTCAAATCTCCACTGTATCTTACGGTTGGTTCCAGTGATATGCCAATGAGTCGTTTAGTCAACTAACGGCTCGTTATGTCTTTTGTCATCTTCACTGGTTACTTTGTCAATAATTTCTCTTCGGGTCTTCACAACTGACTTCACGACTTGTTAACAGATGTAACGAGTCGTTCCCTCAACCCGTCAGGTACACTGGTCTTGCAACTTCTAGACTCAACCTTTTCCCACGACTTCAGCAATGAGTCGTGCTAAGTGCCAACGACTCATGAAGTGCTTAGCAGTCACCTATTCAGTTGTTTTAAGCATTAATTTGCCCAGATCACTTCCAAACCTATTTTCCTGCAACATTAAACACAAAACACATCATACCTATATAAACACACCCGGAATATGCATAATTTCTTGGTTTTAAGCATTGAAAGTGTCGTAAAATCATGCCACATCATGCGTGTCTAGTCCAAATCAAGGATTCTACGTCCGAGACCCCGACTCTACAGTTTGTCACTGTGGTATGTGAGTATCTTGAGGTGTTTTCAGATAACCTACTAGGAGTCCCTCCAAAGCTGCAGATAGACTTTGGTATTGACCTTCTCCCTAATACGCAACCTATATCTATTCCTCCTTAAAGAATAGCTCCAGTCGAGCTAAATGAGTTGAAAGAGCAATTGAAAGATTTCCTAGATAAGGGTTTCATCAGGCCTAGTAAATTCCCATGCGGTGCTCCAGTTCTCTTTGTTCAAAAGAAGGATGGTTCCCTTAGAATGTGCATTGATTGTCGGTAGTTGAACAAGTTCATGATAAGGAATAAGTACCCTCTCCCCAGGATTGATGACCTATTTGACCAACTTTAGGGTGCCAAGTGATTTTTAAAAATAAACCTCAGATCCGGCTACCAACAGCTCCAAGTTAGGGAGAGTGACATGCCAAAGACAACCTTCAAGACACGGTATAGTCACTATGAGTTCGTAGTTATGTATTTTATACTAACAAATGCTCTTTCAGCTTTTATGGATTTGATGAACAGGATGTTCAAGCAATATCTGTATATCTTTGTGATTGTCTTCATAGATGATATTCTCATATACTCTCGAAGCGAGGAGGAGCATGCCGCTCATTTGAGAATTGTGTTACAGACTCTCAAAGATCGCCAACTATTTTCTAAATTCAACAAGTGTGAGTTTTGGCTGAACTCAGTGGCATTTTTGGGCCATGTGGTTTCTAGCAAGGGTGTGGTAGACTCTCAAAAGGTAGAAGTGGTAAATAATAATCCTAGACCTATTAGTCTGAAAGTCATTAGGAGCTCCTTGGGTTTATCTGACTACTATATGAGGTTCATAGAGGGATTTTTATCCATTACAAGACCGTTGACTAAGTTTACCAAGAAAAAGGTTAAATTTTATTCATTAGTATGTGTTCACGGACCATAAGAGCCTTTGGTATGTGTTCACTTAAAATGACCTGAATTTGAGGCAAAAGAGATTGTTATGGTTTCTCAAGGACTATAACATGAGTGTCCTTTATCATCTGGGTAAGGTCAATATAGTGGCAGATGCTCTTAGTAGGCTGACTGTGGAGAGCGTATCTCATGTGGAGGATAGAAGGAAGGAGTTGGCAAGGGATGTTCATAGGCTTTCTTATTTGGGGTTAGCCTTACAAATTCACCGGATGATGGTGTGATTGTTCAGAATAGATCAGAGTCTTCCTAGATGACGGAAGTCAAAGTTAGGCAAGATCAGGATTCTATCTTAGTGAAGCTAAAGGAAGTTTTTCGGAGTTAGAAAGTGGAGGTTTTCTCCCAAGCGGGAGATGGTGTACTCTAATACCAGGGACGATTGTGTGTACCAGCTATAGATGACTTAAGAGAGCAGATGTTGAGTGTGGCTCATGGCTCTTGGTACTCTATCCATCCAGGTGGCACCAAGATGTACCGTGATCTATGGGAAATGTATTGGTGGAATGGTATGAAGAAGGACATAGCAGTGGTTGTGCATAAGTGTCTGAATTGCCAATAGGTGAAGGTTGAGCATCAGAGACCTAGAGGTATACTTCAGGATATTAGTGTTCCTACCTGGAAGTGGGAAGAGAACAATATGTACTTCATTATAGGCTTGCGTCATACACGCTGATAGTATGACTCATATGGGTGATTATTGATAGGTTAAACAAATCAGCCCATATCTTACCAGTAAAAACTACCGATTCAGCTAAGGATTATGCTAGATCGTACATTTGGGAGTTAGTTGGATTACATGGGTTTGCTTTTCCATCATTTCAGATAAGGGTACTCAGTTCACGTCTCAGTTTTGGAGGACATTTCAGAGGGGCCTTAATACTAAGGTAAAGCTTAGCATAACCTTTCACTCGCAGATAGATGGTCAGGCCAAGCAAATCATTCAGACTTTAAGGATATGTTAAGAGAGTGTTTGATTGATTTCAAGGGTGGTTAGGATGATCATTTACCTCTCATTGAGTTTTCCTACAATAGCAGTTACCACTCCAGAATTGAAATGGCTCCATTTGAGGCTCTTTACGGGTGGAGGTGTAGATCACCCATTGGATGGTTTGAGGTAGGTGAAGCTACATTGGTAGGGCCAGATTCGGTTCATGAGGTTATGGATAGGGTTCAGCTTATTATAGAAAGGCTGAAAACAACTCAGAGTCATTAGAAATAGTATGCGAATGTTAATCGGAAAGAGCTTAAGTTTGAGGTTGATGATTGGATGTTTTTGAAGGTGTCTCCCATGAAGGGAGTGATGAGGTTTGGAAAGAAAGGGAAGCTTTATCCCCTATATGTTGGTCCTTATAGGATTTTGAGGTGAGTTGGTAAGGTGGCATATAAGTTGGAGCTACCGCAGAGTTAGCTTCGACACACCCAGTTTTTCATGTATCATGGTTTAAGATGTGTATTTGTTGCCCAGCCTTAGTTGTTCCTGTGGAAAGCATAGGTGTAAAGGATAGCCTTACCTATGAAGAAGTTCTGCTTGAGATCCTTGTCATCAGGTTTGGAAGTTGAGAAATAAGGAAGTCGCTTCATTAAAGGTGTTGTGGAGGAATCATCTTGTTGAGGGAGTTATGTGGGAGGCCAAAGAAGATATGATGGCTAGAAACCCATATCTTTTGCCTTCCGGCTCAGTTCCAGCATGAGGTATCAGTTTCCTCCTTAGTACTCTACTTAGTTTCATGTCAAGATCATGTCTCGAAGTTTCTTTCATGTTATTGTATGCATGTATGTTTCTTGAATTTTGTTTAGACATGTATCTCCCTAGCCCTTTAACAGGTTTAAATCAACATTTGAGGATAAATGTTCCAAGCGGAGATATTGTAACACCTCAAGTCTCGAAATGGCTTCTTGAAGAAAAAGGAACTGAAGTTGCAGGTCTGGTGTAGAGGGTGACAGAGGAGCTGATGGGTCGTCAGCCTCTTGACGGTTTTTATACCCTGGGAACACGAGGATCAAACTTGGGAGTTAAAATGGAGGAAAATTGAAATATTGCACCAGATCACAGAACAATCCATGAAGTGGCTCATGGGGAATGACCAAAAGTCGTGAAGTGAATCGTGGTCAAGCAGGGCTTGACAAGGAGTTGGGTGAGGCCACGAGCATGACCACAAGTCATGGTCAGACCTCACTACTCGTGAGGTCATCTGTGGCATGGATTGAATGGTTTGGGCAGTGGGGATCACGGGTGGTGACGACGAGCCGTGGTCAGCAACCATGATTCATAGGGTCTCTCGTGGGGTTCCCTGAGTGAAATTGGGCAATAGACTCCACGACTCAAGGCCACGAGTCGGTAGCCCTGGCCATGAGTCATCACGTCCCTCGTGAGGACGGGCAGTCAGCCAAATTTTGCGATTTCAGTAAGGGCTTTTCAATAATTCCTAAGTCCCAGGGGCCTATACTACATCATTTTAACATCAAGAAAGGGTAGTTTAAGAGGGAAAAGACTAGCCATGCATGCAAAGTTTTAGGAAGGTGATAGAAGGGTGATCTAGGTGATTGCAAGGTGTTCTTCATCGATTTTCTCTTGAGCAATCTAGGAGATTGTAGAATTCAACTTCTCGCAGGTATGCAGAGTCATGAATTGGTGTCTTCTTCCACACAGATGCCCAATTTCTATCTAAATATGAGAAATTACTATGATCAAGTTATGGGGTTTTCACCCAATTGCATAATTCTTTAATTTATATACATGGTTACGATTATATTATGCTTCTATTGAAAAATTGTGAAGCATGGGCAGATTTTAAATTATTTCCAATCAAAATTGCCTTTTCTAGTTTATGAAATTAAAGTCCCATGGATGAGAAGTTCATGAAAGAAGAGTGAGATGATGAATGTATGATGATAATGATATTTAATGATTAAAAGCGTGTTTCTAAATCTACCCATTGTTATATAATAGTTTTTATTGAGTAGATCCAACCATGAAAATTTTTTGGCCCAACCCCTTATATCGAGTATGATGATGTAGTATCTCTAAAATAAGCTTACCACACCGTTTTTGGAGTAAAGGCTCCTAGTTATCTTTGATCTTGTGGTATGTTTCAAAATAAAACTTCTCATATGCATGAATTCACAATTGAGATGTATGTTATTATTGAGCCTCGTTTTCATACGATGCCGAGTCTATGCATGATTTCATTATTGAGCTTCATCAATAGACGATGTTGAGCTTTGTTATATATCATGTAGAGCATTGCATTTTTTGGGAGAAGAGTCTAGTTCACCCTATAGCCCAGAACTACGTGCCAACGTAGTTTGATACTATTATATCATTGGGACCTCCCTTGTGTGCTATCCCCAGCCCAAATGTCCCATGAGCTTGATATCCATATTAGGGTAGCGTCCTTAGGCATGGAAAAGTTTTGGACGGCTTTTCCCACTTGAGTGTAATAGTCGGGACCACGTAAGCTCTATCGTGTTATGCTGGTTAAGTGATGAGTCTCCCATTGTCTATATGATTCAGATCTGGATATCCATTACTCATGGTTATTATTTTATACATGCATGTTCTAAAAGCAAGGTTTTACTCATTTTTCAGCTTTTGTTAGAAATGTCATACTTCAGCTTTGCGTCATTCGAGTCAGTTATGATGTTATGAAGCTATATATTGTCATATTATGAAATGATTATGATTTCAAAAAGAATGCATGGAAGGGCTCCTCTCATATTTGAAAGCTTATGATATGTTATGCAATGCTTAAAATCATTTACTTTCCTTAAGCGGTTTTACTCACATACTGACTCGCATAGTCTATGCTATATCGTTTCATGATACAGGACCCAGCTCCCAGGCTTAGCCCCGCTCGTAGTCAGTTGTCAGAGTTAGTGCCTGCTTAGTTGGTGAATCCTCATCCTTCGAGGGCTAGACTTTCAGTTGCCCTTATGTATTTTCAGCTTCAATATGGTTGAGTTAGTTGGAGTCTTGTCCCATTAACTCATCCAGATTAGAGGCTTTTCAGACTTATGTATGTATTCAGCTTCGGATGCTTATTCTGATGTTATGTTGAGTTAGACTTTTGTTGAGTTCATAGTGTTGATTCTTCAGTTTATTGATTGAGTTAGATGTAGGCTTGTGCCATGGGTCGACTTAGGATCTCTCGGGGTCCCTTGTCCCGTGTCTACGATCCGAGCCTCCGTTCAAGTCGTAACAAACTTGGTATCAGAGTCATAGGTTTGAAGTGTCCTAGGGTGTCTGAAAGCCGTGTTAAGTAGAGTCTTTTTTAGGGTGTTAAGCGCGCCACACTTATGACGAAGACGCTACGAGACATTTAGGAAATCTTCCCTTTTTTCAGGATCTATGTTGTGCGATGAAAAGTCTTTCTATCCTTCTAATTCGTGCTATTCGCAATTGTAGAATCATGGATCCTCTAAGAATGAAAGGGAGGAGGAATAGAGGTGGTGAAGGGCACGAGGATGGCAATGGTTATGGGCATCAGCCAGCCCCACCAGTCTAGGAGCCCCAGACACGGGAGCCGGCTACCCATGCTGAGTTCCGGGCCACTATTCAGATGCTTGCACAGGAGTTGACCACTTAGTTCAATCAGTAAGACATTTCTCATGTTCATCAAAATGGCAATGCAACGGCGGCTCGAGTCAGAGACTTCTTGATGATGAATCCGCCAGAGTTCCTTGGGTCCAAGGTAGATGAGGACCCACATGATTTCATTGATGAGATTGTCAAGATCACCCAGGTCATGGGGGTGAGTAGTGTTGAGTGCGCAGAGTTGGCCTCCTACCACTTAAAGGGGGTTTCGCACATCTGGTTTCACCAAAGAAAGGATAGAAGGTTCGTAGGAGCATGTCCTATCACGTTTGAGGAGTTTCATATTGCATTCTGAGATCGGTTCTTCCCTTGGGAGATGAGGGAGCCAAAGGCATCTGAGTTTGTAAACTTGAAGCAGGGAAGAATAACAGTGCAAGAGTATTCCCTTTAGTTTACTCGCCTATAGAAATTTAGTGGCTGATTAGAGGACGCGGGTGAGAAGATTTGTGCGTGGCATAACAGGGTATTTGGAAAAGAGTGTTCGATTGCTATGCTCCATCATGATATGGACTACCCTCAAATTGTGTTGTACTCCCAACAGATTGAGGCGGCACATTCGAGAGAGAGGGAGGCCAAGAAGGCCAAGACCTAGGACCACGTATTCTCTCATCAAAGGTCCAATGGTGGGCACCGACAACAAACTAACCAAAAATCATCAGCCCCAACATCTTCGGCATTGAGTGTGCCATCTAGGCCTAGACATGATTAGAGAGGGAGAGCATCAGGATCAAGGGGTCAGAGCAGCAGACCGTAGATTCTAGCATCCCAGCCTATGACAGATGTGGTCGGGGGAACACAGTCTAGTGCTTGGTAGGTTTAGGTGCTTGTTTCGGATGTGGGCAGCTCGAACACATACTTAGAGATTGTCCAGCTGCGAGGAAGGATCAGGTTGGGGGCCGAGGCATAGCTTCTAGTTTAGCAGTCCCTCCCGCATGCTCAGCATATCAGGGAGCATCTACTAGCACAGTCGGCGGTCAGCGACAGAACAGATTCTATGCTTTAGCATCCTGACAGGAGCAAGAGGTCTCCCCAAATGTGGTCATTGGAATGTTAAAAGTTATCCATGTTGATGTATTTGTTTTGCTACATCCGGGGGCTACCATGTCTTTTATGACACCTTATGTGGCCAATAGCTTCAGAGTCAATCTCGATATCTTGTCAGAACCATTCTCTGTTTCTACCCCAGTAGGTGACTCAGGTATAGCAAGACGGGTGTATAGAGGTTTCCTAGTCTTAGTCCTTCATAAGGTCACCTTCTTAGATTTGATAGAGTTAACCATGACCGATTTCGATGTTATTCTCAACATGGATTGGCTATTTGCATGCTATGCTTCAGTTAATTTTAGAATCCGAACAGTAGTGTTCAGATTTCCAGGAGTGCCCATCTTAGTGTGGAAGGGTAGTTCAGTCGTGCCTGTAGGTTGATTCATTTCCTACTTTAAGACTAGGAAGATGATTTCTAAGGGTTGCATGTACCATCTAGTAAAGGTTAAGGATGTCGAGTCTGAAACCCCAACTATCCAGTTAGTTCTAGTAGTACTTGAGTTTCCAAAGGTCTTTCCTGATGATTTTCCAGTTGTTCCTCCCGAGCGGGAGATTGATTTTGGCATTATCCTTTTTCCTGACACGCAGCCTATATCTATTTGGCCCTACAGAATGGCTCCATCTGAGCTAAAAAAGTTGAACAATCAGTTGAAGGACTTGTTAGATAACGTCTTTATTAGGCCGAGTAAGTCCCGATGGGGTGCACCTGTGTTATTTGTCCGGAAGAAAGATGGTTTGCTTCGGATGTGCATTGACCTATCGGTAGTTAAACAAGGTCACCATCATGAATGTATACCCTTTACCAAGGATTGATGACTTATTTGATCGTCTTCAGGGTGCAAAGTGTTTCACCAAGATAGATCTCAGATCCGTGTATCACCAGCTTAGGGTCCGGGAGAATGACATCCTAAAGACAGCTTTCAGGACCAGATATGGTCATTACGAATTTGTTGTTATGTCTTTTGGACTAACAAATGCCCCTGCAACTTTTATAGATCTAATGAACAGGGTGTTCAAGGCATATTTGGAAATGTTCGTGATTGTGTTCATTGATGACATCCTTATATACTCTCGAAGCGAGGAGGAGCATGCTGCTCACTTGAGAGTAGTGCTTCAGATACTCAAGGACCGTTAGTTGTATGCAAAATTCAACAAGTGTGAGTTTTGGTTGGACTCCATGGAATTTTTAGGCCATGTGGTATCGAGTGAGGGCATAAAGGTAGATTCTCAAAAAGTCAAGGAAGTGAAAAATTTTCCTAGACTACTGAATCCTTCAGATATTAGGAGTTTCTTGGGTTTAGCTGGCTACTATCGGAGGTTTGTTGAAGGTTTCTCCTCCATCGCAGCACCTTTGACATAGCTGACTCAGAAAAAGGTAAAGTTCTAGTGGTCGGAGGCTTGTGATAAAAGCTTCCAAGAGTTGAAGACTCAACTCATTTTTGCTCCAGTGTTGACCCTACCTGAGGGTATAGATGGCTTCGTGGTATATTGTGATGCGTCAAGAATTGGACTTGGGTGTGTATTGATGCAGCATGGGAAAGTTATAGCATATGCCTCTAGACAATTGAAAGTCCATGAGAAGAATTACCCGACCCATGATCTTGAGTTGGCCATGGTGGTGTTCGCATTGAAGATATGGTGACATTACTTGTATGAGGTCCATTTGGATGTATTTACAGATCACAAGAGCTTGCAATATGTGTTCATACAGAAGGACCTCAATCTTCGGCAAAGGAGGTGGTTGGAGCTACTTAAGGACTATGACATGAGTGTCTTATACCACCCAGGTAAGGCTAATGTGGTAGCAGATGTACTTAGTAGACACTCTATGGAGAGTGTGTCCCATGTGGATTAAGGAAGGAATGATCTAGTGAAGGAGGTGCACCGACTCACAAGGTTGGGAGTAAGGTTGGTTGATTCGACCAATGGCAGTGTTGTGGTTCATAATGGATCAAAATTGTCCTTGGTGTCAGAGGTGAAAGCTAGTCAGGATGAGGACCCAATATTGGTAAAGTTGAAGAAAAATGTTCAAATCAGAAGGTAGAGATTTTCTCCAAAGGGGGAGATGGTGTGCTATGATACCAGGGTCACTTATGTGTTCCGGACGTGAGTGATTTGAGGAGCCAGATGTTGCATGAGGCTCATGGATCTAGATATTCCATCCATCTAGGTGCCAAAAAGATGCACCATGACTTGCGGGAAATCTATTGGTTGAATGGTATGAAGAAGGATATTGCTGAATTTGTAGCCAAGTGTCCGAACTGTCAGCAAGCGAAAGTTGAGCATCAGAGGTGGGGAGGTGTACTACGGGGTATTAGCATTCCTACATAGAAGTGGGATGAAATCAACATGGACTTCATAACAGTTTTGCCTCGCACCCATAGACAATATGACTCCATTTGGGTTGTGGTGGATAGGTTGACCAAAGCTGCTCATTTTCTACCAGTCAAAACTATCGATTCAGTGGAGGACTATACCAAGTTATACATCCGGGAGTTGGTTTTGGTTGCATGGAGTGCCCTTGTCCATTATATCGGGTAGAGGTACTCAGTTTAGCTCTTACTTTTGGAGATCTTTCCAAAAGGGACTTGGTAGTTAGGTTAAGCTTAGCATAATGTTTCATCCGGAAACAGATGATCAAGCGGAGCGGACTATTCAAACTCTTGAGGATACGTTGAGATCATGTGTCGTTGATTTCAAAGGTAGTTGGGATGAGCACTTTTCTCTGATCAAATTCTCTTACAATAATAGCTATCACTCCAGTATCCAAATGGCACCATTCGAGGCTCTCTACGGGCGGATGTAGTCGCCAATCGGATGGTTTGAGGTTGGTGAGAAAGCTATGATGGCGTCGGATTTAGTCCATGAGGCCGTGGAGAAAGTTCAGTTTGCAAGAGAAAGGTTGAAAACGGCTCAAAGTCGCCAAAAGTCTTATGCAGATGTTAGAAGAAGAGAGCTTGAGTTCAAAGTCGAAGATTGGGTGTTTTTGAAAGTATCTCCCATGAAGGGACTAATGAGATCTTGAAAGAAAGGGAAACTTAGTCCCCTCTATGTGGGCCCATACCGAATTGTGATACATGTGGGAAAAGTGGCTTATGAGTTAAAATTACCTTCAGAACTAGCTTCAGTTCATCCCGTCTTCCATGTATCTCTCTTGAAAAAGTGTTTGGATGACCCAGCTCTAGTGGTTTCGATGGAGAGTGTGGGTTTGAGAGATAGCCTCAGCTATGAGGAAATTCCTATTGAAATATTGGATCGTCAGGTCCAGAGGCTAAAGAACAAGGAAGTAGCTTTAGTGAAGGTGTTATGGAGAAATCAGCATGTGGAGGGAGCAACGAGGGAAGCCAAAGCGGATATGATGGCTAAATACCCTCACTTGTTCCCTACCGGCTCAGTTTTAGTTTGAGGTATTAGTTTTTTCCCTAATACTCTAATCCGTTTCCATGTTCAGTTCATGTGTGCAAGTTTGTTTTAGGTTATGATATAGGTATTTGAGGTCTGAATTCAGCTCAGCTATGTAGTTCTTTTCGGAGGTAATCATTCCGTCAATTTTTGGTTTAAATGATCAGTATTTGCATATGATGATTGGCATATGATGATTGCATGTTTCTACATTTTCTTTGTGCTTCTAACATTAAAGCATGAATGTTCCCAAGGGGGATATATTGTTATACCTGGAAACCTGAGGATCAGAAACGGGAGTCAGAATGAAGGAAAACTACAATTTTGCACTAGATAACAGAACGATCCATGAAGTGGCTCGTGAGGAGTGACCACAGGTCGTGAGGTGACACGTAGTCAAGCAGGTCTTGGCAAGGGGTTGGGTGAGGCCACGAGCATGACCACGAGTCGTGGTCAGACCTCACGACTCATGAGGTCATCCATGGCATGGATTGAACGGTCTGGGCATTGGGGATCACGGGTGGTGACCATGAGTCGTAGTCAGCCACCACGATTCATGGGCTGCCTCATGGGGTCCCCTGAGTGAAATTGGGTAGTAGACTCCATGACTCCAGGCCATGAGTCATTAGCCCTGGCCAGTCCCCATACTATGTATTGTTATGTTATGAAAAGATTATTATTTCAGAAAGAATGCATTCAAAGACTCCTCTTAGATTTGAAATCTTATGATATGTTATGCAATGTTTTAAATGATTTACTTTACTTAAGTGGTTTTACTTTCCTTGAATACTCGGTATATTCCACTTACTGACCCGCATACTCTATGTTGTATTGTTTCATGATACAAGACCCAGCTCCCAGGCTCAGCCCCGCTCGTAGTCAGTTATCAGAGTTAGTACTTGCTTGGTTGGTGAGTCCTCATCCTTTGAGGGCTAGACTTTCAGTTTCCCTTATGTATTTTTAGCTTCGGTATTGTTGAGTTAGTTGAGGCCTTTTCCAATCAACTCGTCCAGATTAGAGGCTTTTCAAACTTATGTATACATTCAGCTTCGGATGCTTATTCTAGTTTTATGTTGAGTTAGACTTCCATTGAGTTGATATTGTTGATTCTTTAGTTTATTGATTGAGTTAGATGTATGCTTGTGCCATGGGTCCTCTCGGGGTCTCTCGAGGTCCCTTGTCCTGTGTTTATGATCCAGGCCTCTGTTCGGGTCGTGACAATGGCCTGTCGCACTGGGTTCATGCCTCTAATGGTAGGAATGATGACCGTCAAGAAACTGATAAACCATCATGTCCAACATTGAGGCTTGACAATGAGGGTGATGGCCAATCGACCTAGCGACGGACCATCGCGTGTTCCGCCGAGTTGAAACCATGTGTCCCGAGTGTGACGGTTGGTTTTAGAGGTCGACGGCTCATCACTTCCACCATCTCATAGGCCAGTCAGGAACCCCATTTTCTTGATAAGGGTGACGAAGATATTGATGGACCATAGGGGAATGTGACGGCCCATCATATGTACTATCCAGACATCTAATTGTTAAATTTTAGCCCAATTTCTAGGGGCAATTTTGTAATCTACCAATTATCTAATCCCTAAAGTGATGTCGTTTGGACTCATTAATGAGTGTTTTAGGAGGGTTTAACCTAGCCTAAGTCATTGTGTTCTCATTCATGCTTTGAATTAAATTCTCTCCTTAGATCAAGTTATAGTTCCATCTCACTTTTCTCCCCAATTCCCTTGGGCTTTCAAGACCATCTTAGAAATCATATTATCTAGGTATATAGGGATATAAATGGGGATTTTCTTCCATCCTCATGCCCAAACATCCTCTCTAATTCATGAATTCAAGCTTCTAATTAAGTGTGTTGACTCCTAGGTTTTTAACCCAATTCTATGAAACTACCTATGCCATATTTATGGGTCTAATCCCCTCATGTTCAAATGTATGAATTAAGTTTAATGGGTATATTTTTCAATCAATTTGATTATAAATTCATTATTTCAAGTTATTAGAAATTATGCCCTATTATGCATGTTTTATGAAAATTCAAGCCTAAGATCCAGGATTTCAAGTGTGAGGAGTTATCTAGAATTCATGAATGTTTATGAATTCTCAACTTATCTTTCCATGATTTTTACTTATGAAGTTTATCTCAAGTATGCGTGATTTTATGATTTGGGCAAGCCCATTCAAGTTAAATAAGCTTATTATGATTTTACCTAAGGCTAATAAGATGAGTTTCTGATATGATATGGAGTCAAGACTCTCAATATTTATATTCAATCTATGTTTTGAGAACATTATAATATGACCACTATGCGTGTTTTGGGAGTAATGCCTTGCACTGAGTAGGCTTGGGGTTCCAAGGTTCCCTGGTCTAATAAACCACGCGCCAACATAGGTATATTATTTGGGACCTCTCAAGAGAGGTTTTTCCCCAGCACCAGGGTAGGGAGGCTCAGCTTGATATTGATATCATGGTTTGTTAGTTTCCTTAGCCCTAGCAAGGTTTTAGACGGATCTACCCACTTGAGTGTGATAGTTGGGGCATCACGTAAGCTCTATCTCAATAGTGTCGGTTATGACGAGTCTCCCATTATTCCTAATGATTTTAGTTACTTATGTTTATGATTCATGATATGATGTTTTATATTATATTTGACCCAATGATCAATATATGGGCTTTTACTATATGATTTCAAATATGACGAGTCATATGATTTCTATTTTTAATTTTTGGGTCATTATGTTCAGTTATTATAATAGCTTATGCTTATGTATATCTCAGATGCAGCTTTTAGCATTCAGTCCTTACTTTCATGATCCTTTTGATTTATATGAATGATTTCAACTAACATTTTAATAAGCATGTTTTACTTACCTTACATACTCAGTACATTCCCAGTACTGACTACATACTCTATGTTATATAATTTCATGATATAGGTTCGGGTGATCAAACTAAGTTGCGCCGTCAGTCTTGCTCCCTATCAGTTTAGCATAGCCCTGTGTTGGTGAGTCCTCATCTACTGAGGATATTCTTTGAGTAATGTTTTTTTGTCAGTTTAGTTTCAGACTTAGGGTTAGCTAGGGGCTTGTCCTAGCATCTTATCAGACAGTAGAGGCTTTTCAGACATAGACTAGTATGTTTAGCTTTTGGCTTGGTGTTGTGATGTTAACGCTTTCATTTATGTTTAGTAATATGCAGACTTCCACGTATGCATTTTTAAGTTTTATGTTTCCACTTTAATTTATTCTCTTGAGTTGATATGCACATGCCATGGGTTAGTTTGGTGTCATTCATTGCTCTAGATCTCGTGTCTTGATCCGAGGTCCCAGTTTGGGTCGTTATAGCATAATTCTCTACAACTTGCCCTAAGTGTGCGTCAAAAAGAAATTCTATATGTGGCTGCACTTAGAACATGATCTTGGGATTTCTTTTTGAGAGTCACTTCACCCAAAATAAACTCCTTTTACATCTATCTTTGCTAGCCAATGTTTGAGCCTTTGACCCTTTTCTTTGAAAACCGCATTACAAGCCTATTATCCTTTTGTAATCCATCTCTTGGCACCCATCCTTCCTAGTTGGTAACAATTTAAATAATGAAGAATGGGGCTTTAAACCTAAAATTTGGGGAGAAATAAGAAAGAAATGAGGCAAAAGCCTAAGTTTGGTGGTTTGCAAAAAGAGGGGAAGAATATGTAAGCTTTAATTAGGGATAGTACCAAATTGTGATCACATGAGAAAAATGGCTTATTGAAAAACCTTTAACATTAGAAGGTACACGAAGGGCAAGCCTATGGGTCAATTTGCATGCACTTTAATATCTTTATAAGAGTTAGCATATATTCTTTATCATATAATCCCTATGTGTGAAATTCATAAAAAAAAAAAGGAATGGGATTCTCTCTTGGTGTGAGTGGCATCGCTTCCTTGGGCTACATACTTAAATGTGTTTAAAATTGAAAGGTGTGATTACCACAAGTGAAGCAAACATTAAGGCAAACTTTGAATGTGAATTATAGATTACTAGAGATGCTACTTGAGCTTGTTTTGAAGAACTATGCACCTTGTTTTGAATGAAATAAAATCTTTGTGAAATATTCCAATTTGTGGTGATCTCTTGAAGGATGTGCAACACGTTTGAGTCTCTTCTTTATGTTGAGTTGTTGTGCGATTTTGGGGTTGTCCTTAGTTAGAGGTCCTTTATGCGCAACTCTTGTGATATAACATGCTTAAGTCAATTTCTACATGGTGAGGATTGCCTTGCCTGAGGACAAGTCATGGTTCAAGTTTAGGGGTTTGATGAGTTGGTAATTTACCAACTCATTAGGCTTTTAAGCGTGAGCTTTTGATTTGTTTTCAACTCATGTAGGAAGGTTTTATGCCCTTTCCTTTTTATTTTTGCAGGTATTGATCTTAAATATGAAAATCAGAGGATTTTAACTAAAAACAGAGTGCTAGAGGAAGAAGACTTGCAGTTCACAGGTCGACACCTCCGAAACGCAGGTGAGGCACAGGATCACACTGGTCAAGTGCTGGAGAGCACCTGCGAAACGCAGGTGAGCACATGCGAAACATAGGTGTATCCGCGGGACACACCCAGGAATCTCTAAACTAGAGCTGCGAGAGACTTGCATCTCGTGAATAGGCACCTGTGAAATACAGGTGCTACGCAAGTGAGTTCATGCTGAAAACGTCAAAAATGGGAATCTGTGCAAGAAGAAGGAGCAGATTTTCCCTAAATTATACACACCTTGATATTAGGGAAGTAGACTTTTTAATATAAAAATTTTTTTGGAGAGAGAAGTGAGAGCTTGTCTTCTTCTTCTTCAAAATTGTTAGGATAAGAACCCACCATTGAAGCATACTTTGAAGCTTAATTTTACTACTCAATGTTGAATATTAATAAATATTTGGTGATATAATCTTCTTATCCCCATTCATGAGTAGTTAATTTGATTGGTAGGGGTGTTTTCTTGATATGGGTTTAGAATACATTAAGTGTTATTGTTTTAGTCTTCTAATCACTTATTATTGCTTTCTCTAAATTTTAATTGAAATATTTGTGGTTGCAAACATAAATTGTGTTTATTTATCTTGTTTTTTCATGAAAAAAGGAAGTAGGATATGGGTGAGAAAGTATTAGTGGGGAATTGAGTTTTGAAAGTGTGGGGTTGGGCTAGAGATAGCCAAGACCATTTTCATAACTCATTCAAGGGTTAAGGCTAGAAATAGTTTAATTCTTCTCCAAGCCAATATGGGTAATTTGCTATCTTACCTTGGGGTTTGAAAGAACCCAACGTACCCAAGTAGTTGAAAGACATCGGGTACAATATTCTTCATGGCTATTAATGTTTGTAGTTGGTTCTTGAGACATAACAATTAACCCTATTCCTATCAATGCCCCGTCAACAGCACATCCCTAGTACATGCTCTCATTGTTGCTTCAATTTGCATTGCCATGTCCTGATATTGCTTTTAGAGTCCAATAGTGGTGTTATTTTCCCCTAAACATTTACTTTATAAATTGTGATGCAATGATGCTAGTTAGTTTAGATTGATTTATAACTTTAGTTGGAATCACTCCCCATTCCCTATGGATTCGACCCCTACTCCTAGTTGGCAAAATTAAATTGCATACAACTATGTACACTCTCTCATTTGAGGAGTGGATTTGGACGTTATGAGTAGATAATTCGAGAATACCTCTGGATACTCACAAATAACTGAAAGTAACAGAAGAGTCAGGGTTTTAGACTTAGAATCCTTAACATGAACAAAATGGTATACACAACCCTTGGAGATCATCTTTCTAGTATTCAGATAGGAGTCAAAGTCAATATAAGCGTCGTTGAACTACCCTTTAATTCTATGATTAGTTCAGCCAAAAATCAAAACTCTACTATTCACGTTCTATAATTAACTGAAGCATACCAAGCATACAACTAATCCATGCCGAGGATAACATCAATGTCAGTCATGTCTAACTCTACTAAGTCGGTCGAGGTACCTTCTGAAGAATTGTAGTGGGGCAATTTCTATATACCTTTGTGCAAAAACTGACTCAGCGACAGGAGTAGAGACTGATTATAAGAGGATTTCAGGACTAACATCGAAACTGATAGCAACATAGGGAGTCATGAATGATAATATAGCCCCTTCATCTTGCAATGCATAAACATCAATATGGAAAACTCGTAACATACCCATGACCACATCTGGTGAGCTCTCCTGCTCCTGGCGCATTGAAAGGCCATAGAAACAATTATGGTGTTGTCCGCCACCCGGACTAGATGATGCACCTTGTTGAGATGGGCGAGCTACCGGAGTTGCTAAGAAGGGGCTGGGGCATGGTCTGTACCTTCAGCCTGTCTAATTGAAGGACAATCCCTGAGTCTATGTGCGAGCTTCCGGACCCGAAGCAATCATCAGAACCAACTAAGAACCCTCTAGGATGAATCCTACTACACTTCTTGCAAGTTGGGAATATGCGTCCTCCTGATATGCTCCCTGAGTCTTAGACCCTGATGCTCTACCTCACTGATCACTTTTAGTCTTAGATGGGACACTAGCTGAAGATGAAGTTGGGGATTATGACCTCTGATGGGACTGTGAGCGATGTCCACCTCCTGACCTACACTGAGAGTACTCAAACGTCCCTGTCCTAGCCCTCTTGGTCTCCCTCTTTTTCTCCTTCAACTTCTCCTCTCCATCTGTTGATCATAGATCATAAGTCAAGAGATATCCATCTCATTAAAAAGTATAGCAGTCCTGCACTCCACAATAAGCCTCGAGGAGAAGACAAAGACCATGAGGGGAAATGCAATCAAAGCTAAAACACATAGATTCTGGGAAAGTATGTAGTGGCAGGTTAAAGGGACAGACAAATACTTTCTGGAAGGCCTCACCACCACTAGCGAAGGATACCTCAAGAGAAGTATTGCTGGGGAGGTGAGTACACTTACAGCTACATGAATATCTATACGTTGAATGAGGATACAAACACTAGGACCCAGGAAATCACCTAAGCTGAGGGTGGCTACTATAAAGGTGTAAGAAAAGTAGATGGGGTATGAAAAAAGTAACTGGTGATGAAAAAGGAATGGCGGGTGTAGCGCATACTATATATATGTTTTAAAAAAAGAGAAGGAAGGGAAATGGTATAGAAAATTGCACCCGTAGCGGAAGAAAATGAATGAATAAAAGGAGAAAAGGGAGAAAAGGTTTGGTCAGAAGTAGAGCAATGGCGGTGTAGTGTCAAGGAGGGCTTAGTCACTAATTTCTAAATGTACCCTACCCTATCCCCAAGCCTACATTACAAGCCAAAAAACTCTTATAGTGATACTAATCTAAGTTTCTTAAAAACTAAAGAAGTAATAATAAGGGCAAGCCTATGGTATTGTATGTGCATTGTTTGAATGTCTTTGTCGGAGTGAGTGCTTTTGTTCTAGTCCATGTAAATGATTTTGTGAGTGATTGGAACTTCGATGTGGTGAGAGCACTATTGATTATTGATTGTTAGGATAGTTTCTATTTGTGTATGCAAAGTGCTTTATTGATATAGTAATGTAATCCTTAGATCCTTGTGAGTCAATATGTTGAGTGATTTCGATGTGCATATGTTTTTCTTTTGAAAAGAAAAGGGGTTGTACATTTAAAATAAACTATTTAAAGCCTAATGACTGTTGTAGTTTGTCCTACATTTCTTTAGTTTAAGTGTCTGTTTTAGGTATTTTTGTGTGTTGCTTGAGGACAAGCAAACATTCCATGTTGAGGGTGTTGATGTACCAGCAGGCACATTTGATGCTTTTAACCATGAATAGATGAAAATTGTTAAGCAACTTTTGTTAGATATGATTGTTATTGTGTTTTATGTAAAGGAAAACTAAACAAAGAAAGAGACAGTGTGAAGTGTGCTAAAATGATCAAGTGATGATGATTCTAAGGGGTCGTCAACCATGTGATGGAGTATCACTTCCAGCGTCAAGCTTAAGTAGTTCATCATGTTATGTATTGGCAAGTTGATGGCAATTCTGATGGGCCATCAACATATAATGGAGCATCACTTCCAACGTCAAACATAAGGTGTAGAAGTTCAAAAGGGGGAAATACTGACAACCACAGCGACAGACCATCAAATAGATGACGGGTCGTCAACTTTGGTGTTATCACTGAGATGAGCGGAATCATTACTGGATAGGAGTGATAGTCCATATGACGGACCTTCATTATATCAACGGGCTATCAACTTGGCATCAGACGAGAAGTGAGCTTTCAAATTCAAATGTGATTTGAAATTTCTCTAGGCTATAAATAGCAGCTACTAGGTTTTTTTCGATATCTGACTTCATAGAGAAAAAAAGACATTGTGTTTACGTTACTTTTGAGTTCTTGAGAGAATGAACGTGATTTTGGAGTTTGAATCAACATTTTATTCTTACTTTTATAAGTTTAATCTTCTTTGATCAGTATAATATCTTATTTTGTTCCAAACATCATGAGTGGTTTAACCCCAAAACTACTGTTTGTGTAATCCATAGTGAATTGGCATATTTAGGGTGATTATTGAAGTAGGTTCATATAATACAAATGTATTCATTGTTAATTCTTTCTTATTCATTGATTTCTAATGATTGCAAGCATTAGAACTTGCCCTAGGTTTAACTTGCTTGAGTAAAGAAGTATAAAACCTGGAAAAAGGAGTAACAACAAGAATTTGAGGTTCTTAATCCTTGTCTAATGATTAATGTCGTAACAAGATAGGCCGACTTAGGGAAATTATTGAAGTTCCTACATATATCACTCTTATTTTGCGAGAATAAGCGTGATTTCCATCTAATTAGGTTGAGAAACAGTTAGATGTAATAATTAAATCGATAGTTTGCATACATAGCACTAGAAGAATCCACTATAGTAAGTCAACTGATTTTTTCATGAAAACTTGGTGACTGCAACCCTAGTTTCTTCTCTTATCTGACTCCATGTTATTGAAATATTGCTATTATTAATTGATTTCAATTGATGTTGAAATAAAAGAAATATTCACAAACCCCTTTATATGGAAATAATTTACTAAAAGTTAAGATAATCACATAAGACATAGTTCTCACCTTATTCCCTGTGGGATCCGACTCAAACCTAATTGGTTTCTATATTTGACAACGACCGCGTTATACTTCTTAATAGAGCTGTAATTTGGGCGTACCATTCATCCTCCGAACATTTTGAAATGTGATGAAAAATAAACAAAAAGATGCAAGTTGAGGATGATAAGGTGGAAAAGAAAGAAATAGGGGAAAGATGATTGTATGATCATATCTCAAGGGGTATTAATCAATTATCTAAAAAGAAAAAAAGAAAAAGAAAAGAAAACAAAAGGGAAAAAGAGAAAAATTAAAATTGAGCTCACAAAAATACCTTAGGGTGTGAAAAAATTTGCTAAGAAAAGAAGGAAAGAAAAAGAAGAGATCCTAAAGGTGAAAAAGGTAGTGGAAAAGTTATGTAGTGTTTAAGGATGGTAAATGAGTCACTAAAGACCATATGTGTATTCTACCAGCTCCTTAACCATCGTTACAAGCTTAGAAAATCCATGAGGGGTGATTTCGAGACGATTATCAAAAGGAAAAGGCATTTGAGTAAATAGGAAAGCATATGGTAGTTATGACCTATCTTGTGAACTTTTTTGTGAGAGTTAGTGTGTTTTTCTCTTCTCTATTAATCTTTTGTGTCCGTGTAGTGTGTGTTATCATTACATCTAAAAATGGAGACTCTCCTCGGTCTAATTGTGAGGGTGTGTGGATAATAATTGCTAACATGGCATACTTATCAAATTTTGGTATGTGCATGTTGATATGATGTCATTATTGAAAATTGCATGCTTAGTCCAGACAGTTGCAAGAAAACTCATTTTATTTGATGGATGGGTTAGATAGATTGAAATGTGTGTATTTGTATCTAATTGTCAAAATCATCCTATGTTGCATTTTGTGATGCTAGGATATTAGTTAAGATTTAGGTTAGTTTTCTCATTCTATTTACTTGAGGACAAGAAAATGCTATAAGTTGGAGTGTTGATATATCGAGAATTAGTGACACATTTTTTCTTCATTTCATAGAGTTTTGCTTGTCATTATGTACTAAATTAAGTCAAGCTGACCTCATTATGCTATGTTTCAGAATATCCAAATGAAATTGATAATGGAGGAGTCAAAGCCACAAATCTACCCAAGAACTAAGCAAAGGACAGACCGCCTTTCAAAATGATGTTCTGCACATTCTAGTGTTCATCAGGTCCAGCTTGATCCAAAAACCACTTCCAAGTGGTTAGCAACTGACGAGGTAAACGACGGACCGTCTTTCCAGAAGATGGTTGGTCAGTTGAAGGACGAATTATTTGACCAAAAATGCCAGAATCAAAGGACGACGTGAAGGACAGACCGTATTTTGTAGAAGACAGTCTTCAAATCAAGATACAAATAGAAAGTTGGCAGAAGAAAATTTTAGTCAACAAAGCAAAGGACGATATGCCTGCCATTCCAAGGGACAGTCCACCCCTACACACCTAGACCCTCCGATTTTAAATGAATTAGCAATTTTTTTAGACTAAGTATAAATAGTATTTTTCATCCATTTTCACACACACTGAGAAACTTACAAATACTAAGAAGTAGAATAGAGATTAGAGTAGTTCACAGTTCATAGCATAGAAAGTAGATCCATCTTCATAGTTCAAAGCATAGAAAGTATATCCATCTTTTAATTTGAAGATCTAAAATCATCAAGTCATGTTTCTTCTCCAAAATGTAATTTCATTGGTAAGAATGTTTAATTACTTGCTTTCTTCTTTTTTCTTATTGTGGTTATCTAAACTCCGATCTAGGGTTGTGAACCCAATGGTTTGTTTATCCTAATGATCCTAACTAGGTAAAATTGATTGTGGGCTTAAGAATATTTGATTAATTTGTGGATTATAAAGCGTGACTGGTGATGAAAGTCCTTTGATCTTGCCCAAATAACTTTATGGTGCTTTCCCAATTACCTTCATGGTTCTTGAAAGAGCCAATTCCGGTTGGATTAGCATCAATCAATAATAACTCAAGGCTCTAACCCTTGTTTAATGAATTCACCTAGACATAGAATGAATTTCAATTGGCAAAAAGCAATTGGGTAGTAGGGAGTTCTCTTCAATTTGATAAAAATTGAGGTAGACTGACACCATTGGTGTTATTGAAAGATGCCCACTGTTTACCTAAGTTATTGCTTGCATGTTCATTAATAGTTCATTCTCAATTTTCCCATATTGGTTGATTTAGAGGGATGGATCCAGAATTTGGGTCACTTCCCTAGTTCTTCTCATCATTTGATTTTAATCTAAAGCAATTTACATTCCTTAGTTATAGTTATATTTCTCTTAAGCTTAATTTGAATAGTCTCTAAACTATCAAATCTATGTTGGCAATGTCTAGATAGGTCAGTTCACTAATGTCCCTATGGATTTGACCCCGACTCTCAGTTGGATATTATATTTGCATCGACCGTTTAAATATTCATAGATTGGAGTGGATTTGAGCGACGATCACAAAGCATATCTTTTTATATTAGTAAAGAAGGGAGTTGGTTAGACAACATTAAATGGAAATGATATTTCATAGAAGAATAGAGGGCTTTCCACACATAGTCCAATGAAGTAAACATAGAATAAAACAACTCTTAAATATATTTTTTAGAAATTAGTTAGAAGCACACTAGTCCGATTTGGGTGCAGATTTGGGCTCCATTTCACCTCTGTTTGGACTTTAATTTGGAGAGAAAAATAGATGTTACACTTGGAGAAAATATCTTAATTTGGCTGGAGCTCTTCTTCTAATACAAGACATTCTTTAATTTCTGAATTCCAGCCCATTGAGCTTGTCTTGAAATTTTCTTGTTTGAGATCACGTCATGGATCTTTTTGTCATGCTTCGAGACTACACTCGTAACACAGTATTTGAAGTCGCAAGTGATCTCAAGTCAACCCCTGGTCTATCATACAATGGTATTCTGAGTAAAACAATATATATAGCGGAATCTTTGAAATAACAACATAAGCGCATTGGAGAAAATAAACTAGAAGAAAACATTAAAATTTTAAACATTTGAAGTTTGATTAACTATGTATCTTAAAGCCTTCTAACTGATGAGTTGCTGGGACAAGCCCCCCAACTAACTCTAAGTATAACTAAGAATAATAACTCGACTGAAAGAAAGTAAAACAAGGCCCTCGAATCATGAGAACTCACATATTGGCCGCAGTGGAGGAGGATCTGAATAGCAACGGCTAATGATACTGAGTCTCGGAACCTACAGCTATATCATGAAACAATACAACATAAAAGTATGTGTCAGTACTATGAATGTACTGAGTAAGTGGGAGAAAACATAACTGAATATAAAGTCTGAACTGCAATGACAAGCAATGACCAACAGGTAAGCTGAACTGAACTACTGATGTAATCTGAAATGTTCAAGATGACCCTGTCTGATGGTCAAAGACATCCCCTAAGTCTGAAATACTGAGTCTTAGAGACCACATTGAACTGATCTGACCTGAACTGAACTACCAAAACTGAGAATGAACTGTACTAACTAGTGGGAGAGTCACTAAATGACATATAACCACGTGAGCTAGATGTGGAGTCCGATGTATACACCCTATCGGTAGTACCTAATATACCTTTCCAGGATATAAAGGAATGAACTGGGTGATCACAAAAGTCTGGGGCCAATCAGGCCAAGTAATACTGTAACCTACGCTGGCAACGTAGTTTTGGGAACTTGGGTGCGCTGGAACCCCGGCCCGCTCGGTGCTAAGTCCTACTCCCACTGGAAAATCTAAGTTGAACTACTAGGATGATTGCTCGAATTTGGGGTCTCCTTTTTTAATTCAGCCACTCGTGCAATTGCAGTATGCAGATCGAAAATCATCTGAGTTACAGGTTGCTTCTCTTTTGAACCTGGAACATGCTGCAGAAAATCACACTCCTCCAAGATTTGTTCCATGTTATACTCTGCATAGCTCACCCTTGACACTTACACACCAACTAACCATTTTTTCAAGGTGAGACTTACTCCATTCACGTCAGCGACATATAACTAAAAGTATCCTGAGAGCCTTATGGGACAAAATTCTGAAACTGAGTTCTAGACTAGTCGGAGCTTCTTATCTGGAAGCATCGTAACCATCTAAGAATAACTGTAAACTGAACTGGGGTCCTGGGGCTTGTCAGAGCTATATATATATATATATATATATATATATATATATATCTGAAAGTTATGACCGCCTAATGGACCAATAAACTAGATTCTGATTCTGATTCTGATAACTGGGAGGCACCACTGGCACCTCGGTAAAAGACTGAAGTCAAACTGATCAGCTGACATTTCTAATTGAAACTGGATATTCTATTATTTTGTCTAAAATTATACTGACAATAGTCTAACTAGTTTAAATACAATCAACAACATGGAAATTCTCAACACTGTTAGAATCAAGAAAAAATCTCGAGATGTGAACACCGTTGTAAGATTCTAGTTTTCCTGCATTTAAGACTAGGGCTAGATTTCATATTTATTGGAATTAGAAAAAACACGATCACAAACTGGTGGAAAAACATCAGCAATTAACATAAACGATAATTCATAGGATTTAAGGGAGGTCTGACAATTAATTTCATCACTTTCAAAAGTCTCACTGTAAAACTGATAGAGAAAACAAAGAAGGATTTTGGGGGTACAAGGGAAGAACTATTCCCTTGTTGAATTCCCACATACCTGACTAAAATCCTTCCGGAGAAGAAGCTTGAATTGCTACAAGAGATGAGAAACCTTAGTCTTGCTTGGAGGGTTCTTGAGAGGAGAACTTTTGATATTTCTAAGAACTAAGAGTGGGAAATGAGGAATGAACCATTTTTCCCATCTAAAACGTCTAAAATTATTACTAAAATGACATAGTTTAAAGCTTGGGAGATAAGGAAATTACTAAATAGCCCTTAGAAATTCGCTGGGAAAAACTGCCAAGTGCCCTTAACGGGTAACCTAATGGGTCGTGGTGGCTGACCACGACTCAAGGTCACTCCCGTCAGGTACACTGGCAAAAAACTCAATAAGATTGGTAACAGGGGACATAAAAAGTCGTTACTGGGGACCACGACTCATTGCCCCCACCTGTCAAGTACACCGGTCAACAAAATATATTCCTAACTCAAGCCTGACAACAAATGACCTAACGGGTTATGGTCAGTGACCACGACTCGTGAAGTCCCTCATTGGGTACACTTCCTCCCTTCTCCAAAATCTCAAAACTCCTTCTCAAGGCTCATCTAATGAGTCGTGGGGTCACTTAACGAGTCATTAGGTGGGTCGTCCTGTAGCTTTTCTGTTGTTTTTTCCAGATTTCCAGATTTAAGCCCTGAAATTAGATTTTGCGTTTTCGGGGCATTACAATATCTCCCCCTTGTAAAAATTCATCCTTGAACGTTATAAAACACATGGGAAGCAGAAAAATAGCAATCAAAATTTCCAAATACTACTCATTTAACTCCAAAACTGCCAAAATGACTACCTCCGTTTCAAAATACATAACTGAACTGAATTTACTTTTGATACTCACATCCAAAGTCGTAAAAGAAACTTATACACATGTATTGAACTCAACAACCAGATCATATCCTAAGGAAAAACTAGAATTTCAGCCTACAACAGAGTCGGTAGAGAACAAGTGTGGGTATTAAGCTATCATATCTGCTTCGGCCTCCCACGTAGCTCCTTTAACCTGCTGATTTCTCCCATTGAACCTGGCGATCAAGGATCTGGACTGGTACCTCCTAATATGTGAGACTATCCTTTATTTGCACGCTGTCCGATGACACAATTGAGGTTGGATCTTTGATGCACTTCTTAAGAAGTGACACATGGAAAAATGGGTGTACAACTGCTAGTTCTGAAGGTAACTCTAGCTCAAAGGCCACGTTGCCAATACGCTTTAAAATTCTACAAGGTCCCACATACCTCGGACTGAGTTTCCCCTTCTTTCCAAACCTCATCACCCCTTTCATGGGTGAAATTTTCTGGTATACCCATTCATCAACTGCAAACTCCAATTATCTTCTCCACACATCGGCATAAGATTTCTGACAGCACTGAGCTGTTTTCAACCATTCTCGGATGAGTTGAACTTTCTGCATTGCCTCGTGAATCAAGTTTGGTCGTATCAAGGTAGCTTGACCAACTTCAAACCACCCTATAGGAGATCTACACGTTCTACCATACAATGTTTCAAATGGGGCCATCTGGATGCTAGAATGATAGTTGTTGTTGTACGCAAACTCGATAAGGCGCAAATGGTCATCCCAATTACCCTTAAAATAGACCATGCACGCTCTTAGCATATCTTCTAGAGTCTGAATGGTTCGCTCAGCTTGCCCATCGGTCTGCGGATGAAAAGAAGTGCTGAGTTTGACCTGAGTGCCTAGTCCCTTCTGAATGGACTTCCAGAAGTGTTAGGTGAACTGAGCCCCCTATCTGAAATGATAGCCAAAGGCACCCCATGGTGTCTGACTAACTCTTGAATGTAAAGTTTGGCATAGTCCTCAGCTAAGTTTCTGATTTTAACTGTGAGGAAATGAGCTGACTTTGTCATCCGATCTACTACAACCCAAATTGAGTCATGTTGTCGGCGAGTCTGAGGTAGACCCGTAATGAAATCCATATTCACTTCCTCCCACTTCCACGTGGGTATATCGATATCTTGGGTCTAATGCTCCACCTTGACTTGCTAGCAGTTTAGGCACTTGGCTATGAATTCAGCAATGTTTCTTTTCATGTTGTTCCACCAGTAAATATCCCGCAAGTCGCGGTACATTTTAGTAGCACCAGGGTGAATGGAGTATCTCAAGTTGTGTGCCTTAGCCAATATCTGTTGTCTAAACTTACCAACATCAGGCACACACAATCTTCCCTGGTAAAGAAGCACCCCATATCCCCCTTTGCAGAAAGCCTCAATCTCCTTTCTGAGAACTACTTCTTTAAGTTTAACTAGGACTAGATCTTCATCTTTTCTGGACTTAACTTCAACTACCAAGGATGAATCCAATCCACTTTGCACTACCATCCCGCCTTCGGCTGAGTCCACCAGATGCACCCCTAATCGGGCTAGTCTGTGAACATCCCTTGCTAACTCCTTTTTGTCTTCCTCAATATATGTCACACTCCTCATAGACCGTTTTCTTAAGGCGTCAACCACCACATTGGCCTTTCTCGGGTGATATAGTACACTTATGTCACAATCTTTTAGTAACTCCAACCACCTTATCTGACGCAGATTTAGATCCTTCTGATTCAGCACGTACTAAAGACTTATTATCTGTAAATACATCTATGTGAGCTCCATATAAGTAAATCCTCCATATTTCTTGCACAAACACCATTGCTGCCAACTCCATGTCATGAGTTGGATAATTCTTCTCATGAACTTTGAGTTGTCTGTAAGGGTAGGCTATCACTTTGCCCCGTTGCATCAGAACGCAATCGAGTCCTACTCTGGAGGCATCACAATAAACCACCAATCCGTTTGTTCCTTATGGAAAGGTCAGAACTGGAGCAGTAGTGAGTCGATTCTTCAACTCTTGGAAACTCTTTTCACACTCGTCTGACCATTGGAATTTCACCTTCTTCTAGGTTAACTTGGTCAGAGGCAATTCTATGGAGGAGAAACCTTCCATAAACCATCAGTAATAACCTGCTAAGCCCAAAAAACTCCTGATTTAAGTAGGAGAGGTAGGTCTGGGCCAATCCTTCACTGCTACTATCTTATGAGGATCTACTTGTATCCCTTCACTAGAGACCACATGACCTAAGAAAGTCACGGACTTTAATCAAAATTCGCACTTACTAAACTTGGTGAATAATTGTCAGTCTCTGAGTGTCTGTAATGCTAGTATTAGGTGATTGGCATGCTCTTCCTCATTTCTGGAGTATACTAGAATGTCTTCGATAAGTACAATGATGAACATATCCAGATACTGCTTGAAGACTCGGTTCATTAAATCCATAAAAGCTGCTGGGGCATTTGTTAACCCAAAGGACATCACCACAAACTCGTAGTGACCATACCGAGTTATGAATGCTGTTTTCGGTATGTCATACTCCCTAACCCTTAGATAATGGTACTCTGACCTGAGATCGATCTTGGAGAAACAACTGGCTCGCTGAAGTTGGTAAAAGATATCGTCAATTCTAGGTAGAGGGTACTTGTTCTTAATTGTGACCTTGTTTAGCTGACGATAATCTATGCACATTCTGAGGGTATCGTCTTTCTTATGCACGAATAACATTGGAGCACCCCAAGGAGAGATGCTGGGTCTGATAAAACCCTTATCAAGAAGATCCTTTAACTACTCCTTCAACTCCTTAAGCGCAGCTGGAGAAATTCTATAAGGAGGGATGGAGATGGGTTGAGTTCCTGGGAGGAGATCTATTCCAAAGTCTATTTCCCGTTCGGGGGGGACTCCGGGGAAGATCCTCAGGAAATACATCTGGGAACTCGCTAACCACTAGAACTAACTGAATGGTTAGGGTTTCAGAGTTGGAATCCTTGACCCGAACCAGATGATAAATACATCCCTTGGAAATGAGTTTCTAGGCCACAAGGTAGGAAATAAACCTACCCTTAGGCGCCGAACTACTGCCCATCCATTCTAACACTGGTTCATTCTGAAACTAAAACTTGACAAATCTAGTTCTTCAATCGACTGAGGCATAGCAAGAGTGTAACCAATCCATGCCGAGAATGAGGTCGAAATCGACCATGTCTAACTCTACAAGATCAGCTGGAATACCTTTACTCAAGACTGAGACTGGGCAGTTTTTATACACCCGGCTGGCTCTTACTAACTCGCCAATTGGGGTGGAGACTGAGGATGGTTCTAAGAGGATCTCTGGACTGATGTTGAACTGGATTTCTATGTAGGGAGTCACGAATGAGAGAGTGGCTCCTCTATCTAAGAGGGCATACACATCTATATGGAAGAGACGTAACATAGCAGTAACAACATCACGTGAGCTTTACTGATCTATAAGGGAAGATAGAGCATAGAAATGATTTTGGAACTGACTGTCATTTGTACTTGATGTATTGGCCTGTTGAGTTAGTTTCCCTGTTGGGGATGATGAGGTGTTAGATTGTGATCTCCCTTGCCCTGCTGATGGGCACTCCCTAAGCCTGTGTCCAAGCTTTCCACACCCAAAACAGCCCTCTCATCCCTGAAGGCATTCTCTTGGGTGATTCCTACCATACTTGGGGTAGGCTGGATACTTGTTCCTAGTATTGTCAGTTTGAGGCTGAGTGACAAATGACCCACCCCTCTGATCCTAGCGGGATCGAAAGGTTGGGGTGTTGGCTAAACTAGGTGCTGGGGCTCTCTGCTACAGTTGCTACTGCTGTTGTTTTGGTGGGCGGCTACTACTGCTAGACCTCTGATGGCCAAAATCTAACTCGCCAGTCCTTGACCATTTGTTCTTATGCTCCATATCTTTCAGCTTTTCGGCCTCAATTTGCTGAGCACACATAATTAAGCTAGAGAGGTCCATATCTTTAATTAGCATCATCGTCCTACACTCCTTGAGGACTAGGTTTGACACTCCGTTAACAAACTTCAGCATGCGAGCCCTTGGCTCGGCTACCATCTCTAGAGCATACTTAGACAGCCTAGTAAACTCCAGAGCATACTCCTCCACAGTTCTATTGCCCTGTCGCAAGTTCATAAACTCCTTGATCTTAGCCTCCCTCAGCTCCCGAGGGAAAAACCTGTTCAAGAAAGCTGCATAGAACTCCTCCCACTCCACCGGTCCTACTCCCGCTAGCTGCCCCTCCTTCCACTGCTCATACCACACTTGGGCTACCCCTTTCAGCTGGTAGGCAACCAAGTCGGCACTCTCAGAGGGAGTGACACCCATAATTCAGGTGTTCTTTCTAATTTCATCTACAAACCCTTGTGGATCCTCTTGTACCTTTGTTCAATGAAAATTTGGAGGGTTCATCCGGGTAAAATCTCGCACACGAGCAGCTGATGTGGACCCATTTGTGGCTACCAGAACCGCCTACTGATTCACTTGATTGGTGACTGTTTGAGTGAGCAGCTAGACAGTCGCTCTGAACTCTGCAGTGGACGCTATGTCATCCTGAGGGGCTGTTAGAGCTGATGGGGCAGGTTTGTTGGTGTTGTCGGCCCTTCTTCCATTATCGAGTTTAGGAGGCGTGGTTCACTGAATCGAAATAGAGAACGTGTTAGAAGCGAGTTTCTGGAATTGAAATTTAACGCACGATAAGGAGTATGAACAAAAAGGGGGGTTTCCTAATAACATCTTATAGCCTCCTCATCATAAGTGTGGTGCGCTTCACACCCATGAAAAGGACTCTACTCGATGTGGCTTCAGACTTTCCTAGGATACTCTAAACCTAGCGCTCTGATACCATGTTTGTAATGCCCCGAGACTACACCCTAGACGTAACACGGTACTTGAAGTCACAAGTGACCCCAAGTCAACCCCTAGTCTATCATACACTGGTATTCTGAGTAAAAAAATATAAATAGTGGAAGCTTTGAAATAACAGCATAAGAGCATTTGAGAAAATAAACTAGAAGAAAACATTAAAATTTTAAACATTTGAAGTCTGAAATAACTGTGTGTCTGAAAGCCTTGTAACTGATGAGTTGTTGGGACAAGCCCCCTAGCTAACTCTAAGTCTAGCTAAAAATAATAACTCAACTGAAAGAAAGTAAAACAAGGACATCGAATGATAAAGACTCACTTTGGCTGTAACGGAGGAGGACTTAAATTGCAACGGCTAGCATTACTGAGTTTGGAAATCTGCAGTTGTATAATAAAATGATACAACATAAAGTATGTGTCAGTACTTTGAATGTTCTGAGTAAGTAGGAGAAAACATAACTGAATATAAAGTTGGAACTTAAATAACACGCAATGACTAACATGTAAGCTCAACTACTGATGTAATGTGAAATGGTCAAGATGACCCTGTTTGATGGTCAAAGACATTCCCTAACTCTTAAATACTGAGTCTAAGAGACCACACTGAACTTATTTGAATTGAACTGAACTGTCAAAACTAAGACTGAACTAAACTGACTAGTGGGAGAGTCTCTAACCGATATATAACAACGTGAGCTAGACGTGGGGTCCAATGTATACATGCCACCATTAGGACCCAATATACTTTTCCAGGGTATAAAGGCATGAACAGGGTGATTACAAAAGTCGAGGGCCAATCAGGCCAAGTAATACTGTAACCGATGCTGGCAACGTAGTTCTGAGAACCTGGGTTCACTAGAACCCCGGCCCACTCGGTGCTAAGTCTACTCCCACTTGAAAACCTAAGCTGAACTACTAGGCTGATAGCTCGAAACTGGAGTCCAAGACTAGTCAGGGACATATAACTAAAAGTACCCTGAGATCCTTATCGGACCAGATTTTGAAACAGAGTTCTAGACTAGTCAAAGTTGCTTATTTGAAAGCGTTGTAACTATCTAAGAACAACTGTAAACTGAACTGGGGTCCTAGGGCTGGTCAGAGCTATATATATATATATATGTATATATATATATATATATATATATATATATATATATATATATATAAAAGTTATGACCACCTAATGGACCAATAAACTAGATTTTGAGTCTGATTCTGATAACTGGGTGGCACCACTGACATCTCGGTAAAAGATTGAAGTCAAACTGATCAGCTGACATTTCTGACTGACACTGGATATTCTATTATTTTATCTAAAACTATACTGCCAATAGTCTAACTAGTTTAAATACAATCAACAACATGGAAATTCTCAACACAGTTAGAATCAACAAAAAAATCTCGGGATGTGAACACCATTGCAAGATTCTAGTTTTTTTGCATTCAAAACTAGGGCTAGATTTCATATTTATTGGAATTAGCAACAACACTATCACAAACTGGAGGAAAAACATCAGCAATTAACATAAATGATAATTCAAAGGATTTAAGGGAGGTCTGACAATTAATTTCATCACTTTCAAAATTCTCAGTGCTAAAACAGATAGAGAAAACAAAGAAGAATTATGGGGGTACAAGGGAAGAACTATTCCCTTGTTGACTTCACACATACTTGACTAAAATCCTTCCGGAGAAGAAGCTTCAATTGCTGTAAGAGATGAGAATCCCTAGTCTTGCTTGGAGGATTCTTGAGAGGAGAACTTTTGATGTTTCTGAGAACTGAGAGTGGGGAATGAGGAGTGAACCATTTTTCCTCACTAAAACGTCTAAAATTATTACCAAACGATATAGTTTAAACCTTGAGAGAGCAGGAAATTACTAAATAGCCCTTAGATATTCGCTGAAAAAAACTATCCGGTGCCCCTAACGGGTCATGGTGGCTGACCACGACTTATGGTCACTCCCGTCAGGTATACTGGATAAAAACTCAATAAAGCTGGTAACGGGGGACATGACGAATCGTTACTTGAGAGCATGACTCGTTACCGCCAACCGTCAAATACATTGGTCAACAAAATATATTCCTAACTTAGGCCTAACAACGAGTGACCTAATGGGTCGTGGTTAGTGACCACGACTTGTGAAGTCCCTCGTTGGGTACACTGTCTCCCTTCTCCAAAAATCTCAAACCTCCTTCTTACGGCTCATCTAACGAGTTGTGGGATCACTTAACGAGTCCTTAAGTGGGTCGTCTTGTAGCTTTTCTGCAGTTTTTTTCAAATTTCCAGATTTAAATCCTGGAATTAGATTTTTAGTTTTCAGGGCATTACACTTTTAAAACTCCCGAAGCTTTCTTTTTTAATGAAATTGAGTTTCCATAGATTCTATTTAGTGTATATAGCTCTTTCTTATTTTTTAAGTCATGATAACCATGTCTATCATAGAAGTATACTATCTTGGGTGAGAATTATGCCATATGAGGTGAGGATTTTTTATATAAATTAGATATTTTACCTCGTGCTCTAGAAATTGCCCTACATATTATGAAGAGAAATAAGTAGTGGTGCTCTATCTAGAATATGATAATACATTTTTTAAATATATTTGTAAAAATCTTAGCATATTTAGATATTGTCATTACTAGTTAATCCTTGAGCCTATAACCTTTCATTTGATAACCATAATTTTTTCCTTGACTCATTTATTGAATTTCTAATTTTGGCACCCTACTTTCTTGAACATTGTAGCTTAGACAATGATAAATTGTTAATTGTGCAAAAAGATATGGTCGAATATAAAAATGTGACCAATGATTATTACATGTGAGAATATTCCCTCTTAAAAAGGATGTGACATGAAAAAAAAAAGCAAAAAATGAAAGTCTTGAAGAAACTATCAGAAACGTTCTTGGCAGGAGAAAATCAAAAGGGGAGTTACTAATTAAAATAATTGATAAAAAAGATTGAAAAATAAAGATTTGAAAATAATGGGTGATGAATTTTGGAAAATATAAAGTGCTTAGGGAAGTGAAAGTCCTTATTATATAGTTATGTCACTCCTCCCCTAGGCAACATTACAAGCAATTAAAGTTTTATTTAATTCTATTCAAGTATACTTAATTAGTAGGGATTTACATAATGGGCAATCTTATAATTCTTTATACATGCAGCATATTCATTTATGAGTGCGAGAGTTGTTTTATCTTAAGTCCTTAATTTATATTTTATTCTTTGATTTGAGTTCAGTGACAGTTTCTTCCTCTAAGGATACTTGTTTCGTGATAGGTAAGTGATACTATTAGCTTTCTTTAGCATAGTATCTGCGTAAATAGACTAAAAATGCATATATTTAACCACTATTCACCTTATGTTGTAGTACTTTTATTGTCTTTTTAAGTATTAATTCTAGTGATTGGGATATCTTAATTAATTCCTGATGATTCGGTGTACTTCGAGATATTTCAAGCTAAACTGGAGTTAAATGGATAAGAAATTACCAAAAACAACCATGAAGAAGTCAACATTACAAAATAGTTGTTATGAGCTTTCTCAACAAGGGTTGAGCAAGAAAAATCAAGTTATGGCCTTGCTCAACAAGGACGTCGCAAGGAAAAAAGATTGTTATGTCCTTGCTCAGCAATGGTGGAGCAAGGACAAGCAATTTATGTGGTCGTGTTTAGCAAGGGTGGCACAAGCTGGAAATTATCTCTAAAGTTGAAAGGTTCTTTTGTGCCACCTTTTGCTCTACAAAGGTGGGTACAATGACAATTCCTTAATATGATTTGGATTTGTCATTTCAAAGTTTAAATCTTTTGATACTTTCTATATATATCCTAAGTACAGGTTTTATATATGTTTTGACTCGGAAAGAATTAGAAGCCATCTTGGAGGCTGAATATTATTGGGTTCTACATTTCCTTCTCTATACTATTAATTAGTTTTATTTTTCTTTAAATTAATTTTTATATTTCTCTGTGCCTATGCGAATCCAAACTTCTCATTCTACGGTTATGGTTATTTTATGATAATTGTTATTCGGATATTGATTTCAATTGATTAGTTTATCATAATATTTTATTTATTTAATATCAAGCATAGTTACTTGATTATTTGGCCAATTATTTAATACTATTTATGAATATTGAATTGAACTTAAAAGTTAAAATTCAAGATGGAAATATAATTAAGTTGAGGGGGATCTCAATCCTAGGTCTCAAGGAGCATATTTGTACTTAGAATAGACATATACCTAAGTTATTCTGCTTGGTTAATTTACAAGAGTTGTTTAAAGTTCATGATACAGACATATAGGTTTAAAAGTAATTCGAATAGGTGTATAAGGACTCGAAATATTTTTATTTATAATATTAATCCTGATAACTAGTAAAGGAGATAAATTAAGAAGTTGGATTAATTAAATAATAGGACGTGATTTTTAGATAGCTCATAGCCTAGATCAATTTTATCTCACTGATAACATAAAATTCTACTCTTTCTTGGTTGAAGTTCAATATTATTTTCTTTTACTTTTTAGTTCATTTTTTATTTACATAATTAGCATTAGTATAATTTGGAGATAGTTAATCACAAGTCCATGTGGGTTTGATATATGTCTTCTAAAATTACTATACTACTTGTATGATCATGTACGCTTGTGTGTGCGGTCGTTGCCCAAGACTTGAAAATTAATTTTTTATCTAGTTTAGACATTTTCTTTTCATCCGTAAAAGTTAGTTTATTATATTTTTGTATGTTTTTGTGTGTTTGTGTGTGCATGTGTGGGTGTGTGTATATAGTAGTATTTTAGTACCCTTCTTATCATGGCGTATTTGAATGAAAAATGATGGAGTGGGAGGTATTTCCATTTTTATGATTCTTGTCCAAATTGTAAAGGATGTCACCTGTAGCAATATTTTCAATATATTTCCATGAGCGAGTAGTGCGTACTATCTCAATCTTGTAGTATTGATGACGGCCAATGAAAAAAATATCCTAAGCGTTGTCATCCTTTCGCTAGCCCTTATTATGGTGTTTCTAATATATTGGTGCTTTTCATAGTATGGATCTTTACATGAAATTATCAAAGGAATATAGGGGTCTCTGTAAAAAAATTACAAATAGGATGAAACACTTGATAGAACAAATAACAGTGCTCAAATAAAAGATAAAATAATTTGACTTAGATATTCATGACCTACGGGTTCAATTGAGTAAAAAAAATATGAGGCATCTGATATGCCCAACTGCCAATTGTTGTGGATAACAACCAATTTGTCTAGAAGAAAGAGGAACTCCAACCCATCAATCAAGTATTAGTGATTATATCAACGATGAGGAGGTGTATAAAAGTAAGAATATCGAAAATAAAGCAATTTTGTAGTTAGGGCATATTGCACCTCATTCTAAATACTTTGCGACATTGTGTTTGATTGGAGACATGAAAATTGAGCCTTCTAAATCAATGAAGAGGTGTACAGATCAGAAAAAAGGCCCTTACATCCTAAATTTTTCATGTTGAAGAGACAGAACGACATTCCTCACTTAAGGGTCAAGAAGTGCAAGATGCGGTATTTATTGCTCGATATTTTATTATTACACCACTACCCAAGGAGCGAAGTAAAAAATTTGATACAAAATTAGGTGTATGATTCATATATTTAAAATTGAAGAGAAAATGGTGAAAGTGATGATTTCGTGTCACAACGTTAAATCAGGCGATATTTAGGAGGCAAGACAATTTAATTTTTTGTATCTTTTATTTTAATTAAATTATTATTATTATTTGTAGTGTTTGTGTTCACCAAAAATAACATTTTAACACTTTTATCATCTTTTGCATACATACTATATTACTCTGTACTTAATATTATATTTTACTGTGTAGAAATAAAAATTTCAAAATTGAAAAGATTTAGAAAAAGAATAAATTAAAGCAAAAAATTTTTAAAAAGAAAAAGACAAGAAAAGACAAAGGAAAAAACACAATAATGTGGAAGTGATTGAGAAAATAAAGAAAAATTAAGAAGTGAGAGAGCATACCTGGGCAGCAGCGAAGCAACTTCAGCGGATTTACAATTTCACTGCGTCGTGGTACCGATTGCGGTGCTTGCTTTGGCTAGTGCGGTGACTCAATTTTCGGACCTAAATATTTTTTATATTTTTGAGACTCAATTTATTTCTTGTGAAACTTTTTCTATTCTAATAAATATTCTTTAAATATGTTTTGAATGATAACTTTAAATCTAAGAAGAAAAATTTTAATCGAGGAAGAACTAAAAGCCATCCTGGAGGGTGACGTTAATTAGTTTCATCTTCTCTTCTCCAAAGTATATTTTTTTTACTTTTTTTCTTTGAATGATTTGTTGTAATTCCTCCATGTCTATTTAGAGCAAAATTTCTCATTCTTGGGTTATGATAATTTTACAATTGTTATTGTATAAACTTGAATTGACTTATTAAGATATTTATTGTCACGCTACGACTTGTATGGTCATTTACTCACTTTAGACGTAATTGTTTTATTGCTTCATGACCAATAGAGCACATCTTTGAATAGTAGATTAAACAAAAGAGGAAATTTAGGATAAACAATAAGGTTAAGTAAAAAGTGATCTCTTCCTTCATAGGGATTGATTTATGGTTAGAATAGAGATAACCTAATCGTCTTGCTTGGTTAATTCAAGAAAGATTTGTACGCATTTGTGTCACATTCCTAATCATCGATAGATAGGTGTAAAAGTGAGGGCATGGATTGAAGGGCCATGAGCTCGAGAGAGCGAAAACACTGTAATTTTCATTAACTAATAATCTGATAAATATTAAAGTCAAGTCAAGTGAATACTCAATATGATTTCTCGCGAATTCATAGGTCTAGATCCATTTCATCTCATTTATTAATTTTACTCTTCGTTTGGTTAATTGTTTATTAATTTTTCTATTTTTTTAATTTAGTTAATTCAAAAAAATAACTTTGAGGATGATCACTTGAATAAATAATAATTTAAGTTAGTAAATCGTAAAATCACAAGTTCCTGTGGGTACATATTTGACTCTCAAGTTGCTATATTACTTAGAAACATGTACGTTGGCACATATGTTTGACTGCAACAATGTTATTTTTATTTTATTTCTACAAGAGAAAAAGAATGAAAGCAAATTCATTAAAAGTATGCAAAAGCAAGCCAAAAAGTTAGAATTAAATGTGAGGTTTTTGCATATATAACCAAGTTGTGCTAGGAGAAATCTGAGTATCCCATAAACTGTTAATGCTTCGCCCTTTGGTCTTCGGGGGAGTTTTCTTTACCCTCTTGTTATGTTTAGCGTGCATTGAGGGAAATACAAATTTAAGTATGGAGTGAGGAGGTTGCATGAGTATTTTTTGAGCATTTTTTATTCTACTTTATTAGGTAGTTAATAATCCCTCTTAATTTTTCTTTATTGATCGGTCTTTTACAAGGTATATATCTTGAATGAAGTACTTTTTAAATTTTTAGTATTAAATTTTATTTTATTTTCTTATTTTTTATATTTTAAGAGTAGTAAAATGATAAAGCACAAATACAATCCTCGTTTAGAGAGAGCATAAGCGATTGTCATATCAAAATAAATATTTTTGGCGAATGTCGGGGTCGAATCCTATAGAGAATTGAGTCAATAATTTAAGAATTATAAATTAATTCAAAGTAGAACACATAGTTGTTCAATATTTGTAAAATAAAATTGAGGGGGGGGGGGGTGATTAAGGGAAAAAAACTATCTAATTCTAAATTAAAACTAAGTGAGGGGAATTTCAATTGTTGCAATCACAAGTGATATGGTTAGGAGCATTCTATAGATGAGATCACAACGAAATTGGTTTTTATTCAATGTCTTAAATTCAAAATTAGCATAGATAATAGTGGATATTTCACATTCTTTTATTTTTCAATCATAAGAATGTTTATCTCTCGGGTTTTCTCAAACCCCAAAGCGGAATCAAGTTATCAATCACACAAGTTTGAGGAAACCATCAATTTTAGCAATTAGAACATGGGAGAAGATAGTAGATCTATACTTACAATAAAAATCCAAGAGAAATTTTGATAAACCCAATCAAATTAACAAACCCACCATGAATATACCTCAAGCTAGCACATTTGTCAATAATATTTAAGATAGAGAGAAGATATCAAGAAGATTCTCCTCACATTCATCACATTAGCTTCACAAATTTGTGTCACAAGATCTTACAATAATGGTGGAATTCCCCCAAGATGGGTTAAAGAAAAAGAAGAAGAAAAGTACTATCTAACTCTATAATTCTATGCTGAAAAACTTCTACCAATAATTCGTGAAAAAGATGAAGTCTAGATCAATAAATGGTTAATGAATCAATGGTGTATATGTACTTTCTTGTATACAACTTTTCTCAAATGCTCTTTAGGCTTTTAGATCCTTTGGAGACCTCTCTGGACCTTTTTACCCTTCATTAGACGGCCTCACCTATGAAGAACCGGTGTTTAGTCGGTGCAAAGCCACGGAGCACCGGCTGTCCGCTGCCACAAAATGGACAAGAGGAAGTGACCACCGGTGGTCGAACTGGCGTTTAGCTGCTGCCCAACCGCCAACCGCCGGTTGGTCGCCGGTCTGAACAACAACTTCAGTGTTTTGCCCGCGTTTCGCCCTATCGGATTCGCGCTTAGCTGATTCAAAGCATGTCCTTACACCTCTTCTTGAGCTCAAATATTCCATTATCTTTGACTCTTCTCCTTCATATGCTAATTCATCAAATTTCATCTCAAACTTCATGTGTTTTTCTTGATTTCATGTTTTCTACTCACGTGAAGTACCTATAAAGAATCAAAGAGAAAGAGCATAAAATTCACATAAATGACTCGAAAACTAGGCAAAACCTCATCCTTAGGAGCCTAATGAATTGGTAAATTTTCAACTCATCAAAAATCCCTAAACTTGAACTATTACTTGCCCTCAAATAATGCAATTATTTATAGCTGAGAAAATGATCAACATGTTATATATGAGTTTTTGTATCAAGAGTCAATCGATACGCTCTTTTACAAGAGGACATTGCTAAAGCTTACAACACTATGGTAGTTGCACACATAATTTTCAAGCTTCAAGACAACCCAAACATCATACACCAACTCAAGAAAAAGAAAAGACTCAAATCATGTTGCACAAGCTTCAATAGGCGACCACAATCATTAAAAATATCTTGCATGCATCCATTTCAATCAAACAAGGGGTATCATTCATCAAACAAGTTCAAAGAGCATCTGAAGTCATTGACAATTCACATTCAAAGCTTGCTTAAATTCGTTACACGCTTTCCTTATTCATTCCTCTATTTTGAAACTAATTTTAAGAATTTACCCCAAGGAAGTGATGCCACTCACAAGAAGATAGAATCCCAAACATTTATTTTGAGCATTTCACACATAGGGACTATAAGATAAGACAAATTCTCTAACTCTCACAAAAAAATTCAAGTGCACACAAATTGACCCATAGGCTTACCCTTCATGTATATCACCACTAATGTAGTGTTGCTACACTCAAAATCAATTAGGACTTGCGGGTCATGATGAAGGCTAGGGGTAAGGGTAGAATAAGTATTTATCTTGAGTGACTCAAGCCTCCCTAATACCTTTACAAATTCTTGTAACATCCCATTATCTTATTGAGATCACTCTACCTTATTTCTCCTTATTCATCGTCTTCATCTTTTGTGTAACATAAGCCACCCTTACAACACCAATGAATTTCACATTTAGCCTCATCTATGCAAGAGAGAGCTCCCTTTGTTTACTATTCTTTCTCTTTTGATGATTCAAGGTCTTTCCAACCCATTGATTCATTCATCTCATCATAATTTTGATGCTACCTCAATTTTAGGCTTCTCATTTTCCCCCTTACTCTTGCAAACCCCCAAACTTAGGTTTTTACCTCATTTCACATTCATTTCCTTATCTCTCCCTATTTCTTGGGCTTGAAGCCCCATTTTTCATTGTTTCAGTACTAGCAATTAGGGAGGATGGGTTCCAAAGAGTAGGATTAAAAATGGTCATAGGCTTGTAATGTCGTTTTCGAGAAATGGTCCAAGGCTCAAACATTGGTTATTAAAGATTAATGGTCAAAGAGTTTAATTTGGGTGAAGTGACTAACAAAAGAGGGCCTAAGATCATATTCTAAGTGCTGCCCCATCTATCATTTTTCCTTGAATCACACTTAGGGAATGTTCTAGACAATCATGCATTCACAACAATTAAGCCGAAAACCTCACCACACAAGGAATCACACTCCAAAGAGTTCGCACACTTCCTTCATCACATTAAGAGAATGACTTTTAACAACCTAGTTACGAATCAACAAGCCAGTTATGAGTCAACAATCCAAGCAAGGAATATATAATTCAAGACAAGAGAGTGCTCAATTTTCACATTTTAATTGCCTCCTTTTCTTTTCAACACTCATGCACAATGCCAAGTAAGAAATGTTGGTGGTACATCATCAAACAAGTGCACAAAGACTCAACAAGACTCTAAACCTTACATTTTTCCTTAAGAAACTTGCCTCTCAATCTATCATCAAGAAATGCCAACCCGGTTCGACAACAAAAGGATAAGACAAAGAAATCGCTCTTTGAGAGGGAACCGTAGTATAAAGAAAACCCTTGGAGTTTATTCAAATACTACTACCTAAAGAAAGGTGATACTACTTGCAAGTAATGGAGATTTTTCCTTAAGAATGACGTCACCCAATATATCATAGGTCCCTATCGTTCATCACTTAACAAGTGGGGTTACTCAGACTTCACCCCCCAACACAACTAAAGCATTATCCTCAATGCACATGGTAAAACAAAGTAAGGAAGGAATAGGTGAAAGAACACCCTGGCACGATGGAAGCATATGCATTGGAACTATATCCATTGAAGAGACATTTCCTCAGAACCTCCTCTTTCCAAACATTTTGCTCATAGACGACATTTGAACGCCGTTTCGCAGCTCTAGACCGGCATTTCACCGATCTAGCATCGGTTGCCTAATTTAGATCTTTCCACTTTTATCAACTTCCCCACCTGTTTCCCCCTACATAATCAAAGAAAACACAAACGTAAAGTAAAACAAAATAAAAGAAAGAGGAAAAAAAAAGTAAAAGAATTTGGGTTGCCTTCCAAGAAGCGTCTTAGTTAACATTGTGGCTTGGCGGATTCAACTTTCACCACTTTTTTTTGTCCACTTTGAGCATTTGAATTGCACCCTAGTTTCTTGTCCATCCTTCTACTCCGCTTGAGGGGTGATGGTGTAAGAATCAAGGGACCAAGTAATGGATGTTGCATCTTGTATTTCTTGTCCCTTAAAGGAGGGATGTGCCTTGACCTTGTTGGCAGGGCATACTTCAAGATGAAGCCACCTTGATCTTCCTCCTCAAATTCCTCCATTGACTTGGTCTCCTCAGTCTCCATTTCTTCAATCAAGTTCAATGTTGAAAATAATAAGAGGGGGGGTCTAAGTCGCTCTCCTTTCAGCATGCTTCATGCTTGACATCCTTCTCTTGAAGTGCACTAGAGTTGTTGAGCCTGATTTGTTGGATAGTCACTTGGAGAATCTAGTGTCACTTCTTCTACCTTGGCATCTTGCATTGTTGCAATTTTGGTTGGTTGGCACACCTCTATGACTTCTTCAAAGTTACCTTGACTCCTTCTTTATTATCATTTTGAGCTTCTTCCCATGAGTCAAGTTGAGCTATGTCCCATTATTCACTTCTTCTTGTTATGCTCCTCAATGTCTCCTCCGCTTCTTCTTTTAGAGATTTATAGCTTTCTTCCTGAGGAGTGGATAATTTCATGGACATGGAGGGGTTGACATTCTTTTCCGCATTAGACTCCTGCTCCAAAAAGGCTTGGAGCATGGCTTCCATGTGCCCATATGTATTTCTCCTTCACTTCCTTTGCATGACTTCATTCCTATCAAGCTTAGGAGCACCACTTCTATCATAGCCATTATAGGGAGAAGCGAACTCATTTGGGCATCCATCCCAATGTCTCTCATGACTACCACATAATACACATCTATACCAATTATTGGAGGGAGAAGGTGCACTCTTCTATCTTCTAGGGGCATATTTGCAATCTTGCCAATAGTCTGGTCCTCCACAATAGGGACAAAGGTCATGATGATAAGGGTTGTAACCAACAAACCTCCTTTCATTTCACGATGCCATCATTCAACTATAAAAAACAAAACAAAAAAATACAAACAAAACAAGTTGTAAAACAAAAATGCAAAACTAGTTTGAATAAATAAATTCTAATGTCTTATCACAATCAATTCCATGCGCAATGGCTCCATTTTTTATAACGCTCAAATACACTCCTAGTTTAGAGAGAATGAAAGAGATCATCATACAAGAACAAATATTCCTGACGGATGTCGGAGTCGAATCTCATAGTGAATTGAGCCAATAATTTAAGATTTATAAACTAATTCAAACTAGAACGCATAGTTGTTCAACATTTAAAAAGTAAAATTGGGGGGGGGGGATTAAGGGAAAAACACTATCTAAAATTCTAAATTAAAACTAAATGAGGGGAATTCCAATTCTTGATATCACAATTGATATGGCTAGGGGCATTCTACAGATGAGATCACAACTACATCGTGATTTTCTTCAATGCTTTAAACTCAAAATTAGCATAGATAGCAGTCGATAATTCACATTTTTTTATTTTTCAATCATAAAAATGTTTATGCCTTGGGTTTTCTCAAACCCCGAAGCCAAATCAAGTTATCAATCGCACAAGCTTGAGGACAGACTAGCTATTTCTAGCCTTGACCTTTAATGAAGTGAAAATGTGAGTCTTAACTATCTCTAGCTTAATCCTACACACTAGCACTCCAATTCCTCTCTAATATCTTCTCACCCAATTCTCACCTCTCTCTCTCAAGCAAAAGAAAGAAAAGTAAAGCAAAATTCATTATTGTAAACCATCAATTATAGCAATTAAAACTTGGGAGAAGATAGTAGATCTATACTTGCAATAAGAATCCAAGAACAATTTATCAAAACCCAATCAAATTAACAAACCCACCATGAATTACCTTTAGCTAGCAAATTTGTCAAGCATATTTAAAGATAGAGAGAAGATACCTAGAGGATTCTCCTCACATTCATAACTTTTGCTTCACGAATTTTCTTCACAAACTCTTAAAATAATGGTGGAATTCTCCCAAAATGAGATAAATAAAAAGAAGAAGAAAAGTACTATCTAACTCTACAATTCTATGGAGAAAGACTTCTACCAAAAATTCTATAAAAAGACGAAGTCTAGACCAATGAATGGTTCATGAATCCATGGTGTACCATGAAAGCTATGTAAATATCTATACCTTTTTGTATACAACTTTCCCTAAATTCCCTTGCGGCTTTTAGATGCTTTAGAGACCTTTCTGGACCTTTTTACCCTTTAGTAGACGGCCTCACCTGCAAAGTACCAACCTTTAGTCGGTGCAGATTCGCGGAGCACTGGTTGTCTGCCGCCACAAAATGAACAAGGGTCAGTGACCACCAGAGGTTGAACCGGTGTTTAGCCACCGCCCAACTGCCAAATGCCTGTTGGGTCACCGGCATGGATACTAACTGCAATGTTTTTCCCACGTTTCGCCCTGCTAGATCCGCGTTTAGCCGATTTAAAGCATGTCCTTACACCTCTTCTTGAGCTCAAATCTTCCATTATCTTTGGCTTGTGTCCTTCATATGCTAAATAATCAAATTTCATCATAAATGTCACGCCCTGAGTTTACACCCTAGATGAAATACGGTACTTGAAGTCACAAATGAACCCAAGTCAACCCCTGGTCTATCATACACTAGCATTCTGAGTAATATAAAAATACATACAGTGGAAGTTTAAAAAAAGAATATAAATACTTTAAAATATTAGAACAAGTCTATATGTCTAATAAAAACCAATATAAGTCTGAAAAACAAATCTACGTCTGAAAATCACTAAGATTGATTAGATGCTTTGACAAGCCCCCAACTAACTCCAAATCTAAATAAAACGGAATAAAAGTATAACAAAAGAAATAAATCTCCGTTCTCGAAGGATAAGGACTCACCAATAGGAATAGTTGAGATATTCGGTGAGCGGTTGGCTAACGAGGCTGAAACTGTGATCTTGCAGCTCTATCATAAAATGATACAGCATGAAAGTATGCGTTAGTACTTTGATTGGACTGAGTAAGTGAGAGGAACATAACACAAAGGAATAAATAAAAAAAATGTTGAACTAAAAAGACATGCGATGACCAAATAAAACTACTAAACTGAATACTGAAATAACTGAGGTGATCTGATAGACCCTGTCTAATGGTCAAAGCATGTTCTAGGTCTGGAATACTGATCTGAACTGAACTGGCTAGTGGGAAAGTCTATAACCGACATGTAATCATGTGAGCTAGACGTGGAGTCCGATGTATACACCCTACTGGTTGGACCCAATATACCTTGCCAGGGTATAAAGGCATGAACTGGGTGATCACAAAAGTCTGGGGCCTATCAGGACAATAAATAGTGAAACCTACGCTGGCTACATAGTTTTGGGAACCTGGGTGCGCTGGAAGCCCAGTCCACTCGCTGTAAAGTCCTGCTCCCACTGGATAATCGTAGACTGAATATTAAGTTGATAGCTCAAAACTGGGGCCCAAGACTAGGCAGGGATACACATCTGAAAGTACCCTAAGATTCTTATCGGACCAGATTCTAGAACTGGTTATAGACTGGTCAGAGTTGCTTATTTAGAAGCATCGTAATCGTTTAAGAAGAAACTGTAATCTAAACTGGGGTCCAAAGGCTAGTCAGACCTATATATCTAAAGTGATATGACCCCCTAGTGGACCAATAAACTGAATTCTGAATCTAATTCTGCTAACTGGGAGGTAATATTGACACCTCGGGAAATTCTATAGTCAAACTGATTAGTTGACATTTCTGACAGACACTGAGTATTCTCACATTTTAACTAAATCTAGGCAACCATGTATCTGAATGAGAATTTAGCATATAACATAATATAAGAATTCACCACACTGATATAATCAGGAAAATTTCAAAGTTAATCACTTTAGCAAGATTCAAGTCTTTTCTATTCTCAAGGAATAGGGCTAAAATCAATATACATGTATAAGCCTCAATACTATCATTAACTGGTGGAAAATATCCATAATTAGTATAACATAATAATTCCACATGGATTAAACGAAGAATTACCAAGAATTTCTTAACACTCAAAAATCTGCTGGGCTAGAATTCACTTTTATGGGAATAACATCAATTTAATCATGAGCTAATGGAAATCATGTCTAAAATAATCATGGATATTATTCTATGTGAATTCAATGAAAGCTGACATATATACTCTTCACATTTGAAGGCACAAGGCCAAGATTTGTAGAGAAACTAGAGAAGGGTTTTAGGGGACAAGGGAAGAACTATCCCCTTGTTGATTCCCACGTACCTGAGTTAGAATTTCCTTAGAGAAGAAAGCTTGGACTACTGCAATGGAGGAAAACCCTAGTCTTAATTGAGAGCTTCTTGAGAGAAAAGCTTACGATATATTTTTTAAAGATGAGTGGGAATGCGGGGGAAAACCATTTTACCCCTCTAAATTCCCTTAAAATAACCCAAAACAACTTAGTTTAGGATCTAGGAGGTTAGGAAATTATTGAAGCACCCTTAGTAAATTCACAGGAAATAACTGTCAGGTAGTACCAATGACTGACCTAATGAATCGTCTCCTATGACAACAACTCATGGATTTATCCGTGCATTACACTACCTCTCATGTCTCCTAGGCTCGTCATGGATGACTTAACGACTCATTCCAGGTGAGCATGATTCGTGGTCACCATCCGTGATGTACACTGCCTTAGCCTCAGATATCCCTGCTTGGTCACGACTCAACCCACGAATTGTGGGGGCCTCCCATCAAGTACCCTGTCTCTCTCCCTTCTCTTTTCTTACTCATCCACCAAATGACTGACGTAACGAGTCGTAGGGCCTGACCATGAGTCGTGGTCATGCTCAAGGGGACCTCATTTCTAAAGTTTCCAAGCATCTCACTTGGCTTCCCTATGAGTCACATCACGACTCATGGGCTGCTCTCACGAGTCACCTCATGACTCGTCCAACTACTTAGTGCTAGTTTTTAGTTTTTCTTCGATTCAACTCCCAGATCTGATCTTTGAGCTTTCGAGGTATAACAATATCTCCTCATTGGGAATATTCATCCCTGAATGTTAGAAAATACACAAAAAAAGTATAGAGATGCAATTATCATATTCAAATACTAATCATTTAAGCCGAAAACTGACAGAATGACTACCACCGACTCAAACTATATAATTGAACTGAATTCACTTGTCATACATACATCCATATAGACAAAATAAACTTGAACATCTGAATTGAACATGAAAACTAAATAGAGTTCTAAGGTAGAACTGATATCTCAAGCTGTAATAGAGCCGGTAGAGAATAAGTGTGGGTATCTAGCCATCATATCCTCTTTGGCTTTCCTTGTAGCTCCCTCGACATGTTGATTCCTCCATAAGACCTTGACTGAAGCTACCTCCTTGTTCCTCATCTTACGATTTTGACGGTCAATGATATGGATTGGGACATCCTCATATGAAAGGCTATCCTTTATTTCTACACTGTCCAATGGCACAATTGAAGTTGGATCACCAATGCATTTCTTCAATAGTGAAACATGGAATACTAGGTGCATAGAAGCCAACTCTGGAGGTAATTCCAACTCATAGGCTACTTTTTCAATTTGCCTCAGAATTCTGTAGGGTCCCACATATCTCAGACTGAGCTTTTCCTTCTTGCCAAACCTCATCACCCCTTTCATGGGTGAAATTTTCAAATAGACCCACTCATCCATAGCATACTCCAATTCTTTTCTCCTCACATCAGCATAAGATTTATGACGGCTCTAAGCTATTTTCAATCTTTCTCTGATGAGTTGTACCTCTGCATAGCTTCATGAACCAAGTCTGGCCCGATTATTGTAGCTTCACCAACCTCAAACCATCCAATAGGAGACCTGCACCTACTACCATACAATACCTCAAACGGGGCCATCTGGATGTTGGAGTGATAACTATTGTTGTACACAAACTCAATAAGAGGCTAGTAGTCATCCCAAACTTCCATTGAAATCAATTGTGCATGCTCTCAACATATCTTCTAGGGTCTGAATAGTCCGCTCAGCTTGCCCATCTATTTGCGTGTGAAAAGCTATACTGAGCTTGACCTAGGTGCTAAGTCCCTTCTGAAAAGACTTCCAGAAATGTGAGGTGAACTAGGTACCCTTGTCAGAGATTATGGATAGTGGCAACCCATGAAGTCTAACAAACTACTGGATATAAAGCCTAGCATAGTCCTTAGTTGAATCCATAGTTTTAACTGGGAGGAAATGTGCTGACTTAGTCATCCGGTTCACTACCACTTATATGGAATCATATTGCCGAGAGTTCGAGGTAGACCCATAATAAAGTCCATATTTACTTCTTTCCACTTTCACGTAGTTATGATGATATTCTGGGTCATACCTCCCGTTATTTTGTTCTCTGCCTTGACTTGCTGGCAGTTCGAGCACTTAGCTATGAATTTGGCGATGTCTCTCTTCATGCAGTTCCACCGATAAATATCCCACAAATCGCAGTACATTTTAGTAGCACTAGGGTGGATGGAGTATCGCAAGCTGTGTGCTTCAACCAATATCTTCTGCCTTGGGTCACCGATGTCCGGTACACACAATCTGCCCTGATAATGTAGCACACCATCTCCCCCTTCGGAGAAAGCCTCAACCTTTTTCCTAAGAACCGCTTCTTTGAGTTTAAGTAAAATGGGATCTTCATCCTGTTTGGACTTAACTTCAACAACCAAAGAGGAGTCTGGCCCGCTTTGCATCACCACTCCACCCTCAGTCGAGTTAACCAGCTGCACCCCTAACCGAGATACTTTATGAATATCCTTCACCAATTCCTTTTTTCCTTCCTCAATATGAGCCATGCTACCTACAGACACTCTGCTTAGAGCATCAGCCACTATATTGGCTTTGCCTAGGTGACATAGCATGCTCATATAATAATCCTCCAGGAGCTCTAACCACTTTCTCTGATGAAAATTTAGGTCCTTCTGACTAAATACATACTGATGGCTCTTGTGATTGGTAAAACATCCACGTGAGCCTCGTATAGGTAATGTCTCCATATTTTCAATGCAAACACTAACGTTGTCAACTCCAAGCAATGAGTTGGATAATCTTTCTCATGAACCTTGAGCTGTCTAGAGGCGCAGGCTATCACTTTGCATTGCTGCATCAGAACGCAACTAAGTCCAACCCTAGAAGCGTCGCAATACACTACAAATCCATCTGATCCTTCTAGTAGAGAAAACATTGGAGCAATAGTGAGTTGAGTTTTTAATTCCTAGAAAATCTTCTCACATGCATCTGAACACTGTAATTTAACCTTCTTCTGAGTCAACCTAGTCAGTGGAGATGCTATAGCAGAAAAACCTTCTACAAAGTGTCGGTAATAACCGGCCAAACACAAGAAACTTCTAATTTTGGTTGGGGTGGTAGGTCTGGGCCAGTCTTTCATAGCTGCTATCTTTTGAGGATCAACCTAAATACCCTTACCCGAGACCACATGACCCAGGAAAGTCACGAACTTCAACCAGAATTCACACTTGCTGAACTTGGCGAACAGTTGGTGGTCTCTGAGTGTCTGAAGCATTGTCCTCAGGTGATTATCATGCTCTTCCTCATTTATGGAGTATACTAGTATGTCGTCGATAAGTACGATGATGAACATATCCAGATACTACTTGAAGACTCTATTCATCAGGTCCATAAAGGCTGCAGGGGCATTTGTTAGTCCGAAGGACATAACCACAAACTCATAGTGACCATACAGAGTACTGAAAGCTATTTTCGGTATGTCACACTCTCTGACTCTTAGCTAATTATACCATGACCTAAGATATATTTTGGAGAAACAATTGGCTCCTTGAAGTTGGTCGAACAGGTCATCAATTCTGGGTAGCGGATACCTGTTCTTCATTGTGACCTTGTTCAACTAACGGTAGTCGATGAATATTCTAAGGGTACCATCTTTCTTTCGCACGAATAGAACTAGAGAACCTTAGGGAGAGATGTTGGGTCTGATAAAACCCTTATAAAGAAGATCTTTTAGTTGTTCCTTTAACTCCTTAAGTTTAGCCAGAGCCATTTTATAAAGAGGGATGTAGACGGGTTGAGTATCTGGAATAAGGTCTATGCCGAAGTCAATTTCCCGTTCAGGAGGAACTCTGAGAAGATCTTTAGGGAATACATCTGGAAACTCACTGACAACAAGGACTGACTGGATAGTTGGGATCCCAGAGTCGGAATCCTTGACCCGAACTAGATGGTAAATATATCCCTTTGAAATAAGCTTCCTGTCCTTAAGGTAAGAAATAAACCTACACTTTGGCACTGAACTACTGTCCGACCATTCTAGAGATGGCTCATTAGGGAACTGAAACCTAACAACCCTAGTTCTGCAGTCGATTGAGGCATAACCGGAGTGTAACCAATCCATGCCAAGGGTGAGGTCAAAGTCAACCATTTCTAACTCTACAAGGTCAACTGAGTTACTTTATTGAAGACTGAGATTAGGTAGTTTCTATACACCCGGCTATCTCTAATTGACTCGCCAACTGGGGTGGAGACCAAAAGGGGTTCTGAGAAGACTTCTGGACTGATATCGAACAAAAATGCTACATAGAGAGTCACAAATCATAGTGTGGCCCCCGAATCAAGCAGGGCATATACATCTAGATGGAAAAGATGTAACATACCCGTGACCACATCCGATGAGTTCTCCTGAACCTGATGAGATGATAATGCATAAAAATGGTTTTGGCGTTGACCACCCTCCGTACCTGATGTGTTAGCCTGCTGAGCTGGTCGGCCTGCTGGTGCTGCTGAGATAGTGGATTGTGATCTTCCCCATCCTGCTAACAGGCATTTCTTAAGCTAATGCCAAGTTGTCCACAACCAAAACAGCCCTCTAGACCCTGAAGACACTCTCCTAGGTGATTCTTGCCGCACTTGGGGCAAGCTGGATACCTGTTACCGGCATTATAACTCTAAGTCTGAGAGTCAGATGCTCCACCCCTCCGATCCTAGCGGGACCAAAAGGTAGGGGCACTGGCTAAGCTAGGCATTGGAGCCCTCTGCTGCTGCTGTGGACAGTTGCTACTGCCAGACGTCTGATGGCCTTGATCCGATTGGCCATTCCTTTCCCGCTTATTCGTTCTCTCCATATCCCTCAATTTTCAGCCTCAATCTGCTGGGCATAGACAATCAGACTGGAGAGGTAGATATCTTTGAACAACATCACTGTCTACACTGGCTGAGGACCCGGTTCGACACCTCATTTACAAATGTCAGCATACGAGCCCTTGGCTTGGCCACCTTCTCTGGAGCCAACGGGAATTTCTTCATAATTGAGGCTGTCTTTTACTCCAATGCTGTCTACCGGGACTACCAAGGTTAGATCACCCAAACACTTTTTCAAAACTGACACATGAAACACCGGATAAATTGAAGATAATTCCAAGGGCAAGTCCAACTCATACGCCACCTTACCAATTCTCCTCACAACCCAGTAGGGGAAACATAGCGGGGGCTGAGTTGTTCTTTCTCTCTGAATCGCATGACTCCCTTCATGGGAGATACCTTTAGAAATACACAGTCATCCACACCAAAGTCTAAATCCCTTCTCCTCACATCAGCATACGATTTCTGACGACTCTCTGCAGTTTTTTAACCGGTCTCTTATAAACTGGACCTTTACCATGGCCTCATGAACCGAATCAGGTCCTATCATGGCTGCCTCACCAACCTTAAACCATCCGATGGGCGATCTGCACCTTCGCCCGTAAACAGACTAGAATGGTGCCATCTGGATACTAGAGTGATAGTTGTTATTATAAGCAAACTCGATTAAGGGAAAATGATCATCCCAACTACCTTTGAAATCCATAAAACATGCCCTCAACATATCCTCGAGGATCTGAATGGTTCGTTCTACCTAGCCATCCGTTTGCGGATGGAATGCTGTGCTGAGCTTAATCTGAGTCCCAAGTCCCTTCTCATAAGACCGCTAGAACTGGGAGGTAAACTGAGTACCTCAGTATGAAATAATAGACACGAGCACTTCATGAAGTCGAACCAACTCCCGAATATACAACTTGGCATAACCATCCGCTGAATCCATGGTCTTGACCGGTAGAACGTATGCAGCCTTTGTTAACTTGTCTACCACTACCCAAACAAAATCATAGTGTTGGCGAGTACGAGGTAGGCATGTAATAAAATCTGTATTAATCTCTTCCCACTTCCAAGTTAGAATGCTAATATCTTGAAGTACACCTCCCAGCCTCTAGTGCTCGACCTTCACTTGCTGACAGTTTGGACACTTGGCTACGAAATCTGTGATATCCTTCTTCATACCATCCAACCAATAGATTTCCCTTAAGTCCCGATACATCTTTGTGGATCCCATATGGATGGAATATCTGGTACCATGTACCTCATGAAATATCCAGACTCTCAAATTTTAAACGTTCGGAACACATAGACGACCCTCGTATCGGAGGACACCATCTCCCCCTTGGGAGAAAACCTCCACCTTTAGACTCAGCACTACTTCCTTCAGCCTTCTCAAAATTGGATCCTCATGCTTCTTAGATTTGACATCAACCACCAAGGACGATTCTAACCCATTCTGCACAACAACACCGCTATCGGTCGAGTCGACCAATCTAACCCCCAACCTTGCAAGTCGGTGGACATCCTTCACCAACTTTTTTTTCCTCTCATAAACGTGGGACACACTCTCCATAGAGAGCCTACTAATCACATCCGCAACCACATCTACCTTACCCGGGTGGTAGAGGACACTCATGTCGTAGTCCTTTAGCAACTCCAACCACCTCCTTTATTGAAGATTTAGATCCTTCTGTGTGAACACATATTGCAAGCTCTTATGATTCGTAAGCACATCCATGTGGACCCCATACAAGTAATGTTGCCGTATCTTAAATGCAAACACCACCACGGCCAACTCAAGATCATGGGTCGAGTAATTCTTTTCATGAACCTTTAACTACCGTGAGGCTTATGCTATCACCTACCCCCATTGCATCAACACACATCCCAGTCCGACTCTCAAAGCATCACAATACACAACAAAGCCATCATTACCCTCGGCTAATGTCAATACTAGTGTTGAAGTGAGTCGGGTCTTTAATTCCTGGAAGCTTTTCTCACAATCCTCTGACCGTTGGAACTTCACCTTTTTCTGAGTCAACCTTGTCAAAGGTTCCCCAATGGATGATAAAGCCTCAACAAATATCCGGTAGTACCCTGCTAGGCCCATGAAACTCTGAATTTCTGAAGGATTTACCGGTCTAGGCCAGTCCTTCACCGCGTTGATTTTCTGAGAATCCACCCTTATGCCCTCACTAAACACCACATGGCCCGAAATGCCACCAAGTTCAGCCAAAATTCACACTTGCTAAAATTTGCATATAGCTGACGATCCTTGAGGGTCTGAAGTACTACCCTCAGGTGAGCAGGATGCTCCTCCTAGCCTGCAAGTATATAAGGAAGTCATCAATGAACACAATCATGTCCGTGTCCAACTATGCCTTGAATACCCTGTTCATCAGGTCTGTAAAAGTTGTAGGAGCATTGGTTAGTCTAAAAGACATGACTACAAACTCGTAGTGGCCATACCGGGTTCTGAAGGTTGTCTTTGGAATGTCACACTCCCGAACTTTGAGCTGGTGATATCCGGACTTGAGATCTATCTTTGAGAAACAACTGGCACCTTGGAGCTGGTCAAATAAATCATCAATCTGGGCAAGGGGTACCTATTCTTGACATTGACCTTATTGAGTTGTTGATAATCAATACACATCCGAAGGAAACCGTCCTTCTCGCGAACAAATAGAACTGGTTCACCCTATGGAGACTTGCTTGGTCTAATGAAACCCTTATCCAACAAGTCCTTTAACTGATCCTTTAATTCCTTTAGCTCGGCCGAGACCATCCTATAAGGAGGGATAGATATAAGCTGTGTATCAGGTAGTAGATCAATACCAAAATCAATTTCCCTCTCCGGAGGAACACCTGGTAAATCATCAGGAAACACCTCCGGGTATTCGCGCACCACCGGAACAAACTAAATAGTAGGGGTCTCGGACTCCACATCCTTAACCCAAACTAGGTGGTACACGTAACCCTTAGAGATCATCTTCCTGGCCTTAAGATAGGATATGAACTGACCTGCTGATACCGCTAAACTACCCTTCCACTCCAAATCTGACTCACCCAGAAAAAAAAATTCCGTCGTACGAGTCCTACAACTAATCGAAGCATAACATGCAAACAACCAATCCATACCCAAAATTATGTCAAAATTAGTCATGGACAATTTGACTAAGTCCGCAGAAGTAACCTCATGAAAAACCGTAATGGGGCAACCTCTATACACCCGCCTAGCTACCACTGATTCACCGACTAGGGTAGATACAGAGAATGGTTCTGACAGAATTTTAGGACTAATTCCAAAACTACTAGAAATGTAAGGGGTGATGAAAGACAAGGTAGCTTCGGGATCTAACAAAGCATAAGCATCAATATGGAAGACTTGAAACATACCCGTGACCACATCTGGCAAAGCCTCCTTCTCCTAGAGAGGCACTAGAGCATAAAACCTATTCTACCGCCGACCACCTCCTAAACTAGTAGAGGCACCCTACAGAGGGGGTCATGCTGCTGGAGAGGTAGAACTGGATGCAGGGCAATCTCTGATCTTGTGCCCGGGTTTGCCACACCAGAAACAAGCATCCGCACCGACCAGGCACCTACCGTGATGATTTTTGCCACATCTTGCACACGCTGGGAAAGTGCGCTACACCTTCAAGCTACCATGATCCATCGAGCCTGAAGCCCTGCTCCTATGGTCACCCCTGTACCTGGACGGCGTGCTAGCCGATGATGGAGCTGGAATAGTGATCCTGTGTTGGGACTACTGACGTGATCCACCACCTGACCTGGCCTGAGAAACCCCATAGTTGTTGATCTTAGCCCTCTTATCTTCTCTCTGCCTCCTATAGACCGACTCCATCATCTGGGCATGCAATAAAATGTAGGGAAAGTCGATGTCCTGGTGTAGCATGGCAATCCAGCAATCGTTGTCCAAGTAATCTGCTACTCCATGCACAAAGCGACTCACTCGAGCCTGTTGATCCACCACCAACTTTGGAGCATATTTAGATAGCCGAGGAACTCCAAGGAATACTCCTAGACGGACATGTTACCCTGCTTCAAATTCACAAACTCAACCGCCTTGAGCTTCCTCATTTCGTGAGGGAAGAACCGATCCATGAAAGCGGTGCGGAACTCATCCCAACCTATCAGGCCTGCACCTGCTGCCCTAGCACCTCTTCATTGGTTGAACCATATATATGCTACCCCCTTGAGCTGATAGGAGGTTAAGTCAACACATTCCCTATTATTCACCCCCATAACCTAGGTGATCTTCAGAATTTCCTCAATAAAATCATGTGGGTCCTCGTCTATCTTCAACCTTCTGAACTCCGGAGGGCTCATCCTCAAAAAATACCTCACCCCAATAGCTACCACATTCCCATTTTGCGGATAATGTGCCACAGTCTGATTCTAAACCCGAGCTGTCATGGACTGTGCCAACATTTGAATCATCGCCCTAAACTCAGCGTGGGTGGCTGGCTCTGGTATATGCTCCTCATGAATGGGTGGAGCTGGCGGATTCTCCCCATCATGTGCACCCTCATGATCATCACCAATACCGTTCCTCCTTGCATTTACTCGGCTTATCAAATTAAAGGTTGTATTCTGCCGTATTGTATAAGTATTGTCCTATTTTCCCCCATGATATATTATGATTACTTTATCTATGCTAAGTATTCCATTCTTGTGATTGATTTATATGTATACTCATGCCATGGGTCGACTTAGGGTCTCTTGGGGCTCCTTGTCCCGTGTCTACCATCTGGGTGTACGTTTAGGTCGTGACAAACTTGGTATCAGAGGCATAGGTTTGAAGTGTCCTAGGGTGTCTAAAAGTCGCGTTCTGTAGAGTCTTTTTCATGGGTTTGAAGTGCGCCACACTTATGACGAAGAGGCTACTAGACATTTAGGAATGTTTCCTTCTTTCATGTTCTATGTCGTGCGATGAACGTCCTTTACTCCTCTAATTCATATTTCGAGGACGATGATTATTTTTATTCAGTTGTTTTGTTTCAGTTATACTTAGAGTTAGTTGGGGGCTTGTCCCAACAACTCATCAGATAGATGGATTTTAGACACAGACATAAATTCAAATTTTCAGTCTTGTTTTATTTGTTTAAAAACTTTGTGATTAGTTCTTCTTCATGAATGGTTTTATTATTTTAAAGCTTCTGCTATATTCTTACTCAGAATGCCAGTGTCATGATAGATCATGGGTTGACTTAGGGTTACTTGTGACTCTATATACCATGTCTCATCTAGGGTATAGATTCGGGGCTTGAAAAACTTGGTATCAGATCACTAGGTTTAGATTATCCTAGGATGTCTGAAAGTCGCGTTGAGTAGAGTCCTTTTAATGGATGTGAAGCACACCACACTTATGACGGGGAGTCTACGAGATGTTATTAGGAAAACTCCCTTTTTTTCATACTCTTTATCGTGCATCTGAGTTCAATTCCAGAAATGTTCTCCTAACTCTTGCTCTATTTCATTTTAGTGAAATTATTCCTTCATGATGTTGTAATGGAAGGAGGGCTGCCACGCTCACCAACCTACCCTACCAGCTCTAGATGCCCCTCAGGATGACCTAGTGTCCTCCGCAGATTTTAGAGAAACAATCCAGCTTCTTGTGCAAATAGTCACGAATCAAGTGAACCAGTAGTGGTTTTGATCAATACTAATGGTCTGTAGATGTTTCCATGATTTGGGACTTCACCTGGTTGAACCCTCTAGTTTTCCTAGATCTAAGTTAGGAGAGGATCCACAGGAGTTTGTGGATGAAATCAGGAAGATCACCCGAAATATGGGTGTTAGCTCCTCTAAAAGTGCCGACCTAGCTGCCTACTAGCTGAAAGGTGTAGCTCAGATCTGGTATGACCAGTGGAAGGATGGGAGACCAGCAAGAGCAGGATCAGTGGAATGGGAGGAGTTCACTATAGCCTTCCTAGACATATTCTTTCCCTGAGAGATTAGGGAGGCTAAGGTGGATGAATACATAAACCTAAAATAGGGAAATCAGATAGTGGAAGAGTATGCACTTGAGTTTACAAGGTTTTCTAAATATGCTCCTTAGATAGTAGCCGAGCCAAGGGCTCGCATGCTAAAGTTCGTTATGGAGTATCACTTGGTCCTTAAGGAGTGCAGGACTACAATGCTTATCAAGGATATTGATCTCTCCAGCCTCATAGTTCATGCCCAACATATTGACGAAGAAAAACTAAAAGACTTGGAGTGGTAGAACAAACGGGCATGGACAGGCCAGTCATATTATGGCCACTAGAGATCTGGCGGTAGTGGCCGCCTATAGAAGCAACAACAGCAGCAATAGAGGGCTCTAGAACCCACCTCAGCCAGTGCCCTACTTTCTAGTCCCACAAGGATCGGAGGGGTGGAGCATCTGGCTCATCGTCCCAGAGTCATAACGCTAGCAACTGCTACCTAGCTTGCCCTAAGTGTGGAAAGAACCATCCAGGAGAATGCCTTTAGGGCTGAGAGGGTTGTTTTGGGTGTGGACAGCTTGGTCATCAGCTCAAAGAATGCCCATCAACTGGACGGGGGAGATGACAATCCACCGCTTCAGCAGTTCCAGCAGGCTGAGCAGATCAATAGAACAACACATCAGGTATGGATGGTGTCCAGTGCTAAAACCATTTTTATGCTTTGTCCTCTCTTCTGGAGCAGGATAGCTCACCTGACGTGGTCACGAGCATGTTATGCCTTTTGCATCTAGATGTGTATGCACTACTAGATCCAGGAGCCACACTATCATTCATGATCCTATGTAGCTGTCCAGTTTTATATTAGTCCAGAAGTCCTGTCAGAACCATTCACAGTCTCCACCCCTATTGGCGAGTTAGTTAGAGCAAGCCGGGTGTATAGAAACTATAGTCTCAATATTAAATAAAGTCATTCCAGCTGATCTTCTAGAGTTAGACAAGGTTGACTTTGACCTCATTCTTGGCATGGATTGGTTACACTCCGGTTATGCCTTAGTCGACTGTAGAACTAGGGTCGTCAGGTTTTAGTTCCCTAATGAGCCAGTTTTAAAGTGGACGGGATAGTAGTTCAGTGCCTAAGGGTCGAGTTATTTCCTAGCTTAAGGCCAGAAAACTTATTTCTAAAGGGTGTATTTATCATCTATGTCGGGTCAATGATTCCAGCTCCGAGACCTCGACTATTCAGTCAGTTTCAGTTGTTAGCGAGTTCCCTGACGTGTTTTCCAAAGATCTTCTCGGAGTTCCTCCTGACCAGGAAATAGACTTCGACATAGACCTCCTCCCAAAAACTTAGCCCATCTCCATTCCTCCTTACAGAATGGCTCCAACTAAGATTAAGGAGTTGAAGTAGCAGCTAAAAGACCTCTTGATAAAGGCTTCATCATGCCAGCATCACTCGATGGGGTGCTCCAGTATTATTCGTGCGGAAGAAAAAATGTAACCTCAGGATGTGTATCGACTATCGTCACTTGAATAAGGTCACAGTCAAGAATAGGTACCCCCTACTTAGGATTGACAACTTGTTCTATCGGCTTCAGGGAGGCAGATATTTCTCCAAGGTAGATCTCAGGTACGGGTACATTAGCTAAGAGTCATAGAGTGTGACATACCGAAAACAGCTTTCAGAACTCAGTATGGTCACTATAAATTTGTGTTTATGTCCTTTAGACTGACTAATGCTCCTGCAGCTTTCATGGACCTGATGAACAGGGTTTTCAAGCCATATCTATACATGTTCATCATTGTATTTATCAATGACATTCTGGTATACTCCCAAAGCAAAGAAGATCATGCTAACCATCTAAGGATTGTGCTACAACACTTAGAGACCGCCAGTTGTTCGCTATGTTCGGCAAATGCAAATTTTGGTTGAAGTTTGTGACTTTCCTTGGTCATGTGGTCTCAGGTGAGGGTATTCAGGTGGATCCTGAAAAGATAGCAGTAGTGAAGGACTGGCTCAAACCTACTTCCCTAATTGAAATCAAAAGCTTCTTGGGTCTAGTCGGTTATTACCGACGTTTCATGGAAGGTTTCTCCTATATTGCATCCCCTTTGACTATGTTGACTCAGAAAAAGGTGAAATATAAGTGGTCAGATGTGTGTTAGAAGATTTTTCAAAAGTTAAAGACTCGACTCACTATCACTCTAGTGTTAACCTTGCTGGATGGAACAGATGGATTTATGGTGTATTGTTATGCTTCTAAAGTTGGACTTGGTTGTGTTCTGATGCAGCGGGGTAAGGTGATAGCTTACGCATCCAGACATCTCAAGGTTCAAAAGAAGAACTATCCGACTCATGACCTGGAGTTCGCAGCGGCGGTGTTTGCATTGAAAATATGGAAGCACTACCTTTACGAGACTCGTGTGGATGTTTTCACTGATAACAAGAGCCTTCAATATGTGTTTATTCAGAAAGATCTAAATCTTCATTAGTGAAGATGGTTGGAGCTATTAAAGGACTACGACATGAATGTGTTGTACCACTTGAGCAAAGCCAATATAGTGGCGAATGCCCTAATCATGATGTCTATGGGGAGTGTGGCTCATGTTGAAGAAGGCACAAAGGAACTGGCAAGAAATATCCACAGGTTAACTCGGTTGGGAGTGCAATTGGTTGATACAGATGAGGGTGGAGTAGTGGTGCAAAGTGGATCAGATTCCTCGTTGGTAGTTGAGGTTAAGTAAAGGCAGGATGAAGATCCCTTATTGCTTATGCTGAAGGAGGCGGTTCTCAGAAAAGAAGTGGAGGCTTTCTCCTTAGGGGAGATGGTGTACTCCGTTACCATGGTAGGCTATGCGTACCAAATGTGGGTGATTTGAGACAACAGATACTAGCTAAAGCATAAAGTTTGAGATACTCTATCCACCCAGGAGCTTCTAAGATGTACTGTGATCTAAGGGATATTTACTGTTGGAACGACATGGAAAGAGACATTGCAAAATTCGTAGATAAGTGCCTGAACTGCCAGTAGGTCAAGGTAGAACATCAGAGACCGGGAGTTATGACTCAGGATATCAGCATACCCACATAGAAGTGGGAAGAATTAAATATTGATTTTATTACAAGCCTACCGCGGACTCATCAGCAGCATGACTCAATCTGGGTGATAGTAGACCGAATGACCAAGTCAACACATTTCCTCCTATTTAAAACTACAGATTCAGCTGAGGATTATATCAGGCTTTATATACGGGAGTTGTTCAGACTACATGGGTTGCCCTTGTCCATTATTTTAGATAGAGGTACCTAGTTCACCTCGTGTTTCTGGAAGTTTTTTCAGAAGGGACTCGGTAAACCAGGTCAAGCTCCGCACAACTTTTCACCCATAGACAGATAGACAAGATGAGCAGACTATATAGACCTTGGAATATATGCTGAGAGTGTGTGTGATTGATTTCAAGGGTAGTTGGAATGACCACCTACCTCTCATCGAATTTGCACAACTGCCACTCCAGTATCCAGATGGCCTGTTTGAGGCATTGTATGGAAGGAGGTGTATATCTCCTATAGGGTGGTTTGAGGTTGGTGAAGCTACCATAATACGGCCAGACTCAGTTCATGAGGCTATGCATAAGGTACAACTTATCAGGGAGAGGTTTAAAACAACGCAAATTCGTCAGATATCTTATACTGATGTGAGGAGATGAGAGTTAGAGTTTGCAGTGGATGATTGGGTTTATCTGAAAATTTCACCCATGAATGGGGTGATGAGATTTAGGAAGAAAGCAAAACTCAGTTCAGACCCTACAGAATTCGAAAATGAATTGGCAGTATGGCATATGAGTTAGAATTACCCCTAGAGTTAGCATCGATGCACCCAGTCTTCCATGTGTCACTATTGAAGATGTACATCGGTGATCCAACTCCAGTTGTGCCCCTTGACAGCCTGGGAATAAAATACATTCTTTCTTACGAAGAGGTTCCAGTTCAGATCCTTGACCTTCAGGTTCGTAAGCTGAGAATCAAGGAAGTCGCTTCAGTGAATGTTTTGTGGAGGAACCAACTAGTTGAGGGAACCACATGGGAAGAAGAAGCAGACATGATGGCCAGATACCCTCACTTGTGCCCTTCTAGTTCAGTCCCAGCATCAAATACTAAACCCCTTCTCAGTACTCTGTTTAGTTTCGTAATTGTAAGCTCTATTCAGATTTTCTATGTGCACTCTAGTTTCATCAGCTCTGTTAGTATGATTAAGCCAGTTCGGAGTCAGTTACTCCTTCAGAAATCAGCCTATAGTCTCAGTCAAGGAATTACAGCTCTTTTCCTAGTTTTTCAGCAGCATTAGTCTTCATTCGAGGATGAATGATCCCATGGGGGAGATATTGTAACACCCTAAAACTTTCCTAGACCACACTCACACCTTGCAAGAAAAATCCAGAAGAAAACTAGAAAATTGCCTCAGAACGACTGAGACAACGAGTCGTGGTCAGCTCCAACGACTCGTTGTGTTAGCTGTGGTCAGCCCTGCTTGATTAGTCAAGAGCCCACAGGACAAGGAATGTTCCCCAGCTCAGAATCCCTTCTTCAGGACCCCACGACTCAACCCACAAGTTATTGTCGGAAACGACCCGTTATAGGAGTCATTGGGTGAGAACCCCAGAAACCTATTCCAATGACGACATGAGTCTTTGTCACCACCTGTCGTGCCAACCTTGAGAATTTTTAGAAGTTGTCGAGTGAAAGTAACGACTGGACACAACAACCTGTTGGTTCCACCAATGAGTCATTGTGTCACTTGTTCTCAAGCTTTTCGGGTTTCCTAATTTAGTGACCACGGGAGGAACCAATGACTCATTGCTTCACCCAATGAGTCATGGTGTCCCCCGTTGACAGATTCAATGTTTTCAACCCCGATGCAGTAGGACCAACGAGAGGTCCCAACGAGTCGTGGTCCAAACCAACGACTCATTGAGTGACTCGTTGGGTCCCTTTCAGTCAGTTTCTAGATTTTTATTCCAAGTATATTTTTGTATACTATCTCATTTTAAGTATAATTTCAGAGAATGTTAGAGGATTGAAGGGTTTTCCCCCCTCATTCCCCACGTACACTTTCAAAAATCAATCGCAGAACCTAGGTCATTTCTCTTAAGCAGAATCTAGGGCTCCTCATCAGTTGTAGAAATTAAAGCTTTCTTCTTTAGGGATTTCCAAGCCACGTATGTGGGAATTCAAAAAGGGAATAGTTCTTCCCTTGTGTCCCCAAAAATATTCTCTAATTTTCTCTATCAGTTTAACCCCGTGGATTCAAATTCTAGAAAAATTGTTAAACCAATTTCTTGAGATTTCAAGTGGAGTATTTCTCATGATTTTTCACTGATTTATTATTCCCTATTTCTAGAAATTTAAGAGAATTGTATCTTGTGGAATGATTTAGCCCTAGTTCTTATTTTAGTAGAATTTGGAATCTTGCGTGTTGGACTAGTTTCCTTGTAGCTTGATTCTATCAGATTTAAGATCCTCATATTGTTAGTGTATGTGGAAATTTTAATCAGATATATACATGTCCAGTCTCAATAATATTATTATACTCAGTGTTGTCCAGAAATGTCATCTAATCAGTTTGGCTACAGCTAATTCTTGAGGTGTTAGTAATGCCTTCCAGTTATCAATATTAGATGCAGTTATCAGATTTTAGTGGTTCTTTAGGTGTTCAGGACAATTTCAGATAAGAATCTCTGACCATCCTTAGAATCATAGCCTCAGATTACAGTTTTGTTCTTTAGACGGCTATGACGCTTCTAGATAAGCAGCTCTGACTTGTCTTAGAATACCAATTACAGAATCTAGTCCAATAAGACTCTTAGGGTACTTCCAGATAGGTATTCCTGATTTAGTCTTGGGCCCCAGTTTTGAGCTATCAGCTTAGTAGTTGGTCTAGGACCATCCAGTGGTAGTAGGACTTAACACTAAGCAGACCGGGGTTCCAACGCACCTAGGTTCCCGGAACTACATTGCCACCGTAGGTTATTTTTATTGGCCTTATGACCCCAGACTTGTGATCACCCAGTTCACGCCTTTATACCCTAGCAAGGTATATTGGGTCCTACCAATGGGGTGTATATAAGGGACTCCGCGTCTAGCTCACGTAGTTAATGTTGGTTATAGATTCTCCCATTAGTCAATTCAGTCTCAATTAGCTCAGCTCTAAAAAATTTCAGATTACTCAGTTTAGACCAGTTCAGTGCAGTATTACAAATCAGTATCTCATATTTAGGGCATGTCTCAGACCATCAAACACAGGGTCATTTTGACCATCTCAGTATATTCACTTTATTCAATTTCAGCATTTCAGTTGGTCATTGCATGTCTTTACAATTCAATTATTTTATTCTCCGTGTTATGGTTTCTCCTACGTACTAAGTACATTCAAAGTACTGACGCATACTTTCTATGTTGTATCGGATTATGATACAGCTGCAAGTTCTCAGTCTTAGTACCGTTAGCAAATCGCATTCAGGAGTTTTCAGCTACATCAGTGGTGAGTCCTCATCTTTCAAGGACGATGATTATTTTTCTTCAGTTGTTTTCTTTCATCTAGACTTAGAGTTAGCTAGGGGCTTGTCCCAGCAACTCATCAGATAGATGGCTTTCAGAGAGTGACATAGATTTAGATTTTCAGTATTGTTTCAGTTGTTCTAAGACTTTGTGATTAGTTCTTCTTCATGAATGGTTTTATTATTTTAAAGCTTCCTCTATGTTTTTACTCAGAATGATAGTGTTATGATAGAACATGGGTTGACTTGGGGTTACTTGTGACTCCAAGTATCATGTCTCGTCCAGGGTATAGACTCGGGGCATGACAGTAAGCAAGGCATTATGTCTACTCGGCCTTTGCACTTCAGAAGGTCTTCTTAGGCCCTATAGGAGGCATAAAACTCCCTCACTAACTCCATAAAGTAGGGGTCTAAGGTCTCAGTGAAAGGCTACCAATCCTGTATTTGGAATTATTTGTCATTATCGGGGAAGTCGGCCTTAAAAGAGTTGATATCATTTTTGGTTTCTTTCATAATTACACCCTTCTTCTTAAAGGAGAGATAGTAGGCCTCCATTCCCTTGAGTCTAAGTCGGAGTATGGAGATTATCCTGGCCTCCTTTAGATCAAGCTCTTGAGGTGTGCCAACCCCATAGGAGCATATTATTTTTCTCGATGCCTAAATAAGGACATTTTCCTGCAAGACAATGTGAGTGTCACACACAAACCATACACTTTTTGTACTTTTCTTAAAGGAAATAGAAGAAACAAGTTACGCTAGACTAAGGAAACAAAAATAAATAAATTGGATTGCAAACAACAAGAAATATCAAAAAGTTCACTACTGGTACGTGTGTTTCGCAAATGCAAACTTGCAGTCCACAGATGCCAAACAGAATCACTAGAATCCGGCACCTACATCTGTGTTACATCTGCATTTTGTGGATGGGGATCTGCGGTACGCAGGTGGAGCACAAGTGTAAGGCAGTGAGCCTGAAGCTCAATGCCCAATCCTACGTTGAACCTGCGTTCGCAGAGCAAGATCTGTGGCACCAGTTTCTCAACAGTGTCTAAATTCAACACACATGATTTCATTCAAATTTTCAAGTATGAACAATATCATTATCTAACGAGTACTCAGACTTTCCCAAAAGATATACCAATAATATCAATCAACAATTTTTGACCACTTAATGACTTTCCTTAAGAAGGACGTTACCCTATTTACCATGGGGAAACTGTCACGACCTGAGCATGGACCCGGATTGTAGACATGGGACAAGGGACCCCGAGAGACCCAAGTCACCCCATTGCATAAGAATTCACTAACTCATTCAATAAACATGAAGAAACATAATTATAAACTCAGCGGAAGTCTAAATTGACATAACAAAAGAATGAACATCTGAAGCTGAAAACATGTCTAAGTCTGATAAGCCTCTAACATGGACGAGCTGATGGGACAATACCCCCAACTAACTCAGCAATACTGAAAATAAAAATACAACCAAGATAACTGAAAGTCTAGTCCACGACAAATGAGGACTCACAAACTAAGCAGGTACTGACTCTTATAAGCGACTACGAATGTGGCAGGACCTAAGAACTAGACCCTGCATCATAAAATCATGTAGCATAGAAAGTATGCGGTCAGTACATGGAATGTACTGAGTATGCAAGGTAAGTAAAATCTCCAGAGCAATATAAGTCTTTTATACAAGTCATACCTATATGATAATCCTTAAGGATAAGAACAATATCACAAGCATTCATTATGAAATCATCCTTATTTTATACATGATCATGCATGGCATTAGAACATCATGACGGACATGAATGACTCAAAGCTAAATGACAACAATTATATCAAGAGCTGAATAATGCATCAAATCTTGCATTTTGAACATGCATGCATAAGATAATCATCATGAATAATGGATATGAAACTTTGAATGATATAGAAAGTTGGAGACTCGTCACTTAATCGACATACCACGATATAGCTTACGTGGTCCCGACTATTACACTCAAGTGGGCAGAGCCATCCAAAACCTTGTCAGGGCTAAAGACGCTACCATGATATCCATATCAAGCTAAAAGGGGTCGTTCGGGCCAAGGATAGCTCACAAGGGAGGTCCCAATAATAAAATAGAATCAACCTACGTTGGCGCGTAGTTCTGCGGTGCAGGGTTATCGACCCTTAGCGCGCTTGGTGCTACACTCTTCTCCCAAAACATGCAATGCTCTATATTGTATAAATACGAAGCTCAACATCATCTAGTGATAAGCTCAACATGAATTCATGCATAAATTCAACATTGTATAAAGCGAAGCTCAACATTGTCTATTGATAAAGCTCATTCTGAAATTATACATATACTAGACATCATATAAATATGAAGCTCAACAATGTCATTTTGACAAAGCCTACAATGAAATCATGCTTAGACTCAACATCATGTGAAATGAAGCTTAATGACCACATACATCTCAATTACGAATTCATGCATATAAGAAGCTTTACTTTGACACATACCACAGGCTCAAAGAATAGTGGGAGACCTTACTCCAAAATCGTGTGGTAAGCCTACTTTAGAAATATCACTTCATCATCATTAATATAAGGGCCTTGCCCAAACCTTATCATACTTGAACTCATACAATTCATTTGAAAACATTATAATTTGGGAGATTTCACTCCAAAATGAGGTAATAAAGTCAATTCAAGAAAAACCATCATTCATACTCATCATTGGGCACTACCCAAAGCTTCATCATACTTGGGTCTATTTAATCTTCTTCGAAAACATCATCAATATCATGGGTAAGGTTGGAAACATGCCTCTCATCATCTATTCCATCATCATCACATTCTTCCACAATCACTTCTATTATGACCTATCCACACACGGGCCTTTTAGATTCAATTTATAGAAAAGCTTTTTTTGTAAAAGAAATTAAGTTGGAATCCGCCAAAGCTCAATAAATCATCAATATCAACTCAATTTAATCATACCCATGAATAGAGATGTAAGAATCATGCAATTGAATGAAAACCAATACTTGATCATCACAAACCAATCACAAATTGATAGGGAATGGGCATGGGCGTGGAAGGAAGCACTCACTCATAGCCTCACATACCTGGAATTGAAGAATTCTAACCCTTCCTAATTGCCCAGCTGAGATTCCAATTGAAAACCTTGCGATTTTACCTTGAACCTTCCCTTCACACCTTCAAACTTGCATGCATGAGCCTAATGTCTTAGAATAGGTTTTTCCCTGCTAAAAACCCTATAATACGAGCCTAAGACAACGTTGTATAGGCCCTTAGAACATAGAAATTACGAAAAGACCCTTACTAAATTTGTAGGAAAACACTGCCGGGTGACCCTAATTGGTGACCTGACGATTCGTCAGAACAGGCAATGACTCGTCGAGTCGCCCGTCAAGTACACTGCCTTAATTCCCAATAATAATCCACATGCTTGCTCATGACTCTCCTCGCGAGTCGTTGGGACTTACCACGACTCGTGGGGTCCCATCCGTTGAGTACACTGGATAATTCCTCCTTTAACATTCCAACTCCAACCCATGATTGACATGACGACTCATGGTGGCTGACCACGAGTCGTTGATTCACTCGTGGGGACTTTGATCCCTTGATCAATCCAGTCCTTCCCACGGGTCACTTGACGACTCGTGGGGTCTTCTCATGAGTTGTTCAGTGAATCGTTCTGCAACTGCTGCAACATTTTTCCAGTTTTTCTCCAATTCACTTCCGGGTCTGATTCCTGAATTCTCGGGGTATAACAATATCTCTCCCTTGGGAAACTGAAACAAGCCATTATCATACTCCAATATTGATTATTTTAACCAAAATTTCACGGAATGACTACCTCCGAAAAGAACCACATAGCTGATCTAAATTCAGTCATCACATACATTTATCGTAACATAATTCAAACTTGCGCTCATGAATTAAACATGGAAACTGATTATAGAATTAGGGAAAAAACTGATACCTCAAATCGGAATTGAGCCGGTAGAGAATAAATGTGGGTATTTAGCCATCATGTCTGCTCCGGCCTCCCATGTAGCTCCTTCAACATGATGATTCCTCCATAAACCCTTAACTGAAGCTACCTCTTTGTTCCTCAGCCTTTGAACTTGTCGATCCAAAATCTCAACCGGAATTTCTTCATAACTGAGGCTATCTTTAACTCCAATGCTGTCTACCAGAACTACCACAGTTGGATCACCCAAGCACTTCTTCAGAAACGATACATGGAACACGGGATGAACTGAAGACAATTCTGAAGGCAAGTCCAACTCATACGCCACCCTACCAACTCTTCCTACAACCAGGTAGGGGCCAACATAGCAGGACTGAGTTTACCTTTCCTTCCGAACCGCATGATTCCCTTCATAGGAGATACCTTTAGAAACACCTAGTCGTCTACATCAAACTCCAATTCTCTTGTCCTCACATCAACATATGATTTTTGATGACTCTGAGCGGTTTTCAACTGGTCCCTTATCAACTGAAGCTTCACCATTGCCTCATGGACCGAATCTTGTCCTACCATAGCAGCCTCACCAACCTCGAACCATCCTATGGGAGATCTGCACCTTCATCCGTAGAGGGACTCGAACAGTGAAATCTAGATACTACAACGGTAACTATTATTATAAGCAAACTAGATCAAGGGCAAATGATCATCCCAACTACCTTTAAAATCCATAAGACACGCCCACAACATATCCTCAAGACTCTGAATGGTTCATTTTGCTTGGCCGTCTGTTTGAGGATGAAAAGCCATTCATAGCTTAACCTGAGTCTTGAGCCCTTTTTGAAACGAACGCCAAAATTGAGAAGTGAACTGAGTACCTCGGTCCAAAATAATAGACAAGGGCACTCCATGAAGCCGAACCAACTCTCAAATATACAACTTAGCATAATCGTCTTTTGAATCTATGGTCTTGACCAGTAGGAAGTGTGCAGCCTTGGTCAACCTATACACCACAACCCAAATGGAGTCGTATTGCCGGCTGGTACGAGGTAGACATGTAGTGAAGTCCATATTGATTTCTTCCCACTTCCAAGTGGGGATGGAAATATCTTGAAGTACACATTTAGGTCTTTGATGCTCGACCTTCACTTGCTGACAGTTTGGACATTTTGCTACGAACTCTGCAATATCCTTCAGCATAACATACCACCAATAGATTTCTAGCAAATCCCGATACATTTTCATGGATCTTGGATGAATAGAATATCTAGTAATATGTGCCTCATGCAATATCTGAACTCTCAAATTATCAACATCCAGAACACATAGTCGACCCTGGTATTGTAGCATACCATCTCCCCTTTGGGAGAAAACCTCCTTCTGCTTCCTCAATATTAGAGCCTCATCTTTCCTGGATTTAATATCAACTACCAAGTACGATTCCGACCCGTAATGCATAACAACACCGCCATCGGTCGAATCGATCAATCTAACTCCCAGTCTTGTAAGGCAGTGAACCTCTTTCACCAATTCCTTCTTGCCTTTATCCACATGGGAAACACTCTCCATTGAGAGCCTACTAAGTGCATCCGCAACCACATTAGCCTTGCCCGGGTTGTAAAGGACACTCATGTCATAATCCTTAAGTAACTCCAACCACCTCCTTTGCCAAAGATTTATATCCTTCTGTGTGAACACATATTGCAAGCTCTTCTGATCCGTAAATATATCCACATGGACCCCATACAAGTAATGCCACCATATCTTCAATGCGAATACCACCGCGGCCAATTTAAGATCATGGGTCGAGTAATTCTTTTCATGTACTTTCATCTGTCGAGAAGCATAAGCTATCACCCTCCCACACTACATCGACACAACCCGAGTCCGACTATGGAAACATCACAATACACCACGGACCCATCGGTACCATCAGGTAGGGTCAACATTGGTGCTGAAGTAAGTCAAGTTTTCAACTCTTAGAAGCTTTTCTCACAAGCCTCCGACCATTGAGATTTCACCTTGTTTTGAGTCAACTTAGTCAAAGGCACTGCAATGGATGAGAAACCCTCAACAAACCTCCAGTAGTAGCCAGCTAAGCCTAAGAAACTCCGAATATCCATAGGATTCACCGATCTGGGCCAATTCTTCACCGCCTCAATTTTCTGCGAATCTACTTTCATGCCTTCACTAGACACCACATGAAGCAAGAATGCCACAGAGTCCAACCAAAACTCACACTTACTGAACTTTGCATACCATTGGCGGTCCTTGAGGGTCTAGATCACTACTCTCAAATAAGCGGCATGCTCCTCCTCGCTCCGAGAGTATACCAAAATGTCATCAATGAACACGATTATAAACATGTCCAAATATGGCTTGAAATCTCTCTTCATCAGGTACATATAAGCTGCAGGAGCATTCGTCAATCCAAAAGACATAACTACAAACTCGTAATGACCATACCTTGTCCTAAATGCCGTCTTCAGGATATCACTCTCCTGAACTCTGAGATGATGATACCCATATTTGAGATCTATCTTCGAGAAACACTTAACATCCTGACGCTGATCGAACAAATCATCGATCCTAGGTAAGGGATACCTGTTCTTGACAGTGACTTTGTTCAACTGTCGATGATCAATGCACATACGAAGGGAACCATTTTTCTTCCGATCAAATAATACTGGTGCACCCCATGGAGACTGGCTCGGTCTAATGAAACCTTTATCTAGCAAATATGTTAACTGATCCTTCAACTCTTTTAGCTCGGCTGGAGCCATCCTGTAGGGAGGAATAGATATAGGTTTCGTATCGGGAAGAAGGACAATACCGAAATCAATCTCCCCATCCGGAGGAATACCTGGAAAATCATCAGGAAAGACCTCTAGATACTCACATACTACTGGAACTAACTGGATAGTTGGGGTCTCAGACTCAACATCCTTGACCCTAACCAAATGATACATGCAACCCTTAGAAATCATCTTCCTGGCCTTGAGGTAGGAGACGAATTGACCTATAGGCACAATTGAACTACCCTTCCATTCTAAGACTGGCTCACCCGGGAATCTGAACTCTACTGACCAGGTCCTGCAATTAATGGAAGCATAACAAGCATACAACCAATCCATGCCGAGAATAATATCGAAATCGGTCATGGCTATGTCTATCAGATCTGCTGAGGTGACCTTATGGAGAACCAAGACCGAGAAATTTCTATACACCCGTCTAACTATAACTGAGTCACCTACTGGAGTAGAAACCGAGAAGGATTTTGACAACACATTGGGACTGACTCTGAAGATACTAGCTACATAAGGTGTCATAAAGGACGGGGTGGCCCCTATATCTAACAATGCATAAACACCAACATGAAAGACTCGTAACATACCAATAACCATGTCCTGGGAGACCTCCTGCTCCTAACGGGATGCTAGGGCATAGAATCTGTTCTAGCACTGACCGCTAGCTGAATTGGTAGATGCCCCCTGATGTGCTGAGCAATGGGGTGGGGCTGTTGAGTTAGAAGTTGTGCCACAACCCCCAACCTGATCCTATCTCATTGACGAACAATCTCTAAGCATGTGTCCGGGTTGCCCACACCCGAAACACACACCCGAACCTGCCAAGCACTGACCTGTATGCCCTTGGCCATATTTGCGACAAGATGGAACACCTAAATTTGCGAGCCTGCTACTCTGACCCCTCGAGCCTGACGCTCGCCCTCTTTGATCATGCCTAGGAAGAGATGGCACACTCAAGGAAGATGAAGCTGGGGCAGATGATCTCTGGTAGGTCTGCTGACGGTGCCCACCATCGGACCTCTGCTGGGAGAATATGTGGTCCTCAGTCCTAGCCCTCTAGGCCTTTCTCTCTCTCTCAAATATGCCGCCTCCATCTGCTGGGCGTACAACACCATCCGAGGGAAGTACATATTCTGATGGAGCATAGAAATCCTGCATTCCTTATCCAAGTAACTTGCTATCCCATGCACAAACCTGCTAACTCGCGCCCTCTGGTCAGCCACTAATTCAGGAGCATACTTCGATAGGCGGGTGAACTCAAGGGAATACTCTAGTACTGTCATCCTCCCTTGCTTCAGATTTACGAACTCAGTTGCAATAAGCTCCCTCATCTTCCGAGGGAAGAACCGACCCAGGAATGCAACATGGAACTTCTCCCAAGTGACTGGACCTGCTCCAGCGACCCTACTATCCTTCCATTAAAAAGAACTAGATATGTGCAACCTCCTTCAACTAAAAGGAGGCCAACTCTGCGCACTCAACAATACTCACCCCCATGACCTGGGTGATCTTGATAACCTCATCCATGAACTCATATGAGTCCTCATTTACCTTTGACACAAGAAACTCTGGCAGGTTCATCCTTCAGAAGTACCTGACTCGAGCCGTTGTTGCACTGCCATTCTGCGCAACAGCCTGGTGATTGACCTGAGCGGTCAATGCCTATGCAAGCATCTGGATTTTGGCCCGAAACCAGCATGGACAAATGGCTCCGGTGCCTGAGGCTCCTAAACGGTGGGATCTGCTGATGCCCACGACCCATGCCATCCTCGTGGCTTTCACCATCTCCATTTCTCCTTCCATTCAACCTTCAAGGAGCAATGATTCTACAATCGTGACTTGCACGAATTAGAGGGATAGAAAGACTCTTCATCGCACGACATAGATCATGAAAGATGGGAACATTTCTTAGAACGTCTCATAGCCTCTTCGTCATAAGTGTGGCATGCTGCATACTAATGGAAAAGACTCTACTTAATGCAGCTTTCCGACTCCCTAGGACGCTTCAAACCTATGGCTCTGACACCAAGTTTGTCACGACCCGAGCGTAGACCCGAATTGTAGACACGGGACAAGGGACCCCGAGAGACCCCAAGTCAACCCATGGCATAAGAATTTACTAACTCATTTAATAAACATGAAGAAACATAATCGTAAACTCAGCGGAAGTCTAAATTGACATAACAACAAAATGAACATCTGAAGCTGAAAACATGTATAAGCCTGACCAACCTCTAATATGGACGAGTTGATGGGACAATACCCCCAACTAAATCAGTAATACTGAAACTGAAAATACAACCAAGATAACTGAAAGTCGATTCCTCGACAAATGAGGACTCACCAACTAAGCAGGTACTAACTCTGATAAGCGACTATGAACGGGGCTGGACCTAAGAACCGGACCCTGCATCACGAAATGATGCAGCATAGAAACTATGCGGTCAGTACGTTGAATGTTATCAAGTATGCAAGGTAAATAAAACTGCAAGAGCATTATAAATCATTTAAAACAAGTCACCTATATAATAATCCTAAAGGATAAAAAGAAGATCACAAGCATTCATTATGAAGTCATCCTTATTTTATACGTGATCAAGAATGGCTTAGGAACATCATTATTGACTCGAATGACTCAAAGCTAAATCATAACATTTATATCAATAGCTAAATAATGAGTCAAACCTTGCTTTTCGAACATGCATGCATAAGATAATCATCATGAATAATGGATATGCAACTTCAAATGATATAGACAGTGGGAGACTCGTCGCTTAACCGACATACCACGATAGAGCTTATGTGGTCCTGACTATTACACTCAAGGGGGCCGAGCCATCCAAAATCTTGCCAGGGCTAAAGACGCTACCATGATATCGATAACATGTTGAAAGGGGCCATTTGGGCCAGGGATAGCTCACAAGGGAGGTCCCAATAACAAAATAGAATCAACCTACATTGGCGCATAGTTCTGGGGCATAGGGTTACGTCCCTTAGCCCGCTTGGTGCTAGACTCTTCTCCCAAAACATACAATGCTCTACATCGTATAAATACGAAGCTTAACATCATCTAGTGACGAAGCTCAACATGAATTCATACATAAACTCAACATCGTATGAAGCGAAGCTCAACATTGTCTATTGACAAAGCTCATTATGAAATCATGCATATACTAGACATCATATAAATATGAAGCTCAATAATGTCATTTCGACAAATCTTAGAATGAAATCATGCTTAGAATCAACATCATGTGAAATGAAGCTTAATGACAACATACATCTCAATTACAAATTCATGCATTTGAGAAGCTTTACTTTGACACATACCACAAGCTCAAAGAATAGTGGGAGACCTTACTCAAAAATTGTGTGGTTAGACTACTTTAGAAATATCACTTCATCATCATCAATATAAGGGCCTTGCCCAAAACCTTATCATACTTGAACTCATATAATTCATTTGAACACATTGTAATTTGGGATATTTCACTCCAAAATGAGGTAATAAAGTCAATTCAAGAAAAATCATCATTCATACTCATCATTGGGCACTACCCAAAGCTTCATCATACTTGATTCTATTTAATATTCTTTGAAAATATCATCAAAATCATGGATAAGGTTGGAAACATGCCTCTCATCATCTATTCCATCAACATCATATTCTTCCACAATCACTACTATAATGAACTATCCATACATGGGACTTTTAGATTCAATTTATAGAAACGCAATTTTTGTAAAAGAAATTAAGTCAAAATCCGCCCAAGCTCGATAAATCATCAATATCAACTCAATTTAATCATACCCATGAATAGAGATGTAAGAATCATGCGATTGAATGAAAACCCATACTTGATCATCACAAACCAATCACAAATTGATAGGGAATGGGCATGGGTGTGGAAGGAACCACTCATAGCCTTACATACCTGGGATTGATGAATTATAACTCTTCCTAATTTCCCAGCTGATATTCCAATTGAAAACCTTGAGATTTTACCTTAAACCTTCCCTTCACAGCTTCAAACTTGCATGCATGAGAATAATGGCTTAGAATAGGTTTTTCCCTGCTAAAAACCCTCTAATACAAGCTTAAGAAGATGTAGTATAGGCCCTTAGAACATAGAAATCATGAAAAGACCCTTACTAAATTCGAAGGAAAACACTGCCAAGTGACCCTAACATGTGACTTGACGATTCGTCAGGACGCGCAACGACTCGTCGAGTCGCCCGTCAAGTACACTGCCTTAATTCCCAATAATAATCCACATGCTTGCTGACGAATCTCCTCATGAGTTGTTGGGACTAACCAAGACTCGTGGGGTCCTATCCGTTAAGTACACTGGATAGTTCCTCGTTTAACATTCCAACTCCACCCCACGATTCACATGAAGACTCGTGGTGGCTGACCACGAGTCGTTGATTCACCGTGGGGACTTCGATCCCTTGATCACTCCAGGCCTTCCCATAGGTCACTTGACGATATCTTCTCACGAGTCGTTCAGTGACTCGTTCTGCAACTGCTGCAACATTTTTTCAATTTTTCTCCGATTCACTTCCGGGTCCGACTCTTGAATTCTCGAGGTATAATAGAAACGTCAAGTGACCAGTAAAGCCCATATTCATCACTTTAATTACAAAACCCACACTACTCACAAGCATGAGTATATTTCATCTACATTATAAAGCAAACAAGAAGAAATAATGAATTTTCCTTAAGAAATGCGTCACTGATGAGTTGATAATTTACCAACTTATTAGGCTCTTAAGCTTGAGTTTTTTCTTATTTTTGGAGTTGATTATACGGATTTTATGACTTTTTTTCCTTTGTTGTGTGAAGATACCTAAATGTGTAGAAAATAGCAAAAAAGGAGAAAAAAGAAGGAAGTGAGATCAAATCGGCGATCAACCGATGAAAACCGGCGAAACGCTGGTCGAAGGCTTATTATCACTGCCTCTGAGGAAGAATGCCACTGGCGAAACGTGATTTTCCAACGGCAACTCGCCGATCCAGTCACCGAATGACACCCCATGTTTTGGAATGAATAACAGAGAGTTGGTGGTTCATGGATTGTGATCGGCTAAATGTCGAATGAACCACCGATGCTCACTGGAGTTTAGTGATGGATCAGATAATGTACCCGGTGGTTCACGGATTTTAACTGGTGAACCGTCGGTGCCTTCGCCGATTCCAGAAATATGCTTAGGGGTAAAATTATCCAACATGAAAAAAGAGAGAGAAGATGCCCTATTTTAATAGATATAAATTCTAGAGAAAGTACTGTGTACTGGGGAGATGATAGCAAAGAATATCACATCATCTTTTTCCTTTCTTAGCTTTACAACATTCTTTTAGCAGAGAAAAGGAGATTTTGATTGGTAGACTTTGAAAAGTACTATTCTCTACTTCTTCTTCTTAGTAAGGTACAACCAATGTTGGAAACCATTTGTGAATTTGATTTTACTACTCTTGTTATTAAATTCAATGAGTTTATTGTTGAATGTACTTTTGAATTTCTTAATTAGGATTGGCTAAATCATTAACTAGAGGTGTGTGATGATGAATACTTAATTAGAGTGGGTATTGCTAGGGTCATCTTCATATTGTTTAAATAAGTGTAAATCTGTTAGATTTCTCTTCATTCTATAATGGAAGATCCATTAATTATGATGTGGGTCTATTTGTTCCTAACTGATTGTTGCTTGTAAAAGAATAATTAAGTATTGAAAGAGAATTTAGTGATGGGTATGGATGAGAGATTGTGAAATTGAGCTAGCAATAGCCAAAATTGCATTCTCACTCCTAATTAGTAGCTAATAGCTAGAAATTAGTGCAACTGCTAATCCAAATCTGATTGGGTTGAGCTAATAGTGGCTAGAGATTTGATAAAACTTTAGTAAGAGGCAGTTGTAAGGATGAGAAGCTATAATTACCCATTTTTCGAGATTATTTACACTAATTAAACTTATAAGATGACCTAGCATATCCCTATCTAGTTAGTATATCATTTATACCACACCTCTAGTCTTTTACATTCTTATCGACAACCTTGCTGATTTTGCTATTATATTCAACCAAATACGAAATATAATCCACTACAAATTCCAATTTCCCCCAATTTACTCGTTTTTATGTTAACTCTAAGTGGTGCAAGCTAACTTCAATTTTTCAACCGACACATGTAATTATCACTCACTAGTCCTTGTGGGATTCGACCTCGACACCCGTCGGGTTAATTGTTTTGATACTTTGGCCGTGTGTATTCTTTGCATGAAGGATATATTCTGGACATTATCAAAAATGGCGTCGTTGCCGGGGACTACGCTTGATATTCTTGTGTTGATTGTTAAGTTCAAATAGTTTTGCATCGTAGTTACTATGTGATTTTTCTTTGTTTGTTAGGATCTTACAACCACATGAGTCATCACTCCCAAGTAGGGGATAGCTTAGTGGAAGGTAACATAGAGCACGACGAGGATAACCCAGTGATGCTGGAAATTGTGGGAGCCATTCACCTACCACCTACAATAGGGAATGTTGTATTTCATGTAACAAGCAGCATGTTGCATTTTTTGCAAATGAAGGGACTCTTTGGTGGTAAACCAAGTGAGGACGCAAATAGGCATTTAAGAAATTTCATGGGGATATGCCAGCCCTTCAACATTACGAATATTAGTCAAGAGTCAATCAGGTTGAGACTCTTTCCTTTCTCACTAATGGGGGAGGCAACAATGTGGTTGGAGGAACTCCTGCCGGGATGTATTACATCTTGGAAAGAGTATACCGAGGCTTTCTTGGATCATTTTTTTCCTCCATCGAAGATGATGCAGCTGAGGGAAAACATCATAAATTTCAGGCAAGAACTGGGAGAGCCTTTGCATGAGGCATGGCTAAGGTTCAAAAAGAAGGTTGCTCTTTATCCCAATCATGGACTTCCGAATGGAGTGCTTCTCCAAAGCTTCTACAGATCCCTAGATTCCATCAACAAGTTTGTGGCTAATAATTTAGCTGGAAGTTCTATTATGGATCAACATATGGGTTGGCCAAAACCCTTTTGGACAGAATGATAAAAATCAATAGGGCTTGGCACACGCGAGAGACAAATGTATCTATACATGAGATCTGCTCAAGTGCATTGGAGGCTGAATTATGAAAAAGGAATGAAGAGAGGGATGAGAATATTGCTAAGATGATGACACAACTGGAGTTAATGACGAAGTACATAATGGGGGCAGGGCCCAAGGTGGTAAATGTTGTAGGTATGCAAGGTCCTTTACAATATGATAGGGAATCGTCACCATCAAGATATGAGGAAGAATGTCAATACATGGGAAAGAAAATGTGAGGACCTCGACCTGGATTTCAAGGAACCAATATAGGCACTTGGTGCCTAAGGGACGAAAATCAAGGCTGGAGAAATTGTGATTCGCAGGGGTGTCCCCAAAGAAATGAAAGATGGGGAAATTGAGAGCAGAATCAAGAGGGAGACTACTATCCATTGAATTTCAAACCCTTATGTTCCCCCTCCAAAAGTTGGAAAATCCCACAGTCAGCCAGGTGTGAATGATGCCGGTAGTTCAAAAATTGAGGAAATGCTATCACAAGTCCTAAAGAAAGTAGAGTCAACCGAGAGCAGGGTCAAAGAGTTAAGAGGGGAGGTGTCTAACCTTTCCCAAATAGTGAGCTCACATTCAGCCTCCATCAAGCATTTGGAACCCTAAATGAACCAACTGTCGGCTCAAATGAAGCCCCAAATGAAGGGAACACTTCCTAGTGACACAATGCCGAATCCAAAGAACATAGTCAATCATAGCTATTGTCACTAGGAATGGAAAAGTAATCGGGGATGCACCAGTGAAGCCCAAAGAGGTTAATGGCCTAAAATCATATGAGGAAAATTCTGAACAAGATGCTAAAGACTCCAAGGAGTGAGTAAAAGATTGAAGAGGAAGGCGAGGGGAAGGATGATGAAATCCCCTCACATGCTAATGAAGATGAGGCGGGCATGAAGGCCCCAATTGATGAAAAGGTTGAAAAAAAAGCCTCACCTCTTTATCCACAACGGTTCGCTAAGAAAAAGAAGGACGAGTAGTTTAGAAAATTCATTGATATGTTTAGCAAGTAGTCCATCAATATACCGTTAGTGGATGCTCCTCTCCAAATGCCAGGATATGCGAAGTTCATGAAAGAATTGTTGAAGAAGAAAAAGGTGGTTGATGTAGGTAGTGGGGAAAATGCACCATTGTAGCGCAATGATGATGAGTAACCTTGCCCCCAAGAGGGAAGACCCCGGAGCTTTCACAATCCCCTGTACAATTGGGATATGTGTGTTTAAAAAAATCTTTATGTGATCTTGGTGCCAGCATAAATTTAATGCCCCTACTCATTTTCAAGAAGTTGGGACTTTGAAGCAAAATGCCTATGTCGATGAGGTTGCTCATGGCAGATCGGTCCATCAAAAATACCAGTGGGGGTGTTAGAAGATGTGTTAGTAAGGGTGGATAAATTCATCCTTCCTACTGATTTTGTAGTCCTTGATTGCGAAATGGATGTGGAGGTACCCATTATTTTGGGGAGACCGTTGCTAGTTACGGGGAGAGTTGTGGTTGACGTGGAGCTTGGAGAGCTCAAATTTAGGGTTGGAAGTTAGGAAGTCACCTTCAAGGTGTGCCCATCAACTGAAATTCCCCTCGAATTCAAGGTAATAGGGGTGTTGCAAAATGAGGATGAGGACAAAAGACTTGAGATGAAGGAGACGGAGTTGGTGGATGATCTGTCAAAAAAGAGGTGTTGAATGAGATCTACGTCGTGCCATGACGTTAACTAAGGCGCTTCTTGGGAGGAAACCCAAGTGTTTAATGGATTTATTTGTCTTTTTTATTTTTGTTTTTGTAGGAGATATGAAGTGAGGAAAAAAGAAAGAAAAAACCCACAATAGAGCGGAACTGCGTTGAATCGACGATTTGCCGATCCAGAAGTGCAAATCGCCATTTCAAGATGAGTGAAAACAAAATGATGAGAATTGGAGTAATAGACTGGCGAACCCACCGGTGAAATGTCGATGCATAACTGTAGGCCGCTGGTAGGTCGCTGATGAAACACAGAATACCTGAAGCTTTGGCGCCTAAGACATGGGTCACCGGTGGATCGCCGATCCAATTCACGAACAGCTAGTAATTCGCCAGCTGAGATGCAGTGAACTGGGCACAAATTCTCAGGAAAGAAGGTAAAGCGGAAGAACGTCGATTTATTTCGGCGAACCACCGATGCATTGCCGGTCAAGATAGAATTTGCCTCAAAATTTAAAGTAAGAGTGGACCCATCTAATCCCAAATATCAGCTGAGCCGCCCTATTCTACACAATATTTTTTTAGTTTCCCCTTTTCACCATTTATTTTATACCCTTTTTGTCTCTCCACTACCCAACATTTCCACTTCCCCATATTTCCCTCTTTCCTACCTTTCCACTTTCCCACTTCCTACCAACACACCAACACATTAAATCTCCACCTTCTCCTCAACCTATCAATTTTACACCTTCCCACCTATAAAACCTGTCCCTCCTTTTACTAACACGCTCACTACACTAACATTTCCTTTCTCAACTACTCATTCTCTGAAGTGCCATTGTTGAAACTTCTCAAGCTTTTCAAGATCAAGTGTGCAAGAATTCCAACATTATGGTAAAGCTTCCTTGCCCTTGTCATGATTTTATCAATGGTTCATTATTCTTTCATTCTTAATGCTTTGCTTTCCTTTCCTATTGGATTCATGAATATGCTCTGTTTGTTGAAATGAATGGGGAATAAGTGTTCTATTTGTGTGAATGTTAAATAGGTGAAGTCTGAGTAACCCAATTGGAATGAAATGTAATATTTTGCCCGATGATAGACTAGGTGATGCCATTCTTAAGGGAAAATCATCATGTGATTTTGTTTAAGGTGTAGTAGTGTTATTTCCATCAAGATGTGAGTGAGTGTTTGTTCATGGACGCCTTTATGTTGTTTACATTCGATTTGGGGACGATGAGGTTCAACAATTTGTCGGTCAGGTTCGGTGAAATGCCAATTGAATGCCAATCCACTTTCAAAAATGGCTTTAGGCCATTAACTGGATCCCGCGTTACATCGGCAGTTCACGAATCAGGAACGACGACATGCTGCCTGGTCGCTGGTACACTCTTAGTTTGCTCAGTTTTCTGTTTTGAATTGATGAGTCAGCGGGCGGTCTGCAGATTCCTCATGCGACTCGCTGGTGCTTCACCGATGCTGATGGTTCTTTATATGATGTATTTTTATCCTTGTTTCTCAGTTCACCCTTAGAATAGTTTTTATCATTTGAGTTTATTTCCATAATGGCTGTCACGAACATCATCATTGCAGAAATACCATGTCTTCATCCTTAAATATAGGAAAGGGAAAGGCCCCGCCTCATCTTCTAGCAAGAGCAAGGGCAAATCTAAGGCCGCTCCACCGCGTGCCAACTCCAAGGAAGCAATCATTTTTTGTGTCCAAAACATGCAAGAGCATTATGTCATCTATAAAGGCCGATCCATCACTGTGGAAAAGCGGTTTGATTTAGCAAGATTGAGGGATGATCTTCCCAACATCACCGCCCAATTCATAGCCTGATAATGGCATACATTTGCCAATCCTCTCCCGCCTTATTACCCCAGCTTGGTGTCAAAATTCTATGCCTCCTACAAAGACCGACAGGATCACATGCAGCACAGGGGAAAAGTTGATGAATTTCCATGCCTACCATCAGTTATGCTAAGGGGAGTGGAAGTTGACATCATCCTGACTGCCATTAACTCCCTATTTTGGGAATATGATATTGACCTCGATACATAGTACATGGCTTGGGTAGCTAATATAAAAGACCAATTTTATTAGTTAGCCCCATTTGTTGTTGTTGACACTCCTCTTTGGGCCTTCATGGGGTGTGAAATCTCTCGCCATGATTTGAAATTCGAGGCTAAGCTGTGGCTAGATTTTATTTGTGGTCGTATCATCCCCTCCAAGAACGAGCAAAGGGTCAGTTTGGGAACTACTATTCTCATTGCCTGCATCATAACTAGAGTCCCCATCAACTTTGGGGAGATTATAGCCCAACAAATGAAGAGAAAGGAACGACAGTCTAGCACTTGCATTCCCTACGCCGTCCTCATTTCCCAGCTTTGCTCACAAGCTGGAGTGCCTCTATTCCCAGATCAAAACCCGTTTCGCTTTTTTAGGAGTGATAGCCATTGACTGGAAGAGAGACGTCGAGCCACCTTCAATGAAAAGGAAAAGACTTCAAGCCTTTGGAGTCACTGAGGGTCCCTTTCCTATGAGTCGGACCACTCACCATAGGCCCTAGAGTTGAATGTGCCCCAGCCCGAAATGTCAGGCCAAGCTTCGGACGACATGCCTTAGCAGGGAACATCTCCCACTCCACAATACTCTCTACCAAGTGGTCTCCACATACTTGTGGAAATGACCAACTCTCACAAAAGCCAACTCCAGAGATTGGCCAAGAGCCTCCCTGCACTTATTGCTCAAACAATTAAAAAGGAGCTCAAATCTTTATACAAGAGTGTCACTACACTATGCAAGAGAGTGGATGTGGTTGAAAGGGTTGTCACCTCTCTCCGAACTAAGGTGCAGAATGGAAGAATCAGACTTCAACAGAAGTGCCTGATTTGAATGTCTGGATGCTGCAATGGCTGCTTCTTCCTCAGTTCGGGGCCCTATTGATAATCTCTTCGAGGGTTTGGGGGATGACTCTGCTGGGCTAGGTGAGGCCAGTGGCGATGGTGCAGGTGATGCAGCAGTTGATGATGAGGAAGAATGACCCGCTCAGGGAGTTTCTTGTCCCTTTCCCTTTTGCGTGCATATATTGGGGACAATGTACTCTTTTAAGTGGGGGAGGGATGAACGTAGTTGATGATGGGATCATTTATGTTTTATTTTTGTTTGAATTGATTAAGTAGAACCCTTGTCAGACTATTGTTTATGATGATTGATGATTTCCCTTGCCGGGCTTGTTTTGGAAAAAAATGAATGAATAATTTGGTTTAGTTCTTGATGAAGTGATGGTTAGTGATAGAATGGGGTCTTTGCTTTAAATTGCAAAATTTTGAAATGACCCAAGTTCTTGTTTCTTTTTTGCCTTTGTAAATAGTAGTGTAATAATCAAAACTCTGAGGGTTTTCTTTAGACCATGGTTCTTTCCCGAGGAGCATTCTTTTATTTCTTTTTATTTTCTTTGTCGAATCGGGTTGGCATTTCCCGATGATAGATTGAGTGGAGACATTCTTAAGGGAAAATTCCATGTTGTTTTAAGTCTCTTATGAATTTGTTTTGAGAGGCACCACCAAAAAATTATTGAAATGGAATTTTAAAATGAGGGCATGAAGATGAAGATAATGAGCAGATATTTGACACAATAGCATAGCATTCTTTGTTATATGTTGTAAATTCTTCTCTTGAATTATGAGTATGCCTGCTTTGATTTCCTAACTTGAAATGTTATGATGAGAATGACTCTTGTGGACCCTTTAAGGGTGATGCCTTGTGTAGTGAGGAATTTTTTATGAGTCTCATGCATGACTTCTTGTCTAGAACTTTCCCCAAATGTGACTCAAGGAGAAATCCTAGATGTAGTTGTACTTAGGACATGATTTTAGGCTTTCCTTTGTCTAGCCACTCACCTATATACCCTCCTTGAACATTGATCCTTTTCAGCCAACATTGAGCCTTAGACCTTTCTTTGGAAATCATATTACAAGCCTTAATACCATTATTAATACCTTTCTTTGGCACCCATCCTCCCTAAATGATAGTGATAAGATAGTGATGAAATGAGGCTTTAAGCCTAAGAAAAAGGGAGTGATAAGGAAAAAATGAAAAATGAGGCAAAAGCCCAATTTCGGGGGTCTGCAAAAAGAGGAAAATAAGAATTTCAGATTGAGATAGCACCACATTGTGTAAAAATACATAAAATTGTAAATCAAAAAAAAAAAATTTTTTTTTGAACCAGTGCTTCCTCTTGAGGTGATAAGGCTAATTGTGAAAGCCAAAAAGGGTTACAAGGAGGATTATTGAGAAATGAAAGTCAGAAACAATGAAAGAAGAGAAACAAGGTGAAGTGATTGGAAAGAGTTGATGGGAGGTATGTTCACAAAAAGCATTAGCAAGGATCTAGTCACTATAACCAAATTTTCATCCTATGCTTAACTGAGCCTACATCATAACCTGCAAACCTTAAATGATTCTAAGTGCAGCCACTCTACGTTAGTGGAGAATTACATGAAAGGCAAGCCTATGGGTCAAGTGTGTGCTTGAAGACTTCTTTTGGGAGAGTAAGTGTGATTATCTCTTCCAAACAATCCCTTATTTGCATTCAATGATTACATGACAACAATAGGGATTCTTATTTCAGTGAGTGGCATCATCCCTTTTTGAGGACATAAGTGCATTTAGAATTAATGTTTGAATAGGGCATGAGAAGTGTAAACTCTAAGGAATTTTTGAATGTGCATTGATTATGACTTGAGATGCTATGTGTATTTCATGCTTGAGCTATGCCCTTGTTTTACTAAATGAATCCTTTCAAGAACTATGTTGGTGAAAAGTGGCAGCCTCTTGAAATATCTTGGTTGTTTTGGTCTTTTGGGGAATTTGCTCCTTTTTGTTGGTGAGATTGGTGAGCATTTTTGGGTTCTCATAGACCAGGTGATTGGTGATGCTTAAATTTGTGTAGAAGTGGCATGTTTTTCAATGAATGAGAATTGCATTATTTGAGGACAAATAATGATTCAAGTTTCGGGGTTTGATGAGTTGGTAATTTACCAACTCATTAGGCTCTTAAGCTTGAGTTTTTTCGTAGTTTTTGAGTTGATTATATGTATTATATGCCCTTTTTGCCTTTGTTATGTGCAGATACCTAAATATGTAGAAAAGAGCAAAAATGGAGCAAAAAGAAGGAAGTGAGATCAAATCGGCGGTCCACCGATGAAAACCGATGAAACGCTGATCAAAGGACAATTATCACTTCCTCTGAGGAAGAATTCCACCGGCAAAATGCGAGTTTCCAATGGAGACTCGGCAGTCCAATCACCAAATGGCATTGGATTTTTGGAATGAAGAACAATGACTCAGCGGTTCACGGATTGAGATGGCTAAACGTCGAATGAACCGCCGATGCTCACTGGAGCTTAGTGATGACTCAAATAATGTACCTGGCGGTTCACAAATTTGATCTGGTGAATCGCCGCCGCCTCCGCTGATTCCATAATGATGCTCAGGGGTAAAATTGTCCAGCATGAAAAAAGAGAGAGAAGATCCCTAATTTTCTTTGATATAAATTCTAGAGGAAGTGCTATGTACCGGGGAGATGATAGCAAAGAATATCACATCATCTTTTTCCATTCTTAGATTTAGAACATTCTTTTAGTAGAGAAAAGGAGATTTTGATTGGTAGACTTTGAAAAGTACTATGCTCTACTTCTTCTTAGTAAGTTACAACCATTGTTGGAAACTATTTGTGAATTTGATTTTACTACTCTTGTTTTTAAATTCAATGAGTTCATTGTTGAATGTGTTTTTGAATTTCCTAATCATGAGTAGCTAAATCATTAAATAGAGGTGTGTGATGATGAATACTTAATTAGAGTGGGTATTGCTAGAGTCATCTTCATATTGTTTAAATAAGTCTAAATCTGTTAGATTCTCTTCAATCTATTATGGGAGATCCATTGATTATGATGTGAGTCTATTTATTCTTACTTGGTTATTGCTTGTCAAAGAATAATTAAGTAATGAAAGAGACCTTAATGGTGGGTATGGATGAGATATTGTGAAACTGGTGTAGAAATAGCCAAAATTGTATTCTCACCCTAATTAGTAGCTAATAGCTAAAAATTAGTGCAGCTACTAATCCAAATCGTATCGGGTTGAGCTAATAGTGGCTAGAGGTTTGATAAAACTCTAGTAAGAGGTAGTTATAAGGCTAAAAAGCTATAATTACTCATTTTCCGAGATTATTTACACTAATTGAACTTATAAGATGACCTAGCATATCTCTATCTAGTTCTTATATCATCTACACCACACCTCTAGTCTTTCACATTCTTGTCAACAACCTTGACGATTTTGCTATTATATTCAACCAAATTACCAAATATAATCCACAAAAAATTCCAATCTCCCCAATTCACTCGTTTTTATGTTAACTCTAAGTGGTGCAAGCTAACTTCAATTTCTCAACCGACACTTATAATTTTCACTCACAAGTCCTTGTGGGATTCAACCCCGACACCCGTTGGGTTACTTATTTTGATACTTCGGATGTGTATATTCATTGCATGAAGGATATATTTTGGACGTTATCAGTCACCCAATCTATCGTCGAAAAAAATCATTTATCTCAAGCAAATGGGTTACTCAAACTTAACCCCCAACTAAAATTTCAAAGAAAGATAGCACACCTAATATATAGAGCATCATGAAACAAGAATTCCTACCCATTTATTTTGCCTCAACAATACCTATAAGAAACTAATTGCATCACAAACATGGAAACAGAAAACATGGGTCATGGAAAATGAAAACTATCATTCTTTTCTTCTGTACATACAATCAAACATTGATAAATGAAAGTGAAAACTGTAAACATACCAAGTTAGAAGAAAATAAGTTGAAACTTGAAGCTTTGCACAAAATGAGTTAGACCTAAGCTTTCCTTCTTTTAGTGTTTGGACGATTTATGATGGTGAACACTAGGAGGAATAGTGGAATTTATAGGAGGGAAGAATGTGAAGAGGTTGGGTGGAATTTATGGAGAGTTAATGGAAGGTTGTGTAAAATGAAGATGGTGGTTGAGGGGTTAAGAAAATGGTGCAGTGGACTGAAAATTATGAGTTTTGGGAATTTGGGACAAATTTTAAAAGTCATGGGTTGGATCTGGGTTAGTTTGGTCAAAGGGGTAGTCAACTTTTAAAATTACCTCTTACTTTAGCCTGCGTGGACCTGCGGACGCAGATTTGGATCTGCGAGTTGCAAGTCAAATGCAGGTAGACCTCAAATTGCCCAGTGCACTATCCAGGATTTACGCTACACTTGCATCTCATAGATCTTTGTCTCTATTTCGGAGGTGAGATGCGGATTGCCTATTCTTGAATTATTTTTTCCTAGGTGTTATGGCTCTGAACTGCGCTACACCTGAATTTTGCATGTCCTGGACTACGGTTCGCAAGTGAGGTGCAGGTGCTCACCTTTTTCTCAGTTAGTCTGGATCAATTATGTGCTTGACCTATGCTCTGCAAGTTGGTACCTACATTTTGTAGGTCCAACACAGATGTCCACACTCTACTTTCTTTAATTTGTCCATAATCCAATCATCTTACAACAACAAAAACAGCAAAAAGTCTGAAGTAAAAAATAAATTAAAGACACTTGGGTTGCCTCACAAGAAGCACTTGTGTAATACCCCGAAGGTTTCTAAGACTAGACCCGAGATTTGAAATATATTAAGCAGAAAAGAGGGAAAATATTTCACAAGAAGACTCGTGGTATGAGTGGTTATGAGAAGGTACGACTCGTAGAAAGTGTCGTGGTTAGAATCTGTAAGAGGAGTTCAGTGGCAACGAGTCAAGGTACGACTCGTGAGATCATGTTACGAGTCATAGGATGAACCATGTATTGAGGACTGAGTTATCCTAGGTGAAAGGTACGAATCTTTATATGACCCATTATGGGAAACAACGAGTTGTGGCCTACACCTGTGTGAAGGAAATGATGATCTTGGAAATACTGATCACAGGTAAATCTAACGACTCATAGGTTGGTGGTACCAATCGTGGTCTGACCCATAAAAAATTTCTGAAAGTCAGGGAAAAAAGTGGTGGCTACGAATGGTAACCACGAGGCATGGTATTGAGGTACGACTCATGGTGTGAGTCATGACATCTGGCAGAGTGGAATTTTCTGCAATTTAAGCAAGGGAATTCCTGTAATTCCTAAGCTTCTAAGTCATTAACTACGTCGTTTTGTTAGGAGTTTAAGAGGGTTAAACCTTTTCTAAACCATTCCCCTCCCATGCTTGCAAGACTAAGACTTCTGTCGTCACCCACCCCTAGAAGCGTAACTAGCACCTAATGCCACGATAGACTCTAAGCTGACCTAGCTAGACATTTACACTTATGGTGATACCAGCAACACATAATAAAGATAACCAATGGCTATATATCGGCTCAAAATATAGCCTTAGGCCGATAAGGCCGCAACACAAACACCTACAACAAATCAGCTAACCCAACAGTTGCAATAGTAAGATCTTCCTATGCAGGCTGACAAGATCACCATGCTGTCTAAATCATAACAAAAGAAACCGCAAGCACATATACACAGATACACAAGCCCACAGGGCTTCTACTAGAAATAATTAGGCCCCACACATCCAACAACGCAAGTCTAACAAAACTCGTAGTCTGTAAGCCTCTAAAGAGTAAGATATTGGTCAAGACAGGGCCCTGACCTAGCCATTATATAGCAAAAGATAGGCAAACCTCTAATGAAAGACAACTCCAGAGAAAGGAGATGAACAGCTACTAAGGAGGTCTTGGAACCTGTCTGTCAGAACCTGCACGCAAGAATGCAGTGCCCCATGCATGGCCGTCAGTATAATTGTACCAAATATGCAAGGCAATAATAATAATAACTTAATAGAAGCTAATAGAGAAACCGTAAGTAATCAGCTGTAAGGTTTAGAAATTAACTTGTACAATCTCACAAACATAAACTATGACTAGCAGGTAATATTCAAACAAGAGCCTAACCAAGCCCCTATTATCCTAGAAGGTATAAACAGCATATAGTAACCTACCTGGCCCCCGTATGCTCTGAAAAGTATAGTTTAATCGATATACCCCTAATCATATTACTGTGGCCCCGTAGGTAAACTATAACTAAAACATGCTCGGTCTCTGAAAGTGTAACTTAGCCCGTTGGGCTCTTATAGCTATGTGTGAGCCTTCGGGGCTCCTGTATCTATATTTGAGCCTTTCTGGGCTCCTGTAACTGCACCCTAAGAACACTAGGTTCTACTGAGGTCAGTAATGCCATTATGGCATAAGGGAAGTCCATAGGTGAATAGACTTCAATACGTCCCTGTAGGCCTCAATCTAGTCCTTGCAGATATCATATATCTCCTATGAGCAATCTGTAGCCCCGTAGGCAATGATACAATTTGGTAATCTCTAGGTCGTTCGTAATGGGAGGCAAAGTTGAATAGGGTTAATCCCGATAAGGGATACTATACTCTAACCTCAATTCTACTTGTAGCAGCTAACCACAACATACGTATGCTCGAATTACTACAAAGGTACAAGTTGTATCAACTATCGACGAGAATGACTTGCCGAAAGAGGTTAGCCTTAACATACCATAAACTCCAATAACATAAGTTAGCCGCACCTTCACTTCCAAAAACACCAAGAGGATGCCTAAGAGCAGGAACTCACACCCTAAAAACCCTGTGATTTGGGCATAATACGTGCCCAAGTGATATTTTATAACTTATTTTAGTAAAGTTTGTCAATTTAATTAATTACATTCTCATGTGACTTTGAATAATTTCTTTCATAAACTAACCAATGTGATTAGCTCTTTGTTTTGTAGGTGAAAAATGCTAGGAGTTGCTTAAATTGATGATGCACAAACAAGATGAAGTATTGGTAGGAGTTGGAGGAATATTGCATGAAATGTGCATGAAAATAGCAATGTCGCACTGCCCAGCGTGTCACGCCATTAGACCTACGTGTCCAATGCCTTGTCACGGTTGTGCGGGCTGCGCGCTAGGCGTCGTGCCATTCCCTTGTTGCGCACTCGCGAGGAGTGTCAGTTCAGTTTCCCTATGCAATGGAAACATGCCACATAAGGCACAAGGCACGATAAGGAGCGTGCGACGTCGGGCGACACGCAGGCGCTAGCATGAGACCTACCGAGGAACAACTTCCAATGGGCATGCCCAATAGCCCTGTGCCACGGAGCTGCTGCTGTGCAATGGGAGGTGTGGCATGGAGGCAGTCCATTTACGGCAAAAATTTCATTTTTTCCATTTAATATAAATAGGACACTTAGCTCCTAAATTAATGTATCACGAAATATTTTGAGAACACTGTAAAGGAGCAAAGGGAGAACTGAAGAACTCTACCTAGGATTCGTTATTTTTATTCTCTTTTAACTACTCTTGTAAGTATCTTACTCTAATTTTGTTTTTGAGTATTTGTACGAACATGAGTGGCTAAAACCCTTCCTCTAGGGTTGAGGCCACATGATATGATTGTAAATGCATGAACTCTTCTTTGGTTTGAGTTATTAGTTGTTGTTTTGTCTTACATTCTTTATTATTATTGTTTTTATACCAGATCACCATGAAAACAAACTCGTTAACCTTAGTAAAAGCTCGAAAGAGTAACCCTAGGATAGAACACAAGAATGTAGGAAGCAAGTTCTTATCTTTACAATAGGATTAGCGGTTAGGATAGAAATTATACCTAATTTTCCTTGCTTGCTTACTAAAACGGGATGAGCTAGGCACCGACTTAGAATTGTCACTTCACCGCTTGTAGAAGTAGTTGTGAAGCTAAGTCAGGTTAAATGATTAGAGCTACGAAATTCCATAATCAAGGGCACAAACTCCATAAACCACATACACGTAGTTAAATTGCTCACGAATGAGGACGTCACATCCCCGCTCAATAATGTAGGTGTGAGACTAGTTTGTCGTGTTTAGAGGCTCGCAAGGCCATGAACATTGTATTTTAACTATTTGAGACAACAACTGATGTTTTCATACTCGAATCATTGTGAAATGAAGCATTGCATGATTATTAGGCCTTAACTCTAGTTGCTTTTTGTATTGTTTCTCGATTATTTTGTGATCACCCATAGATTTATTTAGAATTTTCCAAAATTTCTACAATCAACACTTGTGAAGGTTAATTTAACTCTTGAACTTGATAATTCGTTTAATTAGTCCAATCCCTATGGGTTCGACATCCAACTCTAAAAAAGGGCCACTGTATTACTTGTACGACTGCGTATGCTTGCGCGTGTACTGGGGCGCAAATAAGTTTTTGTCGCCGTTGCCGGGACTGGCGAAATTTAGTAAATTGTTAGTTTTTGTGTGATTTTTAATTTCCTTAAGTGTTGAAAATTTTGGTCTTAGTCTGCTATATTACAGTTAATAGGTTGTCCTTGCAGAACTGGCAAGGAATAGAGAGCTAGTGGAACCTTTGTTGGAACCTGAACGCCAACTACATTTGCTCAGGAGGGAAGCTATAGAGTGGAAGTTGAAAGGGTTACAGATGGAAGCCCGACCAGTTCGCGAAGTGGCAATCCCACTAGCGACGAATGTGACCTGCAATATCCGCAAACTAGAGCCCCGAGGGAACTTTCGTCTTAAGAAAAACATGGTGCAACCATTACATTCTAGTAGCTAGTTCACTTGAATGAATCATGAGGACCCATAGAAGCACTTACAGAACTTCTTGGAGATCAGTGACACTTTTGTCCCCACCGGAGTGTCAACTGACTATGTCCAACTCAAACTCTTCCCATTTTCATTGTTGGGAGAGGCTAAAAGGGGGTTCAAGGCTGAGCTACCGAATTCCATTCCTTCTTGGAACGACCTAGCAAGGAAGTGCCTCATCAGATTCTTCCCTTCAAGCAAGACTACCAAGCTCAGAAGTGAGATATTAAGCTTTAAGTAGAGGCCGGAGGAGAACCTATATTTGGCTTAAGAGAGATTCAACTCATTATTGATAGACTGCCTTCATCACCAGCAATCCAATGACGTGTTAACTTACACCTTGGTAGAGAGTATAAACCCACATATGAAGATTCTGTTAGACTCTATATCGAGTGGGAAAGCATTGGAGAAGACTTATGATGAGTTGTACACTTTGTTGAATAGGATTGCTCGAGGAAATCCAAAGTGGAATAGTGAATCATCAATAAGGGTAGGTAAGAGAGTAGCAGGGCTGATAGAAGTGGATAGTGTCAGTGCCTTAGCGGCACAGCTAGCATCATTTCAGCATCAGATGATGACTCAGTTCAATAAATTGATTATGAACCAACAGCAGAGACAGGTGAATGCAATTCAACAGGCTCCTAGATGGTGGGAAACTTGTGGTAACAATGGGCACAATGCCGAATCTTATGGGGAAAATCCAGAATCTGTCAATTTTGTGGGGCATGTTCAGAGAAACAATGAGAATTATAGGAACACCTATAATAGTAATTGGCAGAGCCACCCAAAGTTTTCTTGGGGTGGCAATCAAAGTCAGAGTTACTAGCAACAGTATCAGCAGCAGAACAGACAGAACGGTTGCCAGTCGAGCAGCAGCAACATTGAGGAGATGTATCAAAAGATTATGGATACTCAAACCCAACTAGCAGAGAAATAGGCATGGATGGCTTCAGATTTGAAAAATCAACAATTGTCTACCCGCAATCTAGAGAAGCAGATGGGTCAATTAGCAGCTGCTCAGCACACCAAGCCTCAAAGAAGGTTACCCAGTGACACAAATACAAACCCCTAACAGGTCAATGCCATCAGTCTGAGGGATGGAAAGTAATTGGCTGATTCACCACCAAAGGAAAAGAGAAATGAGGTGCAGCCGGAGCTGGTCAGATAGGGCCCATCTAGCGACAAGGGATATAATCAGAGTTCTATGAAAAACAATGCATAATCATCATTGAAGCTAGCCCAGAGACCACCACCGCCATTCCTGCAAAGACTCGGGAAGAGCAAGGAGGAGGAATGTTTTAAAAAGTTCTTTGATATTTTCAAAGAACTTCAAATCAATTTGCCCTTACTGGACGTTTTGCAAGGAATGTCAAAGTACGCTAAGTACTTGAAAGATGTGGTGGCCAACAAAGTCAGGTTGGTGGATGTCCAAACCCTAGCACTGAGTGAGGAGTGCAGCTACATGGTGATGAGAAAGATGCCGAAAAATCTCAAAGACCCAAGGAGTTTTACCCTCCCATACAAATTGGTAAAGTTGAGTTGATAAGAGCCCTTTGTGACTTAGGGGATGCAGTAAATCTAATGCTTCTATCTTTGTTTAACACCTGAGGGTTGGGTCAACCGAGGCCAACACGAGTAATGCGGCAACTGGTAGACAAGTCCATAGTGGCACCAGAGCAAATAATTGAGGACCTTCTCATCAATGTGGGTAAGTTCATTATACCTGCTGATTTCATGATACTTGACTTTAAGGTTGATGACAAGGTACCACTAATCTTGGGATGGAAATCCTTGGCCACTGGAGGAGAAATTATAAATGTAAGAGCAGAGACCCTTAAAAGGAGGGTCGATGATGAAGAAGAGCTCTTTAGAGTCTACCAAGAGATTAACCCACCCACACACTACAGAGACTTTGTAAGGTCAGTGTGTTGCCAGATGCTAAGTGCGGGTTCTAGATTCCATGAGTCCACTACCGCATGAGATGATCACATTTCAGCCCGAATTTGATGGAGGGCTTTAGTTAAAGAAGAAGTTGGAAGAAGGGAGGGACAGAATGAAGGTTGTTCCCTCAAAAAATAAAAAGATAAGATGATGGTTCTCGAAAGGGAACACTGGGTTGAGGATATCCTGAGAAGGATAGTCCACGTCATGCCGCGACGTAAAATAAGGCGCTGTTTGAGAGGCAACCCAAGAGTACCACAGGTACCCATTCTTTTTAGTTTGTGTAGTTTTTGTTAAGTTTCATATTTGTTGTTTGTTTTGGTAAGCACAGATTTAGAGAAAGTCTGAGTACCCTTAGAAGAGAAAGCTAAGGAGCATGGAAAAAGATGAGTGTGGGGTTGTGACCCACTTGTGCAAAAAATGAAGAAAAACATGTTGTTTGCTAAGCCTAGAGGCGTCAGGCAGTATTTCTCACCCTTGTATTACTTTTAATTGATGCTTTGGGCACATAGCATGATTCAAGTGTAGGTGAGGGAAATTTCAAAATTTTGTGCTTAATAAATTCGGGTGAAGTTGGTGCTTGGTACTAGATTGTTTGAGGAAAAGTTTGAATGGAGCACATTTCACCCACCCTTTGGTTTTTCTTTTCGATTCTTTTTCGAAGGGGGGCACTTTGAACCGATGAATAAAAATTTTCTTTGTCTGTACATAGCTGTTTTTAGTCCTAGTTAGGGACTTTTCCCGATAATGGATGGATAACGACTGTCTTGCGGGAAAATTAGTCAACAGGTTTTTTTTTTTGAATCCTTAGTTGATTGATGGCTTGAATTTCTTGTTATGTGCTATACATGATGGTGGGATTTAAGTGTTGTAAATTTTAAGCATGCTAGCAATTTAATAACTCTGTTGAGACACCTAGGCTCTTAAATATGACTTTGTGTGCTTGAAAGCTTAAACTTGAATTCTTTTGATTAGCTGAGTTAAGAAGTCTACTAAATTTGTCTTGAATTGAGCATGTGTTGTGTGTGTAAGTTTTTTGAATGTGCCATTCTATTTTGTAGTGTCTAGAACTTGCCTTGTGTGTATACAAAATGAAATGAGGGATGTCGATTGTAGGAGATGATTTAGGAATTTCTTTGAATGAGCCTAATTTTTATCCCTAGCTTTACCTACCTTGAATGTCTAATCCTAGTTAGCCCCTTAAGCCCTTAGCCTATTCTTTGCTAGCCGCAAAATGAGCTGAATCCCTTCTTTTCAATAGCCTTGAATTTTATCCAAAACTCCTAAGAGCTTAAGTGAAAAATTCGAGAGAGTTAAGGAGTGAGAAGTGGAAGAAGAAGGAAAAGAGTTGTGGCGGGAGTTGAAGAAAAGACTAGAGGTGCACTTGTTAAAAATGAACAAAAGTTAATAGGGAGTAAAATAAGAAAAGAGAAAAAAGGAAAATTGCTCAAGGACTCCTTACTAACAGCTTAAAGGTTCCAAATGAGATGGGGAAATAAAAGAGGAAAATGGGAGTTGAAAGGAATAAAGGTGAAGTAAGAGGATGGAAATTCTTAGTGAAGGTGTGATGTATTAAAAGCGCTTAGGGAAGGTAGCAACTATTACTGGCTAGAATAGTACCGACCTGTCTCTTAGCTTATATTACAACCCACTGAGTCCTACTTGATCTTACTTTCAAACATTCCTAAATTAGTGGAGTAAAAAACTAAAGGCAAGCTTATGGGTTAATATATGTTGCATGAGAATTCTTTATGAGAATGAGCTTATTTCTTATTCATACACTCATATATGTCATAATTTGAAAACTTACGAGTGAAAAAATAGGTAACTCTCTTTTTGTGAGGGCACATGTTTGATGAAGGATAAAAAAATTCATGTCGGATTTCCTGGTTGGTTAATTTTCATGAGTTTGTTGAGTTTGAGAGTCGATTATTAAGGCTAGGAAGTCTTAACGTAGTTATATGTTACTTTCATGGTTATATCTTGCATGCTCTATTTTTAACTTGCCATCTAAAATATTTGGTGTAGTCGTAGCTTGAATTGTCTTGTTTCAATTAGCTATGTGTGAGTTCTTCATGTGCATGAGATGGAATGGAATTGTTCGAGGACGAACAAGGCTTTAAGTGTGGGGTAGTGATCTTGGGCATAATTACGTACACAAGTGCTATTTTATAACTTAGTTTAGTCAAGTTTGTCAATTTAATTAATTACATTCTCATGTGACTTTGAATAATTTCATGCATAAACTAACCAATATGATTAGCTCTTTGTTTTGTAGGTGAAATATGCTAGGAGGGGCTTAAATTGATGATTCACGAACAAGATGAAGCATTGGTATGAGTTGGAGGAAGATTGTATGAAATGTGCATGAAAAAAACAATGTCGCAATGCCCAGCGCGTCACGCCAGCAGACCTGCACGACCAGCACTGTGTCTCGACTGTGCAGGCTGCACGCTAGGCGCCGTGCCACGCCTTTGTTGCGCATGCATGAGGAGTGTCAGTCCAGTGCGCGATGGCAATGTGCCACAATAGGAAGAAGGCGCGATAAGGAGCATGCAATGCCGGGCGACGCGCAAGCGCCTCTCATGAGACCTGCCGAGAGACAACTTTCAGTGGGCATGCGCGACAGCCTCGTGCCACGGAGCTGCTGCTGCGCGATGGGCAGCGTGGCACTGAGGCAGTCCATCCATGGTCAAAATTTCATTTTTTCCATTTAATATAAATAGGACACTTAGCTCCTAAATTCATTTATCAAGAAATATTGTGAGAACAACGGAAAGTATTGAAGGGAGAAGTGAAGAACTCTACCTACGGTTTGTTATTTTTCATTCTCTTTTAACTACTCTTGTAAGTATCTTACCCTGATTATGTCTTTGAGTATTTGTACAAACATGAGTGGCTAAAATACTTCCTCTAGGGTTGAGGCCACATGATATGATTGTAAATGCATGAATTCTTCTTTGGTTTGAGTTATAAGTTGTTGTTTTGTCTTACATTCTTTATTTATTATTGTTTTATGTCTGATCTCCATGAAAATAACTCGTTAAGCTTAGGTAAAAGCTCGAAAGAGTAGCCCTAGGCTAGAACACAAGAATGTAGGGAGCAAGTTCTTATCTTTATGATAGGATTAGAAATTAGGAAAGAAATTATACCTAATATTCCTTGTCTGGTTACTAAAACGAGATGAACTGGATACCAACTTAGAATTGTCACATCACAGCTCGTAGAGATAGTTGTGAAGCTAAGTCAGATTAAATGATTAGAGCTACTAAAGACCATAATCAAGGGCAAAAATTATGTAAACCACAACCACGTAGTTAAATTGCTCATGAATTAAACGTCACATCCCCCCTCAATGATGTAGAGACTAGTTTGTTGTGTTTACAAGATCGAAAGACCATGAACATCACATTTTATCTATTTGAGACAACAACTGAAGTTTTCATACCCAAACAGTTGTGAATTGCAGCATTGCATGATTATTAGGCCTTAACTCTAGTTGTTTCTTGTATTGTTTCTCGATTATTATTGTGATCACCCATAGATTTAATTAGAATTTTCTAAAATTTCTACAATCAACACTTGTTAAGGTTAATTTAACACGTAAACTTGATAATTTGCTGAATTACTCCAGTCCCTCTAGGTTCGACATCCGGCTCTGAAAAAGGGCTACTATATTACTTGTACGACCACGTACGCATACGCGTGCACTGGGGCACAAACACCCTGCCAATAAATTCGACCAAGAGACAACACCAGATGACACTTATTCAGCTAATTTCCAATGAATTTGAAGGTAGGAATTCCAAAACAACAACCTACCCATGCTTACCTACCTAAAATCATCTTAAACAACTAAGAATAAGGCAGGGGAAATGACTTACCAACTGGTTCAATAGGAGCAACCACCAAACTTGTCGAAAACTACGTCAAAACACATGCTACACGAAGCTCCTAACATCCCCACATCAAGATTTGAGTTGGAAATTATTTCCTAACCTTAAAAATCAAAGGAACATGAATAGGAGGGCTTGAAAGTGGTTCTGGTTGATGAAATTGCTGAAAAATGACGAAAATTGATCAAACAACTGACCAAATAACTTATATAGGAAGCCACCACCTCAATAGAAACATGTCACCCTTACCAATGCGCTGATTTTCTGGCGTGACCTACTTCTATCTCGGAGTCTCTCTGGCCCTCATCGCCTGCTTGCACAGTCTCGTGGAAACGTGAATATCTCTCTACTTTGAAGTCGGATTGGCAAACCATTTTGTGCATTGGAAACTAGAATCATAGACCTTCAATTTGATATGTAGTAGGCCTCCTAAATCTTTATATATTGTTAGAAACACTCCAAGATATTTGACCCAAATTTCTAAAAATTTCTAAATGTAACTTGCGAAAACTTTTGCTGATTTTTGTTTTACAACTTTCTCGACTTCAAAATCTTCACGTACGGTCATTGAGTGATATGAATACCTCATAACACATCCTTTTTATGTTACTAAGAACTCTTTACCATGGCTCAAAAGTATGATTTTATCGCTTAAATTATGCGGGGTGTGACTTCCTTCCCCCCTTAGGAACATTCGTCCTCCAATGTAACTTAGATTCACGAATTCAATCTATAGTAGTAATCAGAAAATTCCAACAGAGTTTCCCCTATAATATTGGCTATCCAAAAACATGAAACGTAGAAAAGTCCAACCTAGAAGTCTCATAGGATGACGAAAATAGCTAACAGCATAGCTCCGCAATTATAAGGCAAGCAATCAACAATGACAACAAAAGCAACAATATAATGTATAAATAACTGTCTCACCACAACTGTAAGTATTTGAGTCGATGAGCTATCATCCTAGAGTCTAGAAAAGGTGAGGGTATCTAGACCTCATGTCTTCCTCAGCCTCCCAAGTCGTCTCTTCTATATTTCTGTTCCTCTATAAAACTTTAACAGAGGCTACATCTTTGGTCCTTAATTTATAGACCTATCGATCTAGTATAGCTATTGGAGTCTCCTTGTAGGATAGCTCTTCTATGACCTGTACATCATTGACTGGGACAATCCGAGAAGGATCTCTTAAGCCCTTTTGTAACATTGATACATGAAAGACTGGATGAATAGAATCTATCCCCGAAGGCAATTCTAACTCATAGGCCACTTGGCTTATCTTTCGGAGAATCTGATATGGCCCGATGAATCTAGGGCTAATCTTTCCCTTCTTTCCAAATTTCATAATGCCCTTCATTGGAGAAACCTTAAGAAATACCCAATCATCGATATTAACCTCTAAGTCTCTATATCGTACATTGGAATAGGACTTCTAATGACTCTGAGCTGTCAATAAACGCTCTTTGATAAGTTTAACTTTATCTTCTGACTGATGTATCATGTCAAGTCCAATCAACCCTGACTCACCTACCTCAAACCATCGTACAGGGGATCTGCATTTCTGCTTGTATAAAGCTTCATGACGCTCTATCTTAATGGTAGAATGGTAACTATTATTATATGCAAACTGAATAAGAGGTAGGTGTTCATCCCAACTTCCTCTGAAATCTAGCACATATGCCCGTAAAATATCTTCGAGCATCTGAATGGTGCGCTCTGCTTGGCCATCTGTCTGGGGATGAAAAGTTGTACTCAAGTTAACCTGTATCCCCAAACCTTTCTAAAATGACTTCCAAAATCTAGTTGTAAACTGGGCCCCTATGTTAGTGGTAGACACTGGGACACCGTGCAGTCGGACTATCTCTTTAATGTATAACTCAGCATAATCTTCAGCTGAAAACATAGTCCTGACTGGCAAGAAATGAGATGATTTCATCATCCTGTCGATAATGACCCAGATAGAGTCAAATTTATGTCTTGTTTGAGGTAAAATTGTAACAAAATCCATATTTATTGCTTACTATTTCCACATAGGCATGGCTATCTCTTGAGTCAGCCCACCGGGTTTCTAATTTTCAACTTTTACCTGCTGGCAATTGGGACACTGTACTACAAACTCCGCACTATCTTTCTTCATCCCATGACACCAATAGATCTCTTTTATATCATGATACATTTTCGCTGAGCCCAGGTGAAGAGAATAACAGGAGTAATGTACCTCTGCCATAATCTGCTAACGATGCCCGACCACATTTGGAATGAAGAGTCGACCTCTGGATCTCAAAACTCCGTCCCCTGTTATCTCAAAGGCTAACAACCCTTCTTGTTGTACTTTATTTCTAAGTTGTACCAAGCTAGGGTCTTCGTACTATTGCTTTTTCACTTCTACTACAAGAGATGATACTGCAGTATTCTGAATCATAATTCTACTAACCGAACTGCTAAACTGGCCAACTGGTGCAGCTCTTGAGCCAATTCTCTCTTTTTAGGCCTCAAATACAATAAGCTACCTATGGATCTACGACTAACGGCATCAGTTACAATGTTAGCTTTCCCTGGATGATATAATATATCTATATCATAGTCCTTTAGCAACTCAAGCCACCAACATTGTCGCAAATTCAGCTCCTTCTACTTAAAAATATACTGGAGATTCTTGTGATCAGTAAATATTTCTACATCAACACCATATACGAAATGCCACCAAATCTTTAGAGCATAAACAACTGCAACTAATTCTAGATCATGGGTGGGATAGTTCTTCTCGTGCTTTCTTAACTTCCTAGAAGTGTAGCCAATTACCTTGACATGATGCATCAGAAGACATCCTAACCCACCACATGAAGCATCACAATATACAATGTAGGGCTCTGAACCTTCTGGCAAAGCTAATACTAGTGCAGATGTTAGTCTATCTTTCAACTCCTAGAAACTCTGTTCACAAGCCTCAGTCCACTAGAACTTAACTGCTTTCGAAATTAGCCTTGTTAATGGTGTTAATAGGGCATAGAACCCCTCTAAGAATCTCCTGTAATACCCAGCTAACCCCAGAAAGCTGCGAACTTTTGTTGGAGTTGTGGGTATGGGCCAAGTCTTTACAGCCTCTATCTTATGTGAGTCAACCTGAATGTCTGCAGTTAAACAATATGGCCCAAGAAAGCTACAGAAGTTAACCAGAACTGACATTTTGAGAACTTTGCATATAACTTTCAATCTCTGAGGACTTGGAGTACTGTTCGCAAATGATTTCTATGTTCAGCTTCTGAACATGAATATACTAGAATGTCATTAGTAAAAACTATCATGAACAAATCTAAAAAAGGTCTGGATGTGCAAGATGTCCATGTCCTCTCATAATATGGATGCAATATAGGCATCCACATACTCTGAAGCAAGCCCCAAAATGAATTAGTTTACCCTGGCTGGCGTAGTATCAACAAATGCTGGCGCGTATCTAGCTAAGGAGTCAAACCTTAGTGCATACTCTCGGATGCTCATCCTACCCTACTCCAAATGTAAGAACTGGTCTACTCGGGCCTGTCGGATCTCTTGGGACAAATAGTGATCTATGAAAGCTTCAGAGAAACTAGACCAAGTAGTTGCAGGTGCATTCCTACCTCTGGACCTTTCCCAACTCTCGTACCACAGAACTGTTATATCTCGTAGCCGAAACACCGCTAGCTCAACTGACTCTATGGATGAAGCATGCATTTCACGACCCGAGAGTACACCCGAATCATAGATACGGGACAAGGAACCCTGAAAGGTCGACCCATGGCATAATCACCGCATATACTTAACATAAGAAACATCTAACATCATGAACAAGCGGAAGAAAATAACAAAAGTCTAATATGATCCACAAAGACAATTTAATAACACTTAGATACATAACTGAAACTGTCTAGACAAGTCCGAAAGCCTTCTACTAAACTTATGAGTTGCTGGGACAAGCCCCCAGCTAACTCCCAAAGTCTGAAAACTAGAACATAATAAAATAGGAATACAAGTCACGTCCTCGGAAGATGAGGACTCACCACGAGAAATTGGGAGAGGAAGGGGCGTATCTAGCCACGTGGCTGAACCTGGAGACTTCAATCTATATCATAAAACGATATAGCACAAGAGGCCTGTGGTCAGTACTTGGAATGTACTGAGTATGCAGGAATGTAAATAAGCAACTCATAAGAAAAAGTGTACAAGAAGGGAGTACCATAAATCACAAGATTAGTAACTCAACTTAAATGAGGTACAAAAACCTGGTAGGAGATCCACATATTCATATAGACATAATAATATTATAAGGTCATGCATTAGTAGAAGTTCAACGATGCAAAAAAGTAGTAATCATAATGATACAGAGATGCAATGCCATGACTGATATCATAAGGGTCCCTGACTCTCTAACGGAACGAAGGCTCTAATATAGCGAGTCACTAACTAGCTACGGATGTTAGTCCCGACAGGTTAGGGAAATACTCTAGCTAGCGATAATCCCGATTGTCTAGGGAAACATTCTTACGAGAATCCCGACTGACTAGGGAAACATTCTTACGAGAATCCAGACTGACTAGGGAAACATTCTTGCTAACGAGAATCCTGACTGACTAGTGGTAATCTAAATTGCAACAGCTAATCAGAGACAAGGACGTTTACTGGTTTTTCCATCATATAACATTCTCATCAATAGGATGAGGGCTACTTACTAATGACATCAAGCCTGACAGTTGAAATATCTTTTTCATGCATTATCATCATAATTCACCTTATCATGGAGTACAATCAATAGCTATCTCAAGCATCTTACGCTAACGAGCATTCTACAGAGTCACATTATGCATATACTATCATGACATTCCAAATCCCAAGTTCATCTCATTCAACATGTAATATGAGATCATACATGGTTTATAAATGCAACTCATACTCTATCAAGATACATGACTTTATTTATTCAGGTGTACAACATTCCACCCACTTTTCACAATCACTCCCTTGTGAACTCTTTAGCCATAGACGTTTTAGATTCCAAGATTTTCATAAAAATAATTTTAGTAAGGGAAAAACAATATAGAATTCGCCCAAGCTTCATAGTTCAACAATGGAGATGCAATCTTGTCATGCCTAATCAATTAAATCTAGAAAATGGTGATGGCGCATAATTTACTTCAATTACTCAAGCCCACACCGCCTAGTCAATTCGACATGTATCAATATCATAATCAAGTCACTAGGGTTAATTATGCAATATTTCCACACTTCCATCAAAATCATGAATTTCTACTGTAATCAGGAGAGAAATGAACAATTCCCATTCAACACTTAAATCGGGTTAAGAAGAACATACTACACCCATACATACTAAACCTACATTTTCATAATTTCTTCATATTCATGCATGGCTACGAAAAATTAATTGAACAATAAGAAACACCCATTCATTAATCAAGACAATTTATGAACAACATGTTATCCTCATGCATTCCCAATATATGATCCATATTCCAAACAACCCATCAAATTAACGTCCCAACTAGATTCCATAATTGCAGTAATTATTTGTATTTAAGAAAAAGAATGAAGAAGAAATTACCCATTATTCAGACCCTAGATCATGATATTCTAAATAAATGAAATCGGATTCTTATTGAAAATATTTTTGGGCAAAAGAATGGAAGAATATCCTTGTTGAAGTCCCGCATACCTGGTAGACAAAAATCCCGATCGAAAATCTCCCTTGAAGCTTGAAGAACACCTTGGTGAAACCCCTAGGATTTTTTAGAAGAGAGGAGGAAGAAATAGATTGAGAGAATGAGGGTTTTGGTCTAGAAGAACCCTTAAAAATTTCCCCAAACATACCCAAAATGACATCACTTTAAATCTGGGAGCGCGGGATTTTACCAAACTGCCCCTGAGAAAATCTGAAAAATTTCTCGAACTGATTCCACGACTCACCTGATGAGTCGTCGTCCCACCCAATGACTCATTAGGTCCACTCGTTAGGTATACTAGAAATTATTGATTCTTCAGTCCTTGACCAACGCAACGACTCGTCACCATCTCCCACGATTCGTTATTTCCTTTCGTTAAGTACACTAGAAATTTCTTAAAAACCAAAACTTCTCTCATCTAACGACTGACTTGACGAGTCGTTGCCAGGCCAGGCGACTCGTCAAGTCATTCGTTGCCACTTCCCCCTGACTCTCACATCACGACAGCACGTAATGACTCACGGTATCCCACCAAAAATCGTCAAGTCTCCCGTCCTGAGTTATTTTTACTAGTTTTCTGCACTTTTCCAATTAAATTCCTAGGTATTATTCATAGCCCCTTTTGGGGTATTACAATATCTACCCCTTGAGAACATTCGTCCTCGAATGTTTGGCTGAACATACTGAAAAGATAGAGACGAAGCCAATATCCAAATATCAATCAATCACAGCTAAGCATCAACGGAGTATCTGACTCCAGACCAATCTTGTACACCAACCTGATCGTTCACATCCAACATACATACCATGACTCAAGGAAACCAAAGAATATGGAACTAGACAAAATACCGAAAGAAAATTCTTCCCCCTTTTTATGTGGCACCGGACTAACACAGACTAAACCTTCGCTCTCAAATCGCTTCTCGATACTAAGCTAGATTCACAATATCTAATCTAACTAAGATTAAGGATGTCATAAGCACGAGTCATTCGTGACATCTAGGACTGAGCACATACATGAGATAATCTGACTCTACTGGTCGGCTACCATTTCCGACGCATACTTAGACAACCAAGTGGACTCCAATGCATACTCCTGGATAGTCATGTCATTTTGTCTCAAGTTAATGAACTCTGCTGTCTTTGCCTCCCTCAACTCCTGAGGGGAAAACCTATCCAAGAACACTATCATAAATTCATCCCAACCTATGGGACCCGCTTCAATTCCCTGGCTATCTCTCCACTAGCAATACCATATATAAGAAACTCCCTTTAACTAGTATGAGGCTAAGTCTGTGCTCTCTTTCTCCTTCACTCCCAGGATGTGATTAATCTTTTGTATCTCGTACAAAAACTCATATGGGTCCTCATCCACCTTTTACTCCAAGAACTCGGGTGGGTTCATCTGAAGAAAATCTCTTATCCTTGTCGTCGCTTCATTTCCACGTTGTGGTGCACGGGCTACCGACTGCTGATAAATCTGGGTGGTCAGGGCCTACTCCAACATGTCGATGGCTGCTCGAAACTCAGCATGAGCAACACGATCCACTATTTGGTCTACTTGGGCTGATGGTAGCTGCTGGCGGCCATTATCACGACCTCTACCATTCGCTCATCGCGGAGGCATTATCTGCGAGCACGCAAAGCATGAGTCAGGGGAGGAACTATTTAGAGCTTCATACTCTACGCATGATAAGAATCATGAAGGAAAGGGAACATTCCTAAAACGTGTCATAGCCTCTTCGTCATAAGTGGGGCGCGCTTCACACCCATGAAGAAGACACTACGTAACGCGGCTTTCAGACACCCTAAACCTTTGCTCTGATACCAAGTTTGTCACGACTCGAGAGTACACCCGAATTGTAGACACGGGACAAGGAACCTCGAATGGCTCCAAGTCGACCCATGGCATAATCATCGCATACACTTCACATAAGAAACATCTAACATCATGAACAAGATGAAGAAAATAGCAAAAGGCTAATATGATCCATAAAGACAATTTAATAACACTTAGATACATAGCTTAAACTGTCTAGACAAGTCTGAAAGCATTCTACTAAACTGATGAGTTATTGGGACAATCCCCCAGCTAACTCTGAAAGTCTAAAAACTAGAACATAATAAAACAGGAATATAAGTCACGTCCTCTGAAAATGCGGACTCACCACAAGAAACTAGGAGAGGAAGGGGCGTATCTAGCCAAGCGGCTGAACCTGGAGACCTGATTCAATATCATAAAATGATATAGCACAAGAGGCATGCGGTCAGTACTTGGAATGTACTAAGTATGCATGAATGTAAATAAACAACTCATAAGCATAAGTATACAAGAAGGGAGTACCATTAATCACAGGATTGGTAACACAATCGAAATGAGTCACAACAACCTGGTAGGAGATCCACATATTCACATAGACATAATCATATTATAAGGTCATGCATTAGTAAAAGTTCAATGACGCACAAAAGTAGTAATCATAATGATACAGAGATGTTATGCCATGACTGATGATCTTGGGCAGATTTATATGCCCAAATGATACTCAAAGGTATCAATTTTACCTTGTTTGTTGTGCAATGTGTATATAATATCATGTAATCGGTAATAAAATGCGAATTTATACTAACCAGCATGATTAGCATTTGTTTTGTAGGTAAATGTGATTTTTAGGAGCTAATATGCATGTTGGAACTATATCGGAGTTGGACTTGGATGTGAGCGTGGAAAAGACATTGGAATGCACAATTTATAGGGGCTCCGCGATGGAGCTGTGCCACACTACCATCACGGTAGCACACTGCCTGGACAGGAATTAAAATGGCAAATTCCAGTGTGCCATCGCGTCAGCTCCGTGGCACGGAGAGAGGCCTCCGCGTTGGCCTCCGTGCCATGTTGAGGCTAATTTACCGAACCCTGAAATTCCAGTGAAGGTCCGCGTCCACGCCGTGTCACGGAGGCAGTGCTCCGCGTTGGCCTCCGTGACAGGTTGCTTGTTATTCCGGGAAAAATTTCCCACTAGTATAAATAGCACACTTAGGTTTATTTTAATGGTTTTTTAGTTTTTTTAGACTGAGTTCAGAAGTGGAGAGCAAGGACGTGGGTTAGGAGCAGTTGAGGAACGAAAAAGCTAAGCGATTTCTTCTCTTCTTTTCTTCTTTCTATCAATTGTACGTATGATTTACACTCATTTTAGGATGATCAATCCACAAATGAGTGGCTAATTCTCTTCCTTGCTGAGGTTTTGACACTTGTAATGAATTTTGATTATAATTGATATGGTTTTTTTCTTCTTCTTCCATGTTGTTCTATTAATTCTTGTTCTTACTGCATTAGTGTGTGGCCGACATTAATGTACATCTAAAAAGTCCAATTTCTCTCGAAAGAGCAAGAAATTGGAAAGTTGTGAATTAATAGGGTATTGTTCTTAACTTGATTTGGGAAAATTGGGTTTTGATGTGCTTTCCTGATAGAAATATACTTGAAAGCCGTATTAGTCAATTTAGGAACCGAAATTGTATTGCTAGGTCATAAATTCCATTTGATCACAGAAATGTAGACGGATGGTTTATGATTCTAAAGTGAAATTAAATACGAGAGTTTTAATTTCTAGGCGAATGTTCTTGGCTAGCAACATGAAGAAGAGATTAACCAAATTATCATGATTATCAAGTTCATTACTTGTTCTTAACCTTGGCATGTTCATATCCATTGTCTAAATTCACAGTAAATAGTTGTTATTAATTTTAGTATATATAGTTTAGAAACAAAAACTCAACTAACTGTTGGTTACATTGTTGTTAGCATAATTAGAAGTGAAATAGGAATATAGTAAACTAGGCAACTTTACATATCTTGAGCCTCCTTGGATCGATACTTGGCTACTTAGCCACTTTATTACTTGTTTGACCACGTGCACTTGCGTGTCGGTTTTTAACCTATACCGGAAAACCCGAACAAGTTTTTGGCGCCGTTGCCGGGGAGGCTAGGCGATTTGTGAAATTGTGTTTAGTGTAAATTTACTGTATTTTTATTTTTATTTTCTTAATGTGTTAACAACTTGGTCTTAGCCTGCATTTTGCAGATTTTGTTTCTGTGAACACTGGCAAGGGACAAAGAGCTGGTGGAATCTTACTTAGAGCCTGAACGTGAATTTCATAGTCAACGCAGAGAAGCTCTACGAAAGAAGCTGCAGTTGCTTAAACAGTCTATGATGGAGCAACAACATCCACCAGTTGTGCGGGCAGTGTTAGTGCCCGATGAAGCAGCAGCAAGGCCGGTTCGCGAGGTGGCAATCCCACACGCCAACAATGTACATTCTAGTATCCGCAAACCAGAGCCTGGAGGGAGGTTTGAATTAAAGCAGAATATGGTGCAACTCTTGCACACAAGCGGGCAGTTTGCCGGTCTCCCTCATGAAGATCCACAACAACATCTCCAAAACTTTTTGGAGATAAGTGACACTTATATACCCGCTGGAGTGTCACCTGATTATGTTCGGATCACCTTATTTCCATTTTCCTTACTTGGTGAAGCCAAGAGGTGGTTAAAAGCTGAACCACCCAATTCTATATCAACGTGGGATGATCTTGCACGGAAGTTTTTGATCAGATTTTTCCCTTCTGGTAAAACAGCCAGACTTAGAAGTCAAATTCTAAGTTTTAAACAGAGGGAGGGAGAAAATCTATATCAAGCCTGGGAAAGATTTAAATCCATGTTACGGGACTGTCCTCATCATCATCAGTCCAATGAGGTGTTGGTACACACATTTTTTGAGGGTTTGGAACCCCACACTAAAATTCTGTTAGATTCAGCAGCTGGAGGGCAAGCGCTGGAAAAGACATATGAGGAGTTGTACACTTTGCTCAACCGAATTTCACAAGGCAATCCAGAATGGAATGCAGATTCGTCAAGAGGTGGAGCACGGAAAGCAGCAGGAGTGCTTGAAGTGGATGGATTCACAGCTATCGCTGCACAGATAGCTGCTTTGCAAAATCAGTTAAACACTCACTTCAGCAATATGAACTTGAACCAGCCTTCAGCTTCAGTCAATGCAGTTCAACAGATGTGGTGTGAAGTGTGTGGTAGTAGTGAGAATTCAGCTGAATGCTGTGGTGCAACTCCTGATTCTGTTAACTTTGTGGGCAATGCACAGAGAAATCAGCAGCAGTTTGGTAGTGGCTACACGCAAATTGGAGAAACCATCCGAATTTTTCGTGGGGTAGCAACAATCAACAAGGCCAAAGTTCCGGGCAGGGTATGCACAGAAACCAAGGAGGGCAACAAAGCTATCAAGCTCAATTCAGAAATCACAATGCCCCTCCTCCACCACCATCACCAAGCATTTAGGAGATGTTCAAAACCATGATCGCTAATCAGGCGCAATTGCAGGCTGACTATGTTAAATTGGCAGCCGAAGTGAAGAATAATCAATTGGCGACCAAGGCTCTTGAATATCAATTTGGGCAATTTGCTAGTGCCCAAAATACTAGACCCAGAGGAGGATTACCTAGCAACACGGATCCTAATCCGAAGCAGGTAAATGCAGTGACCACGAGGAGTGGTTTACAGTTAAAGGAGGTGGAATCGGAAAGACCGCCTCAAAAGTCAGGAGCAGCAGATGTTGAGGGAGAGCAAATCTCAGATAAGGGGAAGACTAAAGAAGCTGAACCAGAAAGGCCTCCACCCCCATTCCCTCAACGACTTAAGAAACACAAGGAGGAGGCGTGTTTCCAGAATTTCATGGAGGTACTTAAACAGGTACATGTTAACTTACCTCTTGTTGATGTCTTGCAGGGAGTGCCAAAATATGCGAAATATATTAAAGACACCGTGGCTAACAAAAGTCGTTTGACTGAGTATGCCACAGTAGCTTTAACGGAGGAATGCACTTCCCGTATTCAGAATAGGTTGCCCACAAAACTGAAAGACCCTGGAAGTTTTACTATCCAGCTTACGATTGGGCAAAGTATCCGAGCTCGTGGATTATGCGACTTGGGGGCAAGCATAAATCTGATGCCATCTTCGGTATTCAGAAAGTTAGGTCTAGGGAGTCCTAGACCTACAACGGTAATGTTGCATCTAGCAGACAGGTCTTTAGCTAAGCCGGATGGCATTGTTGAGGATGTGTTAGTGCAAGTAGGCTCCCTCATTTTTTCGGTCGATTTTATTGTTCTGGATTTTGAACCAGATGCTGAAGTCCCATTTATTTTGGGACGACTCTTTTTGGCAACCGGAAAAGCATTAATTGATGTAGCTGTGGGTCAACTCACGATGTGAGCACATGACAAGGTCGAAGTGTTCGATGTGTACAAGGTACCTAAGCTCCCGACTGTTTATAAGGAACTCTCGGTGATTAATGTGATTGATCATGGGAATGCTAATGGAATGAGTGATTCCCGAGAGTTACTAGGAAGGCCACCGGATAAGGTTGAGAACTACTGGGGGGATGACCATGATCGGGACAAATCGTCCATCACCCTAGTAGACAAGTGAGCATAAAGGACGTCGAGCCGCGACGGTAAACCAGGCGCTGCACGGGAGGCAACCCGTGAAAAATATTTTCTTTATTTCTTTTTAGTGTAAATAATTTTTATTTTCATTTTTCTTTTCTTGATTCGGTATATATTTTTGTTTTAGTTAATATTTTTCATTTTAGTTAGGGAAATCTATTAATCTAACCAATTCTGTTCAGTGAGGTGATTTTCAGGTATAACGGAGGAAATATACATGGAATCGAGAAAATGAGGCAAGGTATGAAAAATTAAATTAATTGAAGAAACAGTGCACTAACGCGTTGGCGCCGTGTCACGGAGGTAGGGCTCCGCGTTACCCTCCGTGACACGTTGAAGGAAAAATCCGGATTTTTCAAAAATTCCAGTAAGCCAACGCGTTGGCTCCGTGTCACGGAGGTAGGGCTCCGCGTTACCCTCCGTGACACGTTGCCGTGTATTTGGTGCCGGGTCACACCGGGTTGCCGGGTGACCCGCGTGTTTTCTTAAATTAAAACCCCCGATTTCGCCCCATTTCTTCCCATTCCCTTTTCCCTCCGCGACCAAAACACCTATTTCCCCCTCCCCAACCACCGTGTCATGTTCCTAGGCAAGGAATACGTCAAGTTTCTTCTGTTTCTCAATTCAAAGGTATGTTTTCATCGTCTATCTCAATTTTTTTGGCGATTTTAGTCAAATTTGGGCATGTGAGGTGAGATATATCACCCTAGGTAGAAATTAAACATGAATGTTGGATTATTTGTGATTGATATATGTTTGGATTGTTGTATTTAGCGTTTGAACTTATCGATTGCGTAAATAATTCGAATTTGATTATAGAATTGTATTCTAGGGCATGAGTTGTTGAATTTAACTTGAGTGATTTGATAAGTCGGCAAATTAGATGCCGGGGTGTGTTTGTAAATTGAGAGAAGTCGTGGTAAATATTGTGTAAATGTTAAAAGACGACAAATTCTCGAATTTTTTTTGGGAAAATGCAAAACGTGTGTAAATTGGTTAGATTGTTTGGATTAGATTGTATATAGAATGTTTTTATCGTTGTTTGTATTTTGTTGTTGTTTTTGTTGTGAAGTGCGATGTGTGAATTGTTAGCGATAGTAGGATTGGGATTAGCTGTATGAAGTCTGAGTAGTACGCTAACCGTTATGCTGTCGAAATTTTTTTGTGAACGCACTAAGCATGAAGTGTATAGTGTTGTTTGTGGTGTAATTAGAGTTATCCTTGCCGTAATTTTGTAGAAGTAGCTAAGGCCTAAGTGTGGGGTAAATGTTGTGTAACCCGACCTTAGCCGAAGTTAACAAGTTTTTAGCTTAACTTTGTGCTTGTTTGTGTAAATTGACAGGTACAATGGCGAGCAGACAAGATAAAGGCAAGGGTGCTTCTACCTCAGGCACCGGTAGGAAAAGGATGAGACTGGGCACCGCAGTCCCAGTTGCACCCGCTGTTCCGCGTGGCCAACGCCGCCAATACGGAACAAGATGGGTAACCGAGGAAGGAAAGAAATGGTATGCTAAGCATAAGGAGAACAAGTACTTCCCGGAAGAACATATTGCACGGGAACCACTCGCACAGGAGTTCCCTCGCATTGTACAGAGAATTGAAGCAGCTGGGCTCAGCTTTATTTTTCAGGAGCCCAAGGAGTGCAACCTTCACTTGGTCTGAGAGTTCTACGCAAATTGGAACCCGGCCATCAGAAGCCACACAATAAAAATCAGAGGGCAAATTGTCACTCTGGAACCCCACCAATTTAATGCCATCGTCGGAGCGCGGGACACAGACGCCCACGTTCTCCTCCAGCTAATCATCACCCCACCGTACGCTGACATCAGACGTACGTTATGTGGGTCTCGATCCACAACCCGATGGAGTACACATAAGGAGAGGGGTTACCACCAGACTCTGCCTTATTCGCAAATGAACAGGGAGGCCAGAATATGGCTGAAGATTGTGTGTTCGTGTTTGATCCCGGGAGTTCATATGACGGACGTGACCCGGGACTGTGTCTGCTTGGTGTATGCCCTTATGAAAGGGCTTGATATTAATGTTGGGGCGGTAATAATATCCGCCATGAAGAGAGCCAGACTGCACCAAGGCCACAGATACGGGTTTGGCGGACTCATCACCACCTTCCTCCGAGGCCTCGACATTGAGGAAGAGGCTTTGGACTATATTCCGCAGTTGGAGCGGAGGGCCCTCGATGTGACAAAGACTAAGGCCCCCGACACTACACATGGACCAGTACTGACTTTGGACGAGCGACATGCTCGTGACAATCAGTACATGGCACGTATGTTCGGCATGCAGATGCTTCAGCTATGGATTGGTGGGAGACCATCCACCGAGGAAGAATTATGGCAGCTGGAGCTGGACTACCCCTTTGGCGAGAACGCCAGAGCCTTATGTCGGGTGGGACCAGCCTTCGTGGAGCCGATGGATGACGATGTCCCTACTGATGAGGAGACACGTCGGGAGGACTCCGATGTGGAGTCCGATGACGACGATGGAGCTGACTCAGATATTGGCGATGAGGCCGCAGCACCGGATGAAGAAGTCAAATATTTCGACTAATCAGGGAGTTCCACCACCCGAATTTTGTGTGTTGTAATTTTTGTGAACACTGGGGACAGTGTTCGATTTAAGTGTGGGGTGGGGAGTAGCTAGGTGCTGGGACTTGGGCTCTAATTTGCTGTATGTTTTTCCTTGGTTTGGATGAATGTTTGTGCTTTCCCTATTATCGAATGATTTGTGGTGTATGTGTATATATTTGTTTGTGTGGTTAATAATGTGTGGTATGAAAAGTTGTGGTTGCCAGTGTAAATATTTTGTAAATATTTTTTTTTTCTATCGACATGATCGATATTTTTCAAAATTTTTGCGAAGATATTTTGCAATTTTCAAAATCTTTTGTAAATATGTTTCTATCGAAATGATCGATGTGTTGCAAAAATTTTCGATTTTTATTTTTTTGGGTTTCTCGGAGTTTGTTTTCGGTTCTTTTACCGAGAATAGTCCCATTGAACCGATGTCATAGTTAGTGATCGTTCCCTATGATGGATGGATGACGACCGTCTTAAGGGAAATGTAGTCGGTAGGAGTAGGATTTTTATTTGTCTTTAGTTTTTCTTTGGTGGATTGCATCAATGAACTGTAGTTGCTTATGGTTGCTAAAATATCGTTGCGTGTGTAACTGATGTTCAAAATGTGGAAGTGATTCGTTTGAAAGCATGCAATTCTGTAAATATGTTGAGTTACCTAGGCTATAGAATTTGATTCAGTATGATTGAGGCTTAATCTTGAATTCATGTAATTGACTAATTAAAGAGTCTGTGAATGCATCTTGATTCGAGCATGTGCATGAAGTGTGAAGTGAGGTATTGCTATTCCATGTCATTGTGAAGTGTCTAAAACTTGCCTGGTGTGTATACAAAACGAAATGAAGGAGGTGTAGTGTTGGAAAGGATGAAGGCATTTCTTTGTTTTAACCGATAGTTTCCATTTTTTCTTGTCAAATTCTACCTTTCTATGTGTTGTATACCCTAGTTAGCCCGTTGAGCCTTTAGCCGATTTCTTTCTTTCTTTTGTCCAAAATTGTATAAACTAAGCTTTATTCCTTCTTTTCATTAGCCTTATAGTCTATACGAAACTCTTAAGCGCTTACAAAGAAAAGACAATGTTTCCCAAAGTGTTAAAGAGTGAAAAGAAAAAGAAAAGCAAAGTGAGGAAAGAAAAGATGATGTTGAAGAAGCACTTGCTATAATTAAATGATATTGAGGGTACATGAAAACCCTTTGTTTTGTGTTAAGTGTGTTTGATGAAATGGGTTGTACGAAAGAAAACCAGCATGAATGGGAGAAAAAGAGGAAAGAGAGGAACAATGTCCATAAGTCGATGGGAATGAGTTGAAAAGGCGCTTAAGGATGCTAGCGACTATTATTGGCTAATCCAATATATATATATATATCCATAGCCCCGTTACAACCCATTAAAGTCCTACGTGATCTTACATTGCATTTCTTTATATTAGTGGAGTAATACACTAAGGGCAAGCTTATGGGTCATGACATGAGGCATGTGAATTCTTTTGGGAGAGAGAGTGAAATTAATTTTTATATGCCCCTACTTGCATGTTTGTGTGTTGCATGAACAAAAAGGGGAAGATTCTCTCGAGTTGTGAGGGCACATGCTTGATGAAAGATTGATTTTCGTGTCGGATTTCTGGATTAGCTGATTTGCATGAGTTTGCCGATATCAAGAATCAATTCTTAAAGTCTAGGAAGTCTTGATGTATTAAAGGTCATTGTATTGTACGACCAAGCATGTTTTCTTGATGATTTGCAAAACTTGAATAATCGGTATGACCGTAGTGTAAATGGTCGCACCATAGTGACGAAGGTTGGGATGTAATTTGCATGATTTGTGTATGTGTTGTTCGAGGACGAACAAGGATTTAAGTGTGGGGTAAGTGATCTTGGGCAGATTTATATGCCCAAGTGATACTCAAACGTATCAATTTTACCTTGTTTGTTGTGCAATGTTATAATATCATGTAATCGGTAATAAAATGCGAATTTATACTAACCAGCATGATTGGCATTTGTTTTGCAGGTAAATGTGCTTTTAGGAGCTAAAATGCATGTTGGAACTATATCGAAGTTGGACTTGGATGCGAGCGTGGAAAATACATTGGAATGCACAATTTATAGGGGCTCCGCAATGGAGCCGTGCCACGCTACCATTGCGGTAGCACACTGCCTGGACAGGAATTAAAATGGCAAATTCCAGTGTGCCATCGCGTTAGCTCCGTGGCACGGAGAGAGGCCTCCGCGTTGGCCTCCGTGCCACGTTGAGGCTAATTTACTGGACCCTGAAATTCCAGTGAAGGTCCGCGTCCACGCCGTGTCACGGAGGCAGTGCTCCGCGTTGGCCTCCGTGACACGTTGCTTGTTATTCCGGGAAAAATTTCCCACTAGTATAAATAGCACACTTAGGTTTATTTTAATGGTTTTTTAGTTTTTTTAGACTGAGTTCAGAAGTGGAGAGCAAGGACGTGGGTTAGGAGCAGTTGAGGAACGAAAAAGCTAAGGGATTTCCTCTCTTCTTTTCTTCTTTCTATCAATTGTACGTATGATTTACACTCATTTTAGGATGATCAATCCACAAATGAGTGGCTAATTCTCTTCCTTGCTGAGGTTTTGACACTTGTAATGATTTTTGATTATAATTGATATGGTTTTTTTCTTCTTCTTCCATGTTGTTCTATTAATTCTTGTTCTTACTGCATTAGTGTGTGGCCGACATTAATGTACATCTAAAATGTCCAATTTCACTCCAAAGAGCAAGAAATTGGAAAGTTGTGAATTAATAGGGTATTGTTCTTAACTTGATTTGGGAAAATTGGGTTTTGATGTGCTTTCCTGATAGAAATATACTTGAAAGCCGTATTAGTCAATTTAGGAACCGGAATTGTATTGCTAGGTCATAAATTGCATTTGATCACAGAAATGTAGACGGATGGTTTATGATTCTAAAGTGAAATTAAATACGAGAGTTTTAATTTCTAGGCGAATGTTCTTGGCTAGCAACATGAAGAAGAGATTAACCAAATTATCATGATTATCAAGTTCATTACTTGTTCTTAACCTTGGCATGTTCATATCCATTGTCTAAATTCACAGTAAATAGTTGTTATTAATTTTAGTATATATAGTTTAGAAACAAAAACTCAAGTAACTGTTGGTTACATTGTTGTTAGCATAATTAGAAGTGAAATAGGAATATAGTAAACTAGGCAACTTTACATATCTTGAGCCTCCTTGGATTGATACTTGGCTACTTAGCCACTTTATTACTTGTTTGACCACGTGCACTTGCGTGTCGGTTTTTAACCTATACCGGAAAACCCGAACAACTGATATCATGAGGGTCCCTAACTTTCTAAGGGAACGAAGGCTCTAATATAGCGAGTCACTAACTAGCTAGGGATGTTAGTCCCGATAGGCTAGGGAAATACTCTTGCTAATGAGAATCCCGACTGACTAGGGAAACATTCTTGCTAACGAGAATTCCGACTAACTAGGGAAACATTTTTGCTAATGAGAATCCCGACTGAATAGTGGTAATCTAAATTGCAACAGTTAATCAGAGACAAGGACGTTTGCTGGTTTTTCCATCATACAACATTCTCATCAACAGGATGGGGGCTACTTACTAATGACATCAACCGTCACAGTTGAAATATCATTTTCATTCATTATCATTATAATTCACCTTATCATGGAGTATAATCAATAGCTATCTCAAGCATCTTACGCTAACGACCATTCTACAGAGTCACATTATGCATATACTATCATGACATTTCGAATCCCAAGTTCATCTCATTCAACATGTAATATGAGATCATACATGGTTTATAAATGCAACTCATAATCTATCAAGATACATGACTTTATTTATTCAGGTCTACAACATTCCACACACTTGTCAAAATCACTCGTTCAGGAACTCTTTAGCCACGGGGGTTTTAGATTCCAAGATTTTTATAAAAACAATTTTAGTAAGGGAAAAACAATATACAATCCGCCCAAGCTTCGTAGTTCAACAATGGAGATGCAATCTTGTCATGCCCAATCAATTAAATCTAGAACATGGTGATGGCACATCATTTACTTCAATTGCTCAAGCCCACACCGCCTAGTCAATCCAACATGATTATCAATATCACAATCAAGTCGCTAGGGTTAAGTATGCAATATTTTCACACTTCCATCAAAATCATGAATTTCTACGATAGTCAGGGGAGAAATGAACAATTCCCATTCAACACTTAAATCGGGTTAAGAAGAATATATTACACCCATACATACTCAACCTATACTTTCACAATTTCTTCATATTCATGCATGGCTACGAAAAATTCATTGAACAATAAGCAAGACTCATTCATTACTCAAGCCAATTTGTGAACAACATGTTATCCTCATGCATTCCCAACATATGTTCCATATTCCAAACAACCCATCAAATTAACGTCCCAAATAGATCCCATAATTGCAATAATTATTTGCATTTAAGAAAAAGAATGAAGAAATTACCCATTATTCAAACCCTAGATCATGATATTCTAAATAAATTAAATTGGATTCTTATTGAAAACATTTTGGGGCACAAGGAGGAAGAATATCCTTGTTGAAGTCCCGCATACCTGGTAGACGAAAATCCCAATCGAAAATCTCCCTTTAAGCTTGAAGAACATCTTGGTGAAAACCCTAGGATATTTTAGAAGAGAGGAGGAAGAAAGAGATTGAGAGAATGAGGGTTTTGGTCTAGAAGAACCCTTAAAAATTTCCCCAAACATACCCAAAATGACATTATTTGAAATCTGGGAGCACGGGATTTTACTAAACTTCCCCTGAGAAAATCTAAAAAATTGCCTGAACTGATGCCACGACTCACCTGACAAATCATTGTCCCACCCAACGAACCATTCATTCCACTCGTTAGGTATACTGCAAATTATTGATCCTTTAGGCCACGACCAATGTAACAACTCGTCACCAGCTCCCACGATTCGTTATGCCCTTTCGTTAAGTACATTGGAAAATTCTTGAAAACTAAAACTTCTCCCCTCTAATGACTGACTTGACGAGTCGTTGCCAGGCTAGACGACTCGTCACGTCGTCCGTTGCCACTGCCCCCTGACTCTCACACCACGACAGGACACGTCGACTCGTGGTATCCCACCACAAATCGTTAAGTCTCCCGTCCTGAGATATTTTTGCCAGTTTTCAACACTTTTCCAATTAAACTCCCAGGTCTTATTCTTAGCCCCTTCCGGGGTATTACAATGCATGAGCCTGAATATCCTCTACAAGATCTATGAAGTCTTGAGGATCCTCCTTGTGGTCTGTCCTCGTAAACTGTGAAGGACTCAAGGTAAGAAAATCATGAACCCTCAAACTTCTGGGCCCCTCAGTAGGCTCGGCAGCAACCGGTACTACAAGCTGTCGTTGAGCAACCAACATACATACTGCAATCCTAACACCTGGTCTGAAGGTGTAGGAGAAACTGGAAGTGGTATCGGTGCTTTTGTTTCCCTAGGAGGCTTTTGGTGTTGTGGAGGATGGTGGGGAGATCAAGAAGATGTCTCCCTTTCGCCCTCAGGTCGGGCCATCTCCAACTGTCAGTAATGACTTTGTATGGTTGATGCGTGTTTAGACTTCCTATTTTAGTTTAGTTCTATAAATCAGCTTACCATATGGTTTCGGATTCTATACTCCCACTTTTAGCTTATGGTATGGTTTCAGCTTCATTGAAAAATGATGGTGAGCACTTTGCATATTTTTGGGAGCATTGTCTAGTACTGAGTAGGTTAGGGGTTCATGAAAATGTGGGGTCTCATAACAATGTATGATTTCACATTTACTTTGGGACCTCCCTTGTGAGCACCCCCTACCCCAAAAGGACCTTCAGCTTGATATCAATATCATGGTAGCGCCCTTAGCCCTGACAAGGCTTTGGACGGCTCTACCCACTTGAGTGTAATAGTTGGGATCATGTGAGCTCTATCTTGGTAATGTCGGTTATATGGCGAGCCTTCAATTTTTCCTCATGATCTCAATTATGCATGTTTGTCAGTTATGATATCATGTTTTCAGTGGGTTTGACCCAATGAACAGGTTATTAGTTTTTACCTGTGAATTTTAGTTTCATCTTTAGTTCATTAGATTCGGTTATGAGATCCAGTTTATGACTATCCATGTTTTCAAATATTACCATGCAATCCATACTCTCATGATCATACTATTTATGTTTATGTGCTTGTTTTTAGTTATACTTACGTATTCTATTTTACTTACCTTTCATACTCAGTACATTCTAGGTACTGATTGCATACCCTATGTTGTATCGTTTCATGATACAGGTTCAAACATTTAGACTCAATCCCATTGTTAGTCAGCCCCTGTAGCTCAATCTATTTCTCTTGGTTGGTGAGTCCTCATTCTTCGAGGACCTTCATGTTGTTTAGTTTGATCTCATTCAATTTCAGACTTATTATGAGCTAGTTGGGGATGTTGTCCCATCAGCTCGTCAGTTATGTTAGAGGCTTTTCGTACAGTATATAGAATCTCAACTTGTCAGTAATGACTTTGTATGGTTGATGCGTGTTTAGACTTCCGATTTCAGAATTTAGTTATCTGTTTTTCTTAATGTTGATCTTTAGTAATCATTTCATGCCATGGGTCGACTTGGAGCCATTCATAGTTCTAGGTTCCGTGTCTAGATCCGGGCCTATGTTCGGCTATGACAAAGTTGGTATCAGAGACAAAGTTTATAGTGTCCTAGGGTGTCTGGAAGCCGCATTAGGTAGTCTTTTCCATGGGTGTGAAGCGTTCCACACTTATGGGGAAGAATCTATATGACATTTTAGGAAATTTCCCTTCTTTCATGATCTATGTCGTGTGATGAAGTATCTCTCTATCCTTCTAACTTGTGCTATACACATTTGCAGAATCATGCCTCCACGCCAAGTAAATGGTAGAAGGAATGGAAATGGAAGTGGCCATAAAGATGGTAATGGAGAGGAGCATCAACAGGCCCCACTAGCTTCAACAGGTCCTTTGCTCGAATACGTCTCTCATGCTTAGTTTAGAGCGACATTTCAGATGTTGGCCCAAGCTTTGACCACTCAAGTCAACTAGTAGGCAGTGACCCATATACCTCAGCATAGGGATGCAGTGGCGGCTTGAGTTCGGGTTTCCCTTGATCGAGTTTGCCTATAATAACAGTTATCACTCTAGTATCCAGATACAACCATTCGAGGCCCTCTACAGGCGGAGGTGTAGATCTCCCGTCGGATGGTTTGAAGTTGGTGAGGTAGCCATGACAGGGCCAGATGCAGTTCACGAGGTGATGGTGAAGGTCCAATTGCTAAGGGACCAGTTAAAGACCGCTCAGAGCCGTCAGAGATCGTATGCTGATTAAAGGATAAGAGATTTGGAGTTTGATGTGGACGACTGGGTATTTCTAAAGGTATCTCCCGTGAAAGGAGTCATGAGGTTCGGAAAGAAAGGGAAACTCAGTCCCCACTATATTGGTCCCTACCGGTTTGTGAGAAGAGTTGGTAAGGTGGAATATGAGTTGGACTTGCCCTCAGAGTTATCTTCAGTTCATTCGATGTTTCATATGTCGCTTTTGAGAAAGTGTTTCGGTGATCCAGCCTTGGTACTTCTGGTAGACAACATTGGGGTAAAAGACAGCCTCAGTTATGGAGAAATCCCCGTTGAAATCTTGGATCGTCAAGTCCGTAAGATAAGGAAAAAAGAAGTAGCTTTAGTGAAAGTGTTATGGAGTAATCAGCATGTTGAGGGAGCCACGTAGGAAGCCGAAGCAGATATGATGGCTAGATATCCATATTTGTTCTCTACCGACTCAGCTTCGACTTGAGGTATCATTTTTGCCGTATGATCCCATTTGGTTTTCATGTTCAGTTTATGTGTGCAAGTTTCTTTTATGTGTGTTAATGTGTATGTGAAGCATGAGATCAGTTCATCTATGTGGTTTGATTCGGAGGTAGTCATTCCGTGAAAATTTCGATTAAAATGATCAGTATATAGCTATGATAATTGTATATTTCTATTTTCTGCTTGTTTCCTGCATTTGAGGACGAATTTTTCCAAGGGGGAGATATTGTAATACCCCAGGAAGGCCTAAGAATAGACCGGGGAGTTAAAATTGAAAAGTGCAGAAAAAAACTGGCAAACATCATAGAACGGACCACAGAACGACTCGTGGTAACAAACCACTAGTCGTTCAATGCTGTCGTTGGTTGGGGAAAGGATGGTGTCAGTGGAGACCACTGGAGATGTGACAACTCATTGTGGGAAACAAAGAGTCATCATTTGCAGTTATAGCAAGGGGATAGGCTGTTCAGGTGACTTTCAACGGGCGTCCCAACAACCCGCTAGAATAAACCATGAGTCGTTGGTTGTGGTCGTGGTTTGGGTTTTAGTTGTCGCAATGGACTCTACGGGGGATAATAACAGTCCGTTTTTTATTGTGAAGGATCATGGTGTGACCCGTTAGGAAATGAGATGCCAAGGTTCAGGGGATTAACCACGGGCGATGTGATGAGTCGGTGTTTGAAGGTACGGGTCGTCTTGACTCTCCGTTTTTTGGGTTCTGAGAATGGGTTACTAGCAGTGGCTTCAACGAGGGGTGTGACGGGTCGTCGTTGGTTCCAATGACCCATTAGTCCCACCCCTGGGATCGATCTGGACAGTTTTCAAGGCAGGTTCATTAAGGGTATTTTTAACTTTTTCATGATATAAGGCCCTAAATGACATCTTTTTGGATTGGGAAAAGCTGGGTTTTAAGAGGATGACCTATTCTAAACTCCCATTCATGCATGCAAGACTTTGATAGGGGATTCAAAAGGGAGATTTCACGCTTTTCATCTCAGTCCCTTCAATTTCATTCTTGGGCTTTTAAGGAGGGATAGGAGTTAATAATTCCAGGTATGTAAGGTCTTCAATGGGTGGATTCTTCCACACCCATGCTCCTTCTATATTAATTATCCAAAATTATTTGAAAACTCATGGGGTTTTGTATTGGGTTTGTATAAAATTAAATGATTTAAGTATGGGTCTTGTAATTTTGAAATCTTGTCATAATCTACTAATTTTGATCATCTTTGAGATTTAAAATTGAGTATAATATTTTTGATTTTGAATTTCTAAACAATTAAGATTGATTATGCATGCCCCATGATGAATCAATTTATGATCCATCGGTGTTTTTTATAAGCCCCAACATGAATTATGAATTTATTATGTTATCTATTATGAACTTTTGAATTTCAGGCTATATGCATGATCTACAAATATGCATGAATTTTATCAATCATGAATTATGTTTTTGGCTGACTCGCGGGCCTCATGTCATGGATAGTTCACGTATGTTCAAGAATGTTTAAGATTATCATGATTTGACTAGCCCATGAACTCATGTATGTATTAATATGAGCACTATATGTGTTTTAGGAGTAGTATCGAACACCGAGTAGGTTCGGGGCCTATGTTAAGCCCTGGATCTCATGACCTACATGCCACCATAGGTATGTTGGGACCCTTTCGTGTTTGTCCCCTGCCCAAATGGCCCTTTTCATGTGTGATCATGCCTTTCATGGTTCCTACCCTTGGCAGGGTACGAACACCCTCCCGACTAGGGTTACAAGTCGGGCTTCATGTGTGCTCATATGGGGTGTGTCAGTTAAAAGAATCTGCAATTTTTCCTCATGATTTATTCATGTTTATGATTATGAATGTTGGCTCAAACTATGTTAAGTATGCTCTCTTATAATGATCATGATTATGTTTACGTTACGAATATTTTGAAAACCTTGAGCCTTATGTCATATTACAATAATAATGTTATGAGAATGTTGTCCTATTCTTATGATTTCACTTATGAGTTTTATACATGTTTTAAAAGTCCGTTTTATTTACCTTGCATACTCAGTACATTCCGCATACTGACCGCATACTTTCTATGATGTATCATTTCATGATATAGGACCCAGCTCTCAAGCTCACCCTCCTCAGTAGCTCCTCAGAGTTCGTTATCAACATATTTGGTGAGTCCTCATGTTCCGAGGGACATATGTTCAGGCTCTATTGTTTCTCATTCAGTTTCAGTATCGTAGGGTTAGTTGGGGTGTTGTCCCATCAACCAGTCTTTCATGATTAGAGGCTCTTCAGACTATAAGTTGTATTACGCTATGATGTATGGATCATGTATCATATTTTCTCTGTTATTATGACATGTTTACGTTTTCTTATGTTAAGTCTTCTGCTTATGTGAATGAATTAGATGTATGCTCATTCCATGGGTCGACTTGCGGTATTTCGTGGCTCCTTGTCCCGTGTCTACGACTCAGGTGTACTTTTGGGTCATGACAGCGCCAACGTAGGTTGACACTAATATATTATTGGGACCTCCCTGGTGAGCTATCCCCAACCCGATTGACCCTTAAGCTTGATATCGATATCATGGTATCGTCCATCACCCTAGCAAGGTTATGGATGGCTCTACCACCTTGAGTATGATAGTTGGGACCACGTAACCTCTATCATGATATGTCGGTTAAGTGATGATTCTCACACTGTGTAAATCATTCAGATTTCATATTCATCACTTATGATAATTATCTTATGCATGCATGTTAAAAAAGTAAGGTTTCACTCATTGTTCAGCTTTTGATATAAATGTATGTTTCAGCTTTGAGTCATTCGAGTTAGTCATGATGTTCTTAATCTATGATTGGTCATGTTAGGAAAAGAGTATGATGTCAATACGAATGCATATAGTCTTTTACTTATGCTTAAAAGTTTATGATATGTTATGAAATGTTTTAAATGATTTATTTTACTTAAGAGAGTTTACTTACCTTGCATACTCGGTACATTCCACATACTAACTGCATACTTTCTATGTTTCATTGTTTCATGATGCAAGACTTGGTTCTTAGGTTCAGCCCCGTTCGTAGTCGCTGTTCAGATTTAGCACCTGCTTTATTGGTGAGTCCTCATCTTTTGAGGACTATACATTCAGTTGTTTTAGATGTCCTTTCAATTTCAATATTGTTGAGCTAGATGGGGGTGTTGTCCCATCAGCTCGTTCAGATTAGAGGCTTATCAGACTTAGACGTGTATTCAACTTTAGATATTTACTCGGTTGTTAATTTAACTTTGACTTCTGCTGAGTTTATAATTATGTTTTCTTCATGTTTATTGAATGAGTAGTTGAACGCTTATGTCATGGGTTGACATGGGATCTCTCGGGGTTCCTTGTCTCATGTCTACGATCTGGGTCTATGCTCGAGTCGTGACAATGAATGTCAAATGGTTGGAACTCTATCTCTCCATTTTATTCTCCTTGCAGTCCCTCTTGAGTGTTGGCTAATACCGTTAGTTGCAAATCAACGCAATCTTTAGCCCCAGTCATCAACTCCGTGAACTTGGCGCTTATCATTTTTAGGGCCTCTCCATTGTCCTTAGTCTGAAATCCCATTAATTCCATCTGCTCCCTCATCACTTCTATCTACTCAAGGACCTGTTTTAACATGTTTTCTATCTGAGCTTGGTGTTCCAAGACCTCTTTTTCATCATTCCTGTACTCATCAAAAACAATAGAAGGATCATAGTAGGGGATTGGGGGAGGGGCATACGAATTTGAACAACCATTCCAATGGCCATCCTGACCACCACATATACTGCAAGTGTGACAGTTTTGCCACAAGTGGGGTCCTCCACAATTCAGACAAGACTCATCGAAATATGAGTATCCACCATTCAATCCATTTGTGTTACATGATGTCATGTTAAGAAGAGTATCAAACTCAAAAAAAATAAAAGAAATCTAAAGATAATGTTTTTTCAACACTTAGAAAATTATACATCAACACAGAATAAGAAATTCACCAATTTTATCAGTCCCCAGCAATGGAGCCAAAAAACTTGTTGCACTCCAGTGCACGCGCAAGCGTACGCGGTCGTACAAGTAATACAGTGGCCCTTTTTAAGAGCTGAATGTAAAAACCACAGGGACTGGACTAATTCAACTAATTATCAAGTTCAAGTGTTAAATTAACCTTCACAAGTGCTGATTGGAGAAATTTCAGAAAATTCTCATTAAATCTAGGGGTGATCACAAAATAATCGAGAAACAATACAAGAAGCAATTGGAGTTAAGGCCTGATAATCATGCAATACTACAATTTCCAATGGTTCAAGTATGAAAACATCAGTTGTTGTCTCGAATAGTTAAAATGTGATGTTCATGGTCTTTCGAGCCTCTAAACACGACAAACTAGTCTCACACCTACATCGTTGAGCGAGGATGTGACGTCCTAATTCGTGAGTAATTTAACTACGTGGATATGGTTTACAGAGTTTGTGCCCTTGATTCTGTACTTTCATACCTCTAATCATTTAACTTGACTTAGCTTTACAACTACTTCTACGAGTAGTGATGTGACAATTCTAAGTCGGTGTCTAGCTCATCCTGTTTTTGTAATCAAGCAAGGAAAATTAGGTATAATTTCTATCCTAACCGCTAATCTTATCGTAAAGGTAAGAACTTGCTCCTTACATTCTTGTATTCTAGCCTAGGGTTACTCTTTCGAGCTTTTACCCAAGCTTAACGAGCTTGTTCTCATGGTGATCAAGCATAAAAACAATAATAATACTTCAATGTAAGACAAAACAACAACTAAGAACTCAAACCAACAAATAATTCATGCATTTACAACTATATCTTGTGGCCCCAACCCTAGAGGAAGGTTTTTAGCCACTCATATTTGTTCAAATAATTAAAAACATGATTAAAATAAAGTACTTACAAGAATAGTTAAAAGAGAATGAAAATTAGTGAACCCTAGGTAGAGTTCTTCCTTTCTCCCTTGGCTCCTTTCCGTTGTTCTCAAAATATTTCGTGATAAAATGACTTTTGGAGCTAAGTGTCCTATTTATATTAAATGGAAAAAAATTTAATTTTGGCCGGCCATGGACTACCTTCATGCCACGCTGACCATCGCGGCAGATTGCCTCTGTGACACGAAGTAGTCGCGCATGCCCACTATTTTGAGGCTTCTCGGCATGTCCTTGTGCTGCACTGGTGTGGGTCACCAAGCATGGAACGCCACTGGTCGCGCTGATGGAAGGCCATGGAATGACCTAGATGTGCAGGCCTCCTATCTTGGTATGTCCTCACCCGCGCGTACGCACAACGTGGCACGGTGCCTAGCGCGCTGCTTGCCTAGCGTGGCACGCTGGCATGTCCTGGCAACCTACCCCTTGTACTTTCTTCATGCGACTTCTTTGCAATCACTTCCATGCTTTTCTTTTGTGCATTAAACATCATTTCCAGTCCCTCCTAAGCATAATTCACTTACAAAACATGCGTTAATCATATCGGTTAGTTCATACACAAAAATATTCAAAATCACATGAGAATGTAATTAATTATACCAATAGGAAATTCCTCTAAAATCATCATATTAAAAAACAAATCAAGCTTTGAAATCTGCAACAATAGAGGTCTCTTTCCCAATGAGAAATTGACGAAGATGAGTTAATTGTACTCTACTCTCTATCTCTCTCAAACTTCTCTCTACAATATTCCCCATTTAAAAAGTTACTTCAGGTGTGCATATACAATTGGGGTAAAATATGCAAATTCCTTATGCACAGCTTTCCAAATTTGCCCTTGGAAGCTACTCAGGTACATTTTTGTCAAAGCTGGAATATTTAGCCCTTGTCAGCATCCTGTTCACTTGCGCGGCACCTGCATTTCATAGGTGCTTCGTAGGTTAATATAGTCTTATTTAGAAACCATCTGAATTTGCACCTGTGAGGTGCAAACCTGCGCTTCGCGTGTTCAGCTGAGCCCATCCTCCAGTTCCATCTGTGTGGTACCTACATTTCATAGGTGCCTAATATGGCGCGCATGTCCTATTTGCTCCCAGAAAAGTGCTTTTTGTTCAATTCTTCGCTATTATTTTACTAAGTTAAATGATTGTAACCAAAGGGAAAAGGCATAAAACCTTCCTAATTGGTATGAAAACAAAGCAATAGCTCATTCTTAAAAGACTAATGAGTTGGTAAATTACCAACTCATCAGTTCGGCTTACTGATTTAGCATATGGTGGTGTTATTGTTTAGAATAGATCGGTATCTTATTGATGAAGGAAGTTAAGGCAACGTAAGATGAGGAACCTATCTTAGTGAAGTTTAAGAATGTTTCCTAGAATCACAAAGTGGAGGTTTTCTCCCAAGGGAAAGATGGTGTACTCTGATATGAGGGCTATTTGCTTGTTCCAGATATGGACGACTTCAGAGAGAGGATGTTGTGAAAGTCTCGTAGCTCTAGATATTCTATCCATCCAGATTCCACTAAAATGTATTGTGACTTATGGATAGTCTATTGGTTGAATGGCATGAAAAAGGACATTGTAGAATTTGTGGTTAAGGGTCCAAACTGTCAACTGGTGAAGGTTGATCATCAAAGGCTGGGATGTACACTTCAGTATATCAATATTCCTACTTGAAACTGGGAGGAGATCAATATGCACTTCATTATAGGGTTGCCTCATACACACTGACAATATGAATCTATATGGGTGGTTGTAAATAAGTTGACCAAATTAGTACATTTGTTACCTGTCAAAACTATACATTCAGTTGAGTACTATGCTAGACTTTACATTTAGGAGTTAGTTCGGTTGCATGGAGTTCCATAAGGATCTTGGTACTCAAGTGAAGATTAGCATAGCTTTCCACCCATAGACCAATGGTTAGGCTGAGTGGACCATCCAAACTCTTGAGGACATGTTGAGAGTGTGTGATCGATTTCAAAAGTAGTCGGGATGATCACTTGCCTCTCATTGAGTTTGCCTACAATAACAGCTACTATTCCAGCATCTAGATGACTCCGTTTGAGGCTTTTTATGGGCAGATATGTAGATTACCTATTGGATGGTTTGAGGTAGGTGAGGTGACATGGATAGGGCCAGAATCAGTCCATGAGGCTGTAGAGAAGGTTCAGCTTATTAGAGAAAGGCTGAAAACAGCTTAGAGCCGTCAGAAATCATATGCGGATATGAGGAGGAGAGAGCTTGAGTTCAGCATTGATGATAGGATATTTTTGAAGGTGTCTCCCATGAAGGGATTTATGAGGTTCAGCAAGAAGGGGAAACTTAGTCCCTGGTATGTTGGTCCTTACAAGATTTTGTGGCAGGTTGGGAATGTGGCTTATGAGTTGTAGTTGCTCATTGAGTTAGCATTAGTGCATCTAGTCTTCCATGTGTCCTTGTTGAAAAAGTGCATTGGTGATCCAACTCTAGTTGTTCTATAATGAGAATTGGTGTGAAGGACAACCTTACCTATGAGGAGGTTTCGGTTGAGATCCATGATCATTAGCTTCGCAAGTTGAGGAACAAGGAGGTAGCTTCAGTGAAGGTTTTGTGGAGAAATTAGCTAGTTGAGGGAGCTACATGGGAAGCCGAATGATGGCTAGATACCCGCATCTTTTCCCTTCCAGCTCAGTTCCAGTATGAGGTACTAGTTTCCTCCTTAGTACTCTATTCAGTTCCATATCAAGATCATTTCTCTCAGTTCCGTTCATGTTCTAGCATGCATGTATGATTCATGAAGTCAGTTCAGTCATGTATTTCATGTTGGGAGTCAGTCACTTCATCAGTTTTCAGTCTATAGATTTTAGTTTGGGATTGCAGTTCCTTTCCTATCATTCCATTCTTCCTAATCTACATTTGAGGATAAATGTTCTCAAGAGGGAGATAATGTAATTGTCACGACCCAAACGTACACCCGGATCGTAGACACGAGACAAGGGACCCCGAGATACCCCAAGTCGACCCATGGCACATGCATAAAACTAATATCATTCAAATAAGTGGAATGATAATCATAAAAACATAGCGGAAAAGTAATATGGCATAACATCAGGAAATACTGGACATATACATAGTTGAGCACTACATACTTGTCTAAAAGCCTCTAATACATAAGATGGGTTGATGGGACAACATCCCCAACTAACCCAACCAATAATGTAACATAAATAACATGAAAGTCTATCAAACGGCCCTCGGAACATGAGGACTCACCAATAAGCTGAAAGCGTAAGCTGAGATGGACTAAGGGTGAGGATGAGCCTGAGATCCGGATCCAGTATTATGAATGATACAGCATAGAAAGTATGTGATCAGTACATGGAATATACCGAGTATGCAGGGTAAGTAAAACGGAAATTTTAGAGTAAATAAAACTCATAAATAAATATAAGAGGACATCATACTTACATCAAATCTTCATAATAAAACATAAGGCTCAAGACTTTCAAATCATTCATAATCATTCATTTTCATAATCGTAAGTAAACTTTATCAAAACATAACTTGATCCAACAACATAAAAATAACAATGGATAAAACATGCGGAACAACGGGAGGACTCGTCATAACTGACACCATCATGGTAGAGCCTTTCATGATGCCCCACTATCTCGCTCAAGTGGGTAGAGCCGACCTTGGCTTTCCAGGTGAGGGTCGTGCATTAGGCGTGATATCACATTCAAGGGGATCATTCTCAATACAATATATCATTAGAAACCCATGGTGGCACTTGTTTATGAGACACCAGCGTAGTCCTTTGAACGTCGGGCTGCTCGGTGCTACAAACGGTTCACAAAAATATGCATATAGACTCATACATAAATCAATAACATTATTCATTAAGATTCATTGGCTAGAATATAACATTTATCATCATTGATCCACTTTAAAACATGTTTAGCCAAGAATCATAGGCCCTTTTATCGGCCAACATCACAAATCGATAAATCATGTAATTCGCTTCATAAATCATTCTTCAACATGCGAGCATTGCCCAATACTTCATCATATTCAATTCTTTTAAAATATGCTCATAAACATGGGAGTTTGAAATCATGCTTTTCCATCATCAAAAAATCTCAAAATATAGAATATTCATCATAAATCATAACTTCCATGAACTTTCATCTAATGGGAATTTTCGATTTATAAGATTGAAAGATAATTTTAAAGAGAATAATGTAAAACCTGCCCATCGTTCATAATTCAATAATTAAATCTCAATTAAATCAAACCCATAAAGACAAATCGCATTTTCATGCATTTAGGTAAAACCCCATAGACTTGGATAGAAGAATTCATGATTAAATTCGAAATTTGGGCATGGGTATGGAAGACTTTCACCCATTCTAAAACCCTACATACCTGGGAATGGATTGCTTTTGAGGTTGCTTGAATACCCACAAAGAAATTGATGGAAATTTGGGGAAGAAGACCTTGAATCTCCCAAAAATCTCTCCAAGCTTTTGCATGAGAATGGGCATGCATAAAGGACTTAACTCATCGTATCTCACTCTGAAAAATATCCAACACGACGTAGTTTAGGCCTTAGGAACTTAGTAATTATGAAAACACCCTTATTAACATGCAGGAAATTTCTGGTTGTCAGTCCCCACGAGGGACCTCACGGGTCGTTGCCACAGGGCACAACTTGTGGCCATGGTCCATTGAGTCCAATGTCCAAAACATCCAACGGGACCCCACGGGTGACTTCATGAGTCGTGGTGTCAGACCACGACTCATGGTCACCTTCTGTGGCCTGCACTGCCCATCCCAACTTGCCAAACCTCCAAGGTAGACACGGGTGACCTCACGAGTCGTAAGGTCTGACAACGACACGTGGTCAGGCCCGTGGCCTCTGCACTCAGGCCTTTCCAAACCATGCTGACCACGAGTAGCCTCACGACTCATGGTCACTCCTCATGACCCACCTCACGGGTCATTCTGTGACCTGGTGTGAATTTTCAATTTTTTTTCCATTTTTACTTCTGGGTTTGATCCTTGGGTTCCCGTGGTATAACAATAATACTCAAAAGTTTCTAAGATCAGACTTGAGACGAAATAAAAAAAATAGGGAAACCTGCACTAGGCCACAAGATGAACCGTCAAGTGACCCGTTAAGTCACTTGACAAGTCATTAAGTGACCCATTAGGTGCGAGAAGTTGGTGAAAATTTAAGGTTTTGAGAGTTCTAACAACTTGGAGGCATCAAGAAAAGATCAAAAAGTTTATTTTTGGTCCTAGTGGCAACGAGTGGGTGCTAATGACCTGTTAAGTGGACTAACATATTGTTAGTGATCTGTTAAGTCTGGCTGAGTCAAATTATCAGCCGAGTCATCAAGGGTATTTTCATACTTTCTATGTGCTTAACTCCTAAATTAAGTCATTTTGAGCTCCTAAGAGGGTTGACTTCTATGTGTGTGTACTTCTTCATATTTTAAATTTCATTACTGAAAATTTTAAATCTGCAATGAGAAATTTATCACATTAAAGTAATCAAGATGTACACAAGTTGATCCTAGTATCATTATAAGAAAATAAATATAAAAGGCATGACGTGTTTGTAAATTCAGTGGTACTAAACAACAACTACCATATCTAGTATTGGTCATGGGTCTTCTCAGTTGTGGGAGAGTTGTGATGGGATTATGCTTTATTTCTCTTTTATTTCTTTATTTTTCTAGTTTTATTGATCTCCAACCCTCACTCTACTGCTAACACCCCAAGTTGAAGATCAAATCCTCTCAAGGGAAAACTAGGGTTCTTCATCATCTTCTTCCCAATTTCTCTTGGATCTTCAAATCAAGTTAAGGATTCATCAAGCCCAGGTATGTAGGGTCATGAATGGGGGATTTATTCCACCTTCATGCCCAATTACATCTCAAACTCATGAACTCAAGTCTCTGATCAAGCTTAATAAAAGTTCTAGAGTTAGACCCAATTTGATGAAAATTTTATGATTCTCTTATGATTTCAAGTCTCTTATGATTCAACCCATGTTTTATGATAATGGTTACACATTTTTTCTACAAGACTCTCTCATGAACCTATGATTTACAAGTATGATGATTTTACTCAAGTATGCGTGATTTTATGAATCTCAAGTTTATGAATCATGGCTGAATCAGCAATATTATTTTCATTTCTAGTTCACGTTTTTCAAATATGATTATGATTCTCATGTTTTTGTCATGACCCGAGCTAGGATCCCGGATCGAGACCCGAGACTTAGAACCAAAAATAGTTCCAAGCTAACCTATGGCACATACATAGCATGATAAAAGCCTTACTAAGTAGAAATAAAGAATGAACATGATATAAGCGTAAACACAAATCAACAGTGTTGAATTGTCTATACATGATTGTATGAAAAGCCTCTACTACTATGACGAGCTGATGGGACAACACCCCCAACTAGATCACTAAGTCTGAAACTGAAAAACATGATAAAAACATAAAGCTGATAATGTCCTTGGGGATTGAGGACTCGACCAAGCGGGAATAGAGCTGGAGTTATCGGGAGAGAGCTATCAGCGAGACTGAGATGGATCATCCGAACCAATATCATGAGATAATATAGCATAGAGTATATGGTCAGTACTTTGATGTACATAGTATATAGAGGACGTAAACAATTCTAGTAAAATGATAGTTTGGAATCATGAAATATAAATCAAGATGGATCACGCGAGTCAGGACAGCATGCGAAAAACTATATGTCTAAAGTATACATAATCATAAGCTATTCATAGTAATCTGAACATAATGACCCAAGATTTAAATTTAGAAATCATATAACTTATCATGCTTGAAATCATAAGTGAGAACTCATAAAATGACCAATGGGTCAAAAATGCTATAAAATATGATATCATAAGTCATGAACATGAGTAACTAAAAAACATGAGGAACAATGGGAAGCTTCGACTTAACCGACACCATCAAGATAGAGCATACATGATGTCCCAACTATCTCGCTCAAGTGGGCAGAGCCATCCTAAGCATTACTAGGGCAAAGAAAGATGAAGATATGATATCACTGATGTTCCCTGGGGCAGGGGAAACACTCTCTTGAGAGGTCCCAAATAAGAATACATACCTACGGTGGCGCGTAGTTATGAGATCAAGGTCCTCAGAATCCCTGGCCTACTCGGTGCTAGACAGTACTCCCAAAACATGCATATTGCTTATACTTATATTCTCAAAACATAACTTGAATCATTTACTTAGGAGTCTAGACTCCAAATATTCCTTCAAAACTGATCATATAAGCCTTGACTAAAATCATGATAAAGCATTCTTGACTTTACATGGGTTTGCCTAAATCATGAAATTATACATACTTGAAATAAGATTCGTAATTCAAAATCATGAAATCATCAGTTAGAAATTCATAAACATTCATGCATACTTGATAATTCATTATACTTGAAATCATAGACTCATAAAGTTGAAATTCATGAATCATGCAAAATAGGGAATAATCTTCATAAACTCGAAATCATGAATTAATAAGTAAATTGAGGGTTAAATTATCACGCCCCAAAACTGGGGTAGGGCGCAACTGGCACATGATTCATGATTGATCGGGAAGCCGGCTATATGACATATGTAACTGTAACACTTAGCCATCCAGGCCACCTGTCACAATCAACTAAAGAATAAAGTGGACCCATAAGGTCTCAACAATACGGGGTAAACAATCAAAATGCAACCAAGGCAATTAGTGTGCTAAACCAATCAAAAATAAGCCGACGAGGCCACAAACTGAATAACACTGTACACACTAAGTCCACAAAGCCTCTAAAGAGTAAACTTATTGATGGTCGGAACAAGGCTCCGACCTACCCATAACTGCATCTCAAAACTCAAGCATAAATATCTAAGCCCTAGCTCCAGGAAGAAAGGAGCATACAAACCATCTGTTGATCTCACGAACTGCTACTCAACTGGCCATCCTGACCTCTACCTGCACCTGCGGCACAAATGTAGGTCCCCAAGTAAGGGGACGTCACTACGAATGAAATGTACTGGTATGTAAGGCTAAAACTATAACCATGAGATAACAATCCTGTAATAACTAACTTAGCACATAAACATATAAAGGATAAATATTAACCTGGAACTTTGCAACCTATAATTGATAACAACTTACTATAAAATAACTGAACTCAAGATAACTGAACCAGGAATAAGGAATGGTAACAACCTGGAATCCTGGAAACTGAATCTTGATAATAACTCTATAATGAGATGAAAATGCAACTAAGAAATGCACAAGAAAGAAACTATAATTGTAATGCCAGCGACCAGCCAACCGATCCATATATAAAATTCTTCCAGTTGGTGTACCACACTGGGATAAAATAAAAATATCTCCAGCCAATGTACCACATCAGGGTAAAATAAAAAGATCTCCAACCGATATACCACACCAGGGTAAAATAAAAATATCTCCAACCGATGTACCACACTGGGGTAAAATAAAAATATCTCCAGCCGATGTACCACACTGGGTAAAACAAAAATATCTCCGGCGGATATACTACATTGGGGTAAAATAAAAAGATCTTCAGCCGGTGTACCACACCGGGGTAAAATAAAAACAAATCTTAATCACCAGCATAAATGGAGCTGACAAAGCTCATACGAACTATCTTAATACTGGAAACCATAAAATATGTTGATCAGTAACTGTAACATGTGTAGGATCCGACCCCTAATACTACAATTATGCCATACACATATAGGACTTTCATTTAGCACTTAAATACATACATATGCTGTGAATGAATTCTAGGGAAGTTCCTAGAACTGGAATATCATAAAGACATGTGTAGACTCACGTTCATGATTTTAAACACCTCCTAGCAATTCTAACACGAGGAGCTGAGAGGAATCACTTAACCTAACATTTTCTATTAACAATCTTAGCATTCATTTTGTTCTTATACTCGTTTGACTTTCATACTTTCGTATCAAGAATTTTGAGCATACCTCATTCATTGCACATCATATGACATCTCGAGGTAACTTATGAACAGGAAGACATAACTTGTGTATCTCAAACCTGGAGCTCTTTAAAATACAAATGCTAAGCAACTGTCTAGGGGCTGCCTTAAGATAAATAAAGACTTATAGTCGTGCCAACGTAGGAAAATCTCATGTGAAACATTGCAATATATGTGAAGCTTAGAAAAGCTTAGCAGCATTATAAACAGTTTAGAAACTTCCAAGAAAAATAAAATCCTTTAAAACTTTAAAAAGTTAATCCAACTCTTAGAACAAATAATCAAAGGTCATTGTTTAAAAGTACAATGAAGAACTTCTATTTAACTTGAGTGACAATCTCAAAATATTCGATTCTAATTATTTCTTATGGAGTTAACACTTTACTGGACATTCATTACCTTAACACAACTGAACATAAACAACTTTATTTATAACTCTTTTGCTAAACGTCTTTAGAACGGGGTAAATCTTGCTAGCTATTTGCCTAATTCATTAACAATCATAACACTTATCATCAAATTTAACAACCTTTAGCTCTACTTTTTGTATTCATCTTAAATTCTTTTCCAAACAGGATCTGTTATTCCCTACCTAATTATTTACTCTCGTGTTCACTTTTCCAGCAATTCTTGTACGCACTTACCTTCTTACCTAATTTCCAACCTTGTCTCTTAAACTCGTCTTGCTCATATTTTAACGTAGCTCAAAGGTTCTTGAAATCAACTATGGATAGAAGGCATATACCTCACATATTACCTCAAAAGGTCTAACATTTACTCTTATCTCTCATTTGCTACTAGTGCCTCAACTTTTACACTTAGGTTAATTTCCTTAAACATCTACAACTTTCAAAGAACATGCGACGTGTCTACTTAAAGCCTGCAATTCTCAGTAGATCTAGATAACTCAAGAGCTCTAATAAACATATAGCTACTTTCTAAAGGCAATCCTTGCCTCTTTAGCGCATAATTTGAATGTAAGCATAAACATATATATTTAGATTTTCGTCTAACATGTTAACATCAAGATATTTTGCATAACCTGCTAATAAAGATGGTCCCACAGAAAAATCAATAGTTTACCTATTCGGGTTCTATCTTCCAAGTTTAACATATCGGTTAATTAAGAAACGTATTAATTAGTCTCTTAGCTTAAGGGAGAGGGATCGAGGAAGCTTCTCATGGCCCTAGGAACCTTAAAACATGAATATAATAGGGTAGGTAACTGTTGTAGGGAAATTCCATTTTGTTACCCTCGTTAACCCTTATTGAGTTAAAACCGATTTCAACTATTAGGTTTGCCCACGCGTCGTCGTCTTGCCATGTTTACCAATTTCCTTAGCAACCATAATGTGAAACAAATTTGCAACCACAAACACATAATGTAATGTAAAGTACCATCTCACAGTGCGCACGCTATCAGAATCAATTTACAATTATGACTATAATCGAATGCAATTGCCCTCTCCGCTTAACATTCATGTGTTCCAACTCTTTAGAAAATACACAACTTAATACCAAGTAATTCTAACAACTGGGAAGAACCATAATATGCTAATACATAATCTCAAGTACAGGGCATGCCGGATTAATCCTCGGCATGAATTCGGGCTTGAAAATCAAGAGACAAAGAGCACCTTACATACCTTTTTTTTCAGCGAGCTTTCTTATGTCGTTTCTTTCTTTCAACAACCAGAACTTTAGCCCCTTAAATTACTTGAGTTTATCACCAAGTGACAAGGCTGTTTCAATCCAATTTATACTTCCAAAATGTTACATCAATAGGAAGTCACAACACAAAAAAATAAGGTAACACTTAGCATTTCTTATTTCAACTTGTTTCTACAACTGTGGGGGAAAATAGAGGTAGGAAATTACCTCATTCTCCGCTTTATATTCATGTGTTCCAACTCTTTAGAAAATATACAACTTAATACCAAGTAATTCTAACAACTGGGAAGAACCATAATATGCTACTATAGAAGCTCAAGTACAGGGGAATGCCGGATTAATCCTCGGCATGAATTCGGGCTTGAAAATCAAGAGACAAAGAGCGCCTTACATGCCCTTTTTTTCCAGCGTGCTTTCTTATGTCGTTTCTTTCTTTCAACAACCAGAACTTTAGCCCCTTAAATTACTTGAGTTTATCACCAAGTGACAAGACTGTTTCAATCCAATTTATCCATCCAAAATGTTACATCAATAGGAAGTCACAACACAAACAAATAAGGCAACACTTAGCATTTCTTATTTCAACTTGTTTCTACAACTGTGGGGGAAAATAGAGGTAGGAAATTACCTCACTTTTCTCATGAAAAACTCCCACAAATATAGAGTATATTCTCAGCAAAACAGCTATTCCAACCTTCAAAAACGAGCAGAACTTCAACAACAACATACCAACAAAGGCTGCTCAACATAACCTCCAACTTCTAGCTTTAGCTAGGATTTTTAGGCAAGTTAAGCAATTAGAAACACTTACCCTTGGCACGAGAATATTGTTCTATATAATAGGAGTATTTTCCTAAAAATCACTTCCCAATAACGCAGCAATCTTGCTGCCCAAAATGCAGCAAAATAACAGCACAACAACTACAACAAGTCAACATACAAATCATAACTTTCTTCTAGTTTTCTTTCAAAAATTCATACACTTAGTAAAGATTTTAAAAGAGGGAAGTGACTTACTATTTATTATGAATAATTCCTACTAAGATGGAGTACATTAGCTCAAAAAGTCCCAAACACGCAGCAACAGCACTGCCAAAACAAAGCTACAAGACAGCAACAATTTCACCTCAATGTTGCCTTCACTTCCATCAACTTTTGCTTGAGTTTTGATGGTGTTTTCTTGAGGGATTTCCTCTTGGTTTCTAAGGCATTGCTACTGGAAAAGAGAAAGGATTTCAGAGGGTAAAAAAGCACCTCAAACCTGGAAAATTTGAAAATGATTTCAAAGCCAAAAACTTAAAATATAAAGGTGTTTGGCCGGTGGCCGTTTTTAGGGCGGTGGCCATGTCACTGCCCGATAGGGCTACCGTAAAATGCCTCTAACTTTTTATTCCGAACTCCGATTGACGAGTCGTTTGATGTTCTCAAAACTAGACTCAAATACCTTTAATTTGATAGGTTGTGGGGCTTCTAATTCATTATATACTAGGAGATATGATTATTTAAAGTTGACCCTTACTTATGAACTTCACATACTCTTCGGTTTTCCATTCGTACACATTTTCCTTGTCATCTACGGCAAATATACAACTCGTACTTCCCTTAAAATAGAATACAAACATCAAATAATTACCAAAACTTTTTCTGGTTGTAACATCCTCCCCCCTTAGAAACATGCGTCCTCAAATGTCATAACACCATTTAACTCATCCTTGTCTTCCATCATAAACATACATTCCACATATTCATAAACATATCCTTTCCAGTCGTTGCTTCATATCAAAATAGATTTATTTAACTCATTCTATTTATCTAACATAAGGCAGACGTGCCTTAACACTACATAATCGATGAACTTTTCTAACCATAAGCAAATTTATACACTACCACGATATATAATTAACTCCAATACCACTATCCATTCACTACTTAAGATACAAGATCAATGTTAAATCTGAAGCTATGCTTTTACCTTTTCTTTTACCACAACCCATTATTGGCGGTCCTGATAACTGAAACTAAAGCATGATTTAGGAAAACAAAAAGGGACTAAGTCTTCAAGAGAAACTAAACGTCTGGCCACCTAGTGCCTTGAAACACTACAAGGAGCCTTAAATAATCCTGTTGACCTGGTATCCCCCACTCTATTCTACTTTTATGTCGGTACTTGAAGATGGTGAATCAGATCCTCTATCTAACCTAATACAATTGATATACCCCCTCATATTTTGCACCCTATCTGAAGCATATCAGACCAAAGAATTAAACCTAAGACTATATTCGGGAATACTCATGTTACCCTACTTTAGGTACAAAAACATACTAACTCAAACTCGTTGAAGATCCCCTAGTAAGTACTGATCCGTAAAGGCTAGGGGGTTTAGGCTCAAAACCCACGAGCACTAAAGCTCTCAAAATTATTCCACTAGACCCTGCCATTAATTTCAACAGCTGATTTTTGAAATGTCACTATTCGGGTTAACATCTGAAATGCTTCCTCAAAATCTCATCCTTTTAATATAGCTGAAGGTGCTGGAGGAAAAAAACTCTACCTCCTCCTGGCTCTACTGAAACTGGGACAACATGAGGGGCTGAATCCCTTCTCACGGTAGCTCTGACTAGAACTAGAGGAACTATAACACGGGGAGTAAAACAAAACTCACTTCGAGCATATAATCTATTTCTCGGATCGACAGGAGGGGAGACTGGGACCCTTTCAAGAGTATCATAGTCATCTGCCTTACTTCAGGTGAATTCTAAAACATAAGAATGATTTAGACTTCAAACAACCCTAACATCTTTGCTCTATAGCACGATCTATTAATGAACAAAGTGAAACAACCCCTAAATGCCCTGTGGCCTCCTGATTATAAGTATGGTGCACAACATACCCATAATCAAGACTCTACTAGACACACCTTATGGACTCCCTAGGTTAAGACTTCGCTCTGATACCAAGTCTGTCATGCCCCAAAACTAGGGTAGGGCGCAACTGGCGCTCAATTCGTGATTGATCGATAAGCCGTCTATATGACATCTGTAACTGTAACTCTTAGGCCATCCAGGCCACCTGTCACAATCAACTGAAGAATAAACTGGATCCATAAGGTCTCAACAATATGGGGTAAACAATCGAAATGCTACCAACGCAATTAGTGTGCTAAACCAAGCAACAATAAGCCAACGAGGCCACAAACTGAATAACACTATACAAACTAAGTCCACAAAGCCTCTAAAGAGTAAACTGATTGATGGTCGGAACAGGGCTCCGACCTACCCATAACTGCATCTCAAAACTCAATATAAATAACTAAGCCCTAGCTCTAGGAAGAAAGGAGCATACCAACCATATGTTGATCTCATGAACTGCAACTCAATTGGCCATCCTGACCTCTACCTGCACCTGCGGCACGAACGCAGGTCCCCAAGCAAGGGACACTAGTACGAATGAAATGTACTGGTATGTAAGGCTGAAACTGTAACCATGAGATAATAATATTGTAATAACTAACTTAGCACATAAACATATAAAGGATAAATATACCCTGGAACTTTGCAACCTATAATTGATAACAACTTACTATAACATAACTGAACTCAAGATAACTGAACCAGGAATAAGGAAAGGTAACAACCTGGAATCCTGGAAACTGAAACCTGATAATAACTCTATAATGAGATGAAAATGCAATTAAGAAATGCACAAGAAATAAACTATAACTATAATGCCAGCGACCAGCCAATCGTAAATTTATATATAAAATTCGTCCAGCTGGTGTACCACACTAGTATTAAATAAAAACATTTCTAGCCGATGTACTACATCAGGGTAAAATAAAAAGATCTCCAGACGGTGTACCACACCGGGGTAAAATAAACATATCTCCAACCGATGTACCACACCGGGGTAAAATAAAAATATCTCCAGGCGATGTACGACACCGGGGTAAAATAAAAACAAATTAATCACCATCATAAATAGAGCTGACAGAGCTCATACAAACTATCTAAATACTGGAAATCATAAAATATGTTGATCAGTAACTATAACATGTGTAGGATCTTACCTCGACCCCTAATACTACAATTATGCCATACACATATAGGTCTTTCATTTAGCACTTAAATACATACATATGTTGTGAATGAATTCTAGGAAAGATCCTAGAACTGGAATATCATAAAGACATGTGTAGACTCACGTTCATTATTTTAATCATCTCCTAGAAATTCTAACACGAAGAGCAGAGAGGAATCACATAACCTAACATTTTCTATTAACAATCTTAGCATTCATTTCGTGTTTATACTCGTTTGACTTTCACACTTTCATATCAAGAATTGTGAGCATACCTCATTCATTGCACATCATATCACATCTCGAGGTAACTTATGAAAAGGAAGACATAACTTGTGTATCTCAAACCTGGACCTCTTTAATCTACAAATGCTAGGCAACTGTCTAGGGGCTTCCTTAAGATAAATAAAGACTTATAGTCGTGCTTCAGAAAACGTAGGTAAAGCTCGTGTGAAACATTGCGATGTATGTGGAGCTTAGAAAAGCTTAGCTGCATTATAAACAGCTTAGAAACTTCCAAGAAAAATAAAATCCTTTAAAACATTAAAAAGTTAATCCAACTCTTAGAACAATTAATCAAAGGTAACTGTTTAAAAGTACAATGAAGAACTTCTCTTTAGCTTGAGTCACTATCTCAAAATATTCGATTCTAATTATTTCTTAAGGAGTTAACACTTTATTGGCCTTTCATTAGCTTAACACAACTAAACATAAACAACTTTATTTATAACTCTTTTGCTAAACGTCTTTAGAACAGGGTAAATCTTGCTAGCTATTTGCCTAATTCATTCACAATCGTAACACTTATCATCAAATTTAACAACCTTTAGCTCTACTTTTCGTATTCATCTTAAATTCTTTTCCAAACAGGATTCGTTATTCCCTATCTAATTATTTACCCTCGTGTTCACTTTTCCAACAATTCTTGTACGCACTTACCTTCTTACCTAATTTCCAACCTTGTCTCTTAAACTCGTCTTGCTCATATTTTAACGTAGCTCAGAGGTTCTTGAAATCAACTAAGGACAGAAGGCATATACCTCACATATTACCTCAAAAGGTCTAACGTTTACTCTTATCTCTCCTTTGCTACTAGCGCCTCAACTTTTACACTTAGGTTAATTTCCTTACACATCTACAACTTTCAAAGAACATGCGACGTGTATACTTAAAGCCTGCAATTCTCAGGAGATCTAGATAACTCAAGGGCTCTAATAAACATAGAGCTACTTTCTAAAGGCAATCCTTGCCGCTTTAGCGCATAATTTGAATGTAAGCATAAACATATATATTTAGATTTTCATCTAACATGTTAACATCAAGATATTGTGCATAACCTGCCAATAAAGATGGTCCCATAGAAATATCAATAGTTTACCTATTCTTGTTCTATCTTCCAAGTTCAACACATCGGTTAATTAAGAAACATATTAATTAGTCTCTTAGCTTAAGGGAGAGGGATCGAGGAAGCTTCTCATGGCCCTAGGAACCTTAAAACATGAATATAAGAGGGTAGGTAACTGTTGTAGGTAAATTCCATTTTGTTACCCCCGTTAACCCTTATTGAGTTAAAACCGATTTCAACTATTAGGTTTGCCCGCGCGTCGTCATCTTGCTATGTTTACCAATTTCCTTAGAAACCATAATGTGAAAAAACTTTGAAACCACAAAAATATAGTGTAATGTAAAGGACCATCTCACAGTGCCCACACCGAGGAGTCTTCAGAATCAATTTACAACTATGACCATAATCAAAACCAATTGCCCTCTCCGCTTTACATTCATGTGTTCCAACTCTTTAGAAAATACACAACTTAATACCAAGTAATTCTAACAACTGGGAAGAACCATAATATGCTACTACAGAAGCTCAAGTACATGGGAATGCTGGGTTAATTCTCGGCATGAATTCGGGCTTGAAAATCAAGAGACAAAGAGCGCCTTTCATACCTTTTTTTCCGGCGAGCTTTTTTATGTCGTTTCTTTCTTTCAACTATCAAAACTGTAGCCCCTTAAATTACTTGAGTTTATCACCAAGTGAAAAGTCTGTTTCAATCCAATTTATCCAGCCAAAATGTTACATCCTTAGGCAGTCACAACACAAACAAATAAGGCAATACTTAGCATTTCTTATTTCAACTTGTTTCTACAACTTTGGGGGAAAATAGAGGTAGGAAATTACCTCACTTTTCTCATGAAAAACTCCCACAAATGTAGAGTATATTCTTAAAAAAACACATCTATTCCAACCTTCAAAAACGAGCAGAACTTCAACAACAACATACCAACAACGGCAGCCCAACATAACCTCCAACTTCTAGCTTTAGCTAGGATTTTTAGGCAAGTTAAGAAATTAGAAACACTTACCCTTGGCATGAGAATATTGTTCGATATAATAGGAGTATTTTCCTCCAAATCACTTCCCAAAAAAGAAGCAATCTTGCTGCACGAAATGCAGCAAAATAACAGCACAACAACTACAACAAGTCAACATACAAACCATAACTTTCTTCTAGTTTTCCTTCAAAAATTCATACACTTATTAGAGATTTCAAAAGAGCGAAGTGACTTACTATTTGTTATGAACAATTCCTACTAATATTGAGAATAAAATTAGCTCAAAATAGTCCCAAACACATAGCAACAACACTGCCAAAACGAAGCTACAAGGCAGCAACAACTTCACCGCAATGTTGCCTTCACTTCCATCAACTTTTGCTTGAGTTTTGATGGTGTTTTCTTGAGGGATTTCCTCTTGGTTTCTAAGGATTTTCTACTGGAAAAGAGATAGGATTTCATATGGTAAGCAAGCACCTTAAACCTGGAAAATTTGAAAATGATTTCATAACCAAAAACATAAAATATAAAGGTTTTTGGGCGGTGGCCTTTTTAGGGCGGTGGCCATGTCACTGTTCGGTAGTGCTACTGTAAAACGCCTGTAACTTTTTATTCTGAACTTCGACTGACGAGCCGTTTAATGTTATGAAAACTAGACTCAAAAACCTTTAATTGGATTGGTTGTGGGACTTCTAACTCATTATATACTAGGAGATATGGTTATTTAAAGTTGACCCTTACTTATGAACTTCACATACTCTTCGGTTTTCCATTCGTACACATTTCCCTTGTCATCTACGGCAAATATACAACCCGTAATTCCCTTTACATAGCATACTAACATCAAATAATTATCAAAAAATTTCCGAGGTGTAACATAAATCTCCCCTACTAGCCATGAAATCATCAATTAAAACTTGAAAGGATTAAACCCATAGGAATAGCATAAAAGATTTCATGAAAATTGGGTAAAACCCTAGAATTCAACTTGACATGCTTGGAGACTTGAAATCATAGAATTGTGATTAAATTGGGCATGAGGGTGGAATATTTTCCCCCCATTCATAACCCTACATACCTGGGTAATTGACTCCTAAGCTTTTCTTGAACACCTAATAAGATTGGGAGAGAGATTGATGAGGAATCCAAGCCTTGATCTAGAGAGAGAATTTCAAATCTAGTGTAGTTAGAGAAAATAAGGACTTAGGCTAGGTTAAACCCCTTTAATCTCACCTTTAGGAAGCCCAAAATGATATCATTTAGGAGTTAAAAGCATAGAAATTTACAAAAATATCCCTGGGAACATGTAATTAGAATTTGACTTCTAGGCACCACGAGTCGTACCACGATTCATACCACCAAACGATGACTCATGGCATCCTCTCGTTGTTAGCCAGTCAAATTTTATAGGTTCTTTGTTTCTCAAACCGCAAGCGTCACAACAACTCATTGTTTCCTACAATGACTCGTACCATGGTTCGTGGTTTGGGGTCCCCATCCCCCTACACTATCGCCCAACGACTTCCTACAATGAATTGTTGTTTCCTACAATGATTCTTACCCTGACCCATTACTCTCCGAAGCCTTCCACTCAACAAATACCATGACCCTTGACCCCGACCCTTAGTTAGAACCTATGAGTCTTACCATGGCTTCTCATACCCGAATTGCCTCTACAGGTACAACCTATTATTCCTGATGTAGAGTCGTACCCATTTACCAAGACTCATGGTGTGGACTCATGATTTGGGGAATAAAATTCTAGAGGCTCATTATGACTCATCCAATGGATCATTATATCACTCCACGACTCGTACCACAAATTGTTCTATGGAATCTTATAGATTTTTCTATTGATTATCCTAAAAGTCTAGGGCTTGATTGTAGGGACTTTTGGGGTGTTACATTATCTTCCCCTTGGGAATATTCGTTCTTGAATGGAGATGAAATAAGCTAGAAAGAAGAGGAAAGATCTGCAATCCTTAAAATGAACAACTGTAGTTGAAAACTGATGGAGTGACTGACTCCGGACTGGAATACATACATGTGTGCTATAACATGAAAGAAACTGAGAGACATGAACTTGACATGAAGCTGAATAGAGTACTAAGGAGGAAACTAGTACCTCATGTTGGAATTGAGCCAGAAGGAAAAAGATGTGGATATCTGGTCATCATATCTGTTTCGGCTTCCCATGTAGCCCCTCAACAAGCTAATTTCTCCATAAAACATTCACTGAAGATACCTCCTTATTCCTCAACTTCTAAACCTGACAATCAAGGGTCTCAACTAGAACCTCCTCATAAGTAAGGCCTTCACACCAATGCTCTCTACCGGAACAACTAGGGTTGGGTCACCAACGCACTTCTTCAACAGAGATAAATGAAAAATTGGATGCTTCGAAGCAAACTCTGTTGGTAGCTCCAACTCATTAGCCACTTTGCCGACTCGCCTCAGAATCCTGTAAGGACCAACATATCAAAGACTAAGCTTCCCTTTCTTACTGAACCTCATAACTCCCTTCATGGGAGACACCTTCAGAAACACCCAATCATCAAACTCAAATTCAAAATCTCTCCTCCCAACATTCGTCCCGTTCTATATGTCAATACCGGCAACAATGAAATTTATAGTAAGAGGAAATCCCGTTGACTTTAAAAATCGTGAGGGTTCAAGTCCCTCTATCCCTAGGATTTCTGAAAACTCTGAGCTATTTTAAGCCTCCCTCTAATGAGTTGAACTTTCTCTATAACCTCATAAACTGAATCTGACTCGATCAACATGGCCTCACCTATCTCGAACCATCCAATAGGTGATCTACACATCCGCCCATAAAGAGCACCAAATGGAGCCATCTGAATGCTGGAGTGATAACTGTTATTATAGGAAAACTCAATGAAGGGCAAGTGGTCATCCCAAATATCCATGAAATCAATCACAAATGCTCTCAATATGTCCTCAAGGGTCTGAGTGGTCCACTCGGCCTGGCCATCTATCTGTAGGTGAAAAGTTATGCTAAGCTTCACATGTGTTCCAAGGCCCTAATGAAACAATCTCTGAAATGAAAAGGTGAACTGAGTACCTCTATCTGAGATGATGGACAAATAGACTCCAAGCAATCGAACCAACTTCCAAATGTAGAATCTAAAATAATCCTCGGCTAAATCGGTAGTTTTGACTGATAGGAAATGGGTTGATTTGGTCAACCTGTCCACAATCACCCATATATAGTCATGCTGTTGGCGTGTTGTTATACCTCGAGAACCAAAGGATCAAACCCGGGAGTCAAACGGGGAAAATTTAGAAATTGTTGGAGCAGTGCGGGACGAGTCATTAGATGATTCGTGTGGAGACCCCACGAGTCGTCACGTGGCTCGTGGGAAGGCTGGACTGGGCTGAGGATTTGAGCCCCCACGGGGGTGGGAATGACTCGTGTTCAGCTACCATGAGTCGTCAGGTTAACCGTGGGATGAGGTTGGGGATTAAATAGGAGATATGACCAGTGTACTTAACAGATGGGACCCCATGAGTCATGGTCAGTCCCAGCGACTCATGAGGTGGGACATGAGAAAGCCTATGAAATTTTAATTGAGGCTGGGGCAGTGTACTTGACGGGAGACACGATGAGTCGTTGCCCATCCTGACGAGTCGTCAGGTCACCTATTAGGGTCACCAAGCAGTTATTTTCTGCGAATTAGTAAGGGCCTTCTCATAATTTTCTAAACTCATAAGGCCTAAACTATGTCGTTTTAAGGTCGGAATAGGGTCTTTTAAGTGGGGTTATTCCATGTTAAGCCTCATTTGTGCATGCAAGAGTTAAAGATGAGAGTAGAAGGTGATTCAAGTGTTCAAACTCAAAATTCTCCAAATTTCATCTTGGGCTTTCAAGGGGATATTAAGAACCAAGTGTTCCCAGGTATGTAGGGTTTAGAATAGGTGAATCCTTTCACACCCATGCCTAAACTTCATTTTAAATCATGAATTCTCCTATTCAAGTCTCTGGAGTTTTACCCAAATGCATGAAAATGTGATTTCTCTTTATGGGTATAATTTAATTGAGTTTTAATTATGGAATTTTGAATGATGGGCAGGTCTTATATTATTTTCTTTAAAATCATGTTTCAAGCTATTTAAATCTAAAATGCCCATTGCTGAAAGTTCATGAAAGTTATGATTTATGATGAGTACTCAATATTTTGAGTTTATTGATGATGGAAAATCTTGATTTCAAGTTTCCATGTTTATGAGAATATTTTTGAAAAGAATTGAGTATGTTAAAGTATTGGGCAATGCTCACATGTTGAAGAATTATTTACGATTTATGAAACGAATTACATGATTTATCGATCTATGATGTCGGCCGATGAAAAAGGCCTTTGATTCTTAGCTAAGCATGTTTTAAAGGGATCAATGATGATAAATGTTATATTTTAGCCAATAAGTTTTAATGCACGATGTTATTGATTTATGTATGAGCCTATATCCATGTTTTTGCGAGTCATGCCTAGTACCGAGCAGCTCGGTGTTCAAAGGACTACGCTAGTGTCTTACAACCATGTGCCACCGTGGGTTCTAATGTTATATATCGTATTGATACCAATCCCCTCAAATGTGATATCACGCCTAATGCACGACCCTCACCTGGCAAGCCAAGGTCGGCTCTGCCCACTTGAGTGAGATAGTTGGGGCATCATGAAAGGCTCTACCATGATGGTATCAGTTAAGACGAGTCCTCCTATTGTTCCACATGGTTTATGCATTGTTATATTTATGTTATTGGCACAATTTGTGTTTTGATAATGTTTACATACGATTATGATAATGAATGATTTATGAACGATTTGAAAGTCTTGAGCCTTATATTTACTTACGAAGTTTATGATACAAGCATGATATCCTTCTCCTATATTTATTTGTGAGTTTATTTTACTTAAATGTCCGTTTTACTTAACTTGCATACTCGGTACATTCCATGTACTGAACGCATACTTTCTATGTAGTATCATTTCATGATACAAGGTCCGAATATTAGGCTCATCCTCATCCTTAGTTCTCCTCAGTTCTCGCTCTAAGATATTGGTGAGTCCTCATGTTTTGAGTGTCGTTTGACAGACTTTCATGTTATTTATATTTTAGTATTGGTCGGGTTAGTTGGGGATGTTGTCCCATCAACCCATCTTATGTAGTAGAGGCTTTCAGACAAGATGTAGAACTCAGCTTATGTAAATGCCCAGTACTTCCAGTTGTTATGCTATGCTTACATTTCCATTATGTTTTATGCTAAATATTCCACTTTATTAAATGATATTATATGTATGCATGTGCCATGGGTTTACTTGGGGTCTCTCGGGGTCCCTTGTCCCGTGCTACGATCCGGGTGTACGTTCGGGTCATGACACGTGTATGAGGCAACCCTATAATGAAGTGCAAATTGATCTCTTCCCACTTCCAAATAGGAATGCTGATGTCCTGAAGCATAACTCCAGGTCTCTGATGTTCAATCTTCACTTGTTGGCAATTCATACACTTAGCCAGAAACTCTACTACGTCTTTCTTCATGTTATTCAACCAATAGACTTTCCGTAGATCATGGTACATCTTGGTGGCACCTGGATGGATAGAGTACCAATAGCCATGAGACTCGCTCAACATCCGATCTCTCAAGTCATCCACATCCGGAACACACAATTGGCCCTGATATCTGACGAGTTGTTTCCCGTCATGACAAGTCATCAGGTCACCCGTTAGGTTCACCTAGCAGTTATTTTCTGCGAATTAGTAAGGGCCTTCTCGTAATTTTCTAAACTCCTAAGGCCTAAAATATGTCTTTTTAAGGTCGAAATAGGTTCTTTTATGGGGGGTTAGTCCATGTTAAGCCTCATTTGTGCATGCAAGAGTTGGAGAGGAGAGTAGAAGGTGATTCAAGTGTTCTTCCTCAAAATTCTCCAAATTTCATCTTGGGCTTTCATGGGGAAATTAAGAACCAAGTGTTCCTAGGTATGTAGGGTTTAGAATGGGTGAATCATTTCACATCCATGGCCAAACTTCATTTTAAATCATGAATTCTCCTATTCAAGTCTATGGGGTTTTACCCAAATGCATGAAAATGTGATTTCTCTTTATGGGTATAATTTAATTGAGTTTTAATTATGGAATTTTGAATGATGGGCAGGTCTTACATTATTTTCTTTAAAATCATGTTTCAAACTATTTAAATTTAAAATGCTCATTGATAAAAATTCATGAAAGTTATGATTTATGATGAGTACTCAATATTTTGAGTTGATTGATGATGGAAAAGCATGATTTCAAGTCCCCGTGTTTATGAGCATATTTTTTTAAAAGAATTGAGTATGTTAAAGTATTGGGAAATGCATACATGTTGAAGAGAGATTTACGATTTATGAAACGAATTACATGATTTATCGATCTATGATGTCGGCCGATGAAAAGGGCCTTTGATTCTTGGATAAGCATGTTTTAACGAGGATCAATGATGATAAATGTTATATTTTAGCCAATAAATTTTAATGCATGATGTTATTGATTTATGTATGAGCCTATATGCAGATTTTTGGGAGTCGTGTCTAGCACCGAGCAGCCCGGTATTCAAAGGACTATGCCGGTGTCTCATAACCACATGCCACCATAGGTTCTAATGTTATATATTATATTGATACTAATCCCCTCAAATGTGATATCACACCTAATGCACGACCCTCGCTTGGCAAGCCAGGGTCGGCTCTGCCCATTTGAGTGAGATAGTTGGGGCATCATGAAAGACTCTACCATGATGGTGTAGGTTAAGACGAGTCCTCCCATTGTTCAACATGTTTTATGAATTGTTATATTTATGTTATTGGCTCAAGTTGTGTTTTGATAAAATTGACATACGATTATGATAATGAATGATTTATGAATGATTTGAAAGTCTTGAGCGTTATGTTTACTTGCGAAGTTTATGATACAAGCATGAATCCTTCTCCTATGTTAATTTATGAGTTTATTTTACTTTTAAATGTCCATTTTACTTACCTTGCATACTCGGTACTTCCACGTACTGACGGCATACTTTCTATGTTGTTTCATTTCATGATACAGGGTCCGGATCTCAAGCTCATCCTCATCTTTAGTTCACCTCAGTTCTTACTCTCAGCTATTGGTGAGTCCTCATGTTTCGAGGGCCATTTGATAGAATTTCATGTTATTTATGTTTCAGTATTGGTCGGGTTAGTTGGGGATGTTGTCCCTTCAACCCATCATATGTAGTAGAGGCTTTCAGACAAGATGTTGAACTCAGCTTATGTAAATGCCTAGTACTTCTAGTTGTTACGCTATGCTTATGTCTCCATTATGTTTTATGCTAAATATTCCTCTTTATTAAATGAGATTAGATGTATGCATGTGTTATGGGTCGGCTTGGGCTCTCTCGGTGTCCCTTATCCTGTGTCTATGATCCGGGTGTACGTCGGGGTCGTGACAAATTTGGTATCAGAGCAATAGGTTTGGAGTGTCCTAGGGTGTCTTAAAGCCGCATTAAGTAGAGTCCTTTTCATGGGCGTGAAGCGCGCCACACCTATGATGAAGAGGCTACGAGACATTTAGGAAATGTTCCCTTCCTTCATTATTCTACCTCGTGCCATGAGTTTAACTCTCTCCCTTCCTCTAACTCGTGCGATACGCGTGTGCATAAACATGTCTTCTTAGAACAACGATGGAAGTCAGCCAGCACCATCAACTCCGATGGATTCCATGCAAGTTACTGATGCGGATCTTGGAGTCGCTCTTAGAGTGTTGATGCGAGCTATGATCACCCAGCCTTGCCAGCGGGCTATCGCACCGGTGAATCCTATCGGGGAAGCAGCAGCCATTGGGACTCAAGGACTCATGAAGGAGAGCCCACCGAAGGTTGGTAACTCGAGTGTGGTTGGGAAGTATAGAGGAGGCAGGATGGAGAACAAGAGGCCCAGGGTCGATGACCTTGAGGGGTCTCAACAAGGGTCAAGTAGTAGTAGTCACTCTCAAATCTGTCAGAAGTCTCAAGCCCAAGCTCGAGGATACAAGCCCTAGGTGAGGGAGATTACTTATCCAACTTGCAGGCATTGCGGGAAGCATCACCGAGGAGAATGCTTGGCAGGTTCATATATTTGCTTTTATTATGGACAACTCGATCATAAACACAAGGATTGGGCTGCAGCCAAGAGAGATGGTCGGAAAGGACGTGCTCTGAATCCCTCTCTATTAGTTCCAGCAAGTTGCCCACCTCCACAGCATAAGGTGTCAAGAGCGAGTGGTGGTTGACCTCAGATGTACGTATCAGGTATGTTATAAGCTTTTCGATCAAAGCTACCCCGATTTCTAGTTCAGAGATTCTACTGTACATGGTATGGGATTCCTGTATGCACGTTAGTATGATATCTATTTTTTCAGAGATAGGCAAAGGCTAAAAGTATAAAGTATTCAGCGATGGCTTTGGAGGTGAATGGGCAGTCTAGAGCTAGTGATATTAGTGCAGTTGTAACAAAGGATCCCAGAGCCCAAGAATGATAGCTCTAATCTAAGAAAGAGATGGTAAATGAAGGGTCATGTCGGGTGTTAAGTTTTAGCAAAGAAGTTCTAGGGATGGTACTTAGGGATAGTCAACCCATTCTTATTTAGATGTTTCTGTCAGATGTCACTTGATGTTTCACTCAACCCATGCTTACGTTCAGAACTATAAGATGATAGGCAACCCCGTCAGTCAGCGATCCCAACATTACTCCATGACTCCATAAATTTAACTTCATGTCATGACCCTCATTGCGTATGTCAACTCATATCCCTTAGTACGCTCAACTTTATAAGCTCAGTCCCTAAGATCTGCCTTATCGGCTCATGAGAGTCGTGTTATATCAGGTACATGCCCAGCTTGGATTCCTTGAATAATTCGTGCTCATGATTTCCTTACTCCAAGCTCTATGGGTGGTCCCCATGATGTAAATGATAGTTAAGATGTGTATGTTCAGGATAACTCCCTACCCCTTCTATAGGTGCAAGGGATGTAGAAGTTCAGAAAGTGCAATGATTAGCCAAAACCTGGAAGTGCAACAATCCACATGGTCATTTCGTTATTTTGACCCATTTCCCTAGCTAGAACCTTTCCATATCTTTAGTTTGCTACTTATGACTTGCGGAGATGGATGTCACAATTTTCAAGATGATCCAATGAAGATTGGATAAGATTCTCGATTTTTAAGAGGTCTGAAGTTTGAGAGGTGTTACCAAGGTCAACATTTCAGGTTAACGAGCTCAAATTTGAGTTCTGAAAGTTCTATTAGTACCGGATGGTGATTTATGACTTAGTTGGGTAGTTGCGTGGGTCCCAAGGTGATTCGAGAGTAATTTGAACTTTTTGGTTAAATCGGGAACTTTAAGGAGGTTGAGTTGACCATGGTCGACTTTTGGTAAAACAACCTGATATCGGTGGTTGATGATTCTAATAGGCCTGGAATGTGTTTTACGATTGAATTTGCTTATTTGGGTTGTGTCCGGAGGATTCCGGATGAGCTTCGGGTGGATTTGAACGTTTTGTGTGTTTAGGATGATTCTAAGTATAAGGTGTGGTGTTATGGTTTAGGATGGATCGAAATTTTTCTTGAGGACCGGGGGAAAAGCTAGATAAGGTGAGGATCCTATCTTAGTAAGGTCAAAGGCGGTCGTTCAGATCAGAAGGTATAGGTTGTTCCAAAGGGGGAGATGGAGTATTTCAATAATAGGGTAGTTGGGGTGATCATTACCTCTTATTGAGTTTTCCGACAATAATAGTTACCATGCTAGCTTTTGGATGGCTCTATTTGAGGCTCTTTACCGGCAGAGATGAAGGTCGCCCATCGAATGGTTCAAGGTTGGTGAGGCAGCAATGATAGGGCCAAATTCAGTTCGTGAAGCTACAGAGGAGGTTCAGATAACAAGGGAAGGATTGGAAATAGCCCCTAGTCGCCAAAAGTCTCATGCAGATGCGAGGAGGAGGGATCTTGAGTTGAGGTTGAAGGTATTCTCCTATGAAGGGAGTGATGCAATTTGGAAATAAAGGGAAACTCAGTTCCTGATATGTTGGTCCCTACCGAGTTTTGAGAAGAGTTGGTAAAGTGGCATATGAGTTGGACGTGCCATTGGAGTTACCTTCAGTTCATCCCTTCTTTCATGTGTCACTTTTGAAAAAGTGTTTGGATGATCCAGCCTTGGTAGTCCCGGTAGACAGCATTAGGGAAAAAGACAGCCTCAGTTGTGAAGAAATTCCCGTTGGAATCTTGGATCCTCAGATTCGGAGGCTGAGGAACAAATAAGTATCTTCAGTTAAAGTATTATTGAGAAATCATCATGTTGAAGGAGCTACGCGGGAAGCCGAAGCGGACATGATGGCTAGATACCCACACCGGTTCCCTACAGGCTCAGTTTCAGTTTGAGGTATCATTTTTTTCCCTAAACCTCTAATCAGTTTTAATGTTCCGTTCGTGCGTACAAGTTTGTTTTCTGATGTAGTAAATGTAAGAGATGTATGAATTCAACTCAGCTATGTGGTTCTTTTTGGAGGTAGTCAATCCGTCAGTTTCTAGCTTAAATGATTAGTATTTTCATATGGTGATAGCTTGTTTCTGAGTTTTTTGCATGTTTCCAACATTCTAGGACGAATGTTCCCAAGGGGGAGATATTGTTATACCCCGGGAACCCAAGGATCAGACCCGGGAGTGAAACGGGGAAAATTTGGAAAATGTTGCAGCAGTGTACGACGAGTCATTAGATGACTTGTGTGGAGATCCCATGAGTCCTTAGGTGGCTGGTGGGAAGGCCGGACTGGGTTGAGGAGTTGAGGCCCCCACGGGAGTGGGAACGACTCGTGGTTAGCTACCAGTAGTCATCAGGTCAACCGTGGGATGAGGTTGGGGATTAAATAGGAGGTCTGACCAGTGTACTTAACGGATGGGACCCCATAAGTCATGGTCAGTCCCAACGACTCATGAGGTGGGTCATGAGAAATCCTATGGAATTTTAATTGAGGCTGAGGCAGTGTACTTGACGGGCGACACGACGAGTTGTTGCCCATCCTGACGAGTCGTCAGGTCACCTATTAGGGTCACCTGCCAGTTATTTTCTGCGAATTAGTAAGGGCCTTCTCGTAATTTCCTAAACTCCTAAGGCCTAAGCTATGTCGTTTTAAGGTCGGAATAGGGTCTTTTAAGTGGGGTTATTCCATGTTAAGCCTCATAATGTGCATGCAAGAGTTAAGGAGGAGAGTAGAAGGTGACTCAAGTGTTCTACCTCAAAATTCTCCAAATTTCATCTTGGGTTTTCAAGGGGATATTAGGAACCAAGTGTTCCTAGGTATGTAAGGTTTACAATGGGTGAATCCTTTCACACCCATGCGTAAACTTTGTTTTAAATCATGAATTCTCCTGTTCAAGTCTATGGAGTTTTACCCAAATGCATGAAAATGTGATTTCTCTTTATGGGTATAATTTAATTGAGTTTTAATTATGGAATTTTGAATGATGTGCAGGTCTTATATTATTTTCTTTAAAATCATGTTTCAAGTTATTTAAATCTAAATGCACATTGATGAAAGTTCATGAAAGTTATGATTTATGATGAGTACTCAATATTTTGAGTTTATTGATGATGGAAAAGCTTGATTTCAAGTTTCCATGTTTGTGAGAATATTTTTGAAAAGAATTGAGTATGTTAAAGTATTGGGCAATGCCCACATTTGAAGAATGATTTATGATTTATGAAACGAATTACATGATTTATCAATCTATGATGTCGGCCGATGAAAAGGGCCTTTGATTCTTGGCTAAGCATGTTTTAAAGGGGATCAATGATGATAAATGTTATATTTTATCCAATAAATTTTAATGCATGATGTTATTGATTTATGTATGAGCCTATATCCATGTTTTTGGGAGTTGTGTCTAGCACCGAGCAGCTCGGCGTTCAAAGGACTACGCCAGTGTCTTATAACCACGTGCCACCATGGGTTCTAATGTTATATATTGTATTGATACCGATCCCCTCAAATGTGATATCACGCCTAATGCACGACCCTCGCCTGGCAAGCCAGGGTCGGCTCTGCCCACTTGAGTGAGATAGTTGGGGCATCATGAAAGGCTCTACCATGATAGTGTCAGTTAAGACGAGTCCTCCCATTGTTCCACATGGTTTATGCATTGTTATATTGATGTTATTGGCTCAAGTTGTGTTTTGATAAAGTTTACATACGATTATGATCATGAATGATTTATGAACGATTTGAAAGTCTTGAGCCATATGTTTACTTACGAAGTTTATGATACAAGCATGATATCCTTCTCCTATGTTTATTTATGAGTTTATTTTACTTTTAAATGTCCGTTTTACTTACCTTGCATACTTGGTACATTCCATGTACTAAACGCATACTTTCTATGTTGTATCGTTTCATGATACAAGATCCGGATCTCAGGCTCATCCTCATCCTCAGTTCACCTCAGTTCTCGCTCTCAGCTATTGGTGAGTCCTTATGTTCCGAGGGCCGTTTGACAGACTTTCATGTTATTTATGTTTCAGTATTGGTCGGGTTAGTTGGGGATGTTTTCCCATCAACCCATCTTATATAGTAGAGGATTTCAGACAAGATGTAGAACTCAGCTTATGTAAATGCCCAGTACGTACAGTTGTTATGCTATGCTTACATTTTCGTTATGTTTTATGCTAAATATTCCACTTTATTAAATGAGATTAGATGTATGCATGTGCTATGGGTTGACTTGGGGTCTCTGGGGTCCCTTGAACCGTGTCTACGATCCGGGTATACGTTCGGGTCAAGACACGTGTATGAGGCAACCCTATAATGAAGTGCATATTGATCTCTTCCCACTTCCAAATAGGAATGCTGATGTCCTGAAGCATAACTCTAGGTCTCTAATGTTCAATCTTCACTTGTTGGCAATTCGTACACTTAGCTAGAAACTCTACTATGTCCTTCTTCATATCATTCAACCAGTAGACTTCTCGTAGATCATGGTACATCTTGGCGGCACCTGGATGGATAGAGTACCAATAGCCATGAGCCTCGCTCAACATCCAATCTCTCAAGTCATCCACAGCTGGAACACACATTCGGCCCTGATATCTAAGTATACCATCTCCTCCTTGGGAGAAAACCCCCATTTTCTGATTTCGGACAGCTTCCTTTAGCTTTACTGAGATAGGATCCTCATCTTGCCTAGCTTTTTACTTTCATCACCAACAAAGATTCTGACCCATTCTAAACAATAACACCACCATCTGTCGAATCTATAAGGTGAACTCCTAAACGAGCAAGCCTATGGACATTGATCGTGGGCAAAATAGCATGCCCAAGTGATACTTTATAACTTAGTTTTGTCTTGTTTATCTATTTAATTATATGCATTCTCATGTGATTTTATGTAAATGTGAATATATACTAACCAACATGATTAGTCCTTGTTTTTGAAGGTTAATAATGCATTTGAGGAACTAATTCATGATATGGTGAAGTGGAGGAATGGAATCAAGAGCAAACGTGAAATTCAACAAGAAAACATGCAATAATTGGCACCCTACGCGATAGGGGCCGTGGCACGCTGCCAACGCGGCAACACTTGGCCAAAAATTGCATTTTTTGGCACATTCCAGTGAGGGTACGCGTTACCTCCGTGTCACGAAGGTCAAGTAAGGCGTTCAGCTCTGTGACACGTTGATGTTCCACCACAGGCCAAATTTTGCAATTTTTCAGCATAGTATAAATTGAACCCTTAGCTCGTAAAATCATTTTGTCACGATTTTATTCTGGAAAACTACCTAGGAGTGAAGGGAGAAGTGGGAGAACTCATCTAGGGTTTGTCAAATTCCCTTCTCATCTACCAAATTCATGTAAGTATGTTAGTTTAGTAGTAGTTAGTTGTAGTTTTACGAACATGAATGGCAAGAACCCTTCCTCTAGGGTTGAAGCCATGAATTATGATTGTGATTTTATGAAATTATTTTGGAATTAAGTTATTGATTGTTGTTTTCATCTTGCATTCTGGATTGTTGGTTGTTTTTATGATTGATCACCACGAAAACATATAAATTAGCTTTGGCAATTGCTTGAAAAAGAATTACCTAGGTAAGGACATGAGAATGTAAGGAGCATGTTTGTATCTCACGATATAATTTCGTGTTAGGATAGAAATATACCTAACACCTTGCTTGGTTGATAAAACGGGGGTTATTAAGAGACCAACTTAGGATTATCACATCACCACTCGAAGAAGTAGTTTTGAGGCTTAGTTGAGTTAAATGGTTAGACGCACGAAAGTCCCTAATTGTTTCCCCGTAAACCACTACATAATTGATTACCCGTGAACTAGAAATTAGCATCCTCGCTCACAATGATGCAGTAAGGCTAGTTTGCCTTGTTTAGAGGCTCGAAAGACCATGAACATGCAATTCTAATTATGTGAAACAACAATTGATAGTTCCATGCTTAACCCATTGCAAATCGTAGTATCACATGATTATCTGGTTTTAACTCTATATTGCTCCTAGAGTAAATTCAGGATATTTCGTTGACCAAAACTAGACTTAATTAAATCTCCCTCGAAAACTTCTATAACCAACACTTGCAAAAGTTAAGATCACACTTAAAATGGGTAGTTAGAGGAATGGGTCCAGTCCTTGTGGGTTCGACATTCCGGTTCTCTAAAAGAGCCACTATATTACTTGCACGACCCGTACACTTGCGGACGCGCGAATCGGGCACGTCAGACATCCTTCACCAACTACTTTCTTTCATCCTCTACATGGGACACACTCTCCATTGACAGCCTACTAAGAGCATCCACCATGACATTGGCCTTGCTCGGTTGATAAAGGACACTCATTTCATAGTCCCGAGAAGCTCTAGCCATCTCCTTTGCCTCAAATTCAAGTCCTTCTGAGTAAAAACATACTGAAGGCTCTTATGGTCCGTTAATACATCTACATGCACCCTATACAAATAATGCCTCCAAATCATCAAAGCAAACATCACATCTTCCAACTCTAGTTCATGCGTCAAATAATTCTTCTCATGAGTCTTAAGCTATCTAGAGGCATACACAATGACCTTACCATGCTGCATCAACACACAATCAAGACCAACCCTAAAAGCATCACAATACACAATAAAGCCATTTGTGCCCTCTGGTAGGGTCAGTACTGGGCTGAAGTGAGTCAAGTCTTTAACTCCTGAAAACCCTTCTCACAGACATTCGACCATTGTAATTTGACCTTCTTGTGGGTCAACTTAGTCAACCTTGTTGCCAGCTAAATCAAAAAAGCTCCTAATATCTATAGGACTGACAGGTCTAAGCCAATTTTTCCCTACTTTTATCTTTTGAGAGTTCACCTGCATACCCTTACTAGACACCACATGACCCAAGAATGCTACTGAATTTATCCAAAGCTCACAATTGCAGAATTTAGCAAGCAGTTAGTGATCTTTGAGAGTCTGCAAGTCGGGTGAGACCACTTGCTCCTGTAGAGAAGAAAGTGCGTAAAACCTGCTCTGGCATTCTCCATCTACTTCACTAGAAGAGGCGTGCTGCTAAGATGGAGGAGCTGCTGGAGCTGCTGAAGTGGTTCCTGGGGGCACGGCCTCTACTGTCACCCTGCCTATCCAAAGGAAAATCTCTAAGCATATGTCCAAGCTTCCCACACCCAAAACAACCATCACTACCAGCCAAGCACTCACCAAGGTACTTCCTACCACACTTCCTACAAGCTGGAAAAGTGTTCTCTCCTGACATGCTCCTCTCGCCTCTAGGGCCTAATGTTCCACCTCTATGGTCACTTCTGGGTCTGCATGGAATGCTAGCTGATGATGGAGCTGGGACTAATGACCTCTGGTGGAACTGAGGGCGTTGCCTACCACCGTATCTCTGCTGAAAATGCCCATGACTCCCTGTCCTGGCCCTCTTGGACTCTCTGTCCTTCTCCTTCATCTGCTCTGCCTCTTTCTGCTGGGCATATATTATCAGTTGAGAGATATCTAGATCATTAACTAACATACGGTCCTACACTCCTTGACTAATGAATCTATCACTCCATTCATGAACCTACTCATACGAGCCCTTGGGTCAGCAACTATCTCCGGTGCATACTTGGACAACCGGGTAAACTTCAAGACATACTCCTGGACAGTCATGTTGTTCTGCTTCAGATTGACGAACTCGACTGCCTTTGCCTGCCTCAACTCTCGAGGAAAGAATTTATCTAGGAAAGTGGTAACAAACTCATCCCAACCAATGGGAACTGCACCAACTCCCCTGCTCTCCTTCCACTAACGAAACCATATATTATCCACCCTTGAAATCAATCACACACGCTCTCAACATGTCCTCAAGTTTCTGAATGGTCCATTTAGCCCGACCATTTGTTTGCGGGTGAAATGTTGTACTAAGCTTAACCTAAGTGAAAAGTCCCTTCTAAAACGATCTCCAACACTAGGAGGTAAACTAAGTACCTCTATTTAATAAGATGGAAAAGGGTACTCCATGAAACCAAACTAACTCCCCAATGTACAATTTGGCGAAATCCTACGTTGAATTAGTAGTCTTGATCAGTAGAAAATGAGTTGCTTTAATCAACCTTTTTACAGTAACCCAAATGGAATCATACTGTTGACAAGTACGAGGGAATCCTATAATAAAGTCCATATTGATTTCCTCGCACTTTCAAGTAGGGATACTGAAGTCTTGAAGCAAATCTCCGGGTCTTTGATGCTCAACTTTCACCTGTTAACAATTCGGACACTTTGCCGCAAACTCCGCTATGTCCTTCTTCATGCCATTCCACCAATAGACTTCTCATGGGTCACGGTACATCTTGGTGGCACCTAGATAAATAGAATATCTAGAACCCTGAGCCTCATGCAACATCCGCTCCCTCAAGTCATCAACACCTGCACACATAAACGACCCTGATATCATAGCTCACCATCTCCCCTTGGGAGAAAACATCCACCTTCTGATTCTGAACAGCTTCCTTCAACTTTACAAAAAATAGGATCCTCATCTTGTCTATCCTTGACTTCGGTCACCAAGTAAGATTTTATTCCATTTTGAACGATGACACCACAATCCGCTAAGTCAACAAGACGAACTCCTAATCGTACAAGTCGATGAACATCCTTTACTAATTGTTTCTTATCCTCATTTAAATGGGACCCACTCCCTATAGAAAGCCTGCTAAGAGCGTCTACCACCACATTAGCCTTTCCCGAAAGATAAAGGACACTCATATCATAATCTTTAAAAAGCTCCAACCACCTTCTCTGACATAGATTTAGATCCTTCTAGGTAAACACGTATTGTAAGCTTTTGTGGTCTGTAAACACATCCACATGGAGCCCGTATAGATAACATCTCCAAATCTTCAAGGAAAATACTACCACCGCCAACTCAAGGTTGTGAGTCGGATAGTTCTACTCATGTGCTTTCAGCTGCCTAGAAGAATAGGCCATAACCTTACTATGCTACATTAATACATAACCAAGGCTGATTTGAAAGGCATCATAATATACGACAAACCCGTCGGTACCCTCAAGTAGAGTCAACAATGGTGCTAAGGTGAGTTGAGTCTTTAACTCTTGGAAGATCCTCACAGGCCTCCGACCATTAAAACATCACTTTCAGCAAGTGTCACAATGGATGAAAATCCTTCAACAAACCTCCGATAGTAACTAGCTAAACCCAAGAAACTCCTGATATCCAAAGGACTCACTCGTCTAGGCTAAATCTTCACAGCTTCTATCTTTTGAGAGTCCATCTATACACCCTCACATGACATCACATGACCCAAAAATGCTACTGAGTCTAACCAAAACTCACACTTGCTGAATTTAGCATACAACTGGTGATCCTTAAGAGTCTGTAGCACCACCCTCAAATGAGCAGCATGCTCCTCCTCACTCCGAGAGTATAGAGAATATCATTTATGAACATAATCACGAATATATCAAAATACATCTTGAACACCCTATTCATCAAATCCATAAAAGCTACAGGAGCATTCGTTAGTCCAAAAGACATAAGTACAAACTCATAATGACCATACCGAGTCCTGATTATCTTTGGGATGTCACTCTCTCTAACCTTGAGCTAATGATATTCGGATCTGAGGTCTATCTTTGAAAAAGACTTGGCACCTTGAAGTTGGTCAAACAAGTCATCAATTCTGGGGAAGGGATACATGTTCTTAATAGTGACCTTATTCAACTTTCGATAATCAATGCACATTCGAAGGGAACCATCCTTCTTCCGGACAAAGAGAACTAGTGCACCCCACAGGGATTTGCTAGGTCTAATGAAACCCTTATTTAAAAGATCCTTCAACTTTCTTTAGCTCAGCTAGAGCCATTCTATAAGGAGGAATAGATATAGGTTGTATATCGGGAAGAAGGTCAATACCAAAATCGATCTCCCACTCGGGAGGAGTTATCGGTAGATTATCTAGAAACACTTCTGGATATTCCCACACAACAGGAACTGACTGGATAGTAAAGGTTTCGGACATAGCATCCTTAACCCTAACTAGATGGTACACGCAACCTTTAGAGATCATCTTTCTGGCCTTAAGGTAGGAAATGAAATGACCTACAGGCATAGATGAACTACCCTTCCACTCTAAGACTGGCTCACCTAGAAATTAGAACTCTACCGCACTGGTTTTACAATTTACTGAGGCATAACATGCATGTAGCCAATCCATGACAAAGATAACATAAAAATCTATCATGACTAGCTCTATTAAGTCTGTTGAAATGACTTTCTGAAGCATTGAGACAGGGAAATTTCTGTATACCCGTCGAGCTATGACTGAATCACCAACTAGAGTAGAGACTAAGAAGGGTTCTGATAGTATTTCGAGACTGACTCCGAAGCTACAAGCAACACAGGGCATCACTAAAGATAAAGTAGCCCCTAGATCTAATAAAGCATATACATCACTATCAGAACCGACTCTAAAGCTACTAACAACATAGGGCGTCAGTAAATATAAAGTAGCCCCTGGATCTAATAAAGCATATACATCAAGGTGGAATACTCATAACATACCAGTGACTACATTTAGAGAGGCTCCCTGCTCCTGATGAGATGCGAGGGCATAGAATCTGTTCTGACGCTGACCACCGCATGCACTAGTGGATGCACCCTACTGAGCTGAGCATGCTGGTACTAGTGGCTGGGTCTCAACCTCTACCATGGCCCTTTCTAGCTGCTAGACAATCTCTAAGCATATTTCTGTACTTTCAACACCTGAAACAAGCACCTGTACCTGCTAGGCATTGACCAGTGTGCCTTCTGCCACACCTATCACAACCTAGAATACTTGGCTCTACAGGTCTGATCCCTTGTCCACGAGAGCCTAACGCTCATCCCCACTGGTCGCGTCTAGATCTGAATGGCACACTTGTTGCTGGCGGCGCTGGGGCTGATGATCTCTGCTGGGACTGCTGATAATGCCCACCACCAGGCCTCTGTTGAGAGAATCCAAAATTTTCAGTCCTAGCCCTCTTGGCCTCTCTCTCCCGCTCACTCATCTATACAGCCTCTATTTGTTGGACATATAGAACCAACCACGAGAAGTCCATATCTTGATGGAGCATAGCGGTCCTGCACTCTTTGACCAAATAGTCCATTATCCCATGTACAAACCTACTCACTCGAGTCCTATGATCAGCCACCATCTCTGGTGCATATTTGGACAAGCGGGTGAACTCTAAAACATACTCCTAAACTATCATATTGTTCTACCTCGGGTTCACAAATTCAGCTGCTTTGATCTACCTCATCTCTCAGGGAAAGAACTGATCCAAGAACGCAGTATGAAACTCATCCCAACCAACGAGGCCCGCTCCCACTGTCCTTCTATCCTTCCACTATCTGAAACAGATATAAGCAACCCCTTTCAACTGATAAGAGGCTAAATCTGCACACCCCTCCCCTATCACCTCCATAATCTGGGTGACCTTCTGGATCTTATCAATAAACTCGTGTAGATCCTCGTCCACCTTCACTCTGAGGAACTCCGAAGGGTTCATCCTAAGAAAGTCCTTGATTCTTACCACTGCCGCATTCCCATTTTGTGGAACATGCACTACCATCTGCTGGTTGACCAGGGCGGTCAAAGCTGGTGCCAACATATGGATGGCAGCCCTAAACTCAGCATAGGCAACCTACTGGTGCACATGGTCTTCAGGGGCTAGTGGGGCCTGCTGTGCCAATCCCATTTCCATTCTCATGGCCATTTACATTACCGTTCCTTCTTCTGTTAACTCGATGAGGAGGCATGATTCTTCAAACACGTATAGCACGAGTTAGGAGAATAGAGAGACATTTCATTGCACAGCATAGATCATGAAAGAAGGGAAATTTCCAAAAATATTTCATAGCCTCTTCATCATAAGTGTGGCGCGCTTTACACCCATGTAAAAGACTCTACTTAATGCGGATTTTAGACACCCGATGACACTTCAAATCCTAATGGTTTGATCCCAAGTTTCTCACAACCAAACATAGGCCCGGATTGAGACATGGGATAAAGAACCCCTAGAGGCTCCAAGTTGACCCATGGCATGAACATGATAATTAGAATCAACATAAATAAATGCGAAAAGTCTAAAATTTGAAATAGTGAAAGTCTGAAAATCCAAGAACATCTGAAAAATGGAAAACATAATACTGATCTAAAGTTGAATACATGCTATGTTTGATAAGTCTCTATAACTTGACGAGTTGATGGGACAAGACCCCAACTAACTCCCTACTAAATTGAAACTAAAAATATTGATACGAGCTAAAAAAGGCCCTCAAAAGATGAGGACTCACCAATAGGCTGAGTATGCTAGAATCTCTGAGAATACGGCTAGCGGCGGTACTAAACCAAAATGTCCGAGCCTGTATCATGAAATGATACAGCATAGAGTATGCGGTCAATACTTGAAATGTACTGAATATATGAGGTAAGTAAAACCGCTAAGTAGAAATTGAAATCATGCATATCATAAAATATATTCAAGATAAGATTCTAAGAGTAAGGCTTGCATGTTATTATCTGAAAACATGATTTAAACAAGACTGAGTATCAAAACTGATTCGAATGACCGAAAGCTGAAACTGATAATCATAAGTGAAACTGAACATGGGGTCAAACCTACTCAAACATAATATCATAACTGATGAACATGAATAACTGAAAATCATGAGGAACAATGGGAGACTCATCATATAACCAACATTACCATGATAGAGCTTACTTGGTCCTAACTATTTTACTCAAGTGGGCAGAGCCATCCAAAGCCTTGTAAGGGCTAAAGGCACTACCATGATATCAATATCAAGTTGAAGACCCCTCAGGGGTAGGGAAAGCTCATAAGGGGGGTCCCAAATAATCTGAACATACCTATGTTGGCACGTAGTTCTGAGGCACAGGGTTGGCTGAACCCTTAGCCTACTCGGTGCTAGACACTACTCCCAAAAACATGCATATGCTCTCCATTATTTTTCAAAGAAGTTGAACCATTATCTTGCGATGAAGCTGAATTACAATCATACATGCATAATCTGAAAACATATCATAAGGAGCCTCGGCTCAACCATGCCACAAGATGAAAAGTGGATGTCTAGACTCCAAAACCATGTGGTAAGCTAATAACATAAAATTGAACTAAATCATGAAACATACTTGATCATATGGGCTTTCCCAAACTTATACATGCTTTTAAATAGTTAAAATCATGGATATAAACACGGGTAATTCAAAATCATACTTTTATCATAAATATTTCATCATACTTGGTAGCATAGACCATTATCTCAACCTTTCATGAACTTTCATAATTGGGCATTTTAATTGTAAGACTTTGAAATAATAAATTTGTAATAGAAAACATTATAAAACATTCCCATAAATCTTGAAGCAACATTAGAAACATAAAGAGAATTTACCCATGATAGAAACTTAGATATTTCACAAATTGGGTTAAAAACCCCATAGATTCATCAACTTAGAATTACATGAATTAGAAGAGGTTTTGGGAATGGGAGTGAAGGAATACTCCCATTCATAATAACCCCACATACTTGGGTAATCTGGTCTTGCACTCTTCCTTGAAAGCCCAAAGTAATTGAAGAAGGAATTGAAGAGTTCTAAGCTTGTTCTTCATTATGAATCCTCTAGTTTGCATGCATGGGGAGGGACTAGGTTAGAATAGATTTAACCTTCTTAAAACTCCCTTGATCTAAGCTTAAAATGACGTACAATAGGGCTTAGAAGCTTAGAAGTTACGAATATACCCTTACTAACTTCATCGGAAATTACATACTGCCTGGAGTAACGACTCATCCAACGGATCATTCTAAACTCCAACGGGTCATTACCTATCTCATTTTTTTCTCCATTTTCCAAAATCAAGTCTACTACCATGACTGGACAGGACGAGTCCTTACTACTCATCATTTTCGCCCGTTGTCAGCACTGCTCGCAACTACTCACCTTCTGAAAGTCCTCCCAATGGAAACATACCACAACTCATTGTCCATACAAGGAGTCGTACCATGACTTGTGCTAGTCACCTTGAGAAAGAAAACTCTCACAACGACTGTTTGTCATGACCCGTTATACTAACCAATGAGTCGTTTCATGGATGGTTGGTCTTGGACCTGCCAACCATATTCTCACCACGATAGGGACCCACGGTCTGCGGGAGCTTCCCATAACTCGTACAATGGGTCTTACTCTGATGATTTCCCAACTCTTCTATTGCACATCGTTTTAACTCCCGAGTCTAGTCCTAGGAACTTCCAGAGTATTACAAGTTCAAATTATGTTTTGATTGAACCTTAGATTTGTATAGTATTTTCGAGTCATAGTGATAAAACTTGTCAAATTCTGATTTTGTATGAAAGAGTTATGACTATCTTACTAAATATGTATATTGAAAACTTTGTAGTGTCATGTGACCTTTGCGGGTGTGACTTCTTGAAAATGATCCCTTTTAGGTTTATTTGAGTCTTCGTGTTATTTTTCTGAGAGTAAATTATTGTCATTTTGGGTGTTGACTTTTATTAAGTTGTTGGCTACTTCTTCATTCTTCTTATGGGTATCCTCTGAATCCTTATTACCTTGTATCAAGACTTGATTCATGTTGAGATTCACTATCAAGTTAACACCTTTATGATTCTTGATAGCAATATCTAGACTTAAAATATTTCATGACTGAATCTTCCACCTTATCATTACTGCTTAGGGTTTGTAATGGGGCATATTAGGGTAGGTTAGGGAAGGTTAAGTGTTCCCCTATTAAGATTTTGTCCTGCTTTTCCCTATCCCCTTTCGGCCCACCCCTACCCTGCCTAATTTAACCAATCATTTACATGTTCAATATTTTTGTTATCAAAATAAATACTTCTTTCTATTTAATCTTTAAACGTCTTTGATAGAATCACACTTTAATCCTTCTTTATATGTTCCATCTTTGTAGCCTTCTCTATTGTCTCTAATCTGATTTCAAATGTTTTCTTTGCTTAGCTATTATTCTCAACCAAATCCTTCAATATTAAAAAATATTTCATTATTTATTCATAAATATAAATGATTAATAAACTAAGTAAAGAAAAGAGAACATATCTAATACATGAAGAATTTTAATATATCTTTTTGAATTTCATAATTTTAATTCTGTAGTTTACATAAAGTAGTGAATTTGTGAATGTTAATTTGAATTTAAATCTATGCCATCACCATAATAATTCAGAAAAAGCTAATGATTGAACAATACATGTTTCAAAGTGTGATATATATATAATTACACAATCATGATCATGGTTCATTTCTAGTTATTTTTGTATTACTTAATTTTTAATTTTCTCTTAGTGAGGAATTGTAACATTGTTACTAGATATAATTATTTTTTGAGGTGGTGTAACTGTATTATTTTAGAAGAGACACGAAAAATAAAAAATTCAAATGTAGAGGAATTGGTGCAAAAATAGCTAATTTTTGTTTGCATGGCCAATTTTTCTGCAAAATTCATCACCTGCCCTATTTAAATTTCTAAAAAAATAATTTTTTTCTACCCGGTCCTGCCCTGTCCTATTTAACTATTCCCCTGCCCTGCTCCGTTAGAGAATATTTTTTTCCACGCCCCCTACCCTGCCTCAATTGTCATTCCTATTACTGCTCCCTTGTGTATCTGAGGAAATTATAATATTGCGTACCTCTTTGTCTCCCCAGATCATTCTTCTTATCTACTGGTTTGAAATATTGATTCTTCATGACCTGCGAGTTTGTAGAATCATTTCCTTTATTTCTAAGTTTTTTTGTTAATGAACCTCATTATCGACCACCTCTTTGTTAATCTAAGTTACCTCTTTATTGATAACCAAGTCCTTGGGGATGTCCTGTTGTTGGTGGACATCCTTATTTTTCTTGTGGTCTTGTTCATGATGAGTTTTGGTACGGGTCCTCTCTCTACCTTCATGTTGAGCTTTCTGTTCTGGACAGTGACTTTGAATTTCTTGTTAAGCTCTTTTTCTCTTTTCTTTCTTGTTATTGAAAATAATTTTTTCCACTATGTTGTGCTTATCTTTAATCCTAGTTTCTGACGTTTCACGTTCCTTCTTCTTCACCTCTTCTACTACATTGTTGTTTGGTAAGAGCATTATTGATGTCTAAAACCTCTAACATCTTCAACTTCCAATGTTTCTCTTTCTTGCTTTTGTTCTTACTTTTTCTATCCTAGCTTCTTTTCAGGAGTCTTGTCCTTGTCTAGCTCTACTTCATGTTCCTTTTTAGATGGTATTTCTTCCTTGTCACTAGATTGGCTAGCCTCAACCTGATCAAGCTTGCTGGCATTAGTCTTCATTTCTTGAGCTTTATTAGTGTTTTTCTTTTCAAAATCCAACAATTTTCTTAAGAATGACCATACTTGCCCTAGTTTTGCATTAAATAGATGCATCTAAGGATAATGGGCTTCCTACCAAACTCAAGGATTGTTTAATGTAGTTCCATGATTTCATGTGTAAATATGTAAAAGAACTCATACCAGAACAATGGGAATATCCTCTCTCGATTTGAAGTCACGAATCCATTTCTTAAACCACATTTGTGCACCTTTTATCTCAATCACCATTTTGTGCCCTATTGATTTAAAATCTTCATCATTAGAGTAGTCAATGAACATATTGATGTGTTGGAATTGAAATAATTAAGGCGTAATTCGGAATCTAATAGTTGCAAAATTTTGTTAGTGATAAATCAGTTGACATATAAAACTATACTAAAATAAGCATAATGTTTAATATGATTTGGTCAAGTGACCTACATATTGAGAAAACTAATACAAAAAAAGTATAAAACTATTGAGAGAATAATATCCCACTAAATAAGACTCTTTAAAAGGACTACATTGTGGATGTTATTATGTTATGTATGAGAAGAAGAGATCTTCTATTTATAGATTTTCAAAACTTGTTTTCCAAGTAAAGAATAGCTATGGTAGAGTCCTTATCCACAAAGAAATCCTTTTCTATCAAAAATACTTTTTGAAATAAAATATAATTATAGCAGAATCTAAATAAGGTGGAAAATTTAGGACAAATCCTAATCTAATATCAAGTTATCGTAAACACTAATTTTCACTAAATCTTTATGAGTTAACCAGCTCTTTGAATTTCAACCCAATTTTATCAATTTGGAACTTAGATTTTAGAAATTTTTCCACAATTATCCTCTTACATTTGTAGACATGTAAATTAAATTTATACAAAATTTGGATCTAATTCATGTTCGTTTGAGTTGGATAATTAATTTGGGCTTTACAAATAGTTAAGTCTATTTTATTAAATTCATGTCCAAGGTCCATTACACCTTGAAGCCTAAATTCATGCCACGTATCAGGGTGACTTGGCATCCTCATCAAATTCAAGACCAAAACAGTGATGCCACATATACGAATGATGTGACAAGCCCAATCAAATTCAAGAACCAGTCAAAAGCTGCCCAGTGTCAAAATGACATATTTTGACCAATCACAAACATCCTTACCTACCCGCTATAACCATAAATAAGGGAGGAACATAAAACTCTAAAGACATTCTGCAAGCATTGAAGCAACATTGCCATCGACTACTAAGTTCTCCCATGGAGTGATCAATGCAGTTCTTCCAAGAGAAAAGGCAACAACATTCCTAGTGATTGAAATATATTTCTAGGAGGCCCAAATCATCCAACAATTCAAGAAATATGCTAAGGAAGGACCTCGAATTGCGGAGAAGTTTAGGAGAAAAGAATCAAGAGAGCAACAGAATTATACTCATAAGATTCATCAGTAAAAACTATCTTTTATTTTATTTATTTTATATTGCAGTTAATTTTCTTGCTCTTTGAAAATTTGTTGCGAAAACATTTTGGTATGCCTAGTGGGACCAATTCTACTCTTCATCTCTTCCTCTTGCAATTTGGGATTTTCAAGCCGGTTGAAGTCGATTTTCCAAGAAAAACTATTGAAGGTTCACTAGAGATAGACAACAACACGAAAGATGATGAGGATGAAGGTTGGACCTTGGTTTCTCATAAGAAATGAAGGCATCAAGTGGTTCCAAGAATACGACTTCATAAGATAAGAGTAATCAAGGGTAATATAAATCAACTACAACCACCAAAAAGTGTTAAATTTGGTACTAGCAAGAAGATTGATGGTTGCTTGTCACAAAAGGTCAGAAGGCCTATTACATTGCATGAATTCTTTCCGAAAAGGTTCCTTCAAGATAGTAAAATTAGTATGACATATGCAATTTCCCATACAGAGGAAATAAAGGAAAGAAAAGATGAGCATGGTCCAACAATAGCACAAGAACGTCATGCTGATAGAGAAGTCACACCGTGTTTTGCAATAATTTCCTTCATAGATGATGACTTGTTGTTAAGGTCTAAGCTACATAACAGGCCTTTATTTATTGTAGGAGCTATTTGGGAAGAATATCTCAATAGTATACTGATTGATGATGGTTCAGCAGTCAACATTATGCCAGAGATGGTGCTCAAAAGGCTTTTCCATAAGTAACATAATGATCCAAGGTTTTAATCAAGGAGGAAAATGAGCTAAAGATTCGTGTAGGATTGTCAATTAGCAACATGAAATCAAATACTTTAATTCATGTTATAGATGCCAGAACATCATACAAATTGCTTCTTCGATGCCCTTGGATTCAGGAAAACAGAATGGTTCCATCTACTTTGCATCAATGCGTGAAGTATATGAAAGAAGGTGAAGTAGTCAAAATTTATGCGGATATCAATCCTTTCACTGAGAAAGAGTCGTATTGTGTAGATGAAAAATTCTACTTGGATTCTTGTAAATAAGACATAGAGAGACCAACACCTACCAACCCAATTGGTGGTGACTCAAAATAAGAAAATAAAGTTCAATAGGCTGCTATCAGTATGTCCAAGGAGAGAACTAAAAAGACCTCCATTAAGCTTTTATCATCCGAAAAAGATATGCAGACAAAGATTGATAAGGAGCATACAGTTTTTTGCTACATTCCATTTGAGCATAGAAGAGATGGACAATACCTGTTTCTAGAGGCATGAATTCCCTAAATGGGATAGCAAATAGTTCCTTAGAAAAAATATAAATAAAGAGATACTAAATAAAATAAGAATACTTAAAATTTGCTATCCCAGGTAAGATCGGTTCAGGATCATGGGATCCTTTTCTATCATATAGGAAGGGTTGTAGCACAAAATGTATAATTGGAATGATATTAACTCCTATTTATCCATTATCTATGTCACGCCAGATGTTCTATGGATACAAGCTATTTAATGCCCCGAAGGATTCTCTTTTTGATTCTGGACCACGAGAGTTATTTCTTTCAATCTCCATCTTTATACCCATAATAGGTATTGGTATATACCCGAATTTCGTTCTTTCATTATCAGTTGACAAGGTCGAAGTTATTCTATCAAATTTGTGTTTATATAATTTGGATGACTGAAATAAAAAAACCTATGTTTGTTTTTAAAAACATTCTGGGACAATGAAAAAAACAAGACTTTTTTTCTTCTGTTAACTCTTAGGTTAAGTAAAAGCAATGAAATTGAACTACATATGGTAGAAAACTGTGTGAATCATCAATACAATATTTGATTCACACGATCCGCATGCTGGTTCATACAATGCGTCGCCCGCTCTTCTATTTGTAATAACTTATCTTGAATTCAATTAAATAGTGATGGAAAAGAACCATAATGATGTAACCCTATTCCTAATAGATTGGCGGGTATACACTATACAATCAAATCCAAATTTTTTTATGAATTTCTATTCTAATAGAGAGGTAGGTATTTATTATTGAAAACTCCAAAACTGAAAGGAATTTTAAAAATTTTCTGGTGTGGAATCTTAGTCTATGTTATTAGAATTATGATTTAAGAGTATCCATTAACTTTAGTCTAAACGATATAGACCATAAATCAGTTGATTCGTTCTAATTCATTGAATTAATATGTTAGAAAAATATCATAAAAAGAATGGAATGCTGTTTTTGCAAATATGAATTTCATTTTTTTAACAAATTTTTCATTAAAATTGTATCTTTATCCCAGAGCCTCGAATGAAAGAAAAATCGTTCTTTTCTTTGACTTTGATGAAAATTTTTTAGTTAAAATGGATTGGTCGTACCTATCCAATAATGGAATATGGATTATGACCGAGTCTCTAGTCACTCGATTTTTGAGTCATAACTACTCCTCTTACTACAAGACGCTTACCTAGCCAACGCTTAGATCCGACTCTACCCAAACTTTTCTGGTTCACCCCAACATTCTCCACTTGTCCGACTGTTGCTGAGCAGTTTTTGGATATCAAACGGACCTCCCAGAAGGTAATTTTAATGTGGCCGATTTCCCCTCTTTTGTAATCAGTTTCGCTACAGCACCCGCTGCTCTAGCTAATTGTCCACCCTTTCCAAGTGTGATTTCTATGTTATGTATGGCCATGCCTAAGGGCATCTCGGTTGAAGTAGATTCTTCTTTTGATCAATCAAAACCCCTTCCCAAAATGTACAAGCTTCTTCCAAAGCATACGGCTTTCTAGATGTAGATGATGATATTTATACAGATGGATCTTATATATATCGTAGAATGAAGTACCACATGGGTGGATATATATATATATATATATGAATCAAAATCTACTGAATCACTCATGTTATGATCTTCTACATCCTGGGTCTTCCCGTTCCGTCATCTGGCTTATGTTCTTCAGAACAAGTTCCCCATCCGAGGAAAGAAATGAGTCATAAAGCATTCCAAGACTTAAAGGAGAAGATAACTATCCTAGTTGCACAAGTTCCTTCTATCACTTTGTAGTCTGATAAAGGCAATATCCAATTTGATAAGATAAAAAGGCATTTTGATCAAAAGGCCTTCACTTTGCTTGAAAAATCAAGCTATGACTTCTCCAATCCAGCAAGGCTAGGAGAGCTCAAAGATGAAGTCACTGGTGAAAAGATACATGGGCTTATAGAGTCTCAAATAAAGTTAAGAAAGTGAGGCTATTACGTTTCCACTCCTTAAGTTTGGGTTAGGTGATCTTGGGTAGAATTATATGCCCAAGTGATACTCAAATGCTTCATTTCGTCTTGTTTATCCATTGATAGTTGTACATTCTCATGTGATTTGTAGTTAAAATGTGAATTTATACTAATCAACATGATTAGTGTTGTTTTGCAGGAAAAATGTAATTTTAGGAAGCTAAGATGCATGTTAGGAGAAATCGGGAATAGACTCGGAAGCGAGCAGTGGAAAAGGCCAAGGTTATGCAGCAAATTAAGGGGCTCCATGATGGAGTCGTGTCACGCTGCCATCGCGGATGCATTCTTCCCCGGATGATAAAAATAGGCCAAGTTCCAGTGAAGGTCCGCATTGGGGCCGTGGCACGTTGGCCAAGCCCCGCGTTGCACGCCGTGGCACGTTGGGCATAATTACCTGGAGGACCGAATTCCTGTGAGGGTCCGCGTTTGTGGCGTGTCACGGAGGCAGTGCTCCGCGATGCACTCCGTGACACGTTGCTTGTTATTCCGGGAAAAATTCCCACTAGTATAAATAGCACACTTAGGTTTATTTTTGATTATGCTGACTTGGTTGAGAAAGAACGTGGGTTACAGGAAGTTGAGGGGAACAAATTCTTAGGGTTCTTCTCTATCTCTTTCTTCCTTATTTCAATTATTTGTATGATTTACACTCATTTAACGATGTTTAATCCACAAATGAGTGGCTAAATTCACTTCTTGCTGAGGTTAAGAACATTTGTAGTGGAATGTAATTATTGATTATTTTGCTTTTTCATCTTTTCTTCCATGGTTGTTCTATTAATTCTTGTTCTTACTGCATTAATGTTTGGCAAATATTAATGTATATCTAAAAAATCCGGTTTGCGCTCGAAAGAGAAAGAAATTGGAAAGTTGTGAATTAATAGGATATGATCTCTTCTTGGTTTGGGAAAATTGAGAATTGATTTACCTTCAGAATAGAAATATATCTGAAAGTCGTATTAGTCAATTAAGGAATCGGTTTCGTATGGCTAGAACATGAATTTCTTCTTATCACAGAAATGTAGGTGGAAGGTTCATGATTCTTAAGCTGGGTTAAATACGAGAGTTTTAATCCATAGGCACTAATTCTTGACTAGCAACCGAAGGAAAAATTAACCAATTTGTATCAATAAATTGCTTTCCTTCATGTTTGTTTTAGCCTCAGCATGCTCATTACTATAGTTCAAACTCAAATTGTACATTTGTTTTAGATTAGTATAAATTAGGAAACAAACTCCCAAAATCTTCTTGAAACTGTTGTCTACATTATTAGAGTTAGAGTTTATTAACACTTAATTATACCTTGGTACAAACCCTGTGGGATCGATACTTGGCTACTCTAGCCATTTTACTACTTGTTCGACCATGTGCACTTGCGTGTAGGCACTCCAAACCACCGAACAAGTTTTTGGCGCCGTTGCCGGGGACTGGCAATCGGTAAAATTGTTGTCTTAACTATTAGTTTACGATTTCTTATTAGTGTTGACAACTTGGTCTTAGCTTGTATTTTGCAGATATTAAATTATGTTGAACACTGGCAAGGGACAAGGAGCTGGTGGATTCACATTCAGAGCCGGAAAAACAATTCCATCGTCAAGGGAGAGAAGCTGTAGAGAGAAAGCTGCAGTTGCTCAGACAGACAATCTTGGAGCAAAAACAGAATCCACCCATTGTAAGGGAAGTGTTAGTGCCCGAAGAAATGGTAGCTAGGCCGGTTCGCGAAGTGGCAATCCCACATGCTAACAACGTTGCATCTAGCATTCGCAAACCTGAGCCAGGAGGGAGGTTCGAGCTTAAACAGAATATGGTGCAATTGTTGCATACCAGCGGGAAATTCACAGGTCTCCCTCACGAGGATCCACAACAACATCTCCAAAACTTTTTGGAGATAAGTGACACTTACATCCCCGCTGGAGTGTCACCCGATTATGTCAGGCTTACATTGTTCCCATTTTCACTTTTGGGAGAAGCAAAGAGATGGCTGAAAGCTAAGCCACCTAATTCCATCACTACTTGGGATGATCTTGCAAAGAAATTCTTGATACGATTCTTTCCATCCGGCAAAACAGCAAGACTTAGAAGTCAAATTCTAAGTTTTAAACAAAGAGAGGGGGAGAATCTGTATCAAGCTTGGGAATGATTCAAATCTATGTTGCGGGATTGTCCTCATCATCACCAATCCAATGATGTACTGGTGCATACTTTCATAGAGGGTTTGGAACCTCACACAAAAATCTTGCTAGACTCAGCAGCTGGAGGACAAGCATTACAAAAAACTTGTGCGGAGCTGTACACTTTGTTGAATCGTATTTCACAAGGAAATCCAGAATGGAATGCGGACTCTTCTAGAGGAGGAACAAGGAAAGCCGCAGGAGTCTTGGAAGTGGATGGTTTTACAGCTATCGCTGCACAGATAGCTGCGTTACAAAATCAACTCAATACCCACTTCAGCAATATGAGCAGGAATCATTCTCAAGCCCCAGTGAATGTAGTGCAGCAGATTTGGTGTGAAGTGTGCGGCAGTAATGAACATTCAGCTGAGTGTTGTGGTGCGAATCCTGATTCAGTAAACTTTATCGGTAATGTACAGAGAAATAATCACCAACAGTATGGCAACAACTACAACTCTAATTGGAGAAGTCATCCGAATTTCTATTGGGGTAGTAACAGCCATCAAGGGCAGAGTTCGAGTCAGGGAGCATAGAGAAATCAACGAGGGCAGCAGCACTATCAGTCGCAATACAAAAGCAACAATGCACCGCCTCCACCACCATCACCCAGTATCGAGGAAATCTTCAAAACGATGATAGCTAACCAAGCTCAATTGCAGGCTGACTATGTGAAATTGGCAGCCGATGTAAAGAACAATCAGTTAGCTACAAAGGCATTGGAGTACCAGTTTGGGCAACTAGCTGGAGCTCAGAACACCAGGACGAGAGGAGGACTCCCGAGTGACACTGACCCCAACCCCAAGCAAGTGAATGCAGTGACCACAAGGAGTGGTTTACAACTTAAGGAGGTGGAACCAAAAAGACCACCACAGCAGTCGGGAGCAGTGGAGAATGAGAGGGAACACAATGATGACAGGGGGAAGGAGAAAGAAGCTGAACCAGAAAGACCACCACCCCCATTCCCTCAAAGATTAAAGAAACACAAGGAGGAAGCGTGTTTCAAAAAGTTCATGGAGGTTCTTAAACAGGTTCACATTAATTTACCTCTTGTTAATGTTTTGCAGGGAGTGCCGAAGTACGCAAAATATATCAAGGACATCGTGGCAAACAAAAGCAGGTTGACGGAGTACGCTACGGTGGCGCTTACGGAGGAGTGCACTTCTCGGATACAAAATAGGTTTCCCACAAAGCTCAAAGACCCTGGGAGCTTTACAATTCAACTTACAATCGGGCAGAGTATCCGAGCTCGTCGATTATGTGATTTGGGAGCAAGCATTAACTTGATGCCGATATCGATATTCAAGAAATTTGGGCTAGGCAGTCCTAGACCGACAACGGTGACCTTGCAACTAGCGGATCGTTCTTTGGCCAGACCAGATGGCATTGTTGAGGACGTACTGGTGCAAGTGGGCTCCCTTATCTTTCCGGTTGACTTTATTGTACTGGATTTTGAGTCGGATGCGGAAGTCCCATTTATTTTGGGACGTCCTTTCATGGCGACCGGGAAAGCACTGATTGATGTAGCTGCAGGGCAGCTAACCATGCGGGCACATGACAAGGTGGAGATATTTGATGTGTACAAGGCCACGAAGCTTCCGGACGTGTATGAGGAACTCTCAGTGATCAACATGCTTGATCGAGCGAATATTACTCAGAGTGTTGATTCGCAAGAGCCAGTGGGAAAACCGCCAGTGAAGGACCCCCCAAAATTGAAATCGTGGCAAAAAGATCGAAGTGCCACGTTCTTAGTCAATGGGCAGCGATGTAAGTATTACTGGGGTGAGGACGGTAGTCGAGAGAAGACATCCGTCACCCTAGAGGATGACTAAGCTTCAATGACGTCGAGTCGCGACGGTAAACCAAGCGCTGCACGGGAAGCAACCCGTGAAATTGTTGTAATACTCGAGTAGATTTAGTAGAAGAGAAAAAAAGAAAAAAAATAGAAAAATAAAAATAAAAACAAAAATTGTATTTTAGGTGAAACCTATGAATTCTAACCAATTTCTTGTTGTGAGATGAATTTCAGGTTAAACGGAGGGCAAAAATGCAAAGGATCTCAAAGGAAAAATCAAGGTGAGAAAAATAATAAAAAGTGGAAAAATAGTGAGCCTGAGCGATGGCTCCGTTTCACAGAGGAGGGCCTCCGCATTACCCTCCATGACACGTTTAGGTTTAATTATGGAATTTTTAAATTCCAGAATACCTCCGCGTTGGCTCCGTGTGACGGATGGGGTGCTCTGTGTTACCCTTCGTGACACGTTGAGGCTTTAATCGCGATGGGTCACACCGGATCGCCGGGTGACCCGCGTGAAAATACCCCTTTTTAACCCCGAATTCCCTCAATTTTGCCTCATTTCTCACCCCCTCCGCGACAAACACCCAAAAAATCCCCCTTCCCCAATGTGACACGGACCTAGGCACAAGTTTTCTTCGACTTTTCTTCAATTTCATCGAACTAAAGGTATGTTCTCTACTTTCATCTCACTTCTTGTCAAATTTGTCGATTTTGAGCATGTAAAGTGAGTAAAACTTTCCCTAATTGTAATTTGATCTTGAATTCATTTAAGTTATTGTTGATTGAGGTTCATAGTATCATTTTGATTGTATGAACTTGATAAATACATGCTTGATCGAATTTTGGTGAAATATGTAGCTAGGGTTAGAATTTGATTATGAAGAAACTAAATGTGATTGAAAATGTGGAAATTATGGGTTGGGCACGTTGGGTAAGGTGAATTGTGTTGTGCTTGTTGTGAATATGCTAAATAAATGATGGATTTTCGGGAGAATGAAATTGTTCAATTGCATAGAACTTGGTGAATTGCATAGGTTGTGTTAACAGAAGTTTCTTTTTTGTTAAGTGCTATGCGATGAAATGGTATCGATGGTGATATTTGGATTAGCTGTATGAAGTCTGAGTAGTACGTAGAATTTATTCCATCGAATTCTCTGAATGCACGAGGCATGTTGTTGTTTTTTTTTAATTGGACAGTGAGGATTATCTTGCCCTAATGTCGTAATTGTGGCTAAAGACTAAGTGTGGGGTGGCCTAGCTTAACCCAACCTTAGTCGAAGCTAATTTTAATTTGAATAACATTGGGACTGTCTATTTGATTTGACAGGAACAATGGCAAGCAGGCAAGACAAAGGAAAGGGCGCATCTACATCGGGCGCCGGAAGGAAAAGAATTAGACTGGGAACAGCAGTCCCAGCAGCACTAGCGGTTCCGCGTGGCCAACGCCGTCAATACGAAACCCGATGGGTGACAAAGGAAGGGAAGAAATGGTACCCAAAGCATAAGGAGAGCAAATACTTCCCCGAGGAGCATATTGCAAGGGAGCCGTTGGCACAGGAGTTCCCCAGAATTGTACACCGGATTGACGCTGCCGGGCTGAACTTCATTTTTGAAGAGCCCAAGGAGTGCAATCTCCACCTGATTCGGGAGTTCTACGCCAACTGGAACCCGACACTCCGAAGTCACACCGTCAAAATAAGGGGGCAGGTAGTCACTTTTGAGCCTCATCACCTGAATGCCATTTTGGGGGCGTGGCACACAGACGCCCATGTATTCCAGCAGCTGAACATCACTCCACCATATGCAGATATCAGATGCACTCTGTGTGGAGCCCGTTCTACAGCACGGTGGAGCAGGCATAAGGAGAGGGGCTACCATCAAACACTGCCCTACTCTCAAATGAACAGGAAAGCCAGAATTTGTCTTAAGATTGTGTGTTCCTGCCTGATCCCGGGGGTGCACATGACAGATGTTACCCGGGATCTGGTGTGCTTGGTATACGCCCTGATGAAAGGGCTAGAGATTAATGTCGGGGCGGTGATTATCTCCGCCATGAAGAGAGCCAAGGTGTCATGACAGATGTCACCTGCGACATGCTCTTGATGATCAGTATATGGCCTGCATGTTCGGGATGCAGATGCTACAGTGGCGTATAGGCGGGAGGCCACCAACAGAAGATGAGCTGTGGCAGCTAGAGTTGGACTACCCCTTCGGCGAAAATGCCAGGGCTCTATGCCAAGTGGGGCCAACTTTTGTGGAACCCGTAGATGATGATGTCCCCACAGATGAGGAGACACACCGTGATGACTCAGATGTTGAGTCAGATGAGGACAGCGGGGGTGATTCGGATATGGGGGACGAGGCAACCGCACCTGATGAAGAAGTGGAATACTTCGATTGATCAGGGAGTTTCACCACCTACTCTTGTGCTATGCTGAATTTTGTGAACACTGGGGACAGTGTTCGATTTAAGTGTGGGGTGGGAGTAGTTAGGTGCTGGTTGTTTTGTTGTTGTTTATGTTTATGTTTTGTTGTTGTGCCTGTGAAAAATTGTGACCCTTTGATTTTGATGTTTATGTTTTGTATTGTAATTTTGTATTGTAATTAATGTGAAGTTGTTGTGTGTTGTATGGAATTGTTGTTAGATGGTTGTGTAAATATTTTTGTTTTATCGAAATTATCGATATTTTTAAAATTTTTCGTGAAATTTTTTTTTTAATGATTGGGTTTCTCGGCGTTTGTTTTCGGTGCTTTTACCGAGAATAGTCCCATTGAACTTAAGTCATAAATAGTGACCGTTCCCTATGATGGATGTATGACGACCGTCTTAAGGGAAATGTAGTCGATAGGAGTAGATTTCTTTTGTTCTTTTTAATTTTTTTTCTTTTGTTTGTTTGTATCCCAAACGTGTTGTTACTTTATGGTTCGAATTCTGGTTGCATGTTGTACATGATATTTAGAATGCAAAGGTGATTCGTATGAAAGCATACAACTTTGTAAACATGTTGAGATACCTAGACCGTAGAGTTCGATTCGATGTGATGGAGGCTTAATGTTTGAATTCTTGTAATTAGCTAATTGAAGAGTCTGTGAATATGTCTTGAGTTGAGCATGTGCAATGAGAGTGTGGTGAGGTTTCGATTCTTCCATGCTATTTTGAAGTGTCTAGAACTTTCCTGGTGTGTGTACAAAACGAAATGAAGGATGTGTATGGTAGGAAAGGATGTAGGCATTTCTTTGATTTAACCGAAAGTTTTTTTTCATTATCGTACCTACCTTGAATGTACATCCTAGTTAGCCCATTGAGCCTTTAGCCTATTTTTTCTTTTGTCAAAAAGGTACAAACCGAGCTTAACCCCTTCTTTTCATTATCCGTGAATTTGATCCAAAACTCTTAAGCGCTCAAGAAAAGAAATTTTCCCACAGTGTCAAGGAGTGGTAATTGTGAAAACAAAGGAAAAGCGGAAGTGGTGAAAGTAAAGAAAAGGTCAAAGGTGCACTTGCCGAATCTAATAAAATGAAGATGTATAACTAATCTTTGTTATTAAATCGAGTGTGCTTAAAGATATGGGAACAAAAATAAAGAAAGGCTTCAAGAAAGGGGAGGATGAAGGAAGAAACAATACCCATAATGTGGTGGGATGTATGGAACAACGCTTAAGGGTGCTAGTTGCTATTATTGGTTAGCCCAGTATGTACTAGTTCCTTAGCTTACATTACAACCCGTTAAGTCCTACGTGATCTTACCTCACTCGTCCTTATATTAGTGGAGTAATACACTAGAGGCAAGCTTATGGGTCATGACATGATGCATGTGAATTCTTTGGGAGAGAGAGCGAAATTGTGTTCATATGCCTCTACATATAATGTTTTTGAGATCATATGATTGTAAAGGCGGAAATTCTCTTGTGTTGTGAAGGCACATGCTTGACGAGAGATTTAATTTCATGTCAGATGTCTTGATCAGTTGATTCGTATGAGTTTGCCGAGATCGAGAGTAGACTCTTGAGTCTAGGAGGTCTTAATGTGTTGAATGTCATTGTATTGATGAGACTATGCATGTTTTCTTGATGATTTTCTATGTAAATAATCGGCATAACCGTAGCTTGAATTGTCGAGCCAAAGTAGCTATTATTGGGTGTCAATTGCATGAGATGTGAGATTATTGTTCGAGGAAGAACAAAGTTTTAAGTGTGGAGTAAGTGATCTTGGGCAGAATTATATGCCCAAGTGATACTCAAATGCTTCATTTCGTCTTGTTTATCCATTGATAGTTGTACATTCTCATGTGATTTGTAGTTAAAATGTGAATTTATACTAACCAACATGATTAGTGTTGTTTTGCAGGAAAAATGTAATTTTAGGAAGCTAAGATGCATGTTGGGAGAAATCGGGAATAGACTCGGAAGCGAGCAGTGGAAAAGGCCAAGGTTATGCAGCAAATTAAGGGGCTCCGCGATGGAGCCAAGTCACGCTGCCATCGCGGATGCATTCTGCCCCGGATGATAAAAATAGGCCAAGTTCCAGTGAAGGTCCACGTTGGGGACGTGGCACGTTGGCCAAGCCCCGCGTTGCACGCCCTGGCACATTGGGCATAATTACCTGGAGGACCGAATTCCAGTGAGGGTCCGCCTTTGTGGCGTGTCACGGAGGTAGTGCTCCGTAATGCACTCCGTGACACATTGCTTGTTATTCCGGAAAAAATTCCCACTAGTATAAATAGCACACTTAGGTTTATTTTTGATTATGCTGACTTGGTTGAGAAAGAACGTGGGTTACAGGAAGTTGAGGGGACGAAATTCTTAGGGTTCTTCTCTATCTCTTTCTTCCTTATTTCAATTATTTGTATGATTTACACTCATTTAACGATGTTTAATCCACAAATGAGTGGCTAAATTCACTTCTTGCTGAGGTTAAGAACATTTGTAGTGGAGTGTAATTATTGATCATTTTGATTTTTCATCTTTTCTTCCATGGTTGTTCTATTAATTCTTGTTCTTACTGCATTAATGTTTGGCCAATATTAATATATATCTAAAAAATCCGGTTTGCGCTCGAAAGAGAAAGAAATTGGAAAGTTGTGAATTAATAGGATATGATCTCTTCTTGGTTTGGGAAAATTGAGAATTGATTTACCTTCAGAATAGAAATATATCTGAAAGTCATATTAGTCAATTAAGGAATCGATTTCGTATGGCTAGAACATGAATTTCTTCTTATCACAGAAATGTAGGTGGAAGGTTCATGATTCTTAAGTTGGGTTAAATACGAGAGTTTTAATCCATAGGCAATAATTTTTGACTAGCAACCGAAGGAAAGATTAACCAATTTGTATCAATAAATTGCTTCCCTGCATGTTTGTTTTAGCCTCAGGATGCTCATTACTATAGTTCAGACTCAAATTGTACATTTGTTTTAGATTAGTATAAATTAGGAAACAAACTCCCAAAATCTTCTTGAAACTGTTGTCTACATTATTAGAGTTAGAGTTTATTAACACTTAATTAGATTATTACCTTGGTCCAGTCCCTGTGGGATCGATACTTGGCTACTCTAGCCATTTTACTACTTGTTCGACCACGTGCACTTGCATGTAGGCATTCCAAACCACCGAACATTAGGATTTACCTTGGTGGAGCCTCTTCGAATTTCATTGAGGAAGGGTAAGAAAATGGCTTCAGCATGCTACTCCTCAATTGAAAAGACAAAGGAAGCTGAGGCAAAGAAAATACAAGGATGGACTTTGGTGTTTGAATCATAGGAAGCTTAACACCCCGTGTCTCCAAATTTGAAAGATTAGGTTGCAAGGATGAAAGTGAAGCCTTTGAGCAAATTGAAGGAGATGTCACCACCTCAAAGACCTCTGTCTTCATCACTTGGGGACCACAAGGAAGTCATTATTAGGAAAGAGGTTGTTGGAACATGAAAAGAATAGTTTTTATGAAGGAGTTGATGACAAGGATATCCATAGTTCTTTCGCATCGCATATGAAGAGAAAGGTTGTAGTATCAATCACCATAAAGGGTTTATTAAAGGTGAAAAAAAGTACCATTATTTTCACCAATCAAACACATAGAGAGATAAAAGAGGAGCAAAAAGAAGCCATCACTCCCTTTGAAGGAAGTCAAAAGGAAGATTCAAACTTTTTCCAAACATCCTATCATATAATAGTGGAAGACAGTTCGTGCCTCGATGATATGGATGATGATGTTCAGGAGGCTCGCTCTCAACGAGAAAATGGAATAAAATCAATTGTAGATGATTCAATTAACTAAATCTGGGCACTATGGAAGATCCGTGCCCAACTTCATTAGTTCACTTCTTACACCTCAAGAAGAGGGGGAATACGTCGAGCTATTGGTCAAGTACAAAGATGTCTTTTCTTGGTCATACAAAGAAAGGCCAGGCCTTAGTACTAGGTTAGATTTTCATCATTTAGGTATCAAAAGTGTATTACGTGCTATAAAGCAATCACAACTAGTGTTTTTCCCTGAGTTGGTAACACAAATTGAAGCAGAGATAAACAAGCTCATCAAAGCAGAATTTATCAGAGAATTGAAGTACCCATCATGGATCTCAAACATTGTACATGTTAACAAGAAGAATGGTCAAATACATATCTATGTTGATTTTCAAGACTTGAAAAAGGCATATCCAAAAGATGACTCCCACTACTAATCATTAAGCTCATGGTTGACGCTACAACTAGGCTTGAAGCTATGTCATTTATGGATAGGTCCTCGTGATATAATCAAATTAGAATGTCTCTAAAATATGAAGAATGCATTACCTTCCAAACTCCAAAAGGGATATATTGTTACAAGATGATTCCTTTTGGTCTAAAGAATGCTAATGTCACTTACCAATGTGCAATGCAAAACATTTTTTATGACAAGCTTCATAGGAGGGTGTAATATTATGTTGATGACTTGGTGGTATAGACAAAGCATAGAAACAACCATCTTGAATACCTTCGAATTATTTTTGAGAGGTTAAAGAAAGTTTATTTAAAGATGAATCCACTCAAATGCGCATTTGGAGTTACATCGTGAAAGTTTCTTGGCTTTATTGTGCGTCACCATGGAATTGAAGTCGATCCTGTGAAGATTGATGCCATCAGAAAATGTCTGAGCCAATGAACTTAAGAGATCTCCACAGACTACAAGGAAATCTGGCTTTCATTCGTAGGTTCATCTCTAACTTGGTTAGACGATGTCAACCCTTCAACCATCTAATGAAGAAAGATGTCCCTTTCCACTGGGACCAATCATGTTGAAATACTTTTGAAAGCATCAAAAAGATACTTTTTGGATCCACCTATGTTAGGGCCACCAACTCTTGGAAGGCCACTGATACTCTACATTGCATCACAAGAACAATCACTTGGGGAACTTCTTGTTCTAGAGAATGAGGCTAACAAGGAGCAAGAATTGTAATATGTAAGTCGAACCTTGATAGAAGCTGAGTTGAATTACATGTCCATTGAGCAAAACATTGCTTTATGCGATAAAGAAACTAAGGAATTATTTTGAAGCATACACCATCACACTGATTTCTTAAGCTGATCCCATGAAGTTTGTAATGACTCAGCCAGTTCTCTCAGGATGTCTAGAAAAATGATCTATATTATTTAACCAATATAATATCGTATACACGCCACCAAAGGCCGTGAAGGGGAAAGCACTTTCCAATTTCCTTGTCGATCATCCTCTTAGAGAAGAACAGGAGATTCTAGATGAGTTTCCTGATGAAGATGCATTGTTTAATGAAGAACTATCAGCATAGTTGATGTTCTTTGATAGATCTACACATTAAGATGGTGCAAGGGAAGGAGTTGTGTTGATATCCCCAGAAAGACTAATCTTTCCATTTTCATTTGTTTTGGGTGAAACATGTTCCAGTAATGTCACGGAGTATCAAGATTTAATTATTGTCCTTGAAATGACATCAGATATGAAGATTCCTCTATTGATATTTACGGTGACTCTAAGTTGATCATCAATCAACTCTTGGGGAGTTAACAAGGTGAAGAAGGAAGATCTTTTGTCATATCACCAATATGCTAACCTTTACTTGAAAGGTTTGATCAAGTGTTCTTAAACCACGTTCCAAGAGAAAAAAATTGCATGGTTGATGCTTTGGCTAACTTAGCCACAACGATGGCACTCGAAGAGAATGAGTCAACAAAGGTGTGTGTATGTCATCAATGGGTCATTCCTGGTTGTGTTGATCTTCAAATCAATAAAAGCCACCATACATCCATTCGAGTGATTAAAGAAGAAGATTGGAGGTAACCATTGATTGAATATCTCCAACATGGAAGGCTTCCCGAGGATCAATGAAAAAGAGAAGACATTAAGAGAAGGGCACCATGATTCTTCTTCCATAAGGGAATATTATTTTTTCGTTCTTATGAGGCACTATTCCAACAGTGTCTTGACAAATAGGAAACTCAACAAATGATGGAGGAAGCACATTTTGGAACTTGTAGAGTATACCAATCAGGACCTAAACTTCATTTCTGCATCATGAGGATGGGATACTATTGGCCAACAATGATGATGGACTGTCTAGAACATGCCAAAAGTTATCAAGCATGTCAATTCCATGCTAATTACATCCATAAACCTCCAGAGCCTTTTCATCCAACTATAGCTTCATGGCATTTTGACACATGGGTACTTGATGTTGTTGGACCACTCCCAAAGTTGTCAAAAGGGCAAATGTACATCTTGGCTGCTACTGACTATTTCTCGAGATGGGCTGATGTTATGCCATTAAAATAAGTGAAGAAGGAAAATGTTATTGATTTTATCATGTCAAATAGAATTTTTAGGTATCGCATACCAAGATGCAGAATTACTGATAATGGAATGCTTTTCAGCAATAAGCTCATGAGGAGTTTCTGCGAGGAGTTCAGTTTTAAGCAGCATAAGTCTTCAATGTACAATGCACCTGCCAATGGCCTTGCCGAAGATTTTAAAAAGACACTTGGTAAGTTAAAGAAAGTATTTGTGAAGAATAAAAGGGACTGGCATGAGAAGAATGTTGAATCTATGTGGGCTTATTGTACAACCTTCAGAACTGCTACACAAGCAACTCTGTATTCATTAGCGTATGTCGTAGAAGCAGTCCTTCCGCTAGAGCAACAAATTTCATCATTGCAAATAGTGATCCAATAAGGACTTGCAATTGAAAATAATGATCAACTTCGTCTAGCAGAATTAGAGGAATTAATGAGAAAAGATTGAAGCGCAACAAAGATTGGAGTGTTATCAAGCTCAACTTACTAAAGTTTTCAACAAGAAGGTGCGGCCACGATCGTTTCAAGTGGGAGACTTGGTCTTAGCAGTTCGGAGACACATAATCCTCAAGAGATGCATCAGTGACAAGTTTCCATCAACATGGGATGGGTCATATATCGTGAAAGAAGCATATTCAAGTGGCTTATATAAAATCATCGACCAAGATGGTTTAACAGTCGGTCCAATCAATGGAAAGTTTCTGAAAGTACTTCCAGTGAAGGTCCCCTATTCTCCTTAAGGCACGAGTATAAAGTGCATGTCACTCTTGGCCCCCAAGAGTATAAATTGTACACGACATAAGAAAAATAGTCCGCTAGGTTAAAAAAACCTCAAAAGAGGTGGCCTAGGAAAAAATTAAGGCACACACACAAAAATATTAATAATAACTCACCTTCCTGAACTACATTATGACTTGATCCTCTTCACCGACGTATGAAGGCAGCTTGGAGATTTTACTCTAAGTTCAATCACATGAGTTTAAAAAAAGGAGGGTTGCATCATTACGTGATCATCACAATATCTCTTTGAAGTGGCATAGATATCACGTGAATTAGGTATTCCTTCTCAAAAATTTCCACAGACACGCAAAGAAGCATATTCAAGCAAGAAAGAATCTGAGCTGATTTCAATGTTATATCTGTATAAATCTGTAAAGGTTTTGACAATGATTTTTACACATATTGTAGCTATTGAATTCATGTTTGCACCCAAAAAAGGGCTATGATTCATAGACTCCTACACCGAGTTATGAATTTCTTACCATAACCATTCATCATTGTGAAATAGAGCATCAGATTTTGAAATTAATTTGAGATGACTTCAAGGACATTTCATTATAAGTTCGTAATGGTTTTGACCGTGATTTTTACATGAATTATAGTTATTGGATTCCTCTTTGAAACAAAAAGAATGGTTTGTGATTCATAGGCTCCTACGCTGAGTTATGAATTTTCTACCTGAGCTGCTCAAAGCTGCAAAATAGATCATTAGGTGTCAAATTGATCTGAATTCAATGACATATCTATACAAGTTAATAAAGGTTTTGACTGTGATTTTTACCTATATTTTAGTTCTTGAAATCCTCTTTGCAAAGAAAAAAACAGCTCGTGATTCAGAGACTGCTTCATCGAGTTATGAATTTTCTACTACAACTGCTCAAAATTGCAAAACAGACATGTCAGATTCAGAAATTAATTTCAGAAATTAATTCTGATCAATTCAAAAGGAATTATAATCTGCATTTTTGATACAGACCTTTGAATCCCCTTTCTTTGGATCAAGCAATTTACAGCCTGAGATACCCCTAGCTTGACATATTATTTTTTACGATGCAAGGGTACGGAGCTGGCAAGTCCATGTAACAACAGGTGCAACTTTGTCGCACTAATCAAGCCATAATGGCTACTCGTCCAACCGCACTTGCTGAATCTTTTGGTCTGCATAGCTTCTCAAACTTGGCAAAGAGTATCATCAACTAGTGCTGCCATGTGTCAAATTCTTCTTTGCCAAGGTATTGAAATAATTTTGCCATGCCAGATCTTAAAGGACGCTCTATAAACTTCTTCGCCAAGATGCAAGGAGTTTTCTAGGCCAAGACCTGAGGGGATAGGCTCAAATTTTCTCATCAAGGATAGAAAAAAAATGTCTCTCCAAGTTTCTTGTTTCCAAGTCATGAGAGGGGATGCGCCATGAATTTCTCACTAAAACCTCAACTGAAAAGTGAAGCGTCAAATGGTTCCTCGCCAACTTCAAAGAATTTTTCTTGGACAATCTAAGCTAATCTTCCATCTTTAGGATAGGTGTACTCCATAAAATCATGTTTTGGTAAGATCAAATGGCTCATGATTTTAACACTCCAAGCTCACGATACAAACATTTTGGAGAGGGTGCATAAAGCTGAAATCAGCATTCCAGGCGTGTAGTCAACTTAAAAAATTATTTCCCATCAATCTCGAAAGAATTTTGTTGTGGTTCTTATACATATTGTAGTTCTTGGAGTTATTTGCAACAAAAGATGTAGCTCATGATTTCGTTGCTCCTACTCTGAGTTATGAATTTTCTATCATAGACGCTCAAAAGCTATTAAAAAAAAAGGAATTGAATAAGGTGGAATTCAAGATGACATTGAAGCAATATCTGTACAAATATGAAAACATTTTGATCATAATTTTTACACATATTCTAGTTCTGTGAGTTATCTTCCCAACAAAATAAAAATCTCATAATTTTGATACTTCTACCCCAAGTTACGAATTTTCTACCAAAGACACGCAAAGCTGAAAGTTGAGGGAGAAAAAAATGATGGCTAAGTTTAAAAAGAATATCTGCAAAAATCCGAAGATCCTTTGGCCGTAATTTTTACACATATCATAGTTCTCTAAATTATCTTTCCAATAGAATAAGGATCTCATGATTTTGATACTTCTATCTCGAGTTATGAATTTTCTATTGTAGATGCGCAAAGCTGAAAAGTTAAGGGAGAAAAAATTCAAGCTGAGTTAAATATATATATATATATATATATATATATATATATATATATATATATATATATATATATATATATATATATATATATATATATATATATATATATATATATATATATATATATATATATATATATATATATATATATGTATGTATGTATGTGTATGTATATGTATGTATGTATGCATGTATGTTGCACATGTTGCAAGCTTGTGAATTATCTTTCCAACGGAGCAAATGGCTCATAATTTCGAGTTATTAATCTCCCATCACAAATGTCAAAGTGGAAGGGTTGGGGAAGGTAAAAATCTGGCTGGCATGTTGTATTCGAAAATAAAAAGCAAGTAGCAAAAAAATTATTTGAATGCAAAATTAAGAAAAATACATCTAAAGGAACGATGTAACTTTTATTTCTCCAATAGGGCTTGTCACTACATCATGATAATATTCACAAAAACAAAGACAAAATAATGAAAAGGGAGAAAACATTCTTATGCAGAAACAAAAAATTAAGGAAAAAGCTTAAAGCTAAGGATCTAGTGGAGACTTATCTTAGTGTCTACCTTCAGCTTAGCTAATTCTTTTATTTCTGTTTCAGGCAATAGAATTAATCTCATCTTCAGTGGTGGTGATATTCTCTTGATTTTCGGACAATTTCTTTCGATGATCCTCCTCAATGAGCATTGTGGTCTTTTTATTCTTAGATTTCCAGGCCTCTAGATCCTTTTTAGCTCATGCAAGGACTTTTTTAAGCTCTCCTGTGTGCTTGTCCACCTTGATTTTTCCTCATTTGCAATATGAAGGAGTTGTTGCATAGAAGAAAGCAGCTCTTGATGAGAATCTCTAGTTATCTTCTGAGAGGTAGACAACCTCGTGACATCTTAATCTCCATGTTTCTTGAAAAATCTTCAAGAAGAAGCTCCAAAAGGGAAAGGTCGACAAAGTTGACCTCCTAAATCCCTTTAATAATTAGGACAACACCTTTCTCCAACTCTTTAATGATTTCCGAGGATTCGGTAGAGAATTTTGTGATCCATTCACACAAGGTATGCCACATCCCAGAGACATAAGAAAGTTTGAAGTTTGAAATAGGCTCTTGTGGTTCAAAATTTGAGGCAACATACTGCAAAGGTCAAAATAGATGCTTGGAGATATTATGATATTTAATCTTATTTTCTCCAGCCTCCACATCTATAATTAAGACAAGTTGGGAAAGTTCAATATTTTCTGAAGGAGGGAGCATCAACTTTATCGATGGATCCTTATTTGTAGTTTGATTCTTGACGTCATCAAGTGAGAGGTGAGTAACTCTTCATCACATTGGAGGCATTTGGGATTGTAATGCAATTTTCAAACATATCATCACCAAATACATCACTAGAAATGCCCCTAAGACTCAACTAAACAAAATGGGGTTAATATTGAGTAAACAAGCAAGTTTAGTGAAATATTAAAGAAATAATTTTTATCTGATGTGCCAATTCAGTCGATGGAATTGTAGAACCAATGGCACCATCCTTAAAAATTACGGTATTAATACTAATGGAATCCAAGTCAACGAACTCAGAATGCTGGTCGCTTAAATCCTTGGGTTTTTTCTTCAAGCGCTTCCGATGTTGTTCTTGATTAACATTTCTCTCATTTGAGCTACAGGTTGCACTAGTGATCCCATCCCCATTGAGTGAAATAGGTGGTTTGGATGTTCCGCTACAAAATGGCATAATACCTAGTGATTTTTCAGCACCTTTACCTGATGAGCTAGAAGGTTTTTTTTTAGTGAACAATGTCAATTGCCTCAGAAATGGTGGTAGTTGTTGCATTGGGGGTCAATGAAGAACGCTTAACTCCTTTGTCGACTTGGAAGAAACTTTAGTAGTTTGCGGAGGGTGTCACCTTGGACTTTGAAGAGTGACAAAGCTTTCCTTGACCATTAAACTAATGTTGATTTTTTTGGTAGACAAGGGGAATCATCCTTCCTCGGACCTCTCAAAATAATGTGGGTACTTTGTCTCAACACGCTCCCTCGATGGGTAGGCCACCAGTCCAAATACTCACGGTAATTAAAGGCCCCTTGTCTGACAGATGCATTGATATGATGAGCTTTGATGAGTTTCTAAGAAGAACACAAGAATTTCAGAGCTGCATAAAAGCTAGCAGTGAACCATGATAATGGTGTTGTATGAGAACGCCAGAAATATCTTGATAAAATCCAAATCATCAACTAAATCGATGAGGGCTATAAAGTTCCACAATCAGATCATCATCATGCCTCAAAGTTTCGAAACTTGAACAAGGGCCTATGAAGAAATCACTCTAGAAATTAGATAGTTTGCTACTATCCTCAATATGCAGCTCTTTTCCTTGTAGCAGGGCCCAATGATAAAGGTTTTGTACATGCACTTTTTGAATAACTTGCGAGCATCAACAAGGTCAAAATATTTTGCCATCTTCTCTCCAGAAATCTTCAACATTCCCACCCCTCATTGTGGACAGTTAATGCGGTAATAAGTTTCAAAATACTAACCTATCCATCCAAAAACATAATGAATAGGAAAGATTACGTTGTAGGAACCCAAGTTTGAAGAAGTGAAGATCTCTCTAAGGCTGCAATAGGTGCTTGCAAGAACCGAAACCTCCAAAGAAAAATTTTCTCCATGAGCCATCAAGCTTGCAACTTTAAAAATGCTAGCACAAACACAATCAGCCTTCTTGATGGGAAGCACAAATTTATAGAGCCAACATGCAAGGAAATCCACCAAGTAAGTCTTATCTCTGAGTGATTCTTCTATGCCTAGCTCGACAAAAAGGACATTCTCCTCTCCGGTTTGTGGTAAAAAACTCATGTCAATATTTCCTAAAGGATCATGATTCATCTACGTTCGTTCGGTTCTTAGATAACTTTTCTGAAGGCTCAACATATATTCTCGATCCTCGAAACCAGAACATGGTCCAATCACGCAAGGGAACTTTGTCAATGACACCTTCTATAAGTTGGTAAAATGTCGACTCCTTAGCCGAGGGTATAACATCATCATAAAAGGACCCATGAAGAGAAAGGCCTCCAATGGTTCTCAAGTCCCATAAAGATATGGATAACTCTCCAATAAAAGAAGCAACAGTGTTGGTGGATGGACGCCAATTTTCACAAAAGACCTGGAGTACGTTCTCATTATGGTCATATGTGAACATTGAAGAGAAGATAGCATCATAAATTTTGATGTAGTACAAAGTGTCACACCCCACCTGGGGTGTGACACAAAGTCTCCTTGCTACGGGAAAGCACATATTCTACCCACTCCCAATAGCCATACATATAGCGAACATCACCATTTGGAAGGAGGAACACACCAACAGCTAAGATTCTCATCACGACGAGGAGGACTAGCAATAATAACATTTTGATGAGTGAAAGACTTCAAAGAGGGGAACTTTTTCATTCATAATTTTTCCTGAGATGTTATCCACAATGTCCTTCATTTCTATCATTGACCATTCCATGATATGGAGAGAAGTGCCCAGCGGCTTTCTAACAAGGGGAAAGACACCAATTACCGGAGGATGAATTTTCAAAGTGATAACTTTGGCACATGAATTTTGCTTATTATCCAAGATCTCAAGACAAAGGTGCAGTCTCTCACAGTCACTAAAATATATTCTCATGGATGGAATCAAGATCACAAAATGCCATTCTTGAAAAATATAGAAATTACCTTGGTGAAAAACACAAACTCAAGAAATTAGAAATTGAAAATAAAAATATGAAAGTTAAGGTTTTTAAAAAGAAATAATTTGTAGCAATGCAAGATTAATTCGACCACAATTCTTTTCTATGTTATAGAACCTCGTTTCTAGTTTCCAAAAAAAAGTAAATGGCTTACGAGTTCGATTTTTCTATGAGAGATACGAATGTTATACAACAAGTGCAAGAAATCTGAGACGGCAATGACACAGTGGTTCAACACAGAAGAAAGGAGAATGATGGTGGCTTCTATGGAGCAATGAATACCTCTCACTTTCCCTTTCACCTTTGTCATTGTTCAACAAATCTTTGTATCAACAATGATGACTGTCGGGAAGTAATCGAAGAGGACCCATGAGAGCATCAACAACAAGTTGGCTCTCGTAATGAAGAGAAAATAGGACCTTGTGCTAGTGTACCAAAGGAACTTAAGACTGGTGTCGCGGTAGCCCCTCTGCCAGAGCAACCAAAAGAGGAGAAGACCACCACCACCTCTCCGAAAGTGATGACCATTGACAAGCAGGTTAACGGAGAAGATGGAGAGATGAAGGTGAAAGATGAGAAGGTAACTGGGGATCTTGAAAAATTCAATTCTCTTGGATCATTGCTCATGGAGAGTGAAGTAGCCAAGGATTCATCAGTGAAAGATGAAAATACCCCAAAAACCACAGACAAGAAACCAGAAGAAGCAAAGGTATCAGATGAAACTGATGCCAAACAACCAATAACTGCTAAAGAGAAATCAATATAGACTCTAATTCAAGAAGAGCTTCAATGATATAATGCCTATGTTTTCTTTGGTTGTTTACTTGAGGGTCATGGAAAAATTGTAGCAAAAACATATAGGGAGACTTTTTGCATAAACTTTCAAGGGGATAACTTTTTCTTTTGAAGTATCTTGTACTTTGGTATTTCATATCATTATTGGAGAAGCTTATATAGAGATTCTTATAAACTATTTCTATAGCTTTTACAAGGAAAGTTATGGTCAAATGAAAGAAGGAAGCCAGATTTAGGATGATTGAAATCACCTTCCATTTTTGAAGTCGTATATATATGGAAAGATTGAACTAACAACTTAAGGAAAGAAGAATAACTTAATTTAGAACGTGAATTAAGGTAAATCTTTGAAGAATTTTTCTTTCATGGTAATTGAAGAAAATCTCTAACATGATATCAATTTCCAAGTAGCTGGCTCATCAATTGAGAAACTACCATATTGAAGGAGATTCTCTTAAGTGAGGATTTTGATTCTTGAACACCAAAGGAATTAAGGTAAATCTTTGAGGGAATTTTCTTCCTTGGTAATTGAAGAAAATTCCTGACAGAATACCAATACCCAAGCAGCTAGCTCATCAATCAGAAAACTACCATATTGAAGGAGATTCTCTTTAGTGAGGATTTTTTATTCTGGGACACTAAAGGAAATTTTTTTTAATTCAAAATTCAAATTAATTGTTCTTTTTGTTCCAATATTTACCAATGGGCAAAAAGCTTTAAGATAATATGAAGGAGATAGTTTCTCACATTCAGACTTATCCAAGAAGAGCACGAGTACAAAAAAAATCAAGTTGGTCATTTTTTTCTTCATACACTTAAAATAATATCAAGTTTGTTATCAAACCCCAAATTCGAGGAAGTACGACTAGCACCTGGTGCCACACTTGGCCAAGTGAACCCTGTAAAAATCTAACGACAATAGGCCAGAATCGATGAGGTTCGGCAACTCAACAACTAAAAATTAGAGTAGGATGATAGACTATAGCAGAAGTTGGTTTAACGACTAACCAAAAGTTATACAATATGTCATCAAGGCCACAAAATGAAAAATTAACTATACAATAAGGCCTACCTTCCCTACCATAACACTACGACCACAACCGATGTCTATAAGCCTCTAGGAATACATCAGTAATCAAATGATTAGACAAGGCCCCGAATTACTTTTAACTCAAACATCTGGAAACTTCAAAAGACCTGGAGCGTATTGACTCAACTGAAACTCCGCTCAGCGACACCTGCAGGCATGAATGCAAGGCCCCGACTAGGGCGTCAGTATAATAATCTATCAAGTATGAAAGGCAAAAACAACTACGGGACTCAGATTAGAGATCAACAGATATACCTGCTCGGTGCTTTGGTAGGGGTTAAAAACCGACACGCAAGTGCACGTGGTCAAACAAGTAGTAAGTGGCTTTAGTAAGCCAAGTTTCGATCCACGGAGACTCTGGATAAGTGAAATTTGCTTAAGTATACTATATTCTATCTCACTTCTAAATATGCTGACAACAACGTAACCAAAATTTCAATAATTTGTTTTATAATTTCTATACTATAACTACTAACAATTATCTACTTTGAATTTAAACTATGGATATGAGCATGCCGAGGTTAAGAACATGTAATGAAACTGATTATAATCATACATTGGTTAATCTTTTCTTCCAGTTGCTAGCCAAGAACATTAGCCAAGAGATTAAAACTCTCGTATTTAATCTCACTTAAGAATCATAAACCATCTGTCTACATTTCTGTGATCAAATGCAATTCATGACCTAGCAATACAATTCCGGTTCCTAAATTGACTAATACGGCTTTCAAGTATATTTCTATCAGGAAAGCACATCAAAACTCGATTTTCCCAAATCAAGTAAAGAACAATATCCTATTAATTCACAACTTTCCAATTTTGTCCTCTCTCGAGTGAAATCGGACTTTTTAGATATACATTAATGTCGGCCACACACCAATGCAGTAAGAACAAGAATTAATAGAACAACATGGAAGAAGAAGATGAAAAACCATATAATTCAATAATCATAATTCATCACAAGTGTTCATAACCTCAGCAAGGAAGGGAATTAGCCACTCATTTGTGGATTAATCATCCTAAAACAAGTGTTAATCATACAAACAATTGAATTAGAGAAGAAAGAAGGAGAGAAAAAACCCTGAACTTTTCGTCCCTCAACTGCCTGTAACCCACGTCCTTGCTCCACCAAGTCTGAATTTCTGAAAAATAAACCTAAGTATGCTATTTATAGTAGTAGGACTCTTTCCCGGAATAACAAGCAACGTGTCACAGAGTGCATCGCGGAGCATGGCCTCCGTGACACGCTACGGACGCGGAAGCCCTCTGGAAATCACCCGAAATTGGCCCGGGCAGCACCCTGCCACGTTGGCAGCGTGTCACGCTGCTTGGGCAGCGCGTTGGCAGCCCTTGGTCGCGGAGGCCACCTGCCGTGGCACGTTGCCAACACGCAGGTGGGCTGTTGTGAGCGGCCTGCCTGCTGTGGCACCTTGTCGACGCGCCGGTGGGCTGTTTTGTGCCTCCTCTTTGCCGACGTTCGCGTGTTGATTCCGTTTCCAAGCCTCTACCTCACCAACTCATGGATTATTTTCTCAAAAGTCATCAAAACCTACAAAACAAAGGCTAATCATGTTGGTTAGCACATATCTTTACTTTATCTAAAATTACATGAAAATGTATACAATAATCTTAGATAAACAAGACTAATTTAAGTCGTAAAGCGTATCTCGGGCATATATTTTTGCCCGTGATCAATACCTAATATTGCAGGAGGAGAAACTCAACTTAAGTAAACACATAGAACCTACTTGGCCCCCATAAGCTTGGCAAGTACAAGAAAGAACACAAATAGAACCTACCTGACCCCCATAAGCCCGGCAAGTCCAATAAGTAAACAACAACCCGCGAGACGATACAACTCACCTGTAATCACCTCTGGACCTTTCAACGGCCTCAGCTAACACCAGCCAATATCTAGCATCCACTGCTATCAGATAATAGATAACACAAGCAACAATCACAATATAATTCCAAGAAAATCAAAAGTAAACACTAGTCAATCAACATCATCAAACAAGCACTGTCAGACCCTCTCTCGACTGCGTACAATTAGCAAAGCACCATCCATTCGGGAGAGCCAATCGCGATCCCAAGAAGGCTCAGAATAGACAATATACAGTGCTATGGAGGCATGTACCTCCCCATAGGTCTTGCATGTCTCCGAATAGCCCTATGGGAGGCAAACTCAACTCGATCATAAGCCAATTGTTCTACCCCTCGGACACAATCCCATGGCCGGACCTACTCTCAATGTTGGGTATCCACGAATCCCAAGGACCTTGACACACACACACCCCTTCACACAATCACAAAATTCACAATCAACAACAACAATAATACATGCTCAAATATCTCACAACCGACTCTCGGCCCACCAACTAATTATCATAACATAGTATTATGTTTTCATGTCTAGCCGTCCGCTGATGAGCCACTAACCGAGCTAAGGATTACTATTCTAACCAGTTTGTCCCCAAGCTTTATAACCATCCCACAAGACACTCTACTCAGCACAAGGGATATGGACTAACCAACCCAAGCGTCAGCACAACCATCAACATGCCATCGATACGGCCGACACGATCGCTGTTTCAAATATAATAAAAGATCATCGCAATCATTAACCTTAACCACTCTAAATCCTCATTCACTTGTCAATATCATTAACTAATCATATTCACACAAACAACCCATAACTTGCTACAAGAACCACATACCTCACACACGACCTCTCCATATGAGCCTAATAATTTGCCATGACTACAATTCTCCGCACTCAAGCCTAAGCCACCAACCAAACCATCATCTCATATACAAATCTAACATCATATAAATAGCAGCACAAAGGGTCAATAATCACATAATACAAGACTTCACAAAATAGTCAACACACACGTCAACACCGACGACAATGGCTACAAAATTCATGCCGACAAAGGGAGGGACAAGCCTAGCATACCTTAGCTTCAAGCATGGAAGAACTCGATCCTTTAACACCAAGAACCTACTGCCTAAAGGCAGTCCAAGATGCCTCCAAGAACACCACCAACAAACTCGATGAAGAAACAAGACAAATAGAGCTTAACTGAAGAGATTCAAATGAATTCGATGGTAGAAACTCCGAGAAAATAACCCAACAACATTAACACACCTATAACCAACCTCAAAAACTAACAAAAACCAAAGGAAGAAGGCTTACCAATAGCTTCACCATGAAACAACCACCAAAAGTCTAAAAAAGACACTAAAAGGCAAGCTACACGCGATTTCTGACTTCCTGACCTTTGATTCCACCTTTGATTATGTTTTCTATCTCCCAATCCTCTAAAACTAGTTGGGATAAGTCGAGAGAGAGTTTTTGCAGCTGGACATTTCTAAAAATGAGAAAATGATATGAAATCAACCAAATGGACTTATAGAGTCCTCCACTGCCTTAGCCATTTTTGACATGCCAGCTTGCGTAGTCTTGCGAAATACAAATATCTTTCTATTCCGAAGTTGAATTCACAAATGATTTAATACATTGGAAACTAGATTCATAGACCATTAATTGATAGATCGTAAGCCCCCTAACTCCTTATAGATTGGGAGAAAAGTTTCGAGACATTTGACCCAAATTTAAGAGAATTTCAAGAAAGAAATTAGTGATAACTTTTCCCGAATTTCATTCAACAACTTGATTGACGTCTAATCTTTAATACGATCATAAAGTGATTCAAATACCTTATAACACATCCTTCTTAACCTATTAAGTACTCTTAGTTCTACCTCAAAACTACAGATTTATCACTCAAATTATTCGAGGTGTTACATTTGTATCTTGATTCTAGAAAAAAATCAAGATCACCACAAGAGGTCATTTGTTACTTCGACGAAGATTTTCGGTATGTGGAAGTGAAAAAAAATTAGACAACTCTCAAGTAAATGTGTCACTAGAGTGCGCCCACAAGACCAAGTACTTTTGAAGTCACAAAGATGAACATATTCATAAGCACTTCAAATCTCGTCGCCAAAGTTTGGGCAAGCATACACCTCGACAAGTCTCAAAGTAAGGGACGTTTGCAGACAATATAAATTTTATTGGGTTAAATTCATACAAATTTTAATCTAATTCATGTTCATTTGGGTTGAATAATTAATTTGAGTTTTACAACTAATTAACTCCATTTTATTAAATTCAAATCCAAGGTCCATTATACCTTGAAACCCAAATTCATGTCACATATCAGAGTGACTTGGCATCCCCATCAAATTCAAGACCAACACGGTGACTCCATGTGTCCGAATGATGTGACAATCTCAATCGAATTCAAAAACCAGTCAAAAGCCGCCAACTGTCAAAAATGACATGTTTTGACCAATCACAAGTAACCTTACCTACCCCCTATAACTATAAATAGGGGAGGAACATAACATTCTAATGACATTTGCAAGCATTGGAGCAACATTGGCACCAACTACTATATTCTCCCATGAGTGATCAACGGAGTTGTTCCCGGAGATTTTTCCGAAGCAACAACACACTTCTCAGCATTCCTAGTGATTGAAAAAAACTTCTAGGAGGCACAACTCCTCCAACAATTGGATAAATATGCTATTGAAGGCCCTCGAATTACTAAGTTTAGAAGAGAAGAATCAAGAGAGCAACAAAATTGTACTCACAAGATTAATTAATAAAAATCACTTTGTCTTTTATTTATTTTTAGTTGCAGTTAATTTTTTTGCACTTTGAAAATTTATTGCGAACAATCTTCATCGGCCATGACGACTTAATAGTCCTTGGATTTGAAGATCTTCATTGATTCTCTTTGATGAAGAAGGCAGGCAGCCCAAGGATGAAGCTATCCGATTAGCAAAAGATATTTTTACCTGTGGAGGTTTCCATAATCTTATCCACCCTAATAGGGGTACCAATCTGCTTTCCCGTTGCCACTGGACCCTTGCAGTCCGGCAGCTTCGTCGAGGGGAACAGGAGCAAGCTAGTCATTAAGAGTCGTTACTAGTGGGCCAAGAAAGAAACTGAAATAATTAATATTTTTGAATATTGATGTTGTTGCTAACCACCCAACTAACTTCTAACAAATTAACTTTTAAGCTAACAATTTAACTTATTATTCTTTTAGTTTCAAAACAAGTGGTGTTTTTAGTTTGTTCATACCTCTTAAAAAAACTACTCATTTCTATAAAGTAAAATATATTTTTTCTAATTTACCCTTAATAAATATTTTGAAAAGAATATAACGCTTTAATATTTTTTTAGTTATATAAAACTCTTTCCATTTAAAAAAGGATAAATTGAAAGAGTATTATTAATATTTTTTTAATTATGTAAAACATCATTTATTTTAAAACAAAATTAAAAAGCTAAAACACTACTTACATTGAAACGAATGGAGTAATATGTACATCTGTAACATCATCTATAAATCAACATGGATTTTCTGACTCCAATTGGGTTGCTTACCCCACCAACAAACGTATTTAAGAAAAGGCAAAAGTAATAAAATAATCAACAATACAAAGCTTAATTACTTTAAAAGAGATTAACTATCATGAAATAGATAAAAAAAATAAGACTACCAACTTTAAAAATAAAATGGATTATTTGTTACAATTTACAACAGGTTAATATATAATGTAAATTTTACACAATTGTTTCGTAGAAGTTAAATCCACAAAAAAGGCATTTTAATCGGAAAAGAGGACATGATTCGAGTACAAGAATTCCTAGAAAATCTATGGCCATGAGGTGGGAAAAGAGAAGAGAAAAAGCTACGTACTAGATTCTTTGGGAGGATATGACAGCAAAGGTGCTGGCATGGACACAAGGGTTGTATATATATGCACACTTTGACCCTACACTTGAAAAAACATGCATAGACCCATAAGAAACTAGCTAGCTTCTTGTGCTGTGGACAAACAGTACAACAATAGCCGCAGCTAGTTTTTTATTTATCGGCGATCGCCATGCCAAGAGAACGCGATCCTCTGGTGGTTGGTCGTGTGATAGGGGATATATTGGACCCTTTCACAAGATCTATTGGCCTTAGAGTTATATATAGGGATAGAGAAGTTAATAATGGTTGTGAGCTTAGGCCTTCCCAAGTTGTTAACCAGCCAAGGGTCGAAGTTGGCGGAGATGACCTACGTACCTTTTTCACTTTGGTAATATTTCATTTTTTTCCATTACGGAATGTGTTCGGTACGTAAGAAAATATTTGTTGGTAAATACTCTTTTTCTTTAAAAAATAAATAAATTATAGAGTATTTAGTTTGAGGTCTTTGTTAAGTAAGTAAAAGCTATTACCAAAAGAATATTTATATGTATTTCAGAAAAAATACTATGGCGTGAAGATTGGAGGCTCAGGGGTGGAGTTATCAAGGGTTGAAGGTTGAGTGTTTGGAGTAGGGTGGAGATAATAAATTTATAATATCATTTATAAAAAAAAAAATTAAAATTTCTACTAATAAATTTATGTTTTAAAAATATATATTTTTATATAAAATAATTTCTTTTAAAATATTTTGATCAAAAGAATATGAAAAATATATATCTCCCTGCTGGACGCATCTAATACCTAAAGATGGTGAAGAAAAAGGGTAATGTGGATCGCGTTCATACTTACTGCGTGGGAGAGTTTCGTTGATATCATTAGATCATTAGGCTTGCTCAAATTATTAATACAAGTTCTCAAATTAATAATAAAATAATATCTTCCTCTTATTGCGCCGATGCTGATGTTTCTTTTTTTTTTTTTCGACTTTTCAAGGTTATGGTGGACCCTGATGCTCCAAGTCCAAGTGATCCAAATCTTAGAGAATACCTTCACTGGTCAGTATCATTCCCTTCCTCCCAATTCCAAGTTAAAAGTTACGTTTAAACCCAAACTGCAGTTGGAAAGAAGCTATTAAAACTTATGAGTTAAAAATATTTCAGTATTGGATTTAAATTAAATGTGTTAATAATATAAAGATTCTTTTATGTATAATATCAATATAATTTGACTCATAATAATTAGTAACTATTTTTATCAGGTTATTAATTAGTGTTTATTGTATAAGATCACATTGTGATACATTTATTAATTTATGTGTCGTGACTGTGTGCACTGTACAGTATTTCTGTATTTTACCTAAAATACTCTTTACAAATACTTTACTAATATTTTAAATATTAAATTAGTTCAATATTTACTAATACTGGTGGCCTAATTGCTTTAACCTGCAATTAATGAGCTCACATATATGTAAAGTCTAGGATGGCTATCCAAGTAGAGTTTCTTTCGAGCCTTCGGCTTCAGCCAACCTTAAATCTAATTATATTTTTTCTTTCGTCCCACACCTTTCCTCTTTTCCGAGGTTTTCTTCTGGTGAAAGTTTATAAACCATGAAACATGCAGTAACAAATTTTCAGTGTCACGTTGGGGAGCCATAAATGAATGGATCAAACCTAAATTATATAAAAATAAATAAAAATATTTATTCTTTTTATATTTAAAATATGTACAGAAAATTAATAAGCGACAGATAATATAAACATCCATATTATTTATAACTTTGGAGATAGCAAGGTGGAACACAAATTCAAAATCAAAATTAGTTTAAACTCTCAAAAAATAAAATTTCATAAAGAAATAGCAAGCATATAAATAAATATTAATAATATAAATATTCAATTTTTTAATGAATAATATGAGTAATATCCATATTCGATTCTTTTTTAAAAATCAGTTATACAACTCACATGTATTAATCGGGTTAAATAATTACTATATTTTAAATCGTTTTATCAGCACTAGTCATGTTTATAGGTGACAAATGGGAGGGTTTGACTAAATTTGGACCGGTAAAAATGAGCTGAGTTAATAAATGGGTGGATCACTATTGAGGCTGAAAAGATTGGGTTGAAATAGACCAAAATGCTGGTTATAACCCAACTTGCCCAACTCTAATAAGATTTTAATTGCTTTATTTGTTTTTTTTATAATTTTTTGATAACTTATAAAATTAATATTTTTTATGACTAAATATAATATATTAAATAAATTAAATATTTTTTTAAAAATATTTTGATAAAATTTCTCATAAATCAATTTGAGTTAGATATCAACCTAAATTTTAATAAATTTAAATAAATTGGACTAAAATGAATTAAACTAATAAATAAATTGATCAATTATCAAATCAAATTTAAATAAATTAAACATATTATAATATCATAACCTGATTTTACCCTTTCTAACCACGTCCATCGATATTGGATCAGAACCTGCCACTGACCATCTTATAATTCCCAATAAAAAGTTCCAGAATTATTTTATGAGAAGGGTAAAGGAAACAAAAAAGAATGAATTAGTGGACCAATACTCTACCCTGTATTCAATCTAAATATCTTGTTCCAGAATCAGTCCTCATTTGTGGGGGCAAATTTAGTAAGGCTCGAGAGTGTCAGATGATATTGTTTTGTTGAAATTTTTTATTAAATATGTATATATACTTAAAAGATAAAAATAAATATAGAAAATATATTATATAAAGTGATATTTTTTGACACAAATAACTATATAATTCAATTAGATTAGGTGTTTCAAAGTCTTTGTAAAAGTTATAAATTTTAATCTCCATAATTTCTTTTAGTTATTTTTCTTTTTAAAAAGTGATGCTGCTTATTAAAAATTCTGCATACTCTCAATTCTATATAGTACGGATTATTCGCTGTTTTGGTGTTTCATATGTGCTAGAATCATGCAGAAGGCATACAATTTTTGTTTCGACTATTTACATGGATTATTATTTATTAATTCTGACATGCAATGTCAAAGAAAGCAATTTTATGGATAATTACGCACCTATTTCTTTATTACACTAATTTCGTTTAGTTATTTTTCTATAATTAAAAAATCACTTAATTTTATATAAGTATTCTACTGAACTATTTCTTATAAAAATACAACTCAACATTATCTAATATCACATAAAATTTCTCGCTTTTTTTTCCTTTAATCCTACGGACTCTATGTGATACTTGGATAAAATTAATTGATATTTGAATTACAAAGAGTGGTTTCCACAAAAAATTAAGTGACTTTTTAAATATGGAAGATAATTTAATAATTTTGATATAATAAAATAAAAAAATTCAATGTTCATCTATTGAACATGTATGTATTCACATGCTGTGTACCGTATAGAGCTTCTAACATACGCTAAAATCAGCTGAAACTTTCGACATAGTTTTGTTTAGTCCCACATATCAGTGTAATACTCGGTGTCAAATCCATGATATTTAAAGTATTTGGATGGTTTAAAGAGCCAATTAGTGGTGTAATATGATGGTTAGGGACTTGAGAATTTGTTATTACCCCCTCTGTTTCATTTTATTAGAAGAAACTCTTTTTCTAAGTAAATATTTTAAAAAATTATTTAACTGTGAAAAATTATGTAGGAAAATAACTAAATTTTATTTTATTTTAATAAAATTATTCAATTTAAAGATTTTATTTTATAAAATCACTCGATTATATGTGTCATAGAAAATAATAACATAATAAAATTAATTAGTTTTTTATGTCCTATAGTCATGACTCTGTAAATAAAATAAAATTAAAGATACCCGACTCATCGATAATCACATAATTGTCAAGATTATAAGCGTAAAAAATAACAGGGCTTATAATATTTTTTAAAATTTAATTTTTTGCAGAAAAATTGAACTCCGAATATTGATTTTATTAAAAATAATCTTTCCTAATTCTTTTCTTTTATAATTGATGATGTATTAACTTATTTACAGTATAAAAAGGATTAAAACTCCTTTATATAATATATAAGTATAATCTTTTCACGTACATATCCATTAATGACAATTACGATAAAGTAAAACCAAAAATAAAAAATTAAATATTCAAAATAAATAAGAATATATATAACTCTTCTAGATTCGAAGATTGAATTTTTATCTAAATATCGCTTACACTTTCAATCTGTATTCATTTAATATATGAAGAAAATGTCAACTTAATAATAAAAATACTTCATATATATAGCTACTGTACTATGCATTGTAATTATTTTCTGGGTGAATATTGTACAAAATATTTGATATTTTTGGAGCAACTTCTCTATATAGAAATTTAATTTTTTTAAATAAAAAATAAAATAGACTATATTTTTCCTCTATTCAAATAAAAAAAAATTAATGATAAATAAAAATTTAAACGGACAAACATTAAAAAAATAAAAAATAATTAAAACAGTGAATAGTGAAACACTTTTTCATTTATTTATTTTCTATCGATTTTTCCTCTTGAATTTTTTTCTTATATTGATTCTTTCTCTTTCATTATCTATCTATTTAAGTTTTTCATCCCGGAATGAACTATAATGCGAAAATTCATTACTTTGCCTCAAATCTCAATTTTTATATGTTTTTCTTCTTTTCTTTTACTCGTCTTTCTTGCGATTATTTCAGAAAAAAATTACTCCCCTTTTAAAAAAATTACAGGTACGGGTTGATGCTCGTAGGTATATGAATCTTCTTTAATTTTATTTTATTTATGGGGTCACGACTATATGACATAAAAAATTAATTAATTTTATCATGTCATTATTTTTTATGACAAAATATAGTTGAATGATTTTATAATAAAATCTCAAAGTTGAGTAATTTTATTAAAATAAAACAAAGTTAAATGACTTTGTTAGATATTTTTCATAGTTGAGTGACTTTTTATGATATTTACTCCTCTTTTTCTTTTAATTTATTTTGTAAAGAATAATTTTTCACATTAAAGAGTTATTATAAGAAATAGTACTCCATCCCCTTTCAATTTATGTGATATTCTTATTTCTTTTTAATTAATTTAAAAAATAATATTTTTTTATATTTAGTAATTTAAATATTCAATTTACGCTTAATGAGATAATGTATAACCACATAAATATTTATCTATTATTTTAAATAACACATTATAATAATTTATATTTGTAAGTCAAATACCAACCGGAACCAATAGAAGTACTTAATAATGAATCCTAGTACTTTTCTGAGATGTCTCCGGTATGACTAGTCGTTGATTTGTCCGTCCTTTCCCAAGGAGACCGCATAAAGACCTGCAGTGCGTACATAAAAAGACAAGAAAGCCTTCTATCTAACTGAAATCTGATCAGGAATAACGATTAAAGTGACCGACGAGTTAGCAAAAGTACCTAGTGGGTGGTGACCGGTGAATGTCACTGAATCATCATCTGAATTTTGTCACCTTCACCAATAAAAGGTCATCTATTTTTATTCTTTGGGTTGTCCCTATAGAAGACATTTGAGTGAACTAGGAAATCTTTCCGCACTTTGAGTGGTTATTTAAATAAAATTAAAATATAATTGAATAATAATAATAAATAATTTTAATTAAAAAATTAATTTTTACTTATTAATTAATTTATTATTCTAATTATATTTTTATAATTGATAAAAAAATAAGAAAATAAAATTTAATATCAAATAAATGATCCTCCTTAATTTTGTCTCTCCTATCATAGATATCACAAAAATCATATGCCACTAATATGTTAAACATGCAAAATTTTAATCCGCTCATTTTAATATTTTCTTAAAATTTCTAATAAAAAATTACATAATAATTTTAAAATTTTAAAATTTTAATTAAGAAAAAATCAATAATAAAATAAAATTTTTCTTATTTAATTGTATCCTCGTTACCTTCTTGACATTTTTGAAATTTTTTTGCCTATTAATTTCCTTAATTATTTGCTCTCACTCATTCATTCACTCTCTCTCTTACTATTTTTTTCATTTATATAATTTTCCTATCTAATCATATCCCTCATTTATTCATTTTTTTTTAAAATAATCAAGTTAGTTTGTCTTTCTCCTTCTAATAATTTTATAAAATTTCAAAAGTTAACTTTTTTTGTATATTATTCATAATTTAAATGATATATTATACACCATGAAATAACTTTATAAATAATTTTTTTATAAATGGTTATCTTCTTTATCTTCCACATTTTAGTTTGTCTGCTGATAAAGTATATCAATGAACAGCTTTAATGTTTCTATATAATTTTGTACCATTTTTTTTCCAGATCTATCTTATTTATACATATACTATTTAATTTTTATCATTTTTTGTAAATAACAAAAAATTATACATAGTAATCTAAAAAATTCATACATTATAACAAAATTTTTAAAAAATTATTTACTAAAAACAATCTACAAATTAGCAGTCGAATTATTTTAGACAGTAACATAAATCAATTAATATAAAAATAAAAAAAGAGATATCATATAAATTGATATGGAGAAATTAATGTAAAAAAATAAAAAGAAGAAGGAACAATAGAGTGCAGTTATAATCATATAAAGCAGAGGGGGCCAAGTTATAAGAGGAAACAACAACTATAAGATGAGTGTTTAATTCATATATATTTTTAAGAATCGAAATAAATAATATTAAATATATAATTATAATAAAGAAAAAGTTGTGCTCTTATTAGATATATCGAATTATTTTATCTCGTAAAATCTAATTATGCAAGGATGTCTAACAATTTTTATTATAGCTATCTCTCATATAATTTGCAAAATCTGATCAAAGAAGTTAAAACATTAACATGCCAAAGAAGCAAAAAATGAAGAATAAGGAGAAAAATCCATTAATTATAAAGAAAATGATACAACAAAAAACTTAACACCTCAAAAAAATAGAGGGTAACCAACATATATAAATCAAAATAAATTTTTTATTAGTGTGATTTTAAAGTATCAAAAACTTGTATCTTAAATAATTTTGGGTTATGAATATAAAAGGCTTGAGAGTTATGAATATGAAAAGTTTGAGAGTTGTGAATATTATTAATATTAATAGAGAAAACAATACAAAATATCATAACAAAATAGGAATGAAAGTCATAGAAGCATGCTACATCAGCATGCCTATAACTTCCTTATATATATATATATATATATATATATATATATATATATATATATATATATATATATATATATATAGAGAGAGAGAGAGAGAGAGAGAGAGAGATTCAAAATTAGTATAAATAAACGCATCGCTCGTTTGCCACCATTTTATTATGGGATATAAATACTTATACATTAAATAACATCAACTTATTATCAACCAACAAGCAGCTCGGACAGTAAAAGTAAAAGACACGGAATGTTTACGTGGAAACCTCCTTGCTTAGGAGAGTAAAACCATGACCTACCTCGTAGGATTTCTTAACAACTTCATTGTCACGACCCGAGTTCACACCCTTAACGGGACACAGTACTTAAGGTCACAAGTGACCTCAAGCAATCCCTGGTAGAGCATATTTTACTAAAACTGATCTGCTAAAAATAATCATAAAAGAGAAGAAGTTTATAAGAGAAAGAACTGTTATTGACTAAATGACAATCTGAAATAGTCTAAAAATCTAACTGAATTTGTAAATATTGTCCAAAAGCCTTTTAACATGAAGTGATGAGTTGTTGGGACAAACCCCTAGCTAACACTAATGTTTGAACTAAATAATAAAATAAAACTAGAAATAGAACTCCGGCCCTCGGCAGATGAGGACTCACCACGGAAGCTATTGAGATATTGCTGAGAGGATCTAACTGCGGTGCTGAGGCTAGGTAACTTAGTCTATATCATAAAATTATATAACATAAAACTATGCATCAGTATTTTGAATGTATTGAGTATGCGAGAGGAACTAAAACGTACATTTACTAAATAACAGTAAACTGCACTGAAATACTATAAAGTAGACTGAAATCTGAAGATATTGAACTGAGTTGCAAATCATAACTGAACTAAACTGACTAAACTAGAGACTATAACTGCAATGGACTGAGTTGTACTGTGGGAGAGACTATAACTGCAATGAACTTAGTTGTACTGTGGGAGAGACTATAACCGACATGTAACCACGTGAACTAAACATGAAGTCTAATATATACCCCCCATCGGAGAAGGCCCACTATTCCTTGCTAGGGTATAGTAGCTGAACTGGAGTATCATTGTCTAAATCCCATTCAGGCTAATAACCTACGGTGGCGACGTAGTTTTGGGAAACTGAGTTTGCTGAACCTCGGACGTTCGGTGCTAAGTACTACTCCCACTGAAAATCCTAACTGTGTCTAACTGTGCTAATAGCTCGAAACTGATGTCCTAAGACTTAAGTCAAAACTACTTATCTAGAAGTATTCTGAAAGTCTAAGTACCTGAAGGAAACTATGTTCTAAGACTCGTCAGAGTTGCTTTATCTGAAAGTATCATAACGGTCTAAAGAACAATTAATAAACTGATTAACTAATTCTACTACATTAACTGAGTTTCTCAAAAGATTGATAATAGTCAAACTGATCAGTTGACATTTCTAAAGACTGGAACTCTGAGACTGATGATACTAAAAGATTAACTTCTATCAAGTATCTGTACTAACATTCATAATTCAAATGAAGTTATCCTGATAAAGCAATATTTATATCTGGATTCTAAATCATGCAAGTTTTATTTAAAATCATGTTAAAGAATAGGGCTAAGATACACATTGTATGAATGACACCAAGGCATGTGTCACACCCCGCCTTGGGGGGTATGACTGGCACCTGGTGCCCTACTAGGACCTGAACTGCTGGACTGCTAAGCCTGGGCACATCTGGTGCCTGGCTGGCTCTAACTTATATTTCTGGAAACAAAGGGCTATATAACGGCTGTAAACACAGCCCCCGACCCATTGGCCTATAACCTCCTGTACCTGTACTAACAGCTAACCAGAAACATATAAATATAGGGAAACCTATGCGGGCCGACAAGGCCACCATGCTGTCTAGTTATCTATAACTTAACCATGAAGTACTGGATAGCTACGTGACCGGTAAGGTCACCACTACTGTCGAACTATGGCCCCACACGGCCAACATAAAGGAAACACAAGTACTAACAGCTATACAACTGCACGGCCTCACACGACCGGCTCATCTGACCACAGGAAAATATATACAGACTACAAGCCTCTAGGAATAACCATAAAAATGATCGGGATAGGGCCCCGACCTACCCGTACTATACAACAAAAGAAAGCGAAATACACCTCTGGAATTCAGTCTCCAGATGACAGGAGCTGAATACTCGATCGCTGACAGGAATCACATGGTATCGCCTGCTCGTCTATGAGTACCTGCAGGCAAGTAATGCAGCGCCCCACCGGGCGTCAGTACCGCTGGTATTGAGTATGTAAAGCAATGACTGAAAGAAATATCTAAAAACAACAATATAACTGATGAAACTGAAGTAGGAAGGAATAAATTAATTGTCTGATAATATAAATCATACTTTCTCTTAATTATACTGGAAGGAGCAGGAGTCATACCTGAGGATTTATCGTTCTACTGTCGATCTACTCATATCTACTATAACACGGCACAACATATCATAACATACATAGCACACACAAACCTTACCCGACCCCCATAAGCTGGGAGGTACAACCAGCACAGAATCTATACCCCTACCCCGGTCATCCCATCTCCTATAATAGCTATAAGCACCCCGCCGGTCCCCTGGGTATGCACTTGGGCTCGCTGAGCCCCTGACTATAACTGCATCTGAGTCCGGAGGACTCCTGAATCAACACCCGGGCGTATCCGCTCGACAGGGGTGTGTAAGGGCCGATCAAGGCACAATATGGGGAAATACTGGCATCCCATCTTTGTCCCTTGTGGGATGGCATGCCAATCCGTAGAGCGACGTATCCTCATCCTCTGGTGGACGAGTCGATACAGCTATCAACCCTGGGGTGGTCATGGATGCTAGGTAATCCAACCCCAAGACAATACAGCGGTCTCAACTAGTAATACTATCTGCATGTCCCACATACTGAAGCTAATAGTGGTAAAGTATTTGTATATACTATATGCTGAGCTAGCGATAGTAATATGTACGTACTTAATACATGCTGAGGCTGGTAATAGTATATATATATAAATATAGTCTTCTGCTAGACCGTACTGGGGCTAATGCTGAACAAGATATAGTGTTTCTGCTGAAAGCTATGCTGTATACTGAGTTTCTATAGTAACATGATTTACTATTCCTAAAATGCTTTCTAACTTCATTTTAACTTATCATTCTATTTCTGAGATGTCTTACAAATATTACATTGCTTTACTGGGTTTCAACTGAATACAATGATATCCTAACATTCTGTGTCACATCACGTACTGAGCATGCTGTGCAGTTTCTAACACTTGTATTAGAATCTATATCGTGCTAGCAAGTTTCACGCAAGTTATAACTCGATGCTTCTAATATCGTACCAACATTCGTAATAAACATAACACATGACTTCTGAACATTCTACTGGCCTTTAAATTACTATACTGTATCGAGATTACTTAACTTGCCGAGGAAACTAGCTTTACATACCTTATCCTCGAACTATCCGTCTGTCGGACGAGGCTCGGCCGGTACTTCAACTATTTTCTCCCAACTGCATTCATAAATATGTCAATTAATACTAAATACAGCTTTATTTTAAAGAGCAACGTCACTTTCGATATAGTTTATAGCCTAAACTTAGGCTTATCGAAAGACGGTCGAAAACTTGTTATTTTTCAGAGGTCCAGAAGGGAGAAATATTCACTTCACAGCTAGGAACACATAGACACTAGTTTAGAGCAATTCCACTTACCTTAGCTCGGTAGCTCGACGATTCGTCGGCCGTATTTCACGAAACTAAATCCGTAGGAATGCTCTCTGCTGCTAAATACCTCGGTATCTAAGGTTAATTTGAGTTTGGACAACGTTTAGCAGCGTAATCGGACGAAAATTATATTACCTCTTCGTTCCTTTTTCCTTCTCTGCCGTTTCCTCTCTGTTTTCTGAAGTTTTTATGATTTAATTCCAAAATAAACCGAAGTGGGGCTTTATATACTTGGGCCTGGACAAGGCCAACGTGTCACGGAGCCAACGCGGAGGCTTCACCTCCGTGACACGCTGCCATCGCGGAGGAATTCTGCCTCGGCTCCTTCCGCGATGGTTCGATAGGTTTCTCGTCCGATCTTTTCCCGGGCCTTTCTCTAGCACGTATGGCCTTCAAATATGCTTAACCAACGTGCGAATAGGTCATTTAGGTGCCGGGAATCCTACGGGGTATAACATTCTCCCCCCCTTAAGAACATTCGACCTTGAATGTATACTGCTATCTAGAGGACTACTTAACTTACTTGTTTAGAAAAATTTTGCCAGAGTCTCCCCTGTAATATGGACTATACCAAAAACCTGAAATGCAGAAAAGTCCAACATAGGTACTGCACGCAATATTTTAAGATCCACTGGATAACTAAGTATCAATCTTTCTCATTCACACACATACAACTATAAGGTACTGCATAAGTAATAATACGGACATACCTGTCGCCTGACTAGGCCTAAAATAGGTGAGGGTATCTGGATTTCATATCTTCTTCAGCTTCCCACGTCATTTCCTCACGATTCCTGTTACGCCACAATACTTTGACAGACGCAACATCTTTAGTCCTCAACCTGCAAATCTGTCTGTCTAAGATAGCTACGGGAACCTCTTCGTATGCTAACTCTTCTGTGACCTGGACATCCTGAACTAGAACTACTGTAGAAGGGTCCCCTACGAACTTCCTCAACATAGAGACATGGAATACTGGGTGAACAGATGCTAACTCTGGAGGCAAGTTCAATTCGTATGCAACTCGGCCTATTCTTCGCCGAATCTGATATGGCCCAATGAATCTCGGGCTAAGCTTGCCTTTCTTGCCGAATCTCATCACCCCTTTCATCGGAGATACTTTCAGATATACGCAGTCATTTACCGCAAATTCTAGATTTCTGCGCCGCATATCTGCATAAGACTTCTGGCGGCTCTGAGCAGTCAGTAAACATTCTCGGATAAGCTTTATCTTTTCCTCTGACTGCCGAACAATGTCTGGGCCAACCAATGCTGATTCCCCCACTTCAAACCAGCCCACTGACGATCTACATTTTCGCCCATATAGTGCTTCAAAGGGCGCCATCTGGATAGCTAAATGATAACTGTTATTATAAGCAAATTCAATCAACGAAAGGTGCTCATCCCACCTACCCCCAAAATCTAGCACACACGCTCGTAGCATGTCTTCGAGCGTTTGGATAGTCCGCTCAGCTTGCCCATCTGTCTGGGGGTGGAATGCTGTGCTCAAATTGATCTGCGTTCCCAAACCCCTCTAGAATGACTGCCAGAATCTAGCTGTAAACTGTGCTCCCCTATCTGAAATAATGGACACTGGCACTCCATGCAATCTAACTATTTCTCTGATATATAATTCGGCATAATCCTCAGCCGAAAAGGTAGCCCTCACTGGCAGGAAATGAGCTGATTTTGTCAGCCTGTCAACTATTACCCAAATGGAATCATTTCTGCGTCTGGTACGGGGTAACCCTGTTACAAAATCCATGTTTATCGTTTCCCATTTCCACGTAGGCACCGTTATATCTTGCGTCAAACCGCCCGGCTTCTGGTGCTCCGCTTTCACCTGCTGACAGTTAGAACATCCAGATACAAATTCAGCGATCTCAGCTTTCATACCTGGCCACCAGTAGATGTCTCTGATGTCATGGTACATCTTCGTCGTTCCTGGATGAAGGGAATAGCGAGCGTAATGTACCTCATGCATGATCCGCCCGCGAAGCCCTGAAACATTCGGGACACAGAGGCGGCCCTTACAGCGTAGCACATCATCCTCCGTCATTTGGAAATCTGACTCCTTACCTTTCTGAATTCTATCTCTGAGCTGGACTAAATCAGGGTCCTCGTACTGTCGTTCTTTTACCTCTGTAACTAATGATGACACAGCAGAATTCTGAATTACTGCTCTATTATTTTTTGCTTCCATTACTCGAACGGCTAAACTAGCTAACTGATGAATTTCTTTGGCTAACTTCCGTTTCTCAGGTCGCAAATACGCCAAACTCCCCATTGACTTACGGCTCAGGGCATCTGCTACAACATTAGCTTTTTCGGGGTGGTATAGAATACTCACATCATAATCTTTTAACAGCTCCAACCAACGGCGTTGCCGTAGATTCAACTCCCTCTGAGTGAAGATGTACTGTAGGCTCTTATGATCTGTGTAAATATCAACATGGACGCCGTACAGGTAATGCCTCCACATCTTTAAGGCATGGATTACTGCGGCCAATTCCAGGTCGTGGGTAGGGTAATTCTTTTCGTGTTTCCTCAGCTGTCTGGAAGCATATGCAATTACTCTACCATGCTGCATCAACACACAACCTAACCCGACACCCGACGCATCGCAATAGACTGAATAACCTTCTATGCCTTCTGGCAATGCTAGTACTGGGGTGGAGGTTAATCTGTCTTTCAGTTCCTGAAAGCTCTGCTCGCATGCCTCTATCCATTGAAACTTTGCTGCTTTCTATGTCAATTTGGTTAGAGGTGCCGCAATGGTCGAGAACCCTTCAACGAACCTCCTGTAATATCCTGCCAACCCTAGAAAGCTACGAACTTCAGTCGGAGTGGTAGGCCTAGGCCATGACTTAACTGCTTCTATTTTTTTGCTTGTCTACCTGTATACCAGCATCGGACACGATATGCCCTAAAAAGGCCACTGAGTTAAGCCATAATTCACACTTAGAAAATTTAGCATACAGCTGACGGTCCCTGAGAATCTGGAGCACTGTCCGCAAATGAGTCCGGTGATCTGCTTCGGAGCGAGAATACACCAGAATGTCATCAATGAATACTATCATGAACAAGTCCAGGAAAGGTCTGAAAATACTGTTCATCAGGTCCATGAAGACTGCCGGGGCATTCGTTAACCCGAAGGACATAACTAGAAATTCAAAATGTCCATATCGGGTCCGAACGCTGTCTTAGGAACATCTCTCTCACGTACTCGGACCTGGTGATATCCGGACCGCAAGTCAATCTTAGAAAAGTATCTGGCTCCCTGCAACTGATCAAATAAGTCATCAATTCTGGGGAGCGGGTACTTGTTCTTTACTATAACTTTGTTTAATTGTCGATAATCTATGCACATTCGGAGCGAGCCATCTTTCTTCCTCACAAATAAAACTGGCGCACCCCACGGTGAAGTACTCGGCCTAATGAAACCTTTATCCAATAAATCCTTCAACTGCTCTTTTAATTCTCTGAGTTCTGCAGGAGCCATACGATAGGGAGGAATTGATATCGGCTGAGTGCCTGGTAACAAGTCAATTGCAAAGTCTATTTCCCTTTCTGGGGGAATACCAAGTAACTCATCTGGGAACACATCAGGGAATTCGTTCACCACTGGAACAGACTGGACCGTCGGAGATTCTGCTTGGACATCCTGGACTCTGACCAGATGGTAAATACATCCCTTAGATATCAACTTTCTCGCCTGAAGGTAGGAAATAAACCTACCTTTTGGCGTAGCGGTGCTGCCCTTCCACTCCCGCACTGCTTCTCCTGGGAAGTGGAATCGGACCATCTTGGTCCAACATTCAACGTTGGCAAAGCACGGTACTAACCAATCCATACCCATTATGGCATCGAAGTCTATCATTTCTAACTCGACCAGATCTACTGTGGTCTGACGGTTAGCAACCTCTACTGTACACCCGCGGTAGATTCGGCTAGCTGTGATAGAGTCACCGACGGGCGTGGATACTAAAAAGGGCTGCTGCAATAATTCTGGTGCAATACTAAACTTTCGTGCCACAAATGGAGTAATGTAGGACAAAGTAGACCCTGGATCAATCAACACATAAGCAGGGTGTGAGCAGATAGTTAGCATACCTGTCACAACATCAGGCGACGCTTCTGAATCTTGCCTCCCTGGTAAGGCATATGTGCGGCTTGGACCCGCACCTGTACTGGAGGCCTCTGATCTGCCCCAACCCCTGCCTGCTGAAACTAAGGGCCTGCGCCCAGTCGAGGATGCTGTGGCTCGTGACCCTGCAGATGCCCTATCCTGTCTATCTTGGTCCTCTCGACCTCTGGCGGGGCAATCTTTCATCAAATGGCCTTCTTGGCCACAATTATAACATGCGGTGGAGCCATATCTGCATGCTCCAGGATGGCGTCGACTGCATATAGGGCAAAGTGGTAGAGTATACCTACTCTGCTCTGCCCTCCTCTGTAATGGTGAATCTCCCATCTGCGAGCCTCTGCCAGTCTCTGTCTGCCCCCTGCGGCTGAATCTACCCCCCTGCAGCTGTGGCGGAGGCGGGGGCCTGGGCGGCCTGTCTAACAATCGTGGCCTGGGTCCTCCCCGGGCCTCCCTCTGTAACTCAACTGGCCTGTCTCGGCGATGCTGCTCCTGATTGACCCTTCTGATCTCCCGATGTCGCTGTCTGATGCCCTCAATATTCTGGGCAAATGCCTGAACTCGAGTAATGTCCATGTCCTCTCGCAGTGTGGCCGTAATGCAAGTCTCAACATATTATGGATTCAACCCCATGATGAAGCGGTGTACTCTGGATGCCATGGTATCAACAAAGGCCGGTGCATACTGGGCCAAAGAATCAAACCGCAAGGAATATTCCCGAACACTCATCGCCCCCTGCTCCAGATGCAGGAACTGGTCTACCCGAGCCTGTCGAATCTCTCGCGGGAAATAGTGATTTAGAAAAGCTCCTGAGAAGCTGGACCAGGTGGGAGGGGAAACATCTCTCCCTCGGGACCTTTCCCAGCTTTCATACCATAACACGACAATGTCCCATAAACGAAATGCTGCCAACTCAACTGATTATGTAGGCGTGGCATGCATAACTCTGAAGATTCTCTACATTTGATCCAGAAAATCCTGAGGGTCCTCTGTCCGGTCCGTACCTGTAAACTGTGGGGGATTCAAAGCTAAGAACTCTCGGACCCTCGAACTACCGGGCCCTCCTGATGACTTCGCAACTGTAGACGGCATTGGCTGACGCTGAGCAGCCATCATCTGTGCTAACATAACTACAGCACTCCTAACCTCCTGGTCGGAAGGTGTCGGTATAGGGACTGCTGAAGGTAGTGTCGCCCCAAGCGGCTCCTGATGTGGTGGAGACTGTTGAGAAGGCTAGGACGATGCCTCTGTAGTGCCCTCTGATCGGGCTATTTCTAAACAAGGGTGAGGCATCCTGCTGGTGCCTTCCCCTGCTGCAATATCTAAGCTCCGGCCTGTGATAGGATGTCGCTGGTCTGACATTATCTGTAATCAAAGAATATAGTAAGCTTTTAAGGACTCAACCCTATATTGTACCGCTCTACAGCACGACTGAATGAGAATAAAAGACAACAATCCTATCATGCCTTGCAGCCTCCTACCCATAGTATGTGGTGCACAACACATCCATGGACAGGACTCTACTTAGCACGGCTTGCAGACTCCCTGGGATACGACCTGCTCTGATACCAAGTTTGTCACACCCCGCCTTGGGGGGTATGAATGGCACCTGGTGCCCTACTAGGACCTGAACTGCTGGACTACTAAGCCTGGGCACATCTGGTGCCTGGCTGGCTCTAACTCATATTTTTGGAAACAAAGGGCTATATAACGGCTGTAAACACAGCCCCTGGCCCATTGGCCTATAGCCTCCTATACCTGTACTAACAGCTGACCAGAAACATATCAATATAGGGAAACCTATGTGGGCCGACAAGGCTACCATGCTGTCTAGTTATCTATAACTTAACCATGAAGTACTGGATAGCTACGTGACCGGTAAGGTCACCACTACTGTCGAACTATGGCCCCACACGACCAACATAAAGGAAACACAAGTACTAACAGCTATACAACTACACGACCTCACACGATCGGCTCATCTGACCACAGGAAAATATATACAGACTGCAAGCCTCTAGGAATAACCATAAAAATGATCGGGACAGGGCCCTGACCTACCCGTACTATACAACAAAAGAAAGCGAAATACACCTCTGGAATTCAGTCTCCGGATGACAGGAGCTGAATACTCGATCGCTGACAGGAATCACGTGGTATCGCCTACTCGTCTATAAGTACCTACAGGCAAGTAATGCAGCGTCCCACCGGGCGTCAGTACCGCTGGTACTGAGTATGTAAAGAAATGACTGAAAGAAATATCTGAAAACAATAATATAACTGATGAAACTAAAGTAGGAAGGAATAGATTAACTGTCTGATAATGTGAATCATACCTTCTCTTAATTATATTGGAAGGAGCAGGAGTCATACCTGAGCATTTATCATTCTACTGTCGATCTACTCGTATCTACTATAACACAACACAACATATCATAACATACATAGCACACACAAACCTTACCCGGCCCCCATAAGCCGGGAGGTACAACCAACACAGAATCTATACCCCTACCCCGGTCATCCCATCTCCTATAATAGCTATAAGCACCCCGCCGGTCCCCTGGGTATGCACTTGGGCTCGCTGAGCCCCTGACTATAGCTGCATCTGAGTCCGGAGGACTCCTGAATCAACACCCGGGCGTATCCGCTCGACAGGGGTGTGTAAGGGCTGATCAAGGCACAATATGGGGAAATACTGGCATCCCATCTTCGTCCCCTGTGGGATGGCATGCCACTCCATAGAGCGACGTATCCTCGTCCTCTGGTGGATGAGTCAATACAGCTATCAACCCTGGGGTGGTCATGGATGCTAGGTAATCCAACCCCAAGACAACACAACGGTCTCAACTAGTAATACTATCTGCATGTCCCACATACTGAAGCTAATAGTGGTAAAGTATTTGTCTATACTATATGCTAAGCTAGCGATAGTAATATGTACATACTTAATACATGCTGAGGCTGGTAATAGTATATATGTATAAATATAGTCTTCTGCCAGACCGTACTGGGGCTAATGCTGAACAATATATAGTGTTTCTGCTGAAAACTATGCTGTATACTGAGTTTCTATAACATGATTTACTATTCCTAAAATTGCTTTCTAACTTCATTTTAACTTATCATTCTATTTCTGAGATGTCTTACAAATATTACATTGCTTTACTGGGTTTCAACTGAATACAATGATATCCTAACATTCTGTGTCACATCACGTACTGAGCATGCTGTGCAGTTTCTAACACTTGTATTAGAATCTATATCGTGCTAGCAAGTTTCACGCAAGTTATAACTCGATGCTTATAATATCGTACCAACATTCGTAATAAACATAACACATGACTTCTGAACATTCTACTGGCCTTTAAATTACTATACTGTATCGAGATTACTTAACTTGCCGAGGAAACTAGCTTTACATACCTTATCGTCGAACTATCCGTCTGTCGGACGAGGCTCGGCCGGTACTTCAACTATTTTCTCCCAACTGCATTCATAAATATGTCAATTAATACTAAATACAGCTTTATTTTAAAGAGCAACGTCACTTTCGATATAGTTTATAGCCTAAACTTAGGCTTATCGAAAGACGGTCGAAAACTCGTTATTTTTCAGAGGTCCAGAAGGGAGAAATATTCACTTCACAGCTAGGAACACATAGACACTAGTTTAGAGAAATTCCACTTACCTTAGCTCGGTAGCTCGACGATTCGTCGATCGTATTTCACGAAACTAAATCCGTAGGAATGCTCTCTGCTGCCAAATACCTCGATATCTGAAGTTAATTTGAGTTTGGACAACGTTTAGCAGCGTAATCGGACGAAAATTATATTACCTCTTCGTTCCTTTTTCCTTCTCTGCCGTTTCCTCTCTGTTTTCTGAAGTTTTTATGATTTAATTCCAAAATAAACCGAAGTGGGGCTTTATATACTTGGGCCTGGACAAGGCCAACGTGTCACGGAGCCAACGCGGAGGCTTCACCTCCGTGACACGCTGCCATCGCGGAGGGATTCTGCCTCGGCTCCTTCCGCGATGGTACGACAGGTTTCTCGTCCAATCTTTTCCCGGGCCTTTCTCTAGCACGTATGGCCTTCAAATATGCTTAACCAATGTGCGAATAGGTCATTTAGGTGCCAAAAATCCTACGGGGTATAACAACATGAATTACAACTGGTAATAATCATGGAAACACTCATAGAATTATCACAATGAAGGAATTCATAAGCTATCTGAAGAAAACCCTAATTTCGATCTTCTACAGGATTGGAACTAATGAGATTTCTGTAAAGAGTTTGAGACACAAGAGTGAGAGAAATTTTCTTATTGGAATCCCACATACCTGAAGAAAAATCCCTGAGAAAATCCTTGAAAATCTGAGAAGAAGATTGAATGCCCTAACTTCTGCTTGAAAGAAGAACGTTGAAGTTTACGTACCGTTTCTGTGGGTTTTTTTGAAAGAAAATGAGAGGAGAAAGCTGATGAACTCCCTAAATTTCCTTCAAATCGCAGCTTAAACGACCTAGTTTAGTTATTAAAATAGCAAAATATTATAAAAATACCCCTGGAAGAAAGTTTGAGAAGCTGCCCATCAGGATCGAACGGGTCACACAACAGATCGTTGGTAGTGACCACAACCCGTTGGGACCAGTTGTTGGTCCTCGTCTAGAAATTTGATTTCTGTACTTCGACCAACGGACGAACAGGACGACCCATTAGGTGATACAACGGATCGTTGAATCCTATCATGGCCACTGAAAAGGTTTTGGACAAACTCTGGGCTTCTAACAACGGGTGAATAGAATGACTCATGTAAGATACAATGGGTTGATCATGACGAGAATGGACTTCTCCATAATGTAATGTAAATGTAATAGAAGAGACAGAGTCTAGTTCCCCTCCCTTCTCGACCAGATGAAGGAGATATGAATTTTATTTAGGCGAGTCAAGGAGTGACATATTTGGATGGAGTCTCGCTCATAGAGGAAGAGTACGCGCGCTATGATTTATGTAGTTGATCAGATCAGATAGCCCTTCCTTCGGGAAAGAAACCAAACCCGGCACATCAATTCCATTTCGATCAACAACTTGGAGGTATGGCTGAATGTCTTAAGGCATTGGTTTGCTAAATTGACATACAAGAAGATTGTATCATGGGTTCTAATCCCATTTCCTCTGGTATGAAAATGAAAAGGGAGGGAAAAATTACCCTAAAGGAACTTGCATAGTTTTCAGATCCCTTCCAATGTGCTGTACAAATAATCCGTTAGACGATACAATGGCTCGTTGTATCCATTCGTTTCTACTACTGTGCTCTTGTATGGTTTCTGATTCTCAACTAATGATTCAATAAGATGAGTCATTGTTTCCTCCAGTGACTCGTCACTAGGCTCGTTGGTTTTGGGAAAGGTTTGAACATGTTTCAAAATTAAGTAACAATGAGTGACAGGATGATTCGTTACATTTTACAATGGATTGTTCCATGTCTCGTTGGTTCCTGAATGGCAATTTGTAGGGCTTATAACGGCTCAAACAATGGCTCGTTGTTGCTGACATATACTCGTGGTCTGATTCCTTTCGACATAAAATTTTTTTCTTTCTTTCTGGTTTTTCATGCTAATTTTAGGTTTTGGTCTATGAAACTTTTGGGGTGTTACATTTACTAAGCTCTAGCAACAAAGATTACATACACTTGTAATTCATAGGATTAAACTCTGAATCCTACTCCTCTTGCAATACCTCTATTGCAAGATTACAAGGCAATAACTCTACTACCGACTCTACTAACTAGTGCATGATGGCTAATTCTAGCCCAACTACCAACTAACTCTAGTTGATACAGATCCGGTTAACTCTAGCCCTACCACCAACTACCTCTAGTTTAACTCTTTCTAAAGACACAAGAAGAGAAAAAATAGAAACACCTACTCCATCTTCTAAGGAGAAGAGTGGGATTACACTTTTTGAACAGATTACAAAGACTCAAAAATAACAAGTATTAAGTGACAACTTGAGTTGATCACTAATCATTGTCCTTTGTCATTGATGAGCTTTGTTCTTGGTGAGCACCGGTGGCTTTTGCAGAGGATATATCAATGTTTTGATTACAAAAACTAGGATTTCGGAAAAACCTAGAAGAAATCTCATTGGTTAATACATTTGCCTTGCTGCAAAACCTGTTGCCCCTGTTGCAGTTTCACCAACCATCACAGGCAAAGGTACACTTTACAGCTATACGTTGACTTCCTGACACACCCATGAACCTGGTCCCTGTAGGAGATATAAAGTGCGAACCTGGTCCCCTTATCAATTTGTCAATCATCAAAAAAAGAATATAATATTTTCCCCCTTTTTGATGATTTCAAACTAATGCCTATAATAGACTTCTCAAGGCTTTCCCCTATCTCTAGAATCCATTTCTCCACACATGCGAACCTGGTCTCCTAACCAGTTTGTCAGTCATCAAAACCAAGAGTACATTATTTTTTCTTTTTGATGATGTCAAACTAATACTGGTAATTGACTTCTCAAAGCTTCCTCCTATCACCAACATCCATTTCTCAACACATGCAAACATGGTCCCCTTAGCAGTTTGTCAATCATCAAAACCAAGAGTACAATATTTTCTCTCTTTTTGATGAGGACAAACATACATTTCAAAAAGTGATTTTTCAAGCTTTCTTAGCCTATCAACAGTTCATTCATTTGTTGCCTTTGTCTAGCCATTCTCTCCTCCACTTCTGATTTGCTTCCCCCTATCACAAAGCCCCCATTTCACCAGTTTCCTTCATTTGTTCTCCCTTTTCATTAAGATATTTCTCACCCCTTCATCATGATTACTTTACCCTTTTGACATCATAAAAAGGACAAATAGTAAATCAAGTAGAGTAAAAACAACAAAATGTTAACTCATGGCCACTAGGACAACACTAACATGAATAAACAAGAAATGATAAGAGAAGGGATAACACTAAACGTAAGAGCAAGCTGATTCATCATTCATTTAGATTAAAGCATCATATACAATACAAACAAAAATACACTGTCAAACAGTTTGAAGCTCGCCATACAAAATAGGACAAAAGGGTGAAGAGGATGAGGAAATAAAGGAAGAGGAGGTAAGAATAGAAGGGCATTTAGAGAGGAACAAAGGTATAAGGAATTTATGACCAAATAATTTATGCAGCAACAAATTCATTTTCTCATTTACAGCATCATATGCCTGCAGCAGTTTCTAGGTCAGGTTCCCCACCTTAGCCTTTAAAGTGTCATTCTCTTGATGGAGAGCATTCATGGGACTTGGTTCCTCAATTAGGGCAGTTAAGGCTTCTTGTATCCCCTTGAGCCAATAACCCAATTAGCCTCTCCACTCTTGTGTTGGACTTCTCCTGGGAGAAATTAGATCTGAGATCACAGATTAACCCCCTACAACACCACGCCAACATACACATTCACATTCCTCTAAGGTGGTGAGAGTAATCATCTGCTTCCTTGTTCTTGCGATCCCTTGTCCATAGGTAAGCTTAAAAAAATCAAACACTCAATTTAGGAGAAACCTATATGCCAACCCATGCTTACCATCCTTGACCGTCAACACCTTACGCATGTGTTCAATCATAACAGCCGGTAGACTAATGGCCTTGAAGGTGCTGAGAGCCTCCATGATGAAGAGGAGGGCTCATCACTCAATTAGATAGTTTCACCTTTTGACCCACCTTGGGCCATTTGAGTCAGACTTCAAACAATTATCTGGTTCCCTGGAGCAAGGATGGGCGATGTCTGATCTATTCCCTCAGGCAATCCCCTTTCAAACAAAGAACTTCCTGACACTATCCCCCCAGGAATCGACTCCACTTCATGTTCAAGGGCCAACAAAGGACTAGGTAGTGAAGGAGAGGCATTGAAGTCTAGAAAATCATATCTCTGCTTTTCCCCTTCAGACAAATCAAATTGAACTTCTCTCATGATTACAGTCGGAGACAACATTGGCTCGAGAGGGAATGTAGAGGAGTCCATAAACAGAGCTCAGACTTCTATGTTTTCCATTGGAGGGGTAGAAGAAGAAATAGGAATTTCTAAGAAAGGTTTTTCAAAACTTGCAGTAGATAGGAATGACGGAGTGCCAGATGACTCAATAGGAATTTGGAAAAGACTCTTAAAGATTTGGACGGAGAAGATAGTCGAGACATGATTTGATGAGCAAGACTAATGAGGGGAATATATGGGTTTTAGGAGGAAAGGTTTTGGAGTTTTCTTTCCTTTTGGTTTTGAGATTTGAGAAAGAGAGTGAAGTGAGAGGGACGGTTGGGATGGGGTTATTTAAGAGAAAAGAAATGACATGTCAAGTCAGGGGAAAAGATGTTGATTGTTTTTATTATGACATGACAATGAAACAAAAAGGCGAGAACAGATATATGGAAATTACATACTAAACTTTCAATGAACTTTCATAAATAGTGAGCATGATGCTAATCTGTGAGAGGACTGGGTCCTTCCTCTAAACTTTTGAATCAAGTTGCCCAGCATCTGTCCTGTTTCTTCTCTTGCTTCTCCCATGCTTACCATGCATGTATACCTGTGAGGGTATGAAACTGAGTTAGACATATGTTGATAGTTACACACTTGGATACCTGCAACCTGATTTTAGCCAGAGGGAACGGTTCATAAGAAAAAAGAGGAGATATAGTATTCAATTCATTTTGATCATCCCCACCTTTACCTAGTTCCTTTAGAACTGGTCCCTGCATATATCCTACTCATCTAAGAGACCTTAGAGGATCCAAGAGAGTGAGCCCTTCTGGAGGTATTCTTTTGGTCAACCAGGTACCCTTGACATATCTAAACAACTGATAAGTTTCTCCTCTTGATCTTCAAGAACTGAGATTTATCACTCTTCCCCCTTTTAAAGCTAATTCTAAAGGGAAAATTGGTAATCTCTCATGTTATATTCTCGGATCCTGCCACATCCATACAAAACATTACCAAAACTTAGTACATGTGAGAACAAAATTCATAATCTTCAAACTCTTGTAGTTGCTTGACACAAACTTCTTCTATTCAATATCCATTCCAAGATGCCCTTCTCATATTTAATTTGAAAAGTTTTGACTTCCATGAGGTTTTCTTCTATTGGAATTTTCTTCCTCAACCAACAAAATTTGGATCACCCACCTAGTACTCATAGTGGTCGTGATGATATGCTTAGAACTTAGGTCCCACACTTTTTCCTTTCACAAGATGAGGCTCTTCTTGAATTTAAGAGATCTGATCCACATTCTTCAAAGCCTCATTGATATCCTTGGAATCAAAATGAGACGGACAGATGTGAAGACAACACATTTCTTAACCTGTACCTGGTTTGAGTGCCTGAGTCCAAAGGAGCACACATATTGTTTAAAGGATGAGACTCCTCGAGTTTCAAGCTTTACTGTTGATTGATCATGATTGATTGACAGGACCAGGTCCCTCTAATGGTCCTCAGTCAATAGTATTCTCATGTTGGACTCATTTTCCATTTTGACACTTCACCATTCCATCTTGAGTCTGCAGGAGCTCCCGTTCTTTACTTCATCAGGGAATTCATGGGAAATTAAGGCGGATGTTCCCAGCTTAGAAACCTCAGTGTTTTTAACTAGCTTCTGCATCCCATGCTATCTAACAACATCAGTATCGAACACATAACACCCAAGACCCTCTGCTTGCATAATTTTTTCTTTTTTTCTTTAAGATATTCATCAGTGGAGGACATCTTGTCACGCCCCACCTTAGGAGGCATGACTGGCACTAATGCCACATTTGAATCTGGGCTGACCTGGCTGGGCACAGGCACCTATTGTGCCTATCAATGACCTAACTCAAGAGAACAAACTGCTCTATCTCAGTTGTAAACATAGCCTCGGGCAGACAAGGGCCACGTAACACCTGTAAATGAAAACAACTAACCTAGAAAATATACATCAATAGGGATCCTATGCAGGCCGACAAGACACCATGTTGTCTAGTTATAACAGAAAGAAAAATAAGCAGCTATACTGGGCCCCACATGGACAACACCTAAAATAAGACATATATAGGCCCCACACGGCCAACAATAGCTAAATAACTAGGTACTATAGTCTGCAAGCCTCTGATAATAAAAATAATGATCGGTACAGGGCCCCGGCCTAGCCAAATGCCATATAAAAGAAAAATTATAGTTCCTCCAACCTGGCAACTCTGAATGAAGGACCTGGATAAACTGCTGACTCTGAGCAATTGCTACTAAAGATCCTGAACACTGTCTGTCTAAACCTGCAGGCAAGTAATGTAGCACCCCATAGTTGGGCGTCAGTACAATATGTACCAAATATATAAGGCAATAATAAAAGCTGAGTAGAAGCTATTAAAGACTGAAAGTAATAGAAAGAAAGGGTAGAGGTTAACCTGGAAGTCTGCTTATTCATAACCTACATCTAGTAAAACACTGCATGTATATGAGATAAGACTATATAATCATATATTCATAAGCTATAAATAACAGACAAGAATACAACCAAGAACCTAACCTGGCCCCCATAAGCCTGGAAGGTACAACCAACACAAAATAACCTGTTCGAGCCCCCATAAGCCTTGGCGAGCACACTTCAATCTATATACCCCTAACCAGGTTTCTATGACTCTACTGGTGCTATATCCCACCTACCTGTCCCTTGGGTCTGCAACCGAGCCCACTCAGCTCCTGATTTGTAGCTGTGTTTGAGTCTGGCGGACTCCTGATGACTGCACCCTGGGCACCAGGCTCGATAAGGGTGCGATGCTGATACAACATAAATGTAATAGTCTAGCCATGGAATGGACTGTAATATGGCCCTTGGGTCTCTGCATCGTCCATTGGGAAGACATATCGCTCCTTGGAGCAACGTCATATAGCCCATGGCAGGCGACGACACAGCTAGTAACCCTGGGGAGGTTATGGAAGGCTCCTAGGTGAGGTAACCCCAACCCATGTGCTATAATGAAGCCTCAATCTAGCCACTCAGAAGGCGTGTCTGGCCTTCTAGGCCTAACATGACCGCTGCTCGCCCCTAGGATAGTCTGTATAGCTACTAGCAGACACACCCCATGTACCTGAATTTGATCAGAGGATCCTGATAGTGATCATAATCTCTAATGGTCTAAACCGGATAGGGCGAGGTCTGGAGTGGCCTAACAATACTCTGAATGCCCTGTTCGGACAACTATAACTCATAAGCGACTGTAGGGTCACAACGACCAATTACTTAGTTCTTTTTCTTAGAACGACTGTAGGCTGCTTCTGACGGAACCTGCTTTTGAGAGGTCCGCCCCTAATCCTCCACAGACAGCTTACTGTAATTCTTAGCTTGAGAATAATACTGTACTGACATGGTCCCAGTCCTTTAGACCTTAACTTGGTCTGTATAGGTCTCCTATGACTTTTTTGTGTGATTCCCAACCTTGTAGGTAAGTTTATATGGACCTAGCCACTCATGAAAACCTGTTCCTGAGTATCCTATGAGAGCAGGATGGGGCATTGGCCCAGCATTCAACTATTGATAGGGTTCTTTCCTTAGGGTACCCACGTGTCTGTCCGCCTTAGATAACTGGAATGACTTCCTGGGTGATCTGTATGACAAGTACTAAGTCGACTAAAACTGTCAGTCACTGATAGTAGCTAACAAGATGGCAGACTGTCACTCAGTTCCCTAGACAACCCTGGTGCCACTGACCCTAAAGTATGGCTATCCTATCTAATTTTCTGGCCTTGAGACGTGAGGGTACGCCAATGGCCCCTGGACGTGCTTCACTAATAATACAGGCGCCAAACTGGTAGTTATGTCACCTAGATGTGCCTATGTTTTTCAACTTACCAACTCGGGTGCAATAACTATCCACGAACTTCTAAGGTCTAGGTTTGATAATAAAACGTCCAATTTTACTAACACAATGAACTAAAGAACAAAGGAGTTCCTATGATGCTTCTAGCATGTGTCACCCTTAACATGTTCCTTCCCGACAAGGTATACTGCAATATGATCCTCATACATTTTCTAGCAGCTAACCACAATATATGTACCGTAATCTACTGATAGCAGCTAATCATAACATACTTGATCCTTATATACTAGCAGCTGCTAATTTCAACATATAGGATCATTATCTACGTTTAAAACATAGGTTGTATCACTATACAACAAGAATAACTTGCTGAAGGAATAGGCCTTAACATACCTCAAATGTTGATTCCCGTTTAACTGGTGAGTTTCAGCTTGCTATTGGTGGTTTCTCCCAACCGTAACCTTTATTCTGAGAGAATAGAACTAATTTCAATTAAAACTCGGCAAATATTGATAACTTTTGATAATAGAATTAACTATAATCCAACGTGAAAAACTCGGCCGAAAATCTATAATTTCTCAGGAGTTCAAAAGAGAGAAGTGCTTACCTAATGCCTGTGACCGAGTAGGAATCAATTTGGAGAAATTCTAACAACTTTTACTGGGTGAAGTTCTAGCTTATCAAGCAAATGTTTTAGAAATAACTCCGTAATAATGCTTCCCAAAGGCCTAAAACTCATTACCCAAAGTTAATTTGAGATTGGACGGCGTTTGGTAGCATAATCGGATGAAAAACTATTAAAAACTTGCGTGCTCCTATTCTCTGGCCGGGGATATGTTACCAAATGATTTAAAATGAAATGAAGGGAGTATATGTACATGTGTGGGGTAGTGGCTGAGGTGTGCCTCGTGCTGCCTAAAGCGCCACAAGGCCCCTACACTGCGCCTCCCATAGCGGCAGCAAGCTTGGCGCGCCGCGCTCGCCCTTCATGGCCTAGCCTCGGCTGACCTTGCTTCCGAGGCTTTTGCTACACGCATCAAGCTCTTCTTACTCATCAAAAATGCACGCGTATGCTTCCAAATCGATAGAGTTTTACGGGGTGTAACATCCTCCCCCTTAGGAACATTTGTCCTCGAATGTCATCCTCAGGCTTAAAGGAGTTAACTCTCTTAACCACGATTTAGAAAAATTTTAGCGGAGTCCCCTCTGTAATATGGACTATCCAAAAACTTGGAACGCAGAAAAGTCCACATAGGCGCCTTGCAGGACGCTATAAATAGCTATTTCATCACAAAGATGTAACTAGCTTAATCATACTGATAACACAAGTGGTAAAATAACAACTGAATAACAACATCACCTTTAACTGTATAATCTGGATCAATCCTGGAATAAGTGAGGATATCTAGATCTCATGTCCTCCTCGGCTTCCCAGGTCATTTCTTCTTTGTTACTGTTCCTCTATCGCACCTTAACAGAGGCTACATCTTTAGTTCTCAACCTACGAACCTGCCGATCTAGTACGGCAATGGGAACCTCTTTGTAGGCTAGCTCCTCAATAACCTGAACATTCTCAATTGGCATAACTTGGGACGGATCTCCTATGCACTTACGCAACATTGACGCATGAAAGATTGGGTGGACAGATTCTATCTCCAGAGGCCATTCCATCTCATATTCCACCTTTTCTGTCCTCTGGAGGATATGATACGACCAATGAATCTAAGGCTAGGCTTGCCCTTTTTAACAAATTTCGTAGCGACCTTCTTTGGCGAAGTTTCTAGAGATACCTAGCTACTGCTTCAATCCTTAACTGCCTACACTGCACATTAGGGTAGGACTTCTGATGACCATGGGCTGTCGATACCTATTTTTTTGGGTAGGTTTAACTTTCTCTGTCTGCCTGATATAGTATTCCCTGGTTCAACTACCCCTAATTTATCTGCTTCTGGTCATCAACTAGGGGATTTGAATTTCCACCCATAAGAGATCTCTGGGAATCTAAACTGTATGCTCTGCTTGGCTATTTGCTTGATAACGTGAAGCCGTACTTAAATTAACATGCGCCCCAATCTCTTCTAACAGCTTCCCAGACCCTAGTGGTGCGTTGTGCCCCTCTATCAGAATTAATTAGATGCTTGGGCTCCACGCAGCCAAACTACTTCTTAAATATTTAACTCAACATAGCCTTTAGTTGAAATATACTTCCATTCAGCAAGACGTGCATTGATATTGTTAGCCTTTCTATACTGAATCAAATGAGGTCAATTTACACCTGGTACAAGGTAATCCTATAATTATATTCATGTCGATTACTTTCCACTTCCTTGCAGCCACGATCGTTTCCTAAATTATCCTGCTTCATTCTTACTGTCCAGTCTCCCCTAGCTGGTCATTAAAGTTCTATGCTATGACTCAATGATATCTTCTTTCTTCCCATTCCATCAATATGTCTCTTTTTATGACCTGATGTATTTTCATTAACCTCTGGTTGGAGGGAGTAATGGTCATGGTGCACCTTGGCCATAGTCTGCCAACGAAGTCCTGTCACCTCAGAATGTAGAGCCGACCTATGGGTCTCATAAATCCACCCTTTGTTATCTTAAGGCTAATAAATTCTTATGGTTCCTTGCCTCTTGGCTATACTAGGTTAAAATCCCTGTGTCGCCACTCCTTTACCTCCACAACTGCTGGTGATATTGCAGCATTCTAGGTTACAACCTCACTATCTCTTAACTATCACCCTAATGCTTATTTCTCGATATTCGGTGGCGATTCCAAGATCTATCAGCCCACTACAGCCTGGAGATGATTCTGTCTTCCTACAAAGTTAGATACTCATACCTTCCCCTTACTTTTATGGACTAAGATCTGGGGTTTATGCCTCGTGCATCTGTAAGACATTGGTGCTACTGGCCAAGTCTACTGACCTGTATTCTTCTAACCCACACTCGAGTTTATTTCGTTTAATAATCTCTTTGTCCTTCAACATAACAAACTGGGGCCATAACCATTATCTTACGGATATGCCCTACTGTCACTAGCATACTGCGGCAGAATTAGCCTACTATTGTTGGGCATCTATTACTGATGGACTCTCTCACACGCACTTGAGTGCTACTAACAATCTTGTCTGCCCTCCTAATTTACAACCGTGAGGGTCTAGGTAACTTTGTAAACACTAAGGGTCCTAACCACTTTCTAACCCCTCTCGAAATCAATAATTTTAGCTCTCCTTTACTCCTTCATTTGGGAAACATGGTATCGCTACTTACGCTTTCTGTTGTACTGAAAGAATAAACTGGGAGATAGAAAGTAACCCTATCATTCTATACTAGGGTTAGGGTGCGAATTTCAGAAACTCGAAAGGCTGGAGGCACAAATCTTGCACGATCCTTTATATGTTTCGGGTGGTCCAAAATTAACTATTTCCCATGTCCAATTCTAAGTAGCTATCAGGTAAGCCAACTCATATATATACTATTCTAATGTACTATTCCGAAGCTAAAGAAAGAATTGGGGATGATGCTGACATATCTGTTACCTTATGGAGTTTCGGATGCCTTGGGAGGGTGATGAGAGGAATTTAAAGGACGTCTACTGCCCTTAGGCTGACTGTCCCCAAACCGTGGAACCTCACTGGTACTTCCTCCTCCTGTTGTAGTTATCTTGCGGCTGGCTAGAGTCTGTCTTACATCATATATCACTCTAGACAGACATAGTAATGAAAGCTTAAGGACTCAACATTGTATAACTAGGCTCTATAGCAAGATCTGAGAAGAGGAAAGGGTAACCATACTATCATGCCAGGCAGCCTCCTCCCTAAGGAATGTGGTGCACAACTCACCCATAGACAAGAATCTACTAGACATGGCTTACAGACTCCCTAGGATACGACCTGCTTTGTACCAGGTTTGTCACGGCCCACCTTGGGAGGCATGACTAGAACCTAATGACGCACTGGAATCTGGGCTGACCTGGCTGGGCACAGGCACCTCTGGTACCTATTAATGACCTAACTCAAGAGAATAAACTGATATATCTTGGTAGTAAACATATCCTCAGGCAGACAAGGTCACACAACACTTGTAAACGAAAATAGCTAACCCAACAAACATACATCAATAGGGATCCTATGAGGTCTGACAAGACCACCATGCTATCAAGTTATAACAGAAAGAAAAATAAATAGCTATACTAGGCCTCACACGTCCAACACCTAAAATAAGAAATATATGGGCCTCACACGGTCAACAACAGCTAACTAACTGGGTACTGTAGTCTGCAAGCCTCTAAGAATAAAAATAATGGTTGGTACAGGGCCCCAACCTAACCAAATGCTATATAAAAGAAAAACTGTAGTCCCTACAACATGGCAACTCCGAATGAAAGGAGCTGGCCAAACTGGTGACTCTGAACAACTACTACTTAAGATCCTGAACTCTGTCTGTCTAAACCTGCAGGCAAGTAATGCAACGCCCCATAGTTGGGCGTTAGTACAATATGTACCGAATATGTAAGGAAATAATAAAAACTGAGTAGAAGCTGTTAAGGACTGAAAGTAAGTAGAAAGTAAGGGCAGAGGTTAACCTGTCTGCTTATTCATAACCTACATCTAGTAAAACACTATACGTATATGAGCTAGACTATATAATCATATATTCATAAGCTATAGCTAATAGATAGAATACAACCAAGAACCTAACCTGGCCCCTATAAGCCTGGAAGATACAATCAACACAGAATAACGTGCTCGGGCCCCCATAAACCCTGGTGAGCACACTTCAATCTATGTACCCCTAACAAAGTTTCTATGACTCTACTGGTGCTATAGCCCACCTATCGGTCCTTTGGGTCTACAACTGAGCCCACTCGGCTCTTCATCTCTAGTTATGTCTGAGTCCGACGGACTCCTAATAACTGCACCCTGGGCCCCAGGCTCGATGAGGGTGCGATGCCGATATGACATAAAGATAATAGTCCATTGATGGAATGGACTGTAATATGGCCCTTGGGCCTCTGTATCATCCCTTGGGATGACATATCGCTCCTTGGAGCAACGTCATATAGCCCAGGCAGGCGACAACACAGCACGTAACCCTGGGACGGTCATGGAAGGCTCCTAGGTGAGGTAACCCCAACCCAGGTGCTATACTGAAGCCTCAATATAGCCACTCAAAAGGCGTGTCTGGCCTTTTAGGCTTAACGCGACCGTTACTCGCCCCTAGGATAGTCTGTATAGCTACTAGCAGGCACACCCCATGTACGTGAATCTGATCAAAGGATCCTGATAGTGATCATAATCTCTAATGGTCTAGACCAGATAAGGTGAGGTGTGGAGTGGCCTAACAATACTCTAAATGCCCTATTCGAAAAACTATAACTCATAAGCGACTGTAGGGTCACAACGACCAATTACTTAGTTGTTTTGCTTAGAACGACTGTAGGCTGCTTCTGATCGAACCTATTTTTGAGCGGTCGGCCCCTAATCTTCCACAGACAACTTACTGTAATTCTTAGCCTGAGGCTAATACTGTACTAACATGGTCCTAGTCCTTTATACCTTAACTTGGTCTGTTTAGGTCCCGTATGACTTTTCTGTGCGATTCCTAACCTCGAAGGTAAGTTTATCTGAACTTAACCACTCACGAAAACCTGTTCCTAAGTATCCTATGAGAGTAGGCTGGGGCGTTGGCCCCACATTCAAGTACTGATAAGGTTCCCTCCTTAGGGTACCCATGAGTCTGTCCGCCTTGGATAACTAGAATGACTTCCTGGGTGACTTGTATGACAAGTACTAAGTTGACTAAAACTGTTAGTCACTAATAGTAGCTAACTAGATGGCAGGCTGTCACTCAATTCCCTAGACAACCCTGGTGCCATTAATCCTAAAGTATGGCCATCCTATCTAAATTTCTGGCCCTGGGGCGTGAGGTTATGCCAATGGCCCCTGGGCATGCTTCACTAATAATACAGGCGCCAAACTGGTAGTTATGTTGTGTAGCTGCACTTATGCTATTCAACTTACTAGCTTAGGCCCAATAACTATCCCCGAACTTCTAAGGTCTAGGTCTGACAATAGAATGTCCAATTTCACTAACATAATGAATTGAAGAACAGAGGAGTTCCTATGGTGTTTTTAGCGTGTGTCACCCCTAACATGTTCCTTCCCGACAAGGGATACTGTGATATTATCTTTATACATTTTCTAGCGGCTAACTACAACATATGTATCGTAATCTACTAATAGCAGCTAATCACAACATATCTGATCCTTATATACTAGCAACTGATAATTACAGCATATAGGATCATTACCTACATTTAAAACATAGGTCGTATCTATATACGACAAGAATAACTTGCTGAAGGAATAGGCCTTAACATACCTCAAATGTCGATTCCCATTCAACTGGCGAGTTTCAGCTTGCAATCGGTGGTTTCTCCCAACTGTAACCTTTAAGCTGAGTAAATAGAATTATTTCAATATTAAACTTAGTAAATATCGATAACTTTTGATAATAGAATTAACTATAATCCAACTTGAAAAACTCAGCCGAAAATCTATAATTTCCCGGGAGTTCAGGAGGGAGAAGTGCTTACCTAATTCTTGTGACCGAGTAGGAATCAAGTTGGAGCAATTCTGACAACTTTTACTCGATGGAGTTCCGGCTTGCCGAGTGAATTTTTGAGAAATAACTCCATAGTACTACTTTTCGTAGGCCTAAAACTCATTACCCAAAGTTAATTTGAGATTGGATGGCGTTTGGTAGCGTAATCGGATGAAAAACTATTGAAAAATTGTGTTCTCCTAATCTCTGGCCGTGGGTATCTTACCAAATGATTTAAAATGAAATGAGGGGAGTATATATACATGTGTGGCGAAGTGGCTGTGGTGTGCCTCCCACTGCCCAAAGTGCCACAAGGACCCCACGCCACGCCGCGCCTCTCATAACGGCAGTAAGCCTGGCGCGCCGCGCCAGCCGGGGCACTACAGGCTGGTGTGTTGCACTAGCCCTTCATGGCCTAGCCTCGCCTGACCCTGCTTTCGAGGCTTTTTCTACATACATCAAGCTATTCTTACTCTTCACAAATCCATGCGTACGCTTCCGAATCGATAGCATTTTACAGGGTGTAACACGTCTCACTTTGGTACCTGGTCCCTTTTTTGTGACAGTCCTGCCTTTTCATTTATGGAATGGACTGCAGCTTCTTATCTTGAGTTCTCCCATCACTAGTGTTCATGATTCATCAGGGATCTCATGCATACTTTCCTAAGTGTTTTGAGTTCCTTGAGATTGAAGAATGTTGTATAAAACATTTTTCACCAGAGCCTTTTAGATCTGTCATCTTGGGTTTCTTCTCACTCATGGACTTATGCACAGATTCCTTCAGTAGAGACCTAATAATGCATTTGGAAATACAGGCTGGCATGTTACGTTGGCGCTTCTTGGTGAGTTGAGTTACCATGACAGTTTTTTCAACGTTATACTCATCAATATTTCTATTTAGAGATTCCTTTTCTTTGCTGAGGTCACAGAAGGCATCAATTAACACATTTTCTAACAAACGTAACTCTTTCACAGTGTAGTCCTTAAGATTTTGTTTGATTTCCAGTAAGGTTACCTCTTCATTTTCTTCATCATCGGATCTAGCCATGAGAGTAAATGGAGAGTCAAAAGTTGAGTCTCCGTCTTCCACCACCATCATCGAGGCATCCTCAGGGCCTTCTGGCATATCCGATTCATTGGATTAGTCACCCCAGGTTGCTAGGGCTTGTTTGACAACATGGTCTGCAGCTGAACTTATTTTGAACTTCACAGGGACCTGGTCCCTTTTGCTTCCCTTCACTACATTGTTTCTTGCATAATCTTTATATTCAGCTTCGTGCTGTAGGCAATCTTTGATATAATGACCCGATTTGCCATACTTGTGACACAGGTCATTTCCATTTGTAAACCTGCTCGTATATCCCTTTCTAGGAAAACCTCCATTTCTTCTAATAACCTTCTGAAATCTTTTCGTAAGGTAGACCATATTTTCATCTTCTTCAATGGAGTCTGCTTTGGCGGTCGTGAGAGCTAGACTTTTCTCCTTTGTGGATAGCTTCTTACTTAAGTCTTCTTGCCTTTTGAGTTCATAGGTCTTTAGGTTCCTTATCAGTTAATCCATGGTGAGGGTCCGCATATCTCGAGCTTCAGTGATAGCATCAACCTTGTTTTCTCATGACTTGGGCAAGATGCTAAGGATTTTTTGAATAAGCCTTGTGGTTGACTGACCTTCTTCGAGATTTGGTAGAGCAGCCATTTAAACTTCCTATATGTTAACTTTTGAGGAAGTCCTGCTCTAATATCAATTGATGGTTTGTATGAGTCCACTACTAGTCAAGGGAGCAAGCCCTTTGACTGTCAACAACAGATAATTAACCAACAAGCAGCTCAAACATTAAAAGTAAAAGACATAGGATGTTTACGTGGAAATCTTCTAGCTCAAGGGATCAAAACCATGACCAACCTTGTAGGTTTTCTCAACAACTTCACTAAGCTTGAATAACAAAGATCACATGCACTTGTAATCCATATGATTAAACTCTCAATCCTACCCCTCTTGCAATACCTCTATTGCAAGACTACAAGGCAATAACTCTACTGCTGACTCTCCAACTAGCTACATCTAACTGGTGTGCAATGGCTAACTCTAGCCTAACTACCAACTAACTTTAGTTGATATAAATTTGGCTAAATCTAGCCCTACCACCAGCTATCTCTAGTTGATGACTATTTCTGAAGACACAAGAAGAGTAACAAAAGAAACATCTATACCAGCTTTATAAGGAGAAGAGTAGATTTACATTTTTTGAACAGATTACAACGACTCAAAAACAACAAGTATTAAGAGACAACTTGAGTTGATCACGATCAGGTCCTTTATTGTTGACAAGCTTTGTTCTTGGTGAGTAGCAGTGGCTTTTGCAGAGGATATATCAATTTGTTGATTGCAAAACTAGGATTTGATTTTGGTCATCTCTATCAATATAAGAGAGACCAAAAACCTAGAAGAAATCTCATTGGTTAGTACATCTTCCTTGCTGCAAAACCTGCTGCAACCCTGTTGCAGTTTCACCAACTACCGCAGACAAAAGTACACATTACAACTGTACGTTTACTTCCATCCACACGCGCGAACCCGGTCCCTGTAGGAGATGTAAAGTGCGAACCTGGTCTCCTTAACAATTTGTCAAACATCAAAACCAAGAATACAACATATATTGATTCGATTTGAATAATAATGCAGGAAATTTCTACCTACATATTATTTGTGTTAAATAGAAATACATGTTATACATCTTACTAATTTTTTAATATGATTATATGAACCCTTTTTAGGTCTTACTAAAAACTTAATTTTCAATAGAAGTGATTAAATTTTGTATTATATTAGCTATTTATGTGAAAAATAGAAGTGCTAATTTAGTGCTGCTTTTTTCTTGTTATTTTGTCACTAAGTATCAGCTTTTTTATTAATGAACTGTGGACAGGTTGGTCAGTGATATTCCAGCTACCACAGGTGCAAGTTTTGGTGAGAAACCTCCTTTTGTCTAGCTGTCTGTTTCCATCTTTTCATGTCTTTACATCAATTTTTTTGATTTCTCTTCATTCAAAATCCAAAACTTCCGGTTATTAACTGGCAATTAATTTCATGTCCTCCTCCTTCGTTTCTCAACCATTATCGACTCTTGTTTTTTATTTAAATTTTTTTGAAGTATTTAAAAAAAATCGTAACAATAATAAATTCAGAGAGATCATGAATTTATGTGTCCCAATTTTAATTATAAATTCGCTCCTGATTCCATTAGCACGATTACACCACGAATTCTTAAGCAGACTTTAATTAATTCGTGATCTTTTTGTAGACATAACATTAAAAGAAGGAGACTGTTGGCTCTACAATACATATTACTAATTTATTAAAGTTTTGATTGGGCACTTTTAAGATTTAACACGTCACATCATTTTTTTCCTTTGTTTTGTTGAAACTCAAACCAAGGAATATACTGAATCATGTCAAAAAGAGCCTATTTGGTTTGGTTGGTGAAATAAGCAGATTTAATCACCGTGTAAGACTTAGTATTATTATACTTTAGCTGGTTGATTTTTTATTTATTTTTCACATAGATTATATTCTCATAAATTGTGCTAAAATCTAGATATTATTTTATACGAAATAGAATATAAAATAAGAACACATGCATTGTTAATACATAGATTGAAAATACAATCGACCTCTGCATAACTTATCTAGGAACAGAACAATGGCCAAATTACGCGTAAAATTAGATGGCATGGCAAAAATATAGTAGAAAAATATTATAAGTAGTGCATGAAATTGACTAGTTTGGTGTGTTTGTAGGGCAAGAAATAGTGAGCTATGAAAGTCCAAGGCCATCAATGGGAATCCATCGATTTGCATTCATATTGTTCAGACAATTGGGTCGACAGACAGTTTATGCTCCAGGATGGCGTCAGAACTTCAATACAAGAGATTTTGCAGAACTCTATAATCTTGGATTACCAATTGCTGCTGTTTATTTTAATTGCCAAAGAGAGAGCGGCAGCGGGGGACGTAGAAGGTCTGTCGACTGACGACTTGTTCCTTTTCATATTTTATCTACCAATACATATGCTGGGAAAAATATAGTAGCTGTTATAAGCATGTATGCAACAAAATGGCACATTAGCTAACAAGCATTAGTGCCATCCATATGTACTTTCTCCGACTACATAATACAAGTTTATCTTGTAAGTTGTATAATTAACCATGTGATATATGGTCCTCAATATATATATATATATAGTTGTTGTTGTTCTCCCGTGTTCAAATTAGTAAAATAGTGAATAATGATTAATATTCGAGTTCATAGAATTTACAGTATGTCCTTAAAGAATTTAATCCCCTCACTGTACTCGAGGTTTTGAATTATTTCCTCCCAGGATAAAACAGATATACCTGTTAATGGTGTAGCAGTACATCAAACACCAAAAAACTTCGTCGAACTCTAAAAATAGTAACAAATCACACAACAGATTCGATTTTGTTTGTTCGAAAATATGCAGAATGTTTGAAATTATATATCTGAAATGAAGGAAAATGCCTTTTTTTATAAGCAAAGAACTAAAGTAAAATGGTGTGAAAACTGTTCAGATGGTGTCTGTTATGAAATCTGTTGGGAAAGGGAATATTTTATCTTGACTTGTGCTGCACCTGCGTTTTGCAGGTGCGGACCTGTGGCGCGTAGGTGCAACGCAAGTCCAAGCAGTATATTTTCCTTGCTTCTGCATTGGCACTTGCTTCTGTAGGTGAGGACTTGCAGCATGTAGGTGTGACGCAAGTCCAAGGCAGTAACTTTCAGTGCATTATATGCACCTGAGTTCTGCAGGTGAGGACTTGAAGCATGCATGTTCACTGCCTGATTATGCGAAAGGAAAACTCAGATTTTAAAATAAATTTGGTCTAAAAAATATATCAATCAATCAGATCATTTGACCAAATATAAATCCAAATTCAAATCCGAAGCCGAAGCTAAAGTTGAGCCACGACGATGGTGCGAGGGAAAACTTTTTTCTCAACTCCTTATTAGATAGAAGATATGCTTCACAATATAAGTATCAATTTTTCCCTTTTCACCACCCATGAGGGACAGAGTTCCTTTTACAAAGGAACTTAAAGGAATTCTTTCCAATCTTCCCTCTAAGTTATTTCCCTTCATTTCTCAGTTCACACCCAACACTTAACTCCAACTAGGGGTATGTATCGGTCTGTTCGATTCGATTTTGAAGGTTGTCTATTTAACTAATCAGTTATCGATTTGTATACATTCTAAACCATTAAAAAGCCGTTAAGATATCAGTTAATCGGTTATTGATCATTATCGGTTCGATTATTGGGTTAACCGTTAAGATCTCACATGAAAATTTCATAAGTCATAAGTATGTTTAGCTAGAAAAAAGTTGGTGCAAAGAGAAAGAGCATATAGAATTAGCCCAACTAAAACAATCATTTCAATTTAGATTTGAATAGCATTACCTTCACTTGTCATTGACACCCAATTCATCTTCTTGCTAGAAAACTTTATATATTGAAGACTAAAATTATAATATAATAAATTACTATCGAATTATCGGTTAATCCGTTAAAAAAAGTGGTCAAATCGATAATCGAACCAATAACCCAATAGCTTGGGATAGTAAATCGATAATCAAACCGTTAAACCAATAACCCAAATTATTAATCCAATAACCTAATTATCGGTTCGGGTTATTGATTTAACCATTAATTTGCACAACCATAACTCCAAAACACACACACACACACACACACATATATATATTAAAGAAGAAATGAATCTTGAGACTAATTTAACCCCAAAAGCTAGTTTTTAAGATTGGATTAGGCTCAAGATCTATTTCGTTAAATGGTATCAGAGCAAGACCCATCTTTTCTAGTGTGGGCCTCAAATTAAAATTGCCTACACTCCATATGTCCATCCGTGAATGTGAGGTGAAGTGTTGAATAATTGATAAAAAAATCATATCGGTGATTAATGAGATAGGTAATCTCACTTAGACAATCCTCCCCACATAAGCTAGCTTTTGGGTTGAGTTAGATCAAAGATCAATTTCTTTATATTAAAGAAGGACTTTGATATGCCCAAATTACACCTCTTAATAAAGTATAAAGCGGTCACTGTCAAATATAGAACCCAACTAGGTTGGGATCGAATCCCATAGGGAATATGACAAGGAATGTGCCAATGGTGAGTATTCAACCATTAGTCGATATTTCAAAGGGGTATTTTTAATATAAAAAGCAAGGGATTTGTAACACCCTAAAAGTCCTTATGATCAAGCCTAGAATATTAGTAGAATCAGCAGAAAAATCTACAAAATTACTTAGAACGACTCATCATACGAGTTGTGGTTTGATGTCATGGGTCGTGGGAGCAGTCGTGGTAAGCAGCAGGTTCTCCTGGTCCAGTGATGACGACTCATGGTATGAGTCATAGGAGGCAGTAATGAGTCATGGTGTCGTTTGTCCTGAAAAAGCCCAGAAATAGACAGAAGGTGAACTGGTCCATTCTATGAGTCGTGGTTGGATGTTACCACTTATGGTTAGGGGTCGTGGTTTGGGTTTGATGAGGGAAAGCCAATGTAAAGAGTCATGGTATGAATCGTTGTAGAAAACAATGAGCCGTGGTGAGTTCCCATGGGTTGAGAATTAGAGAATCAGAAAATTTGATTGGCAAACAACGGAAGAAAACCATGAGTCATTGTCTGGTGGTATGACTCGTGGGACATGGCTGTAAGCTTTTTAATTACATTTTCCTATGGGTATTTTTTTAAACTCTTAATCTTCTATCCCCTAAGTAACATTTTTTTGGATTTCTTAAAGAGTGTATTAAGGGGTTTAACCTAGCATAAGTCCTTATTCTTTCAAAACAACATTAGGTTGAAGGTCCTTTCAAGATCAAGGCTAGGGTTCTTCATTAATTCTCTTTAAATATTTCTTGGGTTTTCAAGAAAAGTTTAGGAGTGAATTACTTAGGTATGTAGGTTTATGAATGGGAAACATTCTTCCACCTCATGCAGAATTTCATCCTATTCTATGATTTTAAGTCTCCAATCATGTTATGTTGAATTTCTAGGGTTTAACTCAATTCCATGCAATTAATAATCATATCTCTATGGGTTTAATTCTCTCATGTTCGAATTGATGAAAAATAGTTATTAGGGTAGATTTTTACTCTCAAGTTCCTCTTGAATTGATGATTTCAAGCTTATGATGATTTTTTCCTATTATACATAATTTACGAATTTCAAGCTTATGAGCCCATGATTTCAAGTATGATGAATTATTAAAGTATGCATAAATATTTATGAATTCTTATGATTCAATGATTTTGAATTATGAATCTTATTTCAAGTATGTATGATTTCATGATTTGGGCAAGCCCCTGTAAAGTCAAGTATGTTTCATCAGGATTTTAGCCATGGCTTACAAGATATGTTTAAAGAGTTGTTTTGGAGCCAAGACTCCCAAGAAACAGATTTAATATGTGTTTTGAGAGTATGATTATGAGCAATATTCATATTTTAGGAGTAGTGTATAGCATCGAGTAGGCCAGGGATTTCGAGAACCCCGGTCTCATAACTATAAGCCACGGTAGGTATATATTCCTATTTGGGACCTCTCAAGAGAGTGTTTCCCTGGCCGAGGGTGCACCAGTGATATCACACCTTCATCATTCTGTATCCTGGCAAGCCTTAGGATGGCTCTGCCCACTTGAGTGAGATAGTTGGGGTATCACGTAAGCTCTATCGTGTGGTGTCGGTTATGATGAAGCCTCCCATTGTCCCTCTTATTTTCAGTTATTCATGTTCATGCCTTATGATATTATATTTTATAGCATATTTGATCCATTGATCAGTTTATGAGTTCTTACTTATGATTTGAAGTATAGCACGCTATATGTTTTCTCTTTCTAAACTCTGGGTCATTATGTTTAGCTTATGATGTATAGCTCATGTTTATGCTTATTTCAGGAATATGGCTTTTAGCATGTTGCCCTCACTCTCATGTTCTATCTTGATTTAGATTCATGAACTCAGATTATCGTTTTACTAGCATGTTTTACTTCCTCTACATACTCAGTACATTTCAAGTATTAACCACATACTTTATGCTATATCGTCTCATGATATAAGTTTGGATGATCCGTCACAGTCTCGTTGTTAGCTCGCTCTTGCTCAGTCCAACTTCGTCCTAGTCTTGGTGAGTCCTCATGATATGAGGTTGTTAGTTTTGATTATGTCTCTTTTGTTTATGTCTTATAGTTTCAGACTTAGCGAGCTAGTTGGGGGAGTTGTTCCATAAGCTCATTAAATGTTTAGAAGCTTTTCATATAGCTATGTATGGATGGTTCAGCAATGTTGATTCGTGTTTAAATTCATGTTGTTATGCTATAAAGGCTTCTGCTTATATCATGTTTATCCTTTATTTCTACTTTAGAAATGCTCGTATCCATGCTATGTATGTACTATGGGTTAGCTTGGATTCATTTGTGGTTCTAGGTCCCGTGTCTCGATTCAGGGTCCTAGCTCAGGTTGTGACAAACTTGGCATTAGATCCAGGTTTAGGTATGTCCTAGGGTGTCTGAAAGTCACATTGAGTAGAGTCTTTTCCATGGGTGTGAAGAATGCCACACTTATAGAGAAGAGACTACAAGACATTTTAGGAAATTTTCCTTCTTTCATGATCTATGTCGTATGATGAAGTACATCTCTATATTCTTCTAATTCATGCTATACACGTGTTTAGAAGTATGCCTCCCCCCATCAAGTCAATAGAAGAAGAAATGGCAATGGAAATGGCCATGGAAACAGAAACGAAGATGGGCATCAACCAACCCCCCAACTCCAGCTGATCCTTTACCAGAGCAGGTTACTCATGACGAGTTCAGTGCGACATTTCATATATTAGCACAGGCCATGAACACCCAAGTCAATTAGCAGGATGTGGCTCAAGTTAACCAAAATGGGAGTACAACAGTGGCTAGGGTGCAAGACTTCATCAGGATGAACCCACTTGAGTTTCATGGGTCAAAGGTGGATAAGGACCTATAGGAGTTTATTGAGGAGGTCTACAAGATTACCCAGGTTATGGATGTTTTAGGAGAGGATAGTATGGACTTGGCGACCTATCAACTCAAGGGGGTTGCTCATATATGGTTTTGGTAGTGGAAGGAGAGAAAGGGAGTTAGTGCAGTCCTTGTTTGCTGGAATGAGTTTGTTATGACTTTCATGGACAGGTTCTTTCCCCAAGAGTTGAGGAAGCAAAGGCAACCAAGTTTGTTAATTTGAAGCAGAATGATATGACTGTTCAGGAGTATGCCCTGAAGTTTACCCAACGGTCAAGTATGCTCCAAAGATGGTTGCTGATTCAAGGGCTCGTATGAGCAAGTTTAAGAATGGGGTGGAAAATTCATTGGTTGAGGAGTTGTAATACCTCAAAAGTGCTTAAGACTAGACTTAGGAACTGGAAATGAGAAGCATTAGAAATCTGAAATTTTTGCCTCAGGATGATTGAGTGTACGAGTCACAAAAAGGACCCATGACCCATAAGATTCACCCATAGTTAGTAGTTATGAGGGAAGGAGTTGGAAAAACTGGCCTGGTAATGACCCGTTAGAAGAAGGTACGACTTGTAGGTAGGAGTGGAGGGTTGGTTCAAGAATAGTCAGGGATGGGTAGTAAAAGTCATGCTATGACTCATTGTGAGGAACGATGAGTCATTGTCAATGCCCATCGGAAGAGCAGGGAGAATTCTCCAGTCAAGTAACGAATGTAACCCATGACTCGTAAGAGGAAGGTACGTGTCGTGGTGTGACTCGTGGGATGTTAGATGTAGTTTCATAAGAGGCGGTAACGAAAGGATACGACAAATCATTGTTTGATGTAATGACTCATCCTGTTGAGTCGCGGTATCAGGACCTGAAAATTGAAGGATGATGAAGGAAAGTAACGGACAATCACCATGATTCGTGGTAGCAAGGTACGACTCGTGATACCATTCGTTGTCACTGGCAGTGCAGAAATTTTAGATTTTTCATTAAGGGTATTTTCATAATTCGTAAGCTTTAAGGTCATAGACTACGCTGTTTTAAGCTCAGTTAGCGGGTTTTAAGAGTGTTAAACCTATTCTAAGCATTCCTACTCTATGCATGCAACTTAGAGCCTTTCCTTGGAGATCAAGCTTGAATTTCTCCAATTTCTTGCCAAAATTTCCTTGGGCTTTCAAGAGGAAGGGTAAATCCGATTTCCCCAGGTATGTAGGGTTATAAATGGGTGTATTCATCCACACCCATGCCCAATCCATCTTTAATTTCATGAAAATTCTAGTTGAAGAATCTATGGGGTTTTAACCCAACATGTGAATTCTCTTAGTATCAATTATGGGTATGATCTATACATGTTTCTAATGTTGAATTATGATTCATGGGCATATTTTACAATGTTTTCAAATACAAACTATGTTTTCAAGTTTGTTATAAATTATGATGCTCACCCATGGAAGTTCATGAAAGTTGAGATTTATGATATATATATTCAAGCATGATGAGATGTATATGATGATAACTTGATTTCGAATTACCCATGTCCATGTTCATATTTTCGATTGATCAAGTCTATGTAAAGCATGTTTAAGTATTGGGCAAGCCCATATGATCAAGTATGTTTCATGATTTATCTAAACTTCATGTATTAGCTTATCACATGGATTTTGAAGTCTAGACTCCCACTATTTTCAGCTTGTTGTATGGTTTGAGCCCAAGGCTCCTCATGTTATGATTTCAGATTATGCATGTATGTTATAATTCAGCTTCGTTACTACACGATGGTCAGCTTCATTGAATAATGATGGAGAGCATATGCATGTTTTGGGTGTAGTGTCTAGCACCGAGTAGGCTAACAGTTAGCCAACCCTATGCCTCAGAACTATGTGCCAACGTAGGTATGTTCAGATTATTTGGGACCTCCCTTGTAAGCTTCCCTTTCCCCCAAGGGCCTTCAGCTTATTATTGATATCATGGTAGCGTCCTTAGCTCTTGCAAGGCTTTGGATGGATCTGCCCACTTGAGTGTAATAGTCGGGACCACGTAAGCTCTATCGTGGTAATTTCGGTTATAAGACAAGTCTCCCATTTTTCCTCATGATTTCAGTTATGCTTGTTCATTAGTCATGTTATTATGTTTTCAGCAGGTTTGACCCAATGTTCAATTTTACTTATGATTATAATTTTTTATCTTTGGGTCATTCGATTCAGTTATGATATTTAGTTATGTTTAAATCATATTTTTGGATAATAACATGCAAGCTCTACTCTCAAACTCTTATGATGAAATGTTTATGTTATGCATGATCACTGATTTTACTTTCTCAGCAGTTTACTTACCTTGCATACTTGGTACATTCCACGTATTGACCGCATACTCTATGTTGTATTGTTTCATGATATAGGCTTTGATATTCAGGCTCAGTCCCGATGTTAGCTAGACTCTCAGTATTAGCACCTTCCAGTCTTAGTTGGTGAGTCCTCATCTTCTGAGTGCCCTTTAGTTGAATTTAGTATTTTCAGTTTCACACTATAGTGAGTTAGTTGGGGTTTTATCCCATCAACTCGTCAACAGTAGAGGCTTATCAAACATAGCATGTATTCAGTTTCAGACTTGTGTTATGTATTCAAATGTTATGATATATTCAGACTTCCGCTATATTATATATGTTAGACTTCCGCTTGATTATGTTGTGTTTAGACGTCATGTTCATGCTACGGGTCGACTTGGAGCCTCTTGGGTTTCTTTGTCCTGTGTCTCGATCTAGGCCTATGTTCGGGTCGTGACAAACTTAGTATCATAGCATTAGGTTTTGAAGTGTCCTAGGGTGTTTGAAAGACGCGTTAAGTAGAGTCTTTTTCATATGTGTGAAGCGCGCCGCACTTATAGAAAAGAGGCTACAAAATGTTTAGGAAATGTTTCCTTTTTCATGATCTATGTCATGCGATGAAATGTCTTTCTATCCTTCTAACTCGTGGTATACGCGTTTGCAGAATCATACCTCCTCTCCGAGTTTATGGAATAAGGAACGGAGATGGAAACGGCCACGAGAATGGCGATGCGTATGGGCACCAGCAGGCCTCACCAGCCCCGAGGATCATATGCCTGAGCAGGTGGCCCACATGGAGTTTAGGGCTGCCATACAGATGTTAGGTTAGGCTTTTACTGCCCAGGTAAACCAACAGGCAGTAGCAAATGTCCCTCAGAACGGGAATGCGACAACAGCAAAAGTAAGAGATTTTCTGAGGATGAACCCTCCGGAGTTTCTTAGGTCAAAGGTGGACGAGGATCCACATGAGTTTATTGATGATGTTCTAAAGATCACCCACATCATGGGGGTCACTAGAGAGGAGTGCGCCGATCTAGCCTCATATCAGGTGAAAGGGGTTGCGCACATTTGGTTCAAGGACTAGAAAGATAGTAGAACAGTTATAGTAGGCCCCATTGGTTGGAATAAGTTCCATATTGCATTTCTGGATCAATTCATCCATCATGAGATGATGGAGACTAAAGCAGCTGAGTTTATGAACCTGAAGCAAGGAAAAGTGACAATTCAAGAGTATGCATTGGAGTTCACTCACCTGTCAAAGTATCCACTTAAGATGGTGACAGATCAGAGGGCCCGAGTGAGTTGGTTCGTGAATGGGATAGCAAACTACTTAGTCAAAGATTGCCAGACCACGATGCTTTATTATGACATTGAATTTCCCCGAATAGTTCTATACGCCTAGCAGATGGAGGCGGTACAGGTGAGTGAGCGGGAGAGAGAGGCCAAGAGGGCCAGGACTGATAGCTTTGAGTTCTCCCAGCACAGACCTGGTTGTGGGTATCTTCAGCAGTTCCACCAGAGATCTTCCGCCTCAGAACCGTCGGCTATAAGTGTTCCATCCAGATCTAGGCGCGACCAGAGAGGAAGAGCATCATGCTCTAGAGGTTAGAATAGCAGACCCCCAGAGTTCAGCATTCCAGAGTGCAACAGGTGTGGCTGAAGACACACGGGTCAGTGCTTAGCAGTTTTAGGTGCTTGTTTCGGGTGTGGGAAGATCAGACATATGCTTAAAGATTGCCCTACAGCCAGACAGGGCCATGATAGGGCCTGAGGCCCAGCCCCTAATTCAACATCTCCACCAGTACGCCCAGGTCAGCAGGGGGCATCTACTAGTGTGAGTGGTGGTTAGCACCAAAACATATTCTATTCCCTAGCATCTTGTCAGGAGCACTAGGTCTCCCCATATGTAGTCACTGGTATGTTACGAGTATTCACCTTGATGTATATGCATTATTAGATCTAGGGGCTACCTTGTCCTTTGTGACGCCCCATGTTGCTAGTAGTTTCGGAGTCAGTACCAAAATCCTATAAGAATCCTTTTCAGTCTCCAGTCCAATCGGTGATTCAGTCATAGCTCGATGGGTATATAGGAGTTGCCCTGTCACAGTTCTTCAGAAAATCACCTCAACACACTTAGTAGAGCTAGCCATGGCCGATTTTGATGTTATCTTCGGCATAGATTTGCTATATGCATGTTATGCCTCAGTCAATTATAGAACTCATGTAGTAGAGTTCAGATTTCCGGGTGAGCTAGTCTTAGAGTGGAAGGGTAGTTTAGTTGTGCCTGTAGGTCACTTCATTTCCTACCTTTAGTCTAGAAGGATGATCTCTAAGGGTTGTGTGTACCATTTAGTTAGGGTTAAGGATGCTACATCCAAGACCCCGACTATTTAGTCAGTTCTTGTAGTATGTGAATATCCAGAGTATTTCTAGATTATTTATTGGGAATTCCTCCCGAGTGGGAGATCAATTTTGGTGTTGACCTTCTTCCTGATACGTAGCCTATATCTATTCCTCCTTACAGAATGGCTCCAGCTGAGCTAAAGGAGTTGAAGGAGCAGTTGAAGTACCTTCTAGACAAAGGTTTCATCAGACCTAGCAAATCCCCATGGGGTGCACCAGTTCTCTTTGTCGAAAAGAAAGATGGCTCACTTTGGATGTCCATTGATTATCGAAAAGTGAACAAAGTTACCATAAAGAATAGGTGTCCTTCCCAGGATTGATGACTTTTTTGACCAGCTTCTTGGTGCTAAGTGCTTTTGAAAGATGGACCTTAGATCTGGATACCATCAGCTTAGGGTTCGGGAGGGTGACATTTCGAAGACAACCTTTAGGACTCAGTATGGTCACTATGAGATTGTAGTTATGTATTTTGGACTAACGAATGCTCCTGCAACTTTTATGGATTTGATTAACAGGGTGCTCAAGCCATACTTGGATATGTTCATAGATGACATCCTTATATACTCTCGGATCAAGGAGGAGCATGCCGCGCATCTGAGGGTGGTACTACAGACCTTGAAGGATCGCTAGTTGTATGCTAAATTTATCAAATGTGAGTTTTGGCTAAACGCAGTAGCATTTTTGGGTCATTTGGTGTAAGTGAGAGTGTACAGGTGGACTCTCAAAAGATAGAAGCAGTAAAGAATTGGCCTAGACCAGTGAGTCCTTCGGATATCAGGAGTTTCTTGGGTTTAGCTGGTTATTATCGGAGGTTCGTTGAAGGTTTTTCATCCATTGCAGCATCGTTGACTAAGTTGACCTAGAAGAAGGTTAGTTTAAATGGTCAGAGGCCTATGAGAAGAGCTTCCAAGAGTTGAAGACTCGACTCACCTCAGCACCAGTGTTCACCCTACTAAGGGTACCGATGGGTATGTGGTATATTGTGATGCTTCGAGGATCGGCCTCGGTTGTGTAATAATGCAGCAAGGTGGAGTTATTGCTTATGGTTCAAGGAAGCTGAAAGTCCATGAAAAGAACTATCTAACTCATGACCTCGAGTTGGCAGCGGTAGTATTTTCCTTGAAGATTTGGAGACACTATTTGTACGGGGTCCATGTGGATGTGTTTACGGACCACAAAAGCCTACTGTACGTGTTCACCCAAAAAGATCTAAATCTACATTAGAGAAGGTTGTTGGATCTTCTTAAGAATTATGATATGAGTGTTCCTTTATCATCTAGGCAAGGACAATATGGTGGAAGACACTCTTAGCAGGCTTTCTACGAGGAGTGTGACCCATAAAGATGAGGAAAGGAAAGATTGGTAAAGGATGTGCATTGGCTTGCACGGCTAGGAGTCTGTCTTGTTGACTTGACAGATGGAGGTGTCATTGTTCAAAATGGATCAGAATCCTCCTTGGTGACTAAGGTCAAAGCTAGAAAAGACGAGGATTTGATTTTGGTAGAGTTAAAGGAAGCCGTTCAGAATTAGAAAGTGGAGGTCTTCTCCCAAGGGGGAGATGGTGTGTGACGATATCAGGGTCGTTTGTGTGTATCGGGTGTGGATGACCTGAGGGAGGGGATATTTCATGAGGCTCATGGTTCAATATATTCTATACATGCAGGTGCCACCAAGATGTACCATGACCTACGAAAAGTCTATTGGGGGAATGGCATGAAGAACGACATAGCAGAGTTTGTGGCTAAGTGTTCGAATTGTCAACAGGTGAATGTTGAGCATCAACGACCTAAGGGTGAGCTTCAAGACATTAGTATACCTACTTGGAAGTGGGAGGAAATCAATATGGACTTTATTACAGGTTATCCTCATACTCGTCGATAGTATGACTCTATTTAGGTAGTTGTAGACAGACTGACTAACGCAACCCATTTTCTACCAGTCAAAACTACTGATTCAGCGGAGGATTATGCTATGTTATACATTCGAGAGTTAGTTCGGTTGCATGGAGTGCCCTTATACATCATATCGGATAGAGGTACTCAGTTTATGTAACACCTCAAATGTTTCTAAGATCAGATTCCAGATTTAAAGGAAGAATTCAGGCAGGAGATGGAAAATTTTGTCTTAGAACGAGTAGGGGGATGACTCGTTAGGAGACCCCATGAGTCGTGGTCAGAATCATGGGGAGAAGTCAAGAAGGAAGTCTGGAGCAGTGGCCACGGAAGACCCAATGAATTATTAGGTCGACCGTTAGGTGAAGCTATGAATTTTTGGTGTGGGCTTGAGGCAGTGAAGTACACAGAAGGAGGGATGAGTCATCGTGTATCTGATGACTCGTCAAGTTACCCGCAAGGAGGGAAGAGCAGAAAAAGGGACTTGAACCAGTGCACTCCATGGCTCGGTCCCCACGAGTCGTTACCCGACCCCATGATTTGTGGAGTCTGGCAGAATGATTTTTCCTACATTTCTCCAGGGGCATTTTTGTAAGCTCCTATGCTTTTAACTCCTAAACTACGTCATTTTGAGTATTATTTTGGGATGTTTTAAGGGTTTCTTCAAGTCTAAACTCTCATTGTCTCAAGATACCTCTCAAAGCCCTTCTTTCTCCTCACCTCTCAAGATTCAAGGATTTCACCAAGGTGTTCATCAAAGCATCAAGGGGAAATTTCGAGCAGGGTTTCTTCTACCAGGTATGCAGGTCTTTCAACAAAGATAATCTTCCATCCTAGTGTCCTAAAATGTTTTTTATCAAAATGCCCAATTTCAACTATTCTAGAAAATGCATGACCTAGGGTTTTTGTTATAGGTGATTTCATCTATATTTCTCTAAAATTCCAAGATCCATTATGATTATGAGATTAATTATGAGGTAGAATAATTGGGTTACCTTGAATTATGTGGTGGATGATGAGAAACGCGAGATTTTAGATTGTCTTCACAAAATGACTTGAACTTTGAATAAGGCTTTATTATTGTTCACTCGATTATCGTAAATACTTGCATCCATGTTTAATTATGTGAAGATCATATGATTATCCCAAAGAAATTGAATGTGCCATTAATAGACATGTTGAGAAAAAATTAGATCTTATTGGCTTGAATAATTGAAGGTAAAATATGCATGTCCCTTATGCTTTTGATGGAATTGATTGGGTATAAGGTAAATTATGATAGAGGCCAAACTAATGCATCCTTCTCATGAATTGGAGTAAATCTCGAAATGGGTTTTATGAAATGAAAATGTATGCTTCTTCCATAATCTTTTTCTAAATGTATAAGTTATGAGTTAAGTATATAGCTTCCCGTAAATCTAGAATATATGAATCAATATATGCATGTTAAGATATGAATTGGATCTATGGATCTTGAATGACTTATGATACTAGTTGAATGATATGAAGTAGGAACTTAATGAGGTGGAAGTATAATGCATGATGTGAATCTATAGATACGCACTAATGTAAGATGTTTGAAGAAATATTGATGTGGTTGTATGATGATATGAATTATGATGATAAAGAATGAGATTGATATTTTCAAAATATTGGGCTTGTTGTTAGTAGAAAGTAGCCCCGATCCTTTCGAAATGAATGTTGTATGAGGAAAGCAGTGTATGTTTATGTTTATGGCTAGCTGCAGTAGCATAGACCAGATAGATAATGTCAGATCAGTACTCCTCATGTCCTAGTTAGCTAGGGATCCTCCATAGCCGAGAATATTTCCCTTGGTCAGCTCGGGATCCTCCATAGTAGAGAGTGACTCCCTAGTTCAGTCGGGATCCTCTATAGCAGAGAGTGACTCCCTAGTTCATTCAGGATCCTCCATAGAAGAGAGTGACTCCATAGTTCAATCGAGATCCTCCATAGAGGAGAGTGACTCCTTCTTCCAGTCGAGACCCTCTGTAGCAGAGAGTGACTCCCTAGTTTAGTCAGGTTCCTTCATAGTAGAGAATGACTCATTAGTTCAGCTAGGACTCTCCATAGCAGAGGATGACTCCCTTAGTTATGTTATTAGCATGATTTAGTTCAGTATGATACATATTTTAGGTTATAACAATTTTAATATAATGATAATCAATCTCAGTTATTAGTAGTGATTCAGTATAGTGTGTGATGCTAGTTTCAGATTCAACTCTTATTAAACGTTCAGAACTTGACCCTTATGCATGACTTTGATGATGTTTCATAAAATGAGATCCAAAGGAAGGTTTTATATACATATATATATATATATGTGTGTGTGTGTGTGTGTGTATGAGAGTCATAAGAGGATAGTGTCATGTTAATCAGATATGTTGATGTACTTGGTTATTTCCTTATCGTATATTTGTATATTTAATTATCTATGTTATCAAGCATGCTTAGTACATTCCAAGTACTGAACGCACGCCTTTTTGTGCTATATCATTTCATGATATAGGTTTAGGTCTCCAGACTCAGCCTCGTGGTTAGATACGCTTCATTCCCTCTCAGCCGCTAGTGGTGAGTCCTTATCTCCCAAGGACGCGATTTATGATTATGTTTTCTTTATGTTTTCAGTTTAAAATTTTAGAGTTAGCTGGGGGCTTGTCCCAGTAACTCATCAGTTTAGTAGAAGGCTTTCAGACTTGTCCAGATAGACACAACATTGTATCAAGTGTTGTTACAATCGTCCTTATGGTCTATGTTAAACTTATTACTGTTAGCTTCTGCCTATGTTTGTTGTTAGTTGCTTTTATTGTCAAGTGATACGCTATGATTATGCCATGGGTCGACTTTGAGCCTTTCAGGGTTCCTTGTCCCGTGTTACGACTACAGTGCGGACTCGGGTCGTGAAAAACTTGGTATCAGAGCAATAGGTTTGAAGTGTCCTAGGGTGTCTAAAAGCCCTGTTAAGTAGAGTCTTTTTCTTGGGTGTGAAGCGCGCCACACTTATGACGTGGAGGCTACGAGACATTTTAGGAATGTTCCCTTTCTTCATGATTCTTATCGTGCATAGAGTATGAAGCTCTAAACAGTTCTTTCCCCTGACTTGTGCTTTACGTGCTCACAGATAATGCCTCATAGACAAGCAAATGGAAGGAGAAATGGTAATGATCGCCAGCAGGCACTACCATCCCCGGCGAACCCGATGGACGACCATGTTACCCATGCCGAGTTCTCGGCAACTCTTAATATGTTGGCATAGGGCGTGACCGCCCAGATTAACCAGCAAGATATGGCTCGTATTCCCCTTTATGGGAATGTAGCAGCAACAAGGGTGAGAGATTTTCTCCGAATGAACCCACCTGAGTTCTTGGGGTCAAAGGTAGATGAGGACCCGTATGAGTTCTTGGAAGAGATATAGAAGATTACTCACATCATGGGAATGATGGGAATTGAGAGCGCAAACTTAGCCTCCTACAAGCTAAAAAGAGTTTCTTATATATGGTTTTGTCAGTGGAGGGACATTTGAGGGATCAGAGCAGGCCCAGTAGGTTGGGAAGAATTTAATACCGCGTTCCTGGATAGGTTTTTCCCTAGAGAGTTGAGAGAGGCTAAGGCTGCAAAGTTCATAAACTTGGGATAGATGACATGATAGTTCAAGAGTATGCGTTGGAATTTACCCGTCTATCCAAGTATTCCCCGGAGATGGTAGCAGACCAGAGGGCCTGAGTGAGCAGGTTCATGAATGGAGTGTCAGACTCCTTGATTAAAGAGTGCAGGACTGCTATGTTGCACCGGGATATAGACTTTTCATGTTTGATGATATTCGTGCAATAAATGGAGGCGGAGAAAGTGAAGGAAAAGGAGAGAGAGGCTAAGAGGGCCAGGAGAGGAGATTCAGAGTCCTCTCCACCAAGGACGGGTGGTGGACACCGCTCATTTTCCTAGTAGAAGCCGGCAGCCCCAGCATTTTCAACAGTCAGTTCTCCATACAAATCTAGAGTAAGGGAGATTACATGCTCGATGTGTACCAGCTGTGGGAAGTACCACTTGGGAGAATGTATGGCTGGATCAGATGTTTGCTTCTGGTGTGGCCAGTCGGGCCATAAGCATTGAGACTGTGCAACAGAAAAACAAGGCGAGAGTAGATCCTCGGTCATCTATTCAGTAGCCCCTATAGCCCGCCCATTTCAGTAGGGTGCATCATCTAGCCCAGGTGGCGGACGTCGTCAAAATCACTCCTATGCTGTGATACCACACCAAGATAAGGGCAAGTTGCCAGTAGTGACCACAGGTATATTGTGAATCTCGTATAACTCTTTGTATGTTGCTAGCTCCATAACCCTAGTACTAAATAAGGAGCTTATAGTTCTTTTTGAGAAGAGATTGTTGATGTGTAATGTGAATAGCTGTTAATGGGAGACTAGGCGTGTTGGTTACAGGTGAAAGGGGGAGCTATGAGTTAGTGAATTAGTCCCAACCTTGGGAAATATTCAGGAGCCTTAGAATGATGGCTTTATGTTAAGGGGGAGATGGTAACTGTGTGAAATTAGTCAGATCTTGATTTTGATATTAAGGAAGTCCTAATGCTAGCAGTCATAGTATGTCAATCCCTTCCGGTTCAGATAATGGCTCTAGTAGTTCGGTTGAAGCTAAGTTATGTCCATCGTTATGTGCGGACGCCCAGAAGTTCTAGATAATCGCATCAGACAGTGATACTGATCTTACTTTAAGAATCCTTAGGCTCATTTTCATGTTGCAAATTAGTTATGTGTGTTAAATCATGTTTCCCAGTATGATCAGCTTGAACTCAGTCTTTAGAGTATGCCTAGCAGCTCAGCAGACTCAGGTTATATCATGTATGTTCTCGGTTTTAGATGTTGTGAATGATTCGTGCTCATGAGACCTTTAGTTGAAGTCAGACTGGATAATATAAATTCTAACCCTATATCAGAAAGTGACTTGAGAGTGAAGGCTTAGTCCGTATCAGTTCACTGTTAGTAAAAGGGGAAGAATCCTTTTCAGTGTGTATCTAGTTCTATGTTAGTTGCATGTCCTTCGGTCTCTTTGTGCTCAAGCATGTATGATTCAGATATTTAGTTCAACAGTGTAAGATCAGCCCGGAGTCAGATACTCTATCAGTTTCAATTGTAAATGTTCAGTATTTGCGATATCAGTTCTTTCCCCAATTTTTGAGTATGTTTAGACAATATTCGAGGATGAATGTTCCCAAAGGAGAGATATTGTAATACCCCAAATATTTCTAAGATAAGATTCTAGGTTTAAAGGAAGAATTCAAGCAGGAGATGGAAAATTTTGTCTCAACACTAGTAGGGGGACGACTCGTTAGGAGACCCCATGATTCATGGTTAGACTCATGGGGAGCAGTCAAGAAGGAAGTATGGAGATGTGGCCACGAACGACCCAACGAGTCGTTAGGTAACCCCACGACTTGTTAGGTCGGCCGTTAGGTGAAGCTATTAATTTTTGGTGTGGGCTTGAGGCAGTGAAGGTCACTGAAGGAGCAAGTTACCCTTGAGGATGGAAGAGTAGAAAAAGGGAGTTGAACCAGTGCACTCCATGACTTGGTCCCCACGAGTCGTTACCCGACACGACTCGTAGGGTGCCTCATGGGGTCTGGCAGAGTGATTTTGCCTGCGTTTTTCTAGGGGTATTTCCATAAACTCCTATACTTTTAACTCCTAAACTACGTAGTTTTGAGTATTATTTGGGATATTTTAAGGGTTTCTTCAAGTCTAAACTCTCATTCTCTCAAGATACCTCTCAAAGCCCTTCTTCCTCCTCTCCCCTCAAGATTCAAGGATTTCAAGAATATGTTCATCAAAGCTTCAAGGGGAAATTTTGAGCAGGGTTTCTTCTACCAGGTATGTAGGTCTTTCAACAAGGATAATCTTCCATCCTTGTGCCCCAAAATGTTTTTATCAAAATGCCCAATTTCAACTATTCTAGAAAATGCACGACCTAGGGTTTTTGTGATGGGTGATTTCATCTATATTTCTCTAAATTACAAGATCCATTATGATTATGAGATTAATTATGAGGTAGAATAATTGGGTTACCTTGAATTATGTGGTGGATGATGATAAATGCAAGATTTTAGAATGTCTTCACAAAATGACTTGAACTTTGAATAAGGCTTTATTATTGTTCACTCGATTATCATAATTACTTTCATCCATGTTCAATTATGTGAAGATCGTATGCTTATCCCTAAGAAATTAAATGTGCCATTGATAGACATGTTGAGAAGAAATTAGATCTTATTGGCTTGAACAATTGAAGGTAAAATATGCATGTCCCTTATGCTTTTGATGGAATTGATTAGGTATGAGGTAAATTATGGTAAAGGACAAATTAATGCATCCTTCTCATGAATTGGAGTAAATCTTGGTATGGGTTTTATGATATGAAAATGTATGCTTCTTCCAAAATTTTGTTATAAATTCATAAGTTATGAGTCAAGTATATGGCTTCCCGTAAATCTAGAATATATGAATCAATGTATGCATGTTAAGATATGAATTGGATCTACAGATCATGAATGACTTATGATACATGTTGAATGATATGAAGCAGGAACTTAATGAGGTGGAAGTATAATGCATGATGTGAATCTATAGATACTCACTAATGTAAGATGTTTGAAGAAATATTGATGTGGCTCTATGATGATATGAATTATGATGATAAAGCATGAGATTTATATTTTCAGAATGTTGGGCTTGTTGTTACTAGAAAGTAGCCCCGTTCCTTACGAAATGAATGTTGTATGATGAAAGCAGTGTATGTTTATGTTTCTGGCTAGCTTTAGTAACATAGACCAGATAAATGATGTCAGATCAGTACTCCTCATGGCCTAGTTAGCCAGGGATCCTCTATAGCCGAGAATGTTTTCCATTGGTCAGCTCGGGATCCTCCATAGTAGAGAGTGACTCCCTAGTTCAGTCGGGATCCTCCATAGTAGAGAGTGACTCCCTATTTCACTCGGGATCCTCCATAGCAGAGAGTGACTCCCTCGTTCAGTCGGGACCCTCCTTAGTAGAGAGTGACTCCTTAGGTCAGTCAGGGTCCTCTGTAGTAGAGAATGACTACTTAGTTAAGCTGGGACTCTCTATAGCAGAGGATGACTCCCTTAGTTATGTTATTAGCATGATTTAGTTCCGTATGATCTAGATTTCAAATTATAACAAATTTAATATAATGATAATCATTCTTAGTTATCAGTAATGATTCCATATAGTGCGTGATGCTAGTTTCAGATTTAGCTCTTATTAAATGTTCAAAACTTGACCCTTATATGAGTTCGACGATGTTTCATAAAATGAGATCCAAAGGAAGGTTTCATGTATATATATGTACATGTGAGTCATAAGAGGATAGTGGCATGTTAATCAGTTATGTTGATGTACTTGGTCATTTCCTTATCGTATATTTGTATATTTAATTATCTATGTTATCCCACATGCTTAGTACATTCTAAGTACTGACCGCATGCCTTTTTGTGTTATATCATTTCATGATATAGATTTAGGTCTCGAGACTCACTCTCGTGGTTAGATAGGCTTCATTCCCTTTCAACCGCCAGTGGTGAGTCCTTATCTTCCGAGGACATAATTTATGTTTATGTTTTCTTTATGTTTTCAGTTTTAGATGTTAGGACTTAGTTGGGGGCTTGTCCCAGCAACTCATCAGTTTAGTAGAAGGCTTTCAGACTTGTTCAGATAGACGCAACATTGTATCAACTGTTTTAATAATTGTCCTTATGGTTTATGTTAGACTATTGCAGTTAGCTTGCGCCTATGTTTGTTGTTAGTCGCTTTTATTGTCAAGTGATACGCTATGATTATGCCATGGGTCAACTTAGAGACTTTGGGGGTTCCTTTTCCTGTGTTACGACTAAGGTGTGGACTCAGGTCATGACAGTTTACCTCCCTATTTTAGAGATCGTTTCAGAAGGGACTTGGTGCTCAGGTCAAGCTTAGCACAACATTTCACCCGCAAATAGATGGTTAGGTGGAGCTGAACATTCAGGATCTTGAGGATATGTTGAGAGCATGTGTGATTGATTTCAAGGGTAGTTGGGATAATCATTTGCCTCTCATTGAGTTTGCATACAATAATAGCTACTATTCCAGCATTTAGATGGCTCCGTTTGAGGCTCTTTATGGGTGGGGTTTAGATCACCTATTGGTTGGTTTGAGGTTGGTGAAGCTACATTGATAGGACCAGATTCGGTTCATGAGGCCATAAAGAAGGTTCATCTTATAAAGGAAAGGTTGAGAGCAGCTCAGAGTCGTCAAAAGTCCTATGAAGTGTGAGGAGGAGAGAACTGGATTTTGAAGTTGATGGCTAGGTGTTTTTGAAGGTATCTCCCATGAAGGGAGTGATGAGGTTCTTAAAGAAGGGGAAGCTTTGTCCCCATTATGTTGGCCCGTACTGGATTGTGAGACGCACGGGCAAGGTGGCCTATGAATTGGAGTTGCCCTCAGAGTTAGCTTCTGTTCATCCAGTTTTCTATGTATTGCTTTTAAAGAAGTGCTTGGGTTATTTGGCTTTGGTTGTCCCAGTAGATGTTCGTGCCTGATTCGCGCATCCGCAAGTGTACCGGTCGTGCAAGTAATATAGTGCCTCTTTTAGAGAACCGGAATGTCGAACCCACAGGGACTGGACCCATTCCTCTAACTATCCATTTCAATTATGATCTTAACTTTCGCAAGTGTTGGTTATAGAAGTTTTCGAAGGAGATTTAACTAAGTCTAGTTTTGGTCAACGAAATATCCTGAATTTACTCTAGGAGAAACATAGAGTTAAAACCAGATAATCATGCGATACTACGATTTGCAATGGGTTAAGCATGCAACTATCGATTGTTCTTTCACATAATTAGAATTGCATGTTCGTGGTCTTTCGAGCCTCTAAACACGACAAACTAGCCTCACTGCATCATTGTGAGCGAGGATGCTAATTTCTAGTTCGCAAGCAATTAATTATGTTGTGGTTTACGGGGAAACGATTAGGGACTTTCGTGCGTCTAACCACTTAACTCAACTTACCCTCACAACTACTTCTTCTAGTGGTGATGTGATAATCCTAAGTTGGTCTCTTAATAACCCCCGTTTATCAACCATGCAAGGTGTTAGGTATATTTCTATCCTAACACGAAATTATATCGTGAGATACAAACATGCTTCTTACATTCTCATGTCCTGACCTAGGTAATTCTTTCTCAAGCAATTGCCTAAGCTAACGTATATATTTTCATGGTTATCAATCATAAAAACAACCAACAATCCAGAATGCAAGACGAAAGCAACATTCAATAACTTAATTCCAAAACAATTTCATAAAATCACAATCATAATTCATGGCTTCAACCCTAAAGGAAGGGTTCTAGCCATTCATGTTTGTAAAACTACAAGAAACTACAACTAAACTAATATACTTACAAGAATTTGGTAGATGAGAAGGGAATTTGCCAAACCCTAGATGAGTTCTCCCACTTTTCCCTTCACTCGTAGGTATTTTTGCAGAATAAAATTGTGACAAATTGGATTTAGGAGCTAAGGGACTTATTTATAGTAAATGGAAAACGTGCATAATTTAGCCTGTCTTGGAACGACTCTGTGTTACGGAGTGTATTGTGGAGCACTGCCTCCGTGACATGAAGGTAACGCGAAAGCTCTTTGAAAATTGCCTCCGTAAGCCAAAACTGCCGAGTGTCACCGTGTTGTCAGCGTGTCATGCTACTTGGGCAGTGCGTTGGCACACCCCTGTCGCGCAGCTGGCACGGCGTGGCACGTTGCTGGCGCGCTGGTGTTGCCTGCCTGCCGCATCTGCTCCCGACTCCATTCCGCTACTTCACCAACTTATAAATTAGTTCCTCAAAATCATTGAAACCTACAAAAGGACTAATCATGTTGGTTAGCACATATATTCACATTTATATAAAATCACATGAAAATGTATACCATTACTTAGCTAAACAAGACTAAATTAAGTTATCAAGCGTCACTCGGGCATGCTATTTTGCTCGAGATCACAACCCCACACTTAAAGTCTTGTTCATCCTCGAACAACCTTTTTATATCTCATGCATATGGAGACTCACCCATAACTCATCTAGCAGGATTATTCAAGCTACGACTATATTGATTACGTAAGAGAACAAGCTAAAATAGAGCATGCATGATTTGATCATCGAAATGAAGTACAACTATGTTAAGACTTCTTAACCTCAAGAATCGATTCTCAATCTTAGAAAACTCATGCAAATCAACTGATTAAGAAATCCCACATGAATTATATCCTTTATTCAACATGTGCCCTCACGAAAAGAGAGTTACCCAATTTCACATGCAAAAACAATTTTCAAATCACAACATGTGTGGGTACATGAATAGAATTACGCTCACTCTCACAAAGAATTCACATGCATCATGTAATGACCCATAAGCTTGCCCTTAGTGTCTTATTCCACTAATTTAAGGATGTATGAATGTAAGATCAAGTAGGACTTTTTAGGTTGTAATGTAACTCAGGTGCAGGTAGATACTATTATGGCCAGTAATAGTTACTACCTTTCCTAAGCGCTTTTAATACATCACGCCCTCATTTCGAACTTCCCTTCCCTTACTTCACCTTTTTCTCCTTTCAGCTTTCTTCTTCCTCTTATGTTCCCCCCTTTATTTAGGCATTTTTAGCTTATTAGTATGGAGTTCTATAAATAATTTTTCATTAATTTGTTTTCTTACTCCTTACTAATAATCAACCATTTTCACACAAGTGCACCTTTGTCCTTTTCTCACTTCTACAACTTGCTACTTTTCCTTTCTTTTCATTCTTCTCACTCCTTTACTCCTTCGGATTTTTTCACTCAAGCGTTTAGGAGTTTTGGATCAAACTCAAGGCTAATGAAAGAAAAAGGATTAAGCTTCTGTTGTAGCTATCAAAGAATAGGCTTAAGGCACAATGGGGCTCACTAGGATTCAATATTCAAGGTAGGTAAATTAAGGGATAAAAATTAGGTTCATTCAAAGAAATGCCTAAATCATCTCCTACAATTCACATCCTTCATTTCGTTTTATAAACACACCAGGCAAGTTCTAGACAATCCACAATAGCACAGAATACTCAAAAACCTTACACTCATGGCACATGCTCAATTCAAGACACATTCAGCAGACTCTTAACTCAGTTAATCACAAGAATTCAGATTAAGCTTCCATCATATTGAGTCAAATTCAAGAGCCTAAATGTCTCACACAAAGTTATACAATTGCATGCTTCAACACTGAACATACTTGCATCTTACAATCATGTATAACACATAACAAGAACATCAAGCACCAATTAGCTACGGGTTCAAAAACCAAAACTTAATGACTAATTTTCCCTCAAGACGGTCGTCATCCATCCATCGTCGGAAATAGTCCCTAACTATGACTAAAAACACTATATATAGACAAAGAAAATTATTTTTATTCTTCGGTTCAAAGACCCCCCATCGGAAAAGAACCGAAAAGAAAAACCAACGGGTGATGAATTCATGCTTGACTCCCAAAACTTTTCAAATTTCTCCCAAATTTCACACAACACAAGCATCACATTCACCAAAACTTGTTAAGCACAAAAAATTTTGAAATTTTTCTCAACCCACACTTAAATCATGATATGTCCTCATAGCATTAAATTAACATTTAAAGGATGAGGAATACTCCCTGAGCCTCTATGCCAAGCTAAAAGCATGCTGTCCTTTCAAGTTCCAGTGATGGGTGTTCGACCCCACACTTCTTCTATTCCATGCTCTTTAGCTTCCACCTTCTCGGTACTCAGACTTCCCTTCCATCTGTGCTTAACTTTCCACCAAAAACACAAACAAAATGAAAATAAACAAACCAACACACAATCAAAATTACAAATTGTACCTGAGGTACCCTTGGGTTGCATCCCAAGCAGCGCCTTATTTTACGTCGCGACACGACGTGGACTGTCCTTTTCAGGACATCCTCATACCTGGGTTCTCTTTCGAGAACCATCTCCTTTTATTTTGCTGTTTATAGGAAACAGCCTCCACTCCGTTCCTCTCTTCGTCCAACTTCTTCTCAATTTGAAGCCCTTTATCAGACTTGGGCTGAAGACTTGACATTGCCTTTAGCCGTGCACCTGTGGAATCCTCCACCCCACACTCATCCTCTGCCAACACACTAACCTGACAAAGGTTTCTGTAGTGTGCAGATGGGTTCATTTCTTGGTAAACACGAAAGATTTCTTCTTCATCCTCAACCCTCATTTTCAGGGTCCCTGCTTTCAAGTCAATCACCGCTCCTCCAGTGTCCAAGAATGGCCGTCCCAAGATCAGGGGTACCTGGTCATCAACCTAAAAATCTAAGACAATTAAATCAGCAGGTATAATGAACTTACCTACTTTGATGAGAAGGTCCTCTATTATTCCATCAGGTGTCACTCGCGACTTGTCAGCCAGCTGCAGCATCAACCTTGTCGGCCTCAGTTTTCCCAACCCCAGGGTGTTGAATAAGGATAGGGGCATTAGATTAACTGCTTCCCCTAGATCACACAAAGCTCGTAGCACCTCAGCTTTACCAATTTGTATGGGCAGGGTAAAACGCCCTGGGTCTTCGAGCTTCTTCGGCATTTTGCTCAATACCCTGTGACTGCACTCCTCAGTCAGTGCTACAGTCTGGACATCCACCAATCTAACTTTGTTCGTCATCACGTCCTTCAAGTATTTAGCATACTTGGGCATTCCCTGCAAGACATCAATAAGAGGCAAATTTATGTGAAGTTCTTTGAAACTTTCAAAGAACTTTTTGAAGCATTCCTCCTCCTTGCTCTTTCTGACTTTCTAAGGGAATGGTGGTGGTGGTCTTTGTGCTAGCTGCAATGAAAATTGCGCAGTTTGTTGCCCAGCACTATGATTATCTCCCATGTTGATGGATGGTCCTGGTCTAACCAACTCCGGCTGCACCCCCTTTCTCAGCTCTTTTGGCACTGCATCAGCTAATTGCTTACCGCTTCTCAGACTGATGGCATTGATCTGCCGGGGGTTAGGATATGTGTCGCTTGGTAATCCCCCTTGTGATCTCATGTTTTGAGCAGCTGCTATCTAACCCACTTGTTTTTCAAGATTGCGGGTGGCTACTTGCTGATTCATTAAGTCTGTTGCCATCCTCGCCTGATTTTCCGCTAATTGATTCTGGGTCTCCATAATTTTCTGCAGTGTTTCCTCAATGCTACTACTCAATTGCGCATCTGCCTATTCTGCTGATACTGTTGTTGTTGAGGTTGCATATAATTCTGCTTTTGGTTTCCACCCCAAGAAATATTCGGGTGGCCCTGCCAATTTCTGTTGGAGTTGTTCCCAAAATTCTAATTCCTATGCACATTACCAACAAAATTGACTGATTCCAGATTGGCTTCACAAGATTCTGCATTGTGCCCAATATTACCACAAATTTCACACCAACTCGGAGCTTGCTGAACTGATTAACCTGGCCCTGGTGTTGGTTCATACTCAGTTTATTGAACTGAGTCATCATTTGATGTTGGAACGAAGCTAACTGTGCTGCCAAGGCATTCAAACCATCTACTTCTATCAATCCCGATCTCTTTCCTGACCCCCTCGATGACTCGCTGTTCCACTCTGGATTTCCTTGTGCAATTCTGTTCAACAAAGTGTACAACTCATCATACGTCTTCTCCAAGGCTTGCCCACTCGATGCAGAGTCTAGTAATATTTTTGTGTGTGGGTCTAGACTTTCTACAAAGGTATGGGCCAACACTTCATTTGATTGCTGGTGATGGGGGCATTCTCTCAACAATAACTTGAATCTTTCCCAAGCCATATACAATTTCTCATCAGGCTTCTGCTTGAAGCTGAGTATTTCACTTCGCAACTTTGCAGTTTTGCCTGAAGGAAAGAATCTGATGAGGAACTTCTTAGCCAAGTCATTCCATGAAGTTATGGAGTTCGGTGGCTCAGCTTTCAACCACATTTTCGCCTCTCCCAACAATGAAAATGGGAAGAGGGTAAGTCGGACATAATCTGTGGACACGCCGGTGGGGACAAACGTGTCACTAATCTCTAAAAAGCTCTGTAGATGCTGCTGCGGGTCCTCATATGCCACCCCAGTGAATTGACCACTAGAATGTAACGGCTGCACCATGTTCTGTTTAAGCTCAAAGTTCCCTCCAGGCTCCGGTTTACAGATGCTAGAGGTCACATTCGTCGCTAGTGGGATTGCCACTTCGTGAACTGGTCTTGCTGCCATTGCTTCTGATGACAATTGTGCTTGTCCTGCGGGTGGTTGTTGTTGTTCCTTTTCTTGAAGTCTCTTCAGCTTTTGCTCTAGAGCTACTCTCCTTCGCAAATGGATTTGACGTTCAGGTTCCAGCAACGGTTCCACAAGCTCTCTATTTCTAGCCAGCTCGGCAGGACAACCTGTCACCTGCAAATAAATAGACTAAGACCAAGTTTCTCAACACTTAAGGAAATTTCAAAAATCACACAAAAATAGATAAATTATCAAAACTTTGCTGAGTCCCCGGCAACGGCGCAAAAAACTTGTTCGTACCCGATTCGCGCGTCCGCAAGTGTACGGGTCGTGCAAGTAATATAGTTGCTCTTTTAGAGAACCGGAATGTCGAACCCATAGGGACTGGACCCATTCCTCTAACTATCCATTTAAATTGTGATCTTAACTTTCGCAAGTGTTGGTTATAGAAGTTTTTGAAGGAGATTTAACTAAGTCTAGTTTTGGTCAACGAAATATCCTGAATTTACTCTAGGAGCAACATAGAGTTAAAACCAGATAATCATGCGATACTACGATTTGCAATGGGTTAACCATGCAACTATGAATTGTTCTTTCACATAATTAGAATTGCATGTTCATGGTCTTTCGAGCCTCTAAACATGACAAACTAGCCTCACTGCATCATTGTGAGCGAGGATGCTAATTTCTAGTTCGCGGGCAATTAATTATGTTGTGGTTTACGGGGAAACGATTAGGGACTTTCGTGCGTCTAACCACTTAACTCAACTTACCCTCACAACTACTTCTTCAAGTGGTGATGTGATAATCCTAAGTTGGTCTCTTAATAACCCCCGTTTTATCATCCAAGCAAGGGTTAGGTATATTTCTATCGTAACACGAAATTATATCGTGAGATACAAACATGCTCCTTACATTCTCATGTCCTGACCTAGGTAATTCTTTCTCAAGAAATTGCCCAAGCTAACGTATATGTTTTCATGGTGATCAATCATAAAAACAACCAACAATCCAGAATGCAAGACGAAAGCAATAATCAATAACTTAATTCCAAAAAAATTTCATAAAATCACAATCATAATTCATGGCTTCAACCCTAGAGGAAGGGTTATAGCCATTCATGTTCGTAAAACTACAAGAAACTACAACTAAACTAATATACTTACAAGAATTTGGTAGATGAGAAAGGAATTTGCCAAACCCTAGATGAGTTCTCCCACTTCTCCCTTCACTCCTAGGTAGTTTTGCAGAATAAAATCGTGACAAATTGGATTTAGGAGCTAAGGGACCTATTTATAGTAAATGGAAAACGTGCATAATTTAGCCTGTCGTTGAACGTCTCCGTGTCACGGAGTGTATCGCGGAGCACTGCCTCCGTGACACGGAGGTAATGCGAAAGCTCTCTGGAAATTGCCTCCGGAAGCCGAAACTGCCGAGTGTCACCGTGTTTGCAACGTGTGACGCTGCTTGGGCAGCACGTTGGCACACCCCTGTCGTGCAACTGCCACGATGTGGCACGTTGCTGGCGCGCTGGTGCTGCCTGCCTGCCGCATCTGCTCCCGACTCCATTCCGCTACTTCACCAACTTATAAATTAGTTCCTCAAAATCATTGAAACCTACAAAACAAGCACTAATCATGTTAGCTAGCACATATATTCACATTTATATAAAATCGCATGAAAATGTATACCATTACTTAACTAAACAAGACTAAATTAAGTTGTCATGCATCACTCGGGCATGCTATTTTCCCTGAGATCAGTAGACAGTGTGAGTGTGAAGGATAGCCTTAGCTATGAGGAGGTTCCAGTAGAAATACTTGATTGTCAGGTTTGGAAGCTATGAAACAAAGATTTGGCCTCAATCAAGGTTTTATGGAGGAGTCAGCATGTTGAGGGAGTTACATGGGAAGCCGAAGCAGACATGATGGCTAGATACCAATATCTATTCCCTTCCGGCTTAGTTCCAGCGCAAGGTATCACTTTCCACCTTGGTATTATATTCAACTTCATGTTCAGTTCATGTCCCCCAGTTTCTTTCATGTCAATGTATGTATATGTGATTCATGAATTCAGTTCTGTCATGTATGCTAGTCTAGAGTTAGGCACTCCGTCAACTTTCAACTTAAATGTTCAGTATTTTGCATGGTAGTTGCATTTCTCAGCTTTTCAGTATGTTTACCTATATTCGAGGATGAAAGTTCCAAAGGGGGAGATATTATAATACCTCGGAAGTTCTTAAGACTAGACTTGGGAACTAGAAATGAGAAGAAACAGAAATCTGAAATTTTTGCCTCAAGACTATTAAGGTTACAGGTCATACGAAGGACCCACGACCCGTAGGAACCACATGTGGTTTGTAGTTATTAGGGAAGGAGTTGGAACATCGGGCCTGGTAACGACCCATTATAAGAAGGTAGGACTCATAGGTAGGAGTCGTGGGTTGGTTCCGAAATAGTCAGGGATGGGCAGTACGAATTGTGCTACGACTCATTGTAAGGAACAACGAGTCTTTCTGAGTGCCCGTATGAAGAGCAGGGAGAATTCCCCAGTCAAGTAACGGATTGAACCCACGACTCGTAAGAGGAAGGTACGAGCCGTGGTGTGACTTGTGGGAAGTTCAGATGTAGTTTCATCAGAGGCGGTAATGAAAGGATACGATGGATCATTGTTTGATGTTATGATTCATCCTGTTGAGTCGTGGTATCAGGACCTAAGAACTGAAGGATGAGGAAGGATAGTAATAGACATTCACCACGAGTTGTGGTAGCAAGGTACGACTCGCGGTACCACTCGTTGTCACTGGCAGTGCAGAAATTTTAGATTTTTCATTAAGGGTATTTTCGTAATTCCTAAGCTTTAAGGTCCTAAACTACGTCATTTTAAGCTTAGTTAGCAGGGTGTTAAACCTATTCTAAGTGTTCCCACTCCATGCATGCAACTTAGAGCCTTTCCTTGGAGATCATGCTTGAAGAATTTCTCCAATTTCCTACCAAATTTCCCTGGGGCTTTCAAGAGGAAGTGTAATTCTGATTTACCCAGGTATGTAGGGTTATGCATGGGAGTATTAATCCACACCCATGCCTAATCCCTCTTCAATTTCATGAAAATTCTAGTTGATAAATCTATGGGGTTTTAACTCCACATGTGAATTCTCTAAGTATCAAACATGGGTATGATCTATTCATATTTCTAATGCTGAATTATGATACATAGGCATATTTTACAATGTGTTCAAATACAAATTTATGTTTTCAAGTTTGTTATAAATTAGGATACCCTCCCATGAAGTTCATGAAAGTTGAGATTTATAATATATGTATTCAAGCAGGATGAGATGTATATGATGAAAGCATGATTTTGAATTACCCATGTCCTTATTCATGTTTCAATTGATCAAGTCTATGTCAAGCATGTTTAAGTATTGGGAAAGCCCATATGATTAAGTATGTTTCTGGACCCATAAGGTCTCAACTACCACAAATAAATAACTGAAATGCCGATAAGGCCACAACTATGCTAAACCAAGCAATGGAAAGTCTACAAGGCCACACACTAAATAATATTATATATATTAAGTCCACAAAGTCTCTAATGAGTAAGCTGAATTGATGGTTGGAACAGGGTTCCAACTTACCCGTAACTATAACTCAAAACTCAAGATGGAATAACTAAGCCCTAGCTCCAGGAAAAAAGGTGCATACCAATACTTCCGCTGATCTCACGAACCGCTACTGCAATTGGTAATCCTAGCCTCTGCCTGCACCTGCAGGACGAATGCAGGTCCCCAGGCAAAGGGACGTTAGTAGAAATGAAATGTACTGGTATGTAAGGCTAAAAATTGTAAACATATAAGATAACAATGATAACTGAGCCACAAATAAGGAATAGTAACAACCTGAAATCATGGAAACTGAAACCTAACATTAACTTCATACACAAATGCAAATGCAATCATGCACAAGAAAAGTTATAACTGTAACACCGGCAGCCAACCGACCATAAAATTCATGTAAAAATGCCTCCAGCTGATCTACCACACCGGGGTAAAATAAAAATATCTTCAGTCGGTTTACCACATATAATGGATAACTTAACATAATCGTTTGAAAAAATAACAAAAAACTTCTCTTTAACTTGAGTTACTATCTCAAAAAATATTCGATTCAAATCATTTTATAAGAAGTTAACACTTTACTGGCCATGCATCAACTTAACACATACTAAAAAGAAACAACTTTCCTTAAAACTCTTTTACTAAATATCTTTAAAACAGGGTTAATCTTCCTAGCTATTTCCTAACTTGTTCACAATCATAACCCGTATCGTCTAATTTAACAACCTTTAGTTCTACTTTCCTTGTTCATCTTAACTTCTTTGCCAAACATTATTCACTCTACACTCAAGTCTTTACCCTCGTGTTCACTATTCCATCAATTCTTATACGCACTTACCTCTTTACCTAATTGACAACTTTATCTGCTAAACCTCGTCTTGCTTATATTTTAACATTGTTCAAAGGTTCTAGAAAGAAATTACGTGTGGAGAGCATATTACTCACATATTACCTTAAAACATCTAACATTTACTCTATCTTCCCTTTTTATAACGTCAAAAAAAGATAAATAACTTATCCATGCTTTCCTCATTAACATCTATTGACTTAGCTTATTCATTACACATTGCTTGCTTAGCTTTAAAGAGGGGAAACATAAAATATCCTTTTTACCTTAAGTACTTTAAAACATAAACATATAGGAGGGAATAACCATATTACAAAAACTGTCATCTTAATAAGCTCGTTTACGCTCAATTAGCTTAGCGTCATCTTCTTAGCTTAAGTTCGATCACACGTCGTCGTCTTAGCATTTCTTACCAATTTCGTTAATTGACCAGATCTTAATATATATTCAATATCACATATACAATATACTGCAAGGACCATCTCATGGTGCCCATGTGAAGGGGACTTCAGACTAGATTTATAACTACGAAGACAATCATATAAAAATTACGTCTTTCACTTCACATTTGTTCGCTTCAACCATTCTTAACAATTCAAGATTTATGCCAAGTACTTCCAACCCTTTGGACAGAACCATACATGCCTCAAATATGATTTTAAAACCATAGGAACATTGATCCTTTCAATGACTTAGTTTTGTGCTTGAAAACAAGGAAATGGATGCCTTTACATACCTTGGCACGCCGAATCGAATTTTGCCGAAAACCTTCCTTTCCAGCTTACTCCTTAAGGCTCCTTACAAGTCCAATTTATAAATACAACAATAAGAAACTTCACTTTGCCAATGTTCTGGAAAAATTGGGCAGCAACGTGCCAGAAGAACACACCAACAAACAACAACACAATACTACAACATTCTTCAAGTTATAACCTCATAAACTCAAAGAAATCAAAAAGGGAATTAATTACCCTTTCTTGAAGATGTTATTAGCTAATGTAGGTGTAGAATCCCACTCTTTCCTCTGCCTAGAACCAGCTAAAAACCGCAGCAACACCACAATAAACAACAAGACAAAAACAATCCATGACTTTCCTCCAAGGTTCTCTTCCCAAAGCCCAAAAGAGACAAGAGAGAAGTTTCTTAACTGGGATATCTTTTCACCATGTTGTAGGGCTTTTTATTATGTGAATTTTGAAAAACAAATTAGGTGAAACAGAGTAGAAATAAGCTTTTTAGCTCCAAATTACTTCATATAGGTGGGCTGGGCGGCGCCCATGCGACGTGTCCTTGTGCGCGCGCCTGCTGCCTGCCTATCTTGACGCCTGCCGACAACGCTATCTTCAAATAAGTATAACTTTATACTCCAAACTCCGATTGTTGATCGGTTTTTTTCACTGTAAACTAATCTCAAATGCCTTTCATTTGATAGGTTATGGGACTTATGAATCATTATATATTTGGATATATGTCCATTTAAAGTTTACCTTACTTACAAACTGTACATACTCTTCGCTTTTCCCTTTGAACGTGTTTTCCTCCTCACCTATGGACAAAATACAACCCGTAATTCCTTAATATGACATATAACTATCAAATAATTATTAAAATTTTTTTGGGGTGTAACACATGTTTTGGGAGTAGTGTTTAGCACCGAGTAGGCTAAGGGTCAGTCAACCCTATGCCTCAGAACTACGTGTGCAAACGTAGGTATGTTCAGATTATTTGAGACCTCCCTTGTGAGCTTCCCCTGCCCCAAAGGGGCCTCCATCTTGGTATCTATATCATGGTAGCGTCCTTAGCCCTGGCAAGGCTTTGGACAACTCTGCCCACTTGAGTGTAATAGTCGGGACCATGTAAGATCTATCGTGGTAATGTCGGTTATAAGACGAGTCTCCCAATATTCCTCATGATTTCAGTTATGTATGTTCATCATTCATGTTATTATGTTTTTAGTAGGTTTGACCCAATGTTCAGTTTTACTTATGATTATCAGTTTTCAGGTTTGGGTCATTCAATTCAGTTATGATATTTAGTTATGTTTAAATCATGTTTTCAAATATAGCATGCAAGCTCTACTCTTAGACTCCTATGATAAAATGTTTATGTTATGCATGACACTGATTTTACTTTCTCAGCAGTTTTACTTACCTTGCATACTTGGTACATTCCACATACTGACCGCATACTCTGTGCTGTATCATTTCATGATACAAGCTTGGATATTCAAGCTCAATCCCGCCATTACCCAGACTTTCAGTATTGGCACCTCCCAGTCTCAGTTGGTGAGTCCTCATCTTCTGATGGCCCTTTATTAGTTGTATTTAGTATTTTCAGTTTTCGACTATAGTGAGTTAGTTGGGGTCTTGTCCCATCAACTTGCCAGCGGAAGAGGCTTATCAGACATAGCATGTGTTCAGTTTTAGACTTGTGTTATGTATTCAAATATTATGAAATTTTTGGACTTCTGCTATATTATATATGTTAGACTTTCGCTTGATTATGTTGAGTTTAGCTGTCATGCTAATGCCATGGGTCGACTTGGATCCTCTTGGGGTTCTTTGTCCCGTGTGTCGATCCAGGCCTATGTTCAGATCATGATAGGAGTGCAGCACTGCCATGCTAATTAATTTTATAGTTATCTCCCAACTTAATATATGCTCAATAGATAGAGGCAGAGTAGATGAAGAAGAAGGAGAGAAAGGACAAGAGGGCCAGAATAGGGAGCCATGGGCATTTCTAGTAGAGATCCGGTAGTGGACATCACCCTCTATTCCACCAGAGGTCATCATCCCTAACTCCATCATTAGCTAGAATTCCATCTAGAGATCGAGGAGAACATATAGGTAGAGCGTCAGGCTCTAGGAGTTAGAAGAGTATGACAGGGGAGCACACTTTTCCAGCTTATAGGAATAGTGGTAGGAGGCACCCCAGAGAGTGTTTGGTTAGCCATGATGGTTGCTTGTGTGGGGAAAGTCCGGACATATGCTCATATATTGTCCTTTAGCTAGATAGGGTAACGGTAGAGGCCATGCCCCAGCCACCACTTCAGCAGCTCCAGTAGCTCGCCCATCTCAACAGGGCGCTTCTTCTAGTGCAGCGGGTGGATAATGTTAAAACAAGTTTTATGTACTTTAATCTCATCAAGAGTAAGACGGCTCATCCGATGTGGTTATTGGTATGTTACAAGTATTTCATCTTGATATGAATGCATTGTTAGATCCAGGGGCTACATTATCTTTCATGACTCCTTATGTTGCTATTAGTTTCGGTATCGGTCCCGAAATCCTGTCAGAACCTTTCTTAGTCTCTACTCCTATCGTTGAGTTAATTTTGCTTGAAGAGTATACATAAATTTCCCTATCACGGATCTTCATAAAGTCACCTCAGCCAACTTAGTAGAGTTACATATGATCGACTTTGATGCTATCTTTGGTATGGATTGGTTGCATTCTTGTTATGCCTCGATCAATTGTAGACACCGTATGATAGAGTTTCAATTGTTGGATGAACCGTCCTAGAGTATAAGGGTAGTTTAGTTGTGCCTGTAGATCGCTTTGTTTCTTATCTCAAGGCTAGGAAGTTGATCTCCAAGGTTTGTGTGTACCATATAGTTCAGGTTAAGGATTCTACGTCCGAGACCCCCAATCTTTAATCAGTTCCTATTGTATATGAGTATCTAAAGGTGTTCCCAAATGATCTACCAGGAGTCCCTCCCAAGAGGGAGATTGACTTTGGTATTGACCTTCTCCCTAATGCGCAGCCCATATCTATTCCTCTATACAGAATGGCTCCAACCGAGCTAAAGGAGTTGAAAGAGTAGTTGAAAGATCTTCTAAATAAGGGTTTAATTAGGCCAAGTAAGTCCCTATGGGGTGCTCCAGTCCTCTTTGTTTGGAAGAAGGATGGATCCCTTAGGATATGCATTAAATATCGGCAATTGAACAAGGTCACAATCAAGAATAAATATCCCTTCCCTAGGATTGATGATCTATTTGAACAGCTTAAGGGTACTAAGTGCTTTTCAAAGATAGATCTCAGATCCCACTATCATCAGCTCAGCGTTAGGGAGAGTGATATTCTAAAGACAACCTTCAGGACTCGGTATGGTCACTATGAGTTCATAGTTATATCTTTTGGACTAACGAATGCTCCTGTAGCTCTTATGGACTTGATGAATAGGGTGTTCAAGTATTATTTGGTTATGTTCGTGATTGTCTTCATAGATGATATTCTCATATACTCTGGGGGCGAGGAGGAGCATGCTGCTAAATTTGAGGATTGTGTTGCAGACTTTCAAGGATCGCCAGCTGTTTGCTAAATTTAGCAAGTGTCAGTTCTGGTTAAACTCAGTAGCATTCTTGGGCCATATGGTGTCTAGTAAGGGTGTGCAGATGGACTCTCAAAAGAAGGGGGGGGGAAGAATTGTCCTAGACCAATCAGTCCTATTGATATTAGGAGCCTTTTGGGTTTAGCTGGCTACTATTGGAGGTTTCTAGAGGGATTTTCATCTATTGCAACACCATTGACTAAGTTGACATAGAAGAAAGTCAAATTTTAGTGGTCAGAGTCTTGTGAGAAGAGTTTTCAGGAGTTAAATACTCGACTCACTTCAACCCCAGTACTGACCCTACTGGATGGCACAAATGGCTTCATTGTGTATTGTGATTCTTCTAGGGTTGGTCTTGGTTGTGTGTTGTTGCAGCATGGTACGGTCATTGCGTATGCCTCTAGAAAGATTAAGACTCATGAGAAGAATTATTCGACGCATGACCTAGAGTTGGCCGCTGTGGTGTGTGCCTTGATGATTTGGAGGCACAATTTGTGTGGGGTGCATGTGAATGTGTTCATAGACCACAAAATCCTTCAGTATGTACTTACTTAGAAGGATCTGAGTTTGTGGCAAAGGAAATGGCTAGAGCTTCTCAAGGACTATGAAATGAGTGTCCTTTATCATCTAGGCAAGAGCAATGTAGTAGCGGATTCTCTTAGTAGGCTGTCCATAGAGAGTGTGTCCCATGTCGAGGATGACAGAAAACAATTGGTGAAGGATATCCATACTCTTTCTCGTTTACGCGTCAGATTCGTCAAATGGTGGTATCATTGTTTAGAATGGATTCGAATCTTCATTTGTGACGAAAATTAAAGCAAGGCTAGATGAGGATCCTATTTTAGTAAAGTTGAAGGAAGCTGTCCAGAGTCAAAAAGTAGAGTTTTCTCCCGGTGTACTCTAATTTCAGGGCTGATTGAGTATTCCAGCAATAGATGACTTGAAAGAGCAGATGTTGAGCGAGGCTCATGGCACTCGGTACTCTATCCATCCATGTGCCACCAAGGTGTAGAGTGATCTATAAGAAGTCTATTAGTGGAACAGCATGAAGAAGGACATAGCAGAATTTGTTGCTAAGCTCTCGAATTGCCAATAGGTCATGGTTGAGCATTAGAGACCTGAAGGTATGCTTTAAGACATCAACATTCCTACTTGAAAGTGGGAAGAGATCAATATGGACTTTATTACAGGGTTTCCTCGTACACGCCAACAGTATGACTCTATATGGGTGATTGTTGACAGGTTGACCAAATCAGCATATTTCCTACCGATCAAAAATACAGATTCAGCCGAGGGTTATGCTAGAATTTACATTCGAGAATTGGTTCGGTTACCTTGTCCATCTAGTGGTAGGACTCATGGGACCTAGTAGTCATCTTTTTAATTATGTTTTTGCAGGGGTATTTTTGTAACTTTTTAAGCTTATAACCCCTAAGTGACATCGTTCTGGATTTCTTAAAGAGTGTATTAAGGGGTTTAACCTTAAGTGAGATAGTTGGGGCATCACATAAGCTCTATCATGATGGTGTTGGTTATGACGAAGCCTCCCATTGTCCCTTATGTTTTCAGTTACTCATGTTCATGTCTTATGATATTATGTTTATAGCATATTTGACCCATTGATCAGTTTATAAGTTTTCACTTATGATTTCAAGTATAGCACGCTATATAATTTCTATTTCTAAAGTCTAGATCATTATGTGCAACTTATGATGAATAGCTGATGATTATGCTTATTTCAGGAATATGGCTTTTAGAATGTTGCCCTTACACTCATGTTCTATCTTGATTTATATTCATGAATTCAGATTATCATTTTACTAGCATGTTTTACTTCCTCTACATACTCATTATATTCAAAGTACTGACCATATTCTCTATGCTATATCATCTCATGATATAGGTTTGGGTGATCTGCAGCAGTCCTGTCGTTGGCTCGCTCTCGCTCAGTCCAGCTCTATCCCAGTCTTGGTGAGTCCTCATGATCCAAGGACGTCAATTTTGATTATGTCTCTTTTGTTTATGTCTTATAGATTCAGACTTAATGAGCTAGTTGTGGGAGTTGTTTCATCAACTCATAGATTTTTAGAGGCTTTTCAGATAAATATGTATAGATGGTTCAGCGATGTCGGTTCGTGTTTACTAATGAAGGGCGTACTTACGCACTTCATAGACATATTTTGCTCGTACTTTACTATATTTTGAGAACAAATTATGTGTGTTTGCATGTGTTTATGTTATATATTTGTGAAAATGGCTGACACACATGATTAGATGCTTTCAAGGCTAAAAATGATGGATTTGAACGTGTTTGAGAATTTTGGAATGAAATTGAAGAAGGAATTAACTGAGCAAGATTAAGGGAAAAAATAGTGCACTGCCACGCTTGGGCGAGGTGCCAACATCTCAGCCCAACCAGCCGAGTGATACAGCACCATGATGGCGCATTGCCATGCGCGACGTGGCAGTAGATCCAGTGCCACAGCAGTCGCGAGGCGCCTTTTTCTCAGTGCAATGGTAGGAGCGATGTCAGCCAAGATTAGCGCATTGGCATAGGCGACGTGACAAGCATGTCACATAGCCAGTAAAGTCATCTCCTACTTCAACTAGGAAAAGGAGCTTCAAATCCTAAATCAAACTCGTCAGGCAATAAGAAAAGCATAAATCTACTACTATAAAAACCCTTTTATTTGTATGTAATAGAAATGTTTTTTTAGAACAATTTTTGAGAGGTTTAAGAAGACATAAGTTTGAGAGATACGATTGTAAAGTTTTATTTCACAAACATACTTTGTGACGATTGTTGAATTTTTGTTCCTTATTTTTTGCAATAATCAAGTGAGTTTCTTCCTATCATCGTTGTAAGTATTAATTTGTGCTTTTGTCAATGAATGTTCTGAATTTACTTATAATTAAGAGAGGCTAAAACCTCTACAACTAGGGTTATACAAACCAATACCTACTAAATTTCACAGGGATATATAAGGTGCATAGGTTTTTAGGTGTTATACAAAAGGCCATCAAACTCAAGTTATTTCCTTTCTCCCTGATGGGGGAGGCCAATCTTTGGTTAAACATACTACCACATGAATCCATTACCAGATGGGCAGAGTTGAACACGACATTTCTAGAAAGGTTCTTTCTACTATCTCGAATGATATAGTTCAGGGACAAAATAATTAATTTCCGATAGCTATCAGTGAAACCTTTTATGAAGCTTGTCTTAGGTTTAAGAAGAAGTTGAAATAGTGCATAGACCATAAGCTACTAGAGGAAGTTTTCTTAAGATATTCTATAGGTCTTTGAACTCCAAGAACAACGCTTTAGCAGATATTATTGATGAAGGTTCCATGATGACACATACTTTCACTGAGGCCAGTGACATACTTGATAAGATGACAGATAAATAGAGCTTCACTACTAAAGAGTCTGAGACCGCAACCAGTAGCTAGTCCAAAGGGATGATGACAGAGCAACGAAGCAAAGAAGAAGAGCATGATTAAGATATGGCTCATTTGAAAACTCAAATAGACTTTATCACTAAACACTTGATAGGGGAAAGTTCGCAAAAGGTCCATGTAGTTGGTTCGCAAGGAAAAGGACCTAGATATGATGATTACTACCCTGATTTTAAAGAGGAAAAAAATTTTGTGAACAATCAGACGGGAGATTTATGGGCCAACAACCAAGGGTCCTATCAAGACTCTTGGCATCATGACTAAGGAAATCAAGGTTGGAACTTTAACTGAAGCAACAAGTATGATCAGTCTAGTTGGAGAGAAAGAGATAGAGATCAAGTAAATTAAAGGAATAAGGATGGTTAAAAAAATTATAGAAGCGATGTAAAGTGCCTCTGAAGGACAGAGAGCATTCCCTCTTTCCACTACTAATACCATATCTAGGCCACTCCTTTCAGTTGATAAGCGGCCAAATCTGCACTCTCGATGGAGGTGACACCCATGATCTGCAATGATCTTCTGAACCTTGTTAATGATGTCCTGTGGGTCTTCATCTACCTTCGACCCATAAAATTCTAAGGGATTCATTGGGGTGAAATCTCAAACACTTGTAGAAGTTGCATTTTCATTCAGGTTAGTAGGTGCAATGGCCTGCTAGTTGACATGGTTGGTCATAGCTTGGAAAAGCATTTGGAATGAAGCCTAGAACTCGGTATATGTCACCTGCTTGTTCAGAGAGGCTGTTGGAGCTGGTGAGGCTTGCTTGTTTGAGTTTCCATTCCTATTTCCATTAGCTCGTCTAGGTGGCATTATCTACAACTGTGTAGAGCATGAGTTAGAAGGATAATTTATAGTTTCACACTTTATCATACGATAAGAATCAGGAAAGAAGGAAAATTTCCTAAAACATCTTAGAGCCTCTTCCTGATAAGTGTGGCGCGCTTCACACCCATGAAAAAGACTTTACTTAACGAGGCTTTTAGACACCCTAGGACACACCCAAACATGTTATTCTTATACCAATTTTGTCACGACCTGAATCTACACCTTGGATGTGGTACGATGCCTAGAGCCACAAGTGACCTCAAGCTAACCCAGGGTCTAGCATATTTCTAGAGTACTGCAAACGTAATTGAAATTCCAGGTGGAAACTGTTTAACAAATGAAATATTCTTTCAGGAGAAAAAGATAATATCTAGAAATTACTGTAGTTTTAAACAACACGGAGAATAATAAGTTGAAACTAATACACTTTGTCTAAAAGCCATCAAAAAATTGATGAGCTACTGGGACAAGCCCCCAGATAACTCCACAGTCTAAAAAGTAGAAATGACAACACAATCAAAATAAGAAAGATACATTAGTCCTCGGAAGATAAGGACTCACAACTGACTGTTACTAAGAATCATCGGAGGAAGCTAGCCGCGATGCTGAGTCTAGGTACCTAAGCCTATATCATAAGATGATACAGCATAGAGAGTATGCATTCAGCACTGTCACGACCTGAGTCTACAACTTGAACCAGACACAGTACTTAGGATCAATAGTGACCCCAAGCAAAACCATGGGCATAACATAATTCTATAAATACTGAACTACTGAAAAAAGACTATTAAACGGAATTTGATTTAAGCAATAACCACATACAGAATAATAAAGAGCATCTGATGAATTACTTTTATTTGCTCAAATAATGAGACTCAACTAGACATAGCAAATACTGTCTGAAAGCCTTTTAAGAGAATTGATGAGTTGTTGGGACAAAACCCAGCTAATTCTACTGTCTAAGACTAAAACTGAAATAACAAACCTGAAAATAAGAAATTCTAGCCCTCGACAGATGAGGACACACCACTGTCAGGCTGCTGGAAATCGCTGGGAGGAACTAGCTGTGGTGCTGAGGATGGGTACTTGAGCCTATATCATAAAATGATGTAGCACATAGAAATATGTGATTTGTACTTGGAATGTACTGAGTATCTGCGATGTAAATAGAACATACATGTACTAAATTGAACTAAAATAACATGCAATGACTTTATCTATAATCAGAAGTACTATAAATAGTTTGACATATATGGGAATCTTGTAAGAACTAATAACTAATTTAATGTCATGATCATGGAAAATATGCGGGTCAGTACTTGGAATGTACCGAGTATGGAAGGTGTGTAAATTAATACTTAAAAACATAAGAGTTATAGGAGTTGGACGACATGATCATAAAGACTAAAATAATAAATATATTGTAAGGCTCGAGGTTTCCCAAAAGCATCCACAAACCTTCATGGTCACAACATGAGAGAAAAAAATTTCATAAAACATGACTTGAGCCAAAAGAACTTAATCATACATACGTTAAAACAATGAGGAACAATGGGAGATTTCTATAACCAACATACCCTATATGAATACACATGGAGCCCGACCTGTAAGCCTAGTCGGGAGGCCATTCATACCTTGCCAAGGGTAGAACCATGAAAGGCGTGATATCACTCATGAAGGCCCCGTAGGGCATAGGGGACGGTCACTGAGGAGGTCCCAAACATAACCTACGGTGGCACGTAGTTCTGAGATTCAGGGCGTAACCTTGGCCCCGAACCTACTCGGTGTTAAGTACCACTCCCAAAACATGCAACATGCTCATAGAATTTCATACATGACATGTTATCTTGGGCAAATTTATATGCCCAAGTGATACTCAAATGTGTTATTTTGCCTTGTTTATCTATCGATGTTTATACATTATCATGTGAATTGTAATAAAATGTGAATTTATACTAACCAACATGATTAGCATGATTTTTCAGGAAAAATATAATTGCACGAAGCTAAGATGCATGTTGGGAGAAATCGGAATTGGACTCGGAAGCTAGCAAGGAAGAAAAACACTTGAAGGCACGAATTAAAGGGGCTCCGCGATGGAGCCGTGTCATGCTTCCATCGCGGATGCACTCTGCCTGGAGGGTGAAATTATGCCTATTTCTAGTGGAGGTGCGCGTTGGGGCCGTGGCACGTTGGCTTAGCCCCGCGTTGCACGCCATGCCACGTTGGGCCTAAATACCTGGACGTCTGGATTCCAGTAAGGGTCCGCGTTGGTGGCGTGTCACGGAGGCAGTGCTCCCCGATGCACTCCGTGACACGTTGCTTGTTATTCCGGGAAAAATTCCCACTAGTATAAATAGAACACTTAGGTTCATTTTTAATTATTCTGACATGGTAGAGCAAGAACGTGGGTTACAGGCAGTTGAGGGGACGAAAAATCTCAGGGTTTTTTCTCTATCTCCTTCTTCTTTATTTCAATTGCTTGTATGATTAACACTTATTTAACGATGTTTAATCCACAAATGTGTGGCTAAATCCTCTTCTTGCTGAGGTTAAGAACAATTGTATTGAAATGTAATTATTGATAAATTGGTTTTTCATCTTTTCTTCCATGGTTGTTCTATTGATTCTTGTTCTTACTGCATTAATGTGTGCCCAACGTTAATGTACATCTAAGAAGTCCAGTTTCACTCGAGAGAGCAAGAAATTGAAAAGTTGTAAATTGATAGGATATGATCTTTTCTTAGTTTGGGAAAATTGAGAATTGATTTACCTTCAAGATAGAAATATACCTGAAAGTCGTATTAGCCAATTAAGGAATCGGTTTTGTATGGCTAGAACATGAATTTCGTTTTATCACAGAAATGTAGGTGGAAGGTTCATGATTCTTAAGTTGGGTTAAATACGAGAGTTTTAATCCATAGGCAATAATTCTTGACTAGCAACCGGAGGAAAGATTAATCAAATTGTATCGATAATTTATTTCTCTACATGTTCATTTAACCTCAGCATGCTCATACTTATAGATCAGACTCAATTTGTATATTCGTTTTAGACTTAGTATAAAATTAGGAAACAAAATATCAAATTTCTCTTCACACTGTTGTCTTCATTTTAGAGTTAAAGTTTATTGGCACTTGAGTAGATTGTTACTTTAGTCCAGTCTCTGTGGGATTGATACTTGGCTTACTTGAACCACTTTACTACTTGTTTGACCACATGCACTTGCGTGTAGTTATATACCCAAACACCACCGAACAAGTTTTTGGCGCCGTTGCCGGAGACTGGCTATTGGTAAATTTTTCTTAAGTGTTAGTTTAGTATTTCTTCTTAGTGTTGACAACTTGGTCTTAGCCTGTATTTTGCAGATACTAATTTCTGTTGAATACTGGCAAGAGACAAGGAGCTGGTGGACTCATATTTAGAGCCGGAAAGGCAATTTCATCGTCAAAGGAGAGAAGCTCTAGAGAAAAAGCCGCAGTTGCTCAGACAAACAATTATGGAGCAACAACAGAACCCACCAGTTGTAAGGGAAATGTTAGTGCCCGAGAACATGGCAGCTAGGCTGGTTCGCGAGGTGATAATCCCACATGCTAATAATGTCACATCTAGCATCCGCAAACCTGAGCCAGGAGGGAGGTTCGAGCTCAAACAGAATATGGTGCTATTGCTGCACACCAGCGGGCAGTTCACAAGTCTCCCTCATGAGGATCCACAGCAACATCTCCAAAATTTTTTGGAGATAAGTGACACTTACATCCCCGCTGGAGTGTCATCAGATTATGTCAGGCTTACATTGTTCCCATTTTCACTTTTGGGAGAATCCAAGAGGTGGTTGAAAGCTGAGCCACCTAATTCCATCACCACGTGGGATGATCTTGCAAGGAAATTCTTGATTCGGTTCTTCCCATCTGGTAAAACAGCAAGACTTAGAAGTCAAATTCTATGTTTTAAACAGAGAGAGGGAGAAAATCTGTATCAAGCCTGGGAGAGATTCAAATATATGTTGCGGGATTGTCCTCATCATCACCAATCCAATGACGTGCTGGTGCATACTTTCATAGAGGGTTTGGAACCCCACACAAAAATCTTGCTAGACTCAGCAGCTGGGGGACAAGCATTGGAGAAAACTTATGAGGACCTGTATACCTTGTTAAATCGTATTTCGCAGGGAAATCCGGAGTGGAATGCGGACTCGTTAAGAGGAGGAACAAGGAAAGCAGCAGGAGTCCTAGAAGTGGATGGCTTTACAGCTATTGCTGCACATAAAGCTGCCTTACAGAATCAACTCAACACCCACTTCAGCAACATGAGCATGAACTAGACTCAATCCCCAGTGAATGTAGTGCAACAGATTTACTGTACAAATAGTAAGAGTCAAACACTGTACAAAAAGTAAGAGTCATTTACTGTACCAATAGTAAAGGTCGTATAGTAAGAGTCATATGTAAACAGTAAAGGCCATTTGTAAATTCTATAAATACAAAGGATCCTCACAATTGAGGATATCCGCAGACAATTTCAAAAATCTTCCCTCTAATTCCGCAACCCCCTAAAATTGGTATCAGAGCTATGGAGAAAACTAGCAACAATGCAGATCTACAAAATAAGGTATATAAATTCATAAATATGAATAGCTAAACTTTTATATTCCTTATAATCTCCTAAGTATTATGTGATATTATCTTCTTATTATGTCGTTATAATGAATAAATCTTGATTAAGTTTGCTATGTACGAGGCCAGTAAGCTGAGAATAAGTAAGCCCAGACTATGCCATCCTAAGGTGGAAACCGGTGAGGTCAAGAGAGCCGTTTTAGGGGAGTACACAAAGTTGAGGCAATGTTAGGGTAACTGATCAAAGATGAAAACGCATAGTAGTGACCGAAAAAGACTATTCAAAATAACGTTATAATAATCGGATAATTTCTAATAATACCTAAAGAGATTAGAGGGAATATTATGTTTAGAGAACATTCAAAAAATGAATCCGTACCTACCAAATGAAGATCATGGATATAAAATACTTATCCTATATATACTCAGAACCCTTGATTCAGATATTATAGATCTATATGAACTAAATATAAATTCAGATTAATAATGATAAACTATGAATATATGGAATATTGGTTAGAAACTATGGAAAATATAAGACTATTAGTAATTTTGTTAGAAACTAATATAAGTGATTACATGAGAGAAAGAAATCTAGAACGTTTAGAATATGCACTAGAAAACATAAAAGAAATACAAAGAATAGAGCCATTAAAAAATAAATATTACAATAAAATGTTTACACAAGACCCCGATAACAAATAATAGATAACAAAAAACTACATAAACCAAAGAAAGGACATATTCACAAAAAAGTCAAAGAATTAAAAAAGCAATTAAAAATACTATATCCCGAATATAAGCAATTAAGCTCAAGCAAAACAGATGATATTAGACTTGAATACTTAATAGATCTAATTTCAAGAATAGAATATAATTATATAAAATATCTAAAAAAGAAAACATGAAAGACAATATCAATAACAATGAAGAGTACAAACAACAACTACTTAATAAAATAAATGAAGTAATAAATGAAATCGAATTTAGAAAAAAGAGATTAAACTATAACATAGTTGTAGGAGTATGTAAAACATCAATTAAAGCACAAAGAAAAGAAATATTTTATTTAGAAGGACAACTACAAAGCCTAGAATATAAATTACAACACGAATTACCATGAATAAAGAAGAATATGCCCTAGAAGAAGAAAAATATATGAGTCAAAAAGGACTAGAAATAAAAATTATACACTCAAGTTTAGGAAGAAGATTTAAAAAAAATAGGAGATCAATTATATTTAATGTTAGAAAAAGAATCGGCAAAACTAGAAGATAGCTTAACAGCAATGGTAAGAATTAATAAAGAAAATGAAATAGAAAAAATTAAAAAACAGGCCCAAATAGAAGTACAGCAGATTAAAGAAGAAGAAAATACGAGAATCCAAGAATTAGAAAAAGAATTGGAAAAACTTAAACAATTGTATGAAGAAAAATTAAAAGCTAGAGAAAAACAACGTGAAGAATTAAAACTCACAGAAGAAATAGAAAAATTTAAAACATTACTAGAAGAAACAAGTACATTAGAAGACCAACCTAGAATAGGAATAGATGAAATAAATGAACAAAATAATGAAAATTCAGAAGTAGATCTAGATCAATATTCAGAAACTTCAGAAACATGTACTAACCTAATAGAAAAAGAAAATAATATAAAAATTAATGTGGAAGATGTAGATGAAAAACCTAGTACGCCAGGAACTAAAAGCCCAAAAAGATTAGATACTAGCCCAATTTATTATACTTACGAAAGAGAAAATAGAAGTAAAACATTATGGGATAAAAGATTGAATAGAAACTGAACACCTAGACAAAACATAGAACAATATAACTTCTTAGATCTAGATTGTGTAGCAGATACAAATAAAACAATCCAGTTATGGATATGATATATTTCAAAACAACTAATAGATAATAAAATATCAATAGCAGATTCCCCTGGATATATAGAAAGAACACTCATAGGAACAACAAAAATATGGTTACAAAACTTATCAGCAGAAAGTTTAGAAACACTAAGAAATAATAAGAAACCCAATAATGAAGCAGCAGCAACATCTATAGATATATTAAACAAATATGAAATGGCAATAAGAAACGAATAGTAGCATGACGACTGAAATAGATGAACGACAAAAAGATAAGGCACTAAACAGGAATCTAATAAATAAATTAAGTATATGTAAAATGAGTTATATAGATGAATATACATGTGCATTTAAAGAATATTACTATAAAGGATTATATACGAATGAAGAAAGCAGAGAAATAAGAAAATTATATTACACAAAATTACCAGAACCATTTAGTTCAAAAATAACTAAAGAATGGCAAGAATCAGGATTAATAGATACACTAGGAGCTAGAATAAAATTCTTACAAAAATGGTTTACAGAATTATGTGAAAAACATAAGGAAGACATGAAAATGGAAAAAATCTTAATAAAAAACTTAGCATGTTGTACAACAAAAACAGCACCACAATTTGGATGTACAAACAAATATAAATACAAGAAAAGAATAAAAAAATACAGACCATTTAGGACAAAATACAAGTATAAAAAACCAAGAAAAAGATATTATATAAAAAATTACAAACAAAAAAGACCTCATAGGACTTAGAAAAATATAACAGAATGTAAATGCTACAACTGTGGCAAAATAGGACATTTGGCTGGAGATTGTAAAATACCTAGAAATCTAACTAAAAAATAAATATCAGAAGTAATAATAGAAAATGAAAAATACAAACAACTAGAATATATAGACTACAAATTAAACGATGACGATAACATATATGAATTAACAGAATATGAAAAAACAGAAAGTGAAAATGAGATAAAAGAATACGAGACAGATAATGACTGAGAAAGATATAAGAATAATAAGTAAGGAAGAATACCAAGACAGTGAATGTACATAACAAAAGATAATATTTGACAACAATATGTTTGAACAAATAAAAGGAAAAGAATTAGATTTAAGCATAGATAAAATACTAGAAGTACCCAAATTAAGAAATTTCTTTAAAATAAAACAAGAAGAATATTACGTAGTAAGCCAAAAAGAACACATAATAGACTGCAAATAAACTCAAGGAAAAGCTAAAATACCCATAATAAATAAAAAGATAATAAATAAGGAAATCCAAGAAATAAAGGCTAAGAATCCAATAAAATACGTACACCTAGGAGGAACAGAAATACTAATAAAAGCATGTTTCAGAGAAGGAATAGATACACCAATAGAAATATATTTAGCAGATGATAGAATAATTCACCCTATAGAGAAAAGTATAATAAGTGCAGTTAAAGGAAATCTAATATACCAAAAATTTAAATTTATAATAAGTGCAAATTATTCAGTAGCTATGGACGATAGAAATATAGATAAATCATTAGTATTATACTGGAAAATGTCAGGAATAGAATTAACACCAGGCAGTAAAGTATTTACAGCCAGATGTAAAAATTTATATGTACTAACAACAAAACATAAAATAATGGCCAGAGATAAGATTCAAAGAATTAAGATAGAAAACCCTTTTGACAAAATAGTTACTATCATTGATAATAATGATTATAGTTATAAAGAAATAGATATTGAAGAAGATTTAGAAATAGTAAAAGAAAGACTAAGTACATCAAAAAGAATAAATTATGATACACCATCATCATCAAGAAGTAGTACCTCAAAAGGATAGACTATGAATTACAACCAAAATTATTAGAACAAAAAATAAACAAAATACAACCTTACCAATATTACATAACAGGAATACTAGATCAATGAAAGTATTTAATAATAATAGACACAGGACAAATTGAAAACTATATTACAAGAGAATTAGTAAAAGAAGAAGACATCAATAAAAATGAAAATATAAATACAGAATTACCTAGAATACTGACAAATATAGAACACAGTACAGAACAAGAATTAATTATTGGAGGAGTACCAATAAAAATAAAATTCAAAATATATCAAGGAAAAGATAATATTACTTTATGAATAAGATGGCTAGAAACAGTAAAACCTTATAATTTAGATGAAAAACAACTAATAATACATTATGAGAATAAGAAGATAATTATTAAAAGAACTTTGATATAAAATAATGCCAAAAATCTATATATTAACAAAAATTATAGCAGAAGGATATTATAATAGATACTACACACCTATGATAGATACAGGAGCAGAAGCAAATATGTGTAAATATAACTGTTTACCAGATAATAAATGAGAAAAATTAAAAACACCATTAATAGTTACCGGATTTAATAATGAAGGAAGTATGATAACACATAAGGCTAAAAACATAAAAATACAAATATGGGATAAAATATTAACAATAGAAGAAATGTATAGTTATGAATTTACTAATAAGGATATACTATTAGGAATGCCCTTTTTAGAAAAATTATACCCACATACCATAACAAAAACACATTGGTGATTTACTACCCCATGTAATAAGAAAGTAGGAGCAAAAAGAATTAGTAACAAGGTAAGAAAAAATACACCATGGATAAAAGGAAGTGAAAAAATTACCCAAAAATTAGAAAATATAACGCCAAATGATCGCAAAATAGAAATTATAATATTCACAATAGATAGAATACAAGCATTACAAAATAAGTTAAATTCATTATATAATAAAAATCCGTTACAAGGATGGGAAAAACATAAAACAAAGATAAAAATTGAACTAATAGATGAGAATAGCATAATAACACAGAAACCACTGAGATATAATTTTGAAGACCAAAAAGAATTTCAAATGCATATAAAAGAATTACTAGAAAACAATTATATACAAGAAAGTAACAACAAACATAATAGTCCAGCATTTATAGTAAATAAACATAGTGAACAAAAAAGAGGAAAAAGCAGAATGGTTATAGATTATAGAAATTTAAATGCAAAAACTAAAACATATAACTACCCAATACCAAACAAAATACTAAAAGTAAGACAGATACAAGGATACAATTATTTTAGTAAATTTGATTGTAAATCAAGATTTTACCATCTAAAACTAGAAGAGGAATCAAAACAATTAACAGCATTTACTGTACCACAAGGATTTTATGAATGGAATGTACTACCTTTTGGATATAAAAACGCACCAGGTAGATATCAACATTTTATGGATATCTTAATCAACTAGAAAATTGCATAGTATACATAGATGATATACTACTTTATTCGAAAACAAAAGAAGAACATATAAAATTATTAGAGAAATTTATGCATATAATAGAGATATCAGGAATAAGCTTAAGTAGAAAGAAGGCTGAAATATTAAAAAATCAAATAGAATTCCTAGGAATACAAATAGATAAGAATGGAATAAAAATGCAAACACATATAGTACAAAAAATAATTAATTCTAAAGAATTATTAGATACTAAGAAAAAATTACAATCCTTTTTAGGACTAGTTAACCAAGTACGAGAGTATGTACCAAAGTTAGCAGAAAACTTAAAACCATTACAGAAAAAATTAAAAAAGGACATAGAATACTATTTTGATGAAAAAGATAGAAACCATATAAAAAAGATAAAGGACATGTGTAAAAACCTGCCAAAACTGTATTTCCCAGACGAAAATAGACAATTTAATTATATAGTAGAAACAGATTCCAGTGACCACAGCTATGGAGGAGTATTAAAATATAAATATAAAAATGAAAAAATAGAACACCATTGTAGATACTACTCAGGATCATATACTGAACCACAAATAAAATGGGAGATAAATAGAAAAGAATTATTTGCATTATATAAATGTTTATTAGCATTTGAACCATATATTGTTTACAACAAATTTATTGTTAGAACAGATAACGCACAAGTTAAATGGTGGATAACTAAAAAGGTACAAGATTCAGTCACAACAAAAGAAATAAGAAGATTAGTTTTAAATATACTAAATTTTTCATTTACAATTGAGATTATCAAAACTGAAAGAAATACAATTGCAGACTACCTCTCCAGATACAAATACTGAAGATAGAAAGGACAATATGGAACAAATACTCAATCTCCTTACTACACTTTGCAAAAAAGTGGATATTATGGAAACAGAGATACAACAGCTAAAGAGCAGAGCTAGCAGTCAGCAGCATGACTATAAAAATGCAGAGCTACGTCGATCGGAAGACGTTAAATATCCAGAGCTAAAAGGTGACGCTGGGAAACACCTAAAAACCCAAACTAACAGTTTGTTGAGTTCAGCTGCAGGGACTTCAGGAACTGCAGGGAAAGAAGAAAATATTACCCAAAATACCAAGAATAAACTATTTGAAAAATCATTCATACCAAGGAAAAATATACAACCTAACCCCACTCCACAAACTAGTACATACAAAGAAAGCCTATACCAAGCAAAACAAACATACAACCATATAGCCAGCACCTATATACAAAATATCCACAAGATACAAATATTTTTAAACAAAAACCCAAGATCTACTAATACCAAGTACCCAGAAGAAGACTATATTACCCAATACCTACAGGGATATAATAAACTGATAGCACAACCAAACACCAATTCCAACCTAGTTAGAACTTGTTACAATTATGGATTACTTAGCACAGTCTATACAAAGACAGGAGACGAAATAGCTACTATACCAGAATTACACAAAGCATTTACAACCTACAAGAGAATAACAAAAGGAACATTCTTTTACATAAAAATATACGCAGCACCAGCAGAAATACTATTTGAAGAAATAAAACCAATCATACAAGTTATCAAGATAGGATTAACAAGAGAGATGATTATACCAGAAAAAATATGCCAACAAGAGGAGATAATATTTGCAGATATACCAGAATTCTACGCTAATAAAAGAGTTATTGGCTTAGCTACAATATTAAATGAACTAGCCAATAATTACTTAAATGGGAATTCTATCTATAGCTATTATGCAAGAGATCAGACAATGATATACTCAAATTCCAGAGAATACAAAGAAGCAGATATGGAAGAAGTACGTCATTGGATAATTAGTCTACTGAAACCAGAACAACTACCTACTATAAGAGCAATACGAAAAAACTTTATTTCTCCAATACTCTTGACAAGATATTGTAAAATCATTGGACAAAAATACCCTGATCACCACTGTTCTAAATGCCAGGGTGAAGATAATGATCAGATACCAGATGTCCAGCTAGAGTGAAGACAACGTGAAAGGACATCCAACAAGAATGATATAAAGAGAAGATATCCGACAAGATATGTAAAAAAGTCGTAAAGTAAATAATAATAGTTGTGTCAGTTTGTAAAGTAAAAGAGTCATTTACTGTACAAATAGTAAGAGTCAAGCACTGTACAAAAAGTAAGAGTCATTTACTGTACAAATAGTAAAGGTCATATAGTAAGAGTCATATGTAAATAGTAAAGGCCATTTGTAAATTCTATAAATACAAAGGATCCACACAATTGAGGATATCCGCAGACAATTTCAAAAATCTTCCCTCTAATTCCGCAACCCCCTAAAATTGTGGAGCAAGTCCTGATTCGGTGAACTTTGTTGGAAATGTACAGAGAAACAACCACCTACAGTATAGCAACAGCTACAATTCCAACTGGAGGAATCACCCAAATTTCTCTTGGGGTAGCAATAACCATCAAGGGCAAAGTTTGAGTCAGGGGGCGCAGAGAACTCAAGGAGGGCAGCAAAACTATCAGGCACAATATAGAAGCAGCAATGCACCTCCTCCACCACCATCACCCAACATAGAGGAAATGTTCAAGACAATGATAGCTAACCAAGCTCAATTGCAGGCTGACTACGTGAAATTGGCAGCCGAGGTAAAGAACAATTAGTTAGCTACAAAGGCGCTGGAGTACCAGTTTGGGTAATTTGCTGGAGCCCAAAACACCAAGCCTAGAGGAGGACTTCCGAGTGACATGGATCCCAACCCCAAGCAAGTGAATGCAGTGACCACAAGGAGTGGTTTGCAGCTTAAAGAGGTGGAACCAGAAAGACCACCTCAATAATCGGGAGCAGCAAAAGTTGAGAGGGAGCAAAGTGATGAGAGGGGGAAGAAAAAGGAGGCTGAACCAGAAAGACCACCACCCTCGTTCCCTCAACGATTAAAGAAACACAAGGAGGAGGCGTGTTTCAAAAAGTTCATGGAGGTGCTTAAACAAGTACACATTAACTTACCTCTTGTTGATGTTTTGCAGGGAGTGACGAAGTACACAAAGTATATTAAGGACATCGTGGCGAACAAAAGCAGGTTGACTGAGTACGCTACGGTGGCTCTTACGGAGGAGTGCACTTCCCGGATACAACAGGTTGCCCACAAAGCTCAAGGACCCTGGGAGCTTTACAATACAAATTACAATTGTGTAGAGTATCCGAGCTCGCGGATTATGTGATTTGGGAGCGAGCATTAACTTGATGCCGTCATCGGTATTTAAGAAGTTGGGTCTAGGGAGTCCTAGACCAATAACAGTGATATTGCAACTAGCGGATCGTTCCTTAGCCAGACCTGATGGCATTGTGGAGGACGTGCTGGTGCAAGTGGGCTCCCTTATCTTCCTAGTAGATTTTGTCGTGTTGGATTTTGAGCCAGACGCGGAAATCCCATTTATTTTGGGATGTCCTTTCTTGGATATCGGGAAAGCACTTATTGATGTAGCTGCAGGGAAACTAACTATGCGGGCACATGACAAAGTTGAGGTATTTGATGTGTTTAAGGCCATGAAGCTGCCGGCCATACATGAGGAGCTTTCAGCAATCAGTGTGGTTGATCAAGAAGAAATTCGTCAGATTGTTGAATCTCAAGACCCACCGAAAAGAGTGTTGATGAACTCCGATCATTTTGGAGATAGAGACGCTTATGAGGTGGTACAAATGCTAAATGAGTCACAAAGGCATCCGAGGAAACAGGAATTTCAGTCTTTGATGAGATCTCTGGAACCATTGCCGAAACCATCCATTGAGGAAGCACCAAAGTTGGAATTGAAAGAATTGCCTCCCCATTTAAAATATGTCTTTCTGGGGGAAGATGAGACATTGTCGGTTATCATCTCTGCATAATTGACAGAGGCACAGGAGAAGGAAGCATTGGGTGTCCTCAAAAAAAGGAAGAAAGCAATGGGTTGGCAAATGTCAGATATTCAGGGTATCAATCCAGCTTTTTGCACACACAGGATTTTCATGGAGATAGGAGCAAAACCAACTGTTCAGCCTCAGCGAAGTCTAAATCCAGCAATGAAGGATGTGGTTAGGAAAGAAATAATTAAGTGGCTTGATGCAGGTGTGGTCTACCCGATTTCAGATAGTGAATGGGTTAGTCCCGTTCAGTGCGTTCCAAAGAAAGGAGGGATGACCGTGGTCACCAATGAGAAAAATGAGCTGATTCCTACATGAACCGTCATAGGCTGGCGGATTTGCATGGACTATAGAAAGCTTAATGAAGCCACAAGGAAAGATCATTATCCTATCCCATTCATTGATCAGATATTAGATAGGATGGCTGGACAGGAATATTATTGTTTCCTTGATGGGTACTCTGGCTATAACCAAATAGCCATAGCTCCGGAGGACCAAGAGAAGACTACTTTTACCTGTCCTTATGGGACATATGCTTTTAGACGGATGCCATTTGGGTTATGCAATGCACCTGCTACATTCCAGAGATGCATGATAGCTATTTTCCACGACATGGTGGAGGATTTTGTTGAGGTATTTATGGATGATTTTTCTGTTTTCGGTAATTCGTTTGCTACTTGTCTACAGAATCTTGACAGGGTGCTAGCTCGCTGTCGCGCCCCATTTTTTCCCCTCGCGGGCAAAAAGCGGGATTCGACGTCGAGGACTCTTAAGGGTGGAAAAGAAGAGTCGCCACCTAACGAATTAAGGTGCGTTAGGGCACCATTCTAAGCTAATTTGTTACCTAAGTCAACCAGAGTTGGGTAAGGGCTTAAATTACCTCAAAAGGAAGGTGTTAGGCACCTTTCGAGGTCCACAAATGTGGTTCCCGGCCGTACTCATTAAATGGGGGTATTAACTAAGTGATCACATAAAGTCGATGAATTATTAAACATAAATAGAATACTAACTTAAATACTAAATTAGCAGAAACTAAAATATAAAACTTAGTGGGATCAGGTTTTGACAAGGCTGAAAACGGGCCCAATTCGATACTACTCCCTTCTATTCTATTTTTAAAATCAAGATAGTTTGAAGAGAATAATATATATATATATGTATATGTATAACTTGAGAAAAAATCATTTTAAGAAAATCATATATATTATATATTTTTAACAAAATTTCTTTTAGATGAAAATATATCAATATTTGAACATAGCAATGATAATTTTAAAATATTTAAAGCTTCTTAGAAAAAATGAATTTAGAAAAGATGGGAGTAATAGGTGTGCTTCATGCGTGAAGTCAGCAATAGCCGGTCTGTTTCATCATCTCCCGTCTACCCACCTAGTTAATTATTATTGTTAAGCTTAAGCGATCTAGGTGGAAAAGACTAACGCCCTAACAAGTGTCTACCCGTCCCAATCCTAATATCCAAGAGGGGATGGACTACTAAATGGGATTTTGGGTTCTAAAATTCTTAGGCTTTGTTAAAGGACATTAATGTCAAATAAGTAAATTCAAACAAACAATTAACATTAGGGTTTCAAATAGGCCTCTTTATTAAACCTATGATCATGATTTCTAGTGAATGTAGCCATGTTAAAATTTATCCTAAAGCCATGATGTCTAGTGCGTGTAAAACCTACTCATTAAAATAATTCCAGCAACAAATCATCAAAAATTACCCAAGTAAATTAATGTTGTAAAGAATAAAATAATTTAGGCATGAAAATGTCACCCTAAATTCGCATGAAATAAATTGCTGCATTTTAAATTGAATTATTTAAGACCTATAGGCATGATTTCTATGTGCATCAAATCAAATTATTTTAATTCCTATAGGCATGATTTCTAATAAAACAAATAAGACGATAAAATAAACGCCCCGCCCCCAAACCCATTTTTACTATTATTATTGTTTATATTACAAATATTACAAAAGAACAAAATAGAATGAATAACTACGACATTAAAATAAATAACAATAAATAAATCCAGTAGCCTCCTTTCATCCTGGTAACTCTTTGATGAATGTCGGTATAAGACGATACCTGCTTAACGGTTAGTACAATCATAGATACAAGAATAATATTCGGATACTCTTAGTCATGAGTTTGACTAAACTTGGAAAAATCACATCAAGAGCAGATTAAACATACAGTCACGAGAAGAAAGCAATCAAAGAAATTAACATAGTAAATGATAATCTGATAAAGGTAAATAAACTAACCGACGAATGACAAAGTTGAAAGAAAAATCACGGATTAATAATGCAACAAAACGCCCTGATTAGTACCCGTCCTCAACGCGTTAAGATCATGAGAATCTCAAGGATTCCGAGCAGTGTATGCATAGATGAGGTATAAAGGAGCCATAGAATTTAAAAGAGGAGCAGAGAGCGGAAAAAAAATGCTTCGGAGCCAAGCAAATTCCGAGTACTTATGTTAACAAAGGAATAGCAATATTTGAATAAAATTGATCTTCTAAAGAAGATGTGTTCTCTCTCTAATTCTTTTTTTTTTTCTAAGTCTTTTTTTTTTTCTCTCTAAGTGTCTCCCTTTTTTTTTCTAAGTCTCACCTTCTCTTTGGGTTTTCTCTCCTTTTAAAGAAGAGAAGAAAATCCCCTTTTGCTCAAAACATGGAAAAGCTAAAGCACTAAAAAAATAAAGGAGCCATTAATTCAAATTAAAATTTAAAAAAATAATCACCCACTACAAAAACTAATAATTATGTCACCACTAAACAAAAAAAAATGATTATTAATAAATATACTACACTTGTAGATAATTTAATAAATAGATAATAAAATAATTTAAATTATAAGAAAATCATATAAACATTATTATTAATAAATAAATTATAAATTTAAGTATACTTATATAAATATCATATGATTAAATTATTATATTTACGAAAAATTTAATGACTAAAATATAAAATCAGGTCGTCAAAAAATTATAAAAAATCATATTATTAATTTAAATAATTTATAAATTCAAGTAATTTTATTATTCAAATAAATTTATAAAATTAGCAACACTAGGTAAATAATTTATTAGGTAAAGGATATATTTTAAAATAAGGGTGCATATTGATACGAAATATATTATATACATCGTGATTATTTAATATCAAAACTTAAAATTAATATAGGTCATATATATATATATATGATTTGAAATGATTTTCGCAATATTATGATTATAAATTATTTTATAAATATAAAAATAAGTCAAATATTTGCACAAAATATATAAACAAATACATACATATATAAGCAGCATATTGAAGCACAGGTCGGTCAAAATTGGGTGTCAACAGCTGCCCCTTCTTTGCTCGAGAATGAAGGATGAATTGTCGAGCAAAGAACGTTGACTTAGTAGCCAATTTTGTCCGACTGAAGGAAAAATTTCGGTAGGGCCAAGTAAAAGGAAAGAAAGTCATGTAGATGTTGCGACCGAGACTTCAGTTTCAAGTCACCTACATATCTCGGGTTTCACGAGAATCAGGCCGCGTGTAGTTCTGGATCTTAGGGACGAAAGAGATCCCTAAAAATTGACAACACGAGGCTTGAATAAGAATGAGGTAGCACGAGAATAATAGGTCAAAATAGCAGAAATTAGCATAAGAATATCAAAGAGCGGGGGGGAGTTTGATCAGATAACATGAGAAGAAACGCAATAGCAGCCTGCAAGCTAAAAACTTGGATAAATGATTAGTTAATATTGACCTGCAAGCTAAAAAAACTTGGATAAATGATTAGTCAATAAATTTAGGGTAATGCTTAACCCTAGGACAGTGCTTAGCCCTTGAACAAATAATTTAGGGTAATGCTTAACCCTAGGACAGTGCTTAGCCCTTGAACAAATAATTTAGGGTAATGCTTAACCCTAGGACAGTGCTTAGCCCTTGAACAAATAATTTAGGGTAATGCTTAACCCTAGGACAGTGCTTAGCCCTTGAACAAATAATTTAGGGTAATGCTTAACCCTAGGACAGTGCTTAGCCCTTGAACAAATAATTTAGGGTAATGCTTAACCCCAGGACAGTGCTTAGCCCTTGAACAAATAATTTAGGGTAATGCTTAACCCCAGGACAGTGCTTAGCCCTTGAACAAATAATTTAGGGTAATGCTTAACCCCAGGACAGTGCTTAGCCCTTGAACAAATAATTTAGGGTAATGCTTAACCCCAGGACAGTGCTTAGCCCTTGAACAAATAATTTAGGGTAATGCTTAACCCTAGGACAGTGCTTAGCCCTTGAACAAATAATTTAGGGTAATGCTTAACCCTAGGACAGTGCTTAGCCCTTGAACAAATAATTTAGGGTAATGCTTAACCCCAGGACAGTGCTTAGCCCTTGAACAAATAATTTAGGGTAATGCTTAACCCCAGGACAGTGCTTAGCCCTTGAACAAATAATTTAGGGTAATGCTTAACCCCAGGACAGTGCTTAGCCCTTGAACAAATAATTTAGGGTAATGCTTAACCCTAGGACAGTGCTTAGCCCTTGAACAAATAATTTAGGGTAATGCTTAACCCAAGGACAGTGCTTAGCCCTTGAACAAATAATTTAGGGTAATGCTTAACCCTAGGACAGTGCTTAGCCCTTGAACAAATAATTTAGGGTAATGCTTAACCCAAGGACAGTGCTTAGCCCTTGAACAAATAATTTAGGGTAATGCTTAACCCCAGGACAGTGCTTAGCCCTTGAACAAATAATTTAGGGTAATGCTTAACCCTAGGACAGTGCTTAGCCCTTGAAAAATAAAATTTAGGGTAGTGCTTAACCCTTGAAAAATAAATTTAGTAAATACCTTGGAAGATCCATATGGAATGATTGCAGATTTGGTACCTGTTGCATCCTGCGTTCAAAGAAAGATTATAAGATTAAAATGGGGAAAGCTGATTTGTGCCTTTACTCGTCCATTGCTATCCCAATTTCATGAACTTGATGATCAGACGGGATGTCATGTCCTTTCGGGAATCAGCTCCTCGGCTTGACTTAGTCTTGATGAAATTTTGAGATCCTTCTCAAAATTTCTGCCCCAGTTATGTAGAAACGCTCGATCTGTTGAATTTTTGAGGTCCTCTCAAAAATTCTGCCCCAGTGTAGACTTTTGTTGCAAATTACGTAAAGTTGTGAATTTTTGAGGTCCTCTCAAAAATTCTGCCCCAGTTGGAAAAGGAAAGGAGAAAGAAAATTTTATTGAGATATAGACCGAACCCCATAAGGGCGCCTACGTATCCCTCTTAAACGGGAATCAGGTCAGACGTAGTTCAGATTGAGACCTGAAGAAATTCAGATGATGATGGAGAAAGATTTTGGATATGATGAGAAAGAAATTTTTTATTTGATTGAGACCGAACCCAAAATGGGCTGCCTACGTATCCAAAAGGAATCAGGTCAGACGTAGTTCGAATACAAGGAACGAAAGGCTTTAAAAAAAAAGAATAGACAAAGTTGAGGATAATTTAGGGCATCAAGTTTTAACTCGGGTGGATCACCTTGGCATCAATTAGCGCTTGGATCATGTCTTTCAGTTGGATTATAGATTCATCCAAAGGAGTATACTGCTCAGATGAACTTGCTCGGGGTCTCGCGGGCTTGCGAGATTGTTGAATCAGAGGATTTAAAAAAAATTGGTTGCCTTTGGAGTGTAGGTGGAGGAGGCAATTTGATTGGGATATGAGGAGAAAGAAAATTTATTTGATTGAGACCAAACCCAAAATGGGTTGCCTACGTATCCAAAAGGAATCAGGTCGGACGTAGTTCGCATCGAGACCTGAAGAATTCGGATGGTGATGGAGAAAGATATTTGATTTGGATATGATGAGAAAGAAATTTTTATTTGATTGAGACCGAACCCAAATGGGCTGCCTACGTATCCAAAAGGAATCAGGTCAGACGTAGTTCGCAATCATCTATGTGATGGATGACCGGAGCAGTCTCGATATAAATGGGCTTAGGGTACGATCTCTTGAAGCATGAGACATGTTGGGTGTAACTGTATGAGGTAAATAATGAAACATGGTGGGCGATTTTTTTGCGGTATGGCTTGATTTGAATGAGTTGTATATGTATTATGCGAATGTTGATTTTGAGGAAGGGAGTAGGCATGACGAAGATTGTTTTGAGGATATAAGGTTGATGGTATGTTGGAGGAAAACTTATGAAAGTGATGCGAGGCTTGATAGAAGCATGATTTTAGGAAGGGGACCAAGATAAATAATAAACAGAAAAATTGAAGCATGACATGTAGTTGATGAAACAAACACATTAAATATATTTCACATGGTAAATAAAAAAAAATTAAACACGTTTATACGTCTTCCTGATTTGGGGGCCTCTTTTATGCCAGAGGTAGGCCTAACGAGTTTAAAAGAACTTGTTATTAAATATTGTCATTTTGCTCCCAAAATAAACCCCAAAAATAAACTTTATTATTATATGAGATTACAAGAATTACAATAAAGCAGTAAATCTTAAAAACATCCTCGTCTGCATCCAACTTCTTCGAATCTTCTAATACTTTGTTGAAATGGTGGCGATCTTCTAAATTCGACCACCAAGCTAACCATGTCGAATCTTGGATACGAAGTTGGGAGACTCATTGTGCCTGCAATAAAAGAAAGGTTAGGCTATCCTACCCACCCGGGAGCACAATGACGATATTTTAAACAAAATTCTCTTAAGATGCACACAATTCATGAATCGTCTTTTATCGGGATTAAAAGTGATCCCTTAAGACTTAGGGCAAGTTCCTATTTAATCTTGACGTACCATGGACGTCGCGATTTTTTCTAAGTTTTAAAAGAAATGCAAGCCTTGCTAAAGGAGTACACGGTCACGATCTAAGAGTAGAAGTGGGTATGACACGGTTCCCTCGAGCGGACAACTCGAGAGTGAGGAAGCTTATGACCGTCGACGCACCGCTGATCGACCAAATCACAAACAATCCTCGAGGTGTTTTAAACTGGTGAACGGCCGTGAAACCACGCAACCGCCATTGTGTGTGAAAGTGTGAAATTCCCAAGTGGGGGAAGTATGAGCGATATGTCAGATAAATAAAAGAAAATTACAACAGTTTATTTATCGACAATTACATAAGAAATAATAAACAATAAGAAAACAAAGAAAACGGTTAGTAACTTCATGATAAAGTCAAAAATAAGAAAATAAATCAAACACTTAGCAAGTTAACAGTTAATTAAACCCCATTTAAATAAACACGTAATGGTTAAAGCCTAATATCCCCAGCAGAGTCGCCATTCTGTCGCGCCCCATTTTTCCCCTCGCGGGCTAAAAGCGGGATTCGACGTCGAGGACTCTTAAGGGTGGAAAAGAAGAGTCGCCACCTAACGAATTAAGGTGCGTTAGGGCACCATTCTAAGCTAATTTGTTACCTAAGTCAACCAGAGTTGGGTAAGGGCTTAAATTACCTCAAAAGGAAGGTGTTAGGCACCTTTCGAGGTCCACAAATGTGGTTCCCGGCCGTACTCATTAAATGGGGGTATTAACTAAGTGATCACATAAAGTCGATGAATTATTAAACATAAATAGAATACTAACTTAAATACTAAATTAGCAGAAACTAAAATATAAAACTTAGTGGGATCAGGTTTTGACAAGGCTGAAAACGGGCCCAATTCGATACTACTCCCTTCTATTCTATTTTTAAAATCAAGATAGTTTGAAGAGAATAATATATATATATATGTATATGTATAACTTGAGAAAAAATCATTTTAAGAAAATCATATATATTATATATTTTTAACAAAATTTCTTTTAGATGAAAATATATCAATATTTGAACATAGCAATGATAATTTTAAAATATTTAAAGCTTCTTAGAAAAAATGAATTTAGAAAAGATGGGAGTAATAGGTGTGCTTCATGCGTGAAGTCAGCAATAGCCGGTCTGTTTCATCATCTCCCGTCTACCCACCTAGTTAATTATTATTGTTAAGCTTAAGCGATCTAGGTGGAAAAGACTAACGCCCTAACAAGTGTCTACCCGTCCCAATCCTAATATCCAAGAGGGGATGGACTACTAAATGGGATTTTGGGTTCTAAAATTCTTAGGCTTTGTTAAAGGACATTAATGTCAAATAAGTAAATTCAAACAAACAATTAACATTAGGGTTTCAAATAGGCCTCTTTATTAAACCTATGATCATGATTTCTAGTGAATGTAGCCATGTTAAAATTTATCCTAAAGCCATGATGTCTAGTGCGTGTAAAACCTACTCATTAAAATAATTCCAGCAACAAATCATCAAAAATTACCCAAGTAAATTAATGTTGTAAAGAATAAAATAATTTAGGCATGAAAATGTCACCCTAAATTCGCATGAAATAAATTGCTGCATTTTAAATTGAATTATTTAAGACCTATAGGCATGATTTCTATGTGCATCAAATCAAATTATTTTAATTCCTATAGGCATGATTTCTAATAAAACAAATAAGACGATAAAATAAACGCCCCGCCCCCAAACCCATTTTTACTATTATTATTGTTTATATTACAAATATTACAAAAGAACAAAATAGAATGAATAACTACGACATTAAAATAAATAACAATAAATAAATCCAGTAGCCTCCTTTCATCCTGGTAACTCTTTGATGAATGTCGGTATAAGACGATACCTGCTTAACGGTTAGTACAATCATAGATACAAGAATAATATTCGGATACTCTTAGTCATGAGTTTGACTAAACTTGGAAAAATCACATCAAGAGCAGATTAAACATACAGTCACGAGAAGAAAGCAATCAAAGAAATTAACATAGTAAATGATAATCTGATAAAGGTAAATAAACTAACCGACGAATGACAAAGTTGAAAGAAAAATCACGGATTAATAATGCAACAAAACGCCCTGATTAGTACCCGTCCTCAACGCGTTAAGATCATGAGAATCTCAAGGATTCCGAGCAGTGTATGCATAGATGAGGTATAAAGGAGCCATAGAATTTAAAAGAGGAGCAGAGAGCGGAAAAAAAATGCTTCGGAGCCAAGCAAATTCCGAGTACTTATGTTAACAAAGGAATAGCAATATTTGAATAAAATTGATCTTCTAAAGAAGATGTGTTCTCTCTCTAATTCTTTTTTTTTTCTAAGTCTTTTTTTTTTTCTCTCTAAGTGTCTCCCTTTTTTTTTCTAAGTCTCACCTTCTCTTTGGGTTTTCTCTCCTTTTAAAGAAGAGAAGAAAATCCCCTTTTGCTCAAAACATGGAAAAGCTAAAGCACTAAAAAAATAAAGGAGCCATTAATTCAAATTAAAATTTAAAAAAATAATCACCCACTACAAAAACTAATAATTATGTCACCACTAAACAAAAAAAAATGATTATTAATAAATATACTACACTTGTAGATAATTTAATAAATAGATAATAAAATAATTTAAATTATAAGAAAATCATATAAACATTATTATTAATAAATAAATTATAAATTTAAGTATACTTATATAAATATCATATGATTAAATTATTATATTTACGAAAAATTTAATGACTAAAATATAAAATCAGGTCGTCAAAAAATTATAAAAAATCATATTATTAATTTAAATAATTTATAAATTCAAGTAATTTTATTATTCAAATAAATTTATAAAATTAGCAACACTAGGTAAATAATTTATTAGGTAAAGGATATATTTTAAAATAAGGGTGCATATTGATACGAAATATATTATATACATCGTGATTATTTAATATCAAAACTTAAAATTAATATAGGTCATATATATATATATATGATTTGAAATGATTTTCGCAATATTATGATTATAAATTATTTTATAAATATAAAAATAAGTCAAATATTTGCACAAAATATATAAACAAATACATACATATATAAGCAGCATATTGAAGCACAGGTCGGTCAAAATTGGGTGTCAACACTCGCTGCGAAGAATCCAACCTTGCACTCAACTGGGAGAAATGCCATTTCTTAGTCAAGGAAGGTATCGTCCTTGGCCAGAAAGTGTCTCGCAAGGGGTTGGAGGTTGATCATGATAAGATTGAGGTTATTGAGAAGTTATGACCACCTGTGTCGGTGAAACGTTTTCGCAGTTTTCTTGGGCATGCAGGGTTCTACAGACGGTTCATCAGAAACTTCTCTAAAATTTCTAGACCATTATGTAGATTGTTAGAAAAAGAGGTGAAGTTTGAGTTGGATGATGAGTGTGTTAAAGCATTCGAGGAGTTGAAGCAGAAATTGATAGAAGCACCTATCCTTACTTCTCCAGATTGGGGACAACCATTTGAGTTGATGTGTGATGCAAGAGATGTGGCTGTGGGAGCTGTATTGGGGCAGAGGAAAAATAGAATCTTTCATTCTATTCATTATGCAAGCAAAACGCTGAATACTGCCCAAAGTAATTATACAGTCACAGAGAAGGAGATGCTAGCATTGGTGTTTGCATTTGAGAAATTCAGATCCTATTTGGTGGGTTCAAGAGTAGTGGTGTACACCGATCATGCAGCGATTCAGTACCTATTTAACAAGAAGATGTTAAGCCCAGGCTGATCAAATGGATCCTGTTGTTGCAAGAGTTTGACCTCGAAATTAAGGACAGAAAGGGGAGCGAAAATCAGGTGGCAGATCACTTATCGTGATTGGAGTGCCGGTCGCATGTGAAGGAAGGTGATAACATCAATGAGGAGTTCCTGAATGAGCAGCTCTTGGCAGTAGGAGAAGCTGAAGTTCCCTGGTACGCAGACATAGTCAACTTGTTAGCGAGTGGAGTCTACCCACCTAAGGCGACAGTCCAGCAGAGAAGAAATTTGAGGCATGATTGTCGGTACTTTATTTAGGATGAGCCATACTTATTTAAACAGGGACCAGATCAGGTGATGAGAAGATGCATCCCGGAGAGTCAGATTGCAGAGGTGTTGAGGAGTTGTCACTCTTCGTTGTATGGGGGGCACCATGGGGGCGAGCGGACAGCGCACAAGGTTCTACAGTCAGGGTTCTTTTGGCCTACACTGTTCAGAGACTCTATGGCATACGTCAAAATGTGTGATAGATGTCAGCATACAGGAACAATTGGTAGAAGACAAGAGATGCCGCTGCAGAATATATTGGAAGTGGAGACCTTTGATGTATAGGGCATTGATTTCATGGGCCCGTTCCGACCGTCATTTGGTAATCGTTACATCTTGGTGGCCGTTGATTATGTATCAAAGTGGGTGGAAGCAATAGCTTGCCCCAGGAATGACAATGAGGTGGTAACAAAATTTGTGAAAAAACACATTCTCACCAGGTTCGGGACACCCCGAGCCATTATCAGTGATGGAGGGGCTCATTTTGTCAATGAAAGTTTCAAGAAGCTGCTAGCCAAGTATGGGGTGCGCCACAAGGTGGCAACAGCATACCACCCCCAAACTAGTGGGCAAGTAGAGGTGTCGAATAGAGAAGTGAAGCAGATTCTCCAGAAAACAGTAAATACGCAATGGAATGATTGGTCAAGCAAACTTGATGATGCGTTGTGGGCGTACAGAACTGCTTACAAGACACCGATTGGAACTTCACCATATCGATTGGTCTATGGTAAAGCGTGTCATCTGCCTGTGGAGCTGGAGCACCGAGCCTTTTAGGCCGTGAGGAAACTGAATATGGATTTAGAGCTAGCGGGCAAGAAGAGACTAATGCAACTCAGTGAACTTGAAGAGTTCCGCTGGCATGCTTATGAGAGTGCTAAGTACTATAAACAAAAAATGAAGAGGTGGCATGACAAGCATGTGGTACATCGTATTTTTGAGCCGGGGCAGAAAGTATTGCTCTTCAATTCAAGATTGAAGCTATTTCCAGGAAAGCTGTGGTCCAAATGGTTGGGGCCATTTGAGGTGGTGAGAATGACCCCGCACGGGGCAGTAGAGTTGTGGCAAGAAGATCGAAGTGCCACGTTCTTGGTCAATGGGCAAAGATGTAAGCACTACTGGGGAGAGGACGGTGGTCGAGAGAAAACGTCCGTCACCCTAGGAGATAACTGAGCTTAATGACGTCGAGCCGCGACGGTAAACCAGGCGCTGCACGGGAGGCAACCCGTGAAATTTTTGTAAAATGTGAATAGATTTCGTAGAAAAAAAAAGAAAAAAAAATGAAAAAAAGAGAAAAATAAAAATAAAAACAAAATTTGTATTTTAATTGAAACCTATAATTCTAACCAATTTCTTGTTGTGAGATGAATTTCAGGTTGAACGGAGGATAAATGTGCAAAGGATTGCAAAGGAAAAATCGAGGTAAGAAAATTAATAAAAAGTGGCAAAACAATGAGCCCACGTGATGGCTCCGTGTCACGGAGGAGGGCCTCCGCGTTACCCTCCGTGACACGTTGAAGTTAATTTTGGAATTTATTTCAAATTCTAGAACACTTGCGCGATGGCTCCATGTCACGGAGGGCATGCTCCGCGTTACCCTCCGTGACACGTTGTATGTATTTCGCGACGGGTCACACTGGGTTGCCGAGTGACCCACTCGAAAAACTTTATTTTTAACCCCATTTTCCCCTCATTTTTCCCATTTTTTCATCTCCTCCGCGACAAACACCCTAAAATCCCCCCTTCCCCAACGTGACATGGACTAACTCAATTTTATCAACTTTTCTTCGATATCATCGAATTTAAGGTATGTTTGTTAACTTCATCTCATTTCTTACCTTATTTTTCCGATTTTTAGCATAGTAAGTGAGGAAAACTTGCCCTAAGTGTAAATTGAGCATGAATTCATGTAAATTATTGTTGATTGATGTTCATAGTATTGATGTAATGGTATGAACTCGATAAATACATGTTTGATTGAAATTCTTGCGAAATAGTAGCTAGGGTTAGAATTCGAATATGAAGATGTTAAAATCGAGTTGAAATGTGTAATTCTTCTTGGTGTGTGCATGTTGGGTGAAGAACATGAGGTTGTGCTTAACGTTAAGACGATTAAGGTGCGGCGGATTGCCGGGTTAGTGAAATTGTTGAAATTGCATAGAAATTGGGGGAATTGTATCGGTTTTGTTGATAGAAATGTTGCTGCGTGCTATGTGATAAAATGTGATCGATGGTAATGTTGTGGTTAGCTGTAAGAAGTCTGAGTAATACAAGAGAATTTATACCGTCGAATTCTTTGAATGTACGAGGCATATTTGTTGTGTTTTGTTTTTTTATTTGGAAATAAGTATGATCTTGCCGTAATGTTGTGATTGTGGCTAAAGACTAAGTGTGGGGTAGCCTAGATTAACCCAACCTTAGTCGAAGCTAATTTTAATTGGAATAACATTGGGACTGTCGGTTTGGTTTGACAGGAACAATGGCAAGCAGGCAAGATAAAGGGAAGGGCGCATCAACATCAGGCGCCGGAAGGAAAAGAATTAGACTGGGAACAGTAGTCCCAGCAGCACCAGCGGTTCCAGGCGGCCAACGCCGTCAATATGGAACCAGATGGGTGACAGAGGAGGGGAAGAAATGGTACGCTAAACATAAGGAAAGCAAATACTTCCCCGAAGAACACATCTCTAGGGAACCGTTGGCACAGTAATTCCCCAGGATGGTCCACAGGATTGAGGCAGCCAGGCTGAACTTCATCTTTGAAGAGCCCAAGGAGTGCAACCTGCACCTGATTCGGGAATTCTACGCCAACTGGAACCCAACACTCAAAAGTCACACCATCAAGATACGGGGGCAAATAGTCACTTTTGAGCCTCATCACCTTAATGCCATCTTGGGGGCGCGGACACAGACGCCCATGTGCTTCGGCAGCTGAATATCACTCCACCATACGTGGATATCAGACGCACTTTATGTGGAACTCGGTCTATAGCACGTTGGAGCAGGCATAAGGAGAGGGGCTACCATCAGACCTTGCCCTACTCACAGATGAACAGGGAAGCCAGGATATGGATGAAGATTGTTTGTTCCTGCCTGACCCCGGGGGTGCACATGACAGATGTCACCCGGGATCGTGTATGCTTGGTCTACGCATTAATGAAAGGGCTGGAGATCAATGTGGGGGCGGTGATTATCTCCGCCATGAAGAGAGCCCGTTTGCATCAAGGGCACAGGTACGGGTTCGGTGGATTACTGACCACGTTCCTGAGGGGCCTGGATATTGAGGAGGAGGCCCTTGACTATATCCCGCAGATGGAGAGGCGGGCCTTAGATGTCACCAAAACTAAGGCACTCGACACCACTCACGGGCCAGTTCTTACACTAGCCGAGCGACATGCTCGTGATGATCAGTACATGGCTCGCATGTTTGGGATGCAGATGCTCCATCTACGCATAGGCGGGAGGCCGGCAACAGAAGAGGAGCTGTGGAAGCTCGAGCTAGACTACCCTTTTGGCGAAAATGCCATGGCTCTATGCCGAGTGGGGCCAGCTTTTGTGGAGCCCACTGATGATGATGTCCCCATAGACGAGGAGACACGTCGTGATGACTCCGATGTGGAGTTAGATGATGACGATGGGGGTGATTTAGACATGGGAGACGAGGCAGCAGCACCTGACGAAGAAGTGGAATATTTTGATTGATCAGGGAGTTTCACCACCCATTTTTGTGCTATGCTGAATTTTATGAACACTGGGGATAGTGTTCGATTTAAGTGTGGGGTGGGAGTAGTAAGGTGTTTGTTGCTGTTGTTATTAATGTATGTCTCTGTTCTGTTGTTGTGCTTGGATAAACTTATGGCCCTGTGATTTTTGTGTGTATGTCTGCATTGTAATTAAGGTGAAGCTGTTGTGTGCTGTTGAATGTTGTTAGCTGGTTTTGTACATATTTTTATTTTAACGAAATGATCGATATTTTTAAAAAAATTTTCATGAATTTTTAAATTTTTGGGTTTCTCGGCGTTTGTTTTCGGTTGTTTTACCGAGAATAGTCCCATTGAACCGAAGTCGTAATTAGTGATTGTTCTCTATGATGGATGGATGACGACCGTCTTAAGAGAAATGTAGTCATTAGGAGTAGATTTCTTTGTTCATTTTGTTCTTTTTAGTTTTTTTCTTTTGTTGGTTTGCATCCCAAAACCTGTAGTTACTTTATGGTTGCGAAATTCTGGTTGCGTGTTGTACATGTTGTTTGAAATGCAAAGGTAATTCGTATGAAAGAATGCAACTTTGTAAATATGTTGAGATACCTAGGCCATAGAGTTCGACTCAGTGTGATTGAGGCTTAATGTTTAAATTCTTGTAATAAGCTGATTGAAGAGTCTGTGAATATGTCTTGAGTTGAGCATGTGAAATGAGTGTATAGTGAGGTTTCGTGTCTTCCATGCTATTGTGAAGTGTCTAGAACTTGCCTGGTGTGTGTACAAAACGAAATGAAAAAGTTGTATTGTAGGAAAGGATGTAGGCATTTCTTTGCTTTAACCGAAAGTTTGTTTCTCTTATCGTACCTACCTTGAATGTACATCCTAGTTAGCCCATTGAGCCTTTAGCCTATTATTTTTCTTTTGTCAAAAAGGTGTAAACCGAGCTTAACCCCTTCTTTTCATTATCCGTGAATTTGATCCAAAACTCTTAAGCGCTCAGGAAAAGAAAATAAATTTCCCACAGTGTCAAGGAGTGAGAATGGTGAAAAGAAAAGAAAAAGCAGAGTGATGAAAGGAAAGAAAAGGTCGAAGGTGCACTCATTATAAATTAAATATAATGAAGATGTATAAATAATCTTTGTTATTGAGTCAATTGTGCTTAAAGATATGGGGTCAAAAATAAAGACAGACTTCAAGAATGGGAGGATGAAGGAAGAAACAATGCCCATAAGGTTGATGGGATTTATTGAAAAAAGCACTTAAAGTTGCTAGTTGTTATTATTGGTTAGCCCAGTATTTACTAGTTCCGTAGCTTACATTACAACCCATTAAGTCCTACGTGATCTTACAACACATGTCGTTATATTAGTGGAGTAATACACTAAAGGCAAGCCTATGGTTCATGACATGATGCATGTGAATTCTTTTGGGAGAGAGAGTGAAATTGTGTTTATATGCCCCTGCATGTGATGTATTTGAGTTCATGTAATTAAAAAGGGGGAAAAATTCTCTTGTGTTGTGAGGGCATATGCTTGACGAGAGATTAAATTTCGTGTCGGATATCTTGATCAGCTGATTTGCAGGAGTTTGCTGATATCTAGAGTCAATTCTTGAGTCTAGGAGGTCTTAATGTGTTGAAGGTCATTCTATTGATAAGACTATGCATATTTCCTAATGATTTGCTATGTTAAATAATCGGTATAACCGTAGCTTGAATTGTCGAGCCAAAGTAGCCAGGATGGGGTGTCAATTGCATGAGGTGTAAGATTGTTGTTCGGGGACGAACAAGGATTTAAGTGTGGGGTAAGTGATCTTGGGCAAATTTATATGCCCAAGTGATACTCAAATGTGTCATTTTTCCTTGTTTATCTATCGATGTTTATACATTATCATGTGAATTGTAATAAAATGTGAATTTATACTAACCAATATGATTAGCATGATTTTTCAGGAAAAATATAATTTCACGAAGCTAAGATGCATGTGGGGAGAAATCAGAATTGGACTCGGAAGCTAGCAAGGAAGAAAAACACTTGAAGGCACGAATTAAAGGGGCTCCGCGATGGAGCCGTGTCACGCTGCCATCGCGGATGCACTCTGCCTGGATGGTGAAATTATGCCTATTTCCAGTGGAGATGCGCGTTGGGGCCGTGGCACATTGGCTTAGCCCCTCATTGCATGCCGTGCCATGTTGGGCCTAAATACCTGGACGTCCGGATTCCAGTAAGGGTCCGCGTTGGTGGCGTGTCACGGAGGCAGTGCTCCGCGATGCACTCCGTGACACGTTGCTTGTTATTCCGGGAAAAATTCCCACTAGTATAAATAGAACACTTAGGTTCATTTTTAATTATTCTGACTTGGTAGAGCAAGAACGTGGGTTACAGGTAGTTGAGGGGACGAAAAATCTCAGGGTTTTTCTCTATCTCCTTCTTCTTTATTTGAATTGCTTGTATGATTAACACTCATTTAACGATGTTTAATCCACAAATGAGTGGCTAAATCCTCTTCTTGCTGAGGTTAAGAACAATTGTATTGAAATGTAATTATTGATAAATTGGTTTTTCATCTTTTCTTCCATGGTTGTTCTATTGATTCTTGTTCTTACTGCATTAATGTGTGCCCAACGTTAATGTACATCTAAAAAGTCCGGTTTCACTCGAGAGAGCAAGAAATTGGAATGTTGTGAATTGATAGGATATGATCTTTTCTTAGTATGGGAAAATATAGAATTTATTTACCTTTAGGATAAATATACCTGAAAGTCGTATTAGCCAATTGAGGAATCGGTTTTGTATGGCTAGAACATGAATTTCGTTTTATCACAGAAATGTAGGTGGAAGGTTCATGATTCTTAAGTTGGGTTAAATACGACAGTTTTAATCCATAGGCAATAATTCTTGACTAGCAACCGGAGGAAAGATTAATCAAATTGTATTGATAATTTATTTCTCTACATGTTCATTTAACCTCAGCATGCTCATACTTATAGATCAGACTCAATTTGTATATTCTTTTTAGACTTAGTATAAAATTAGGAAACAAAATATCAAATTTCTCTTCACACTGTTGTCTGCATTTTAGAGTTAAAGTTTATTGGCACTTGAGTAGATTTTTACTTTAGTCCAGTCTCTGTGGGATTGATACTTGGCTTACTTGAGCCACTTTACTACTTGTTCGACCACGTGCACTTGCGTGTAGTTATATACCCAAACACCACCGAATATGCTAGAGGAATCACCATGACTATGAACTTTACAAAAAATTCTCATGATTTGGGCACCTATGCTCTTAGGGATTAGATCATTAATCATTGAATAAAACAAGTGAATACAACCGAAAAAATTCGAAACCATGATTTGGACATACTACCACAAGATCGTATCAACTTTTGAGGAATCATGCATTTGGGTTAAGACCTATAAAGATTGAGTAAATTTGAACATAGAATTTGGGAAGAATTGGGCATGGGTAGGGACTAAACTACCCATTCAAAACCCCACATATCTGGAATTACTGCTTACTCACGGCCGACCTCACGAGTCATTGGGAATGGCCATGACTCATGGGGTCCCATCCATTAGGTGCACTAGTCAGAACTCCCAGGTAACCCTCAATCTCACCCCATGGGAGACCTGACGGCTCATGGTAGCTGGCGACGAGTCGTTCCCACACCCGTGGGGACCTTAGCTCCTCATCCCATTCCAGCCTCCCCATGAGCCACCTGACGACTTGTGGGATCTCCTCACCAGTTGTCTAGTGACTCGTCCTGCACTGCTGCAACATTTTCCCAAATTTTCCCCATTTGACTCCCGGGTCTGATCCTTGGGTTCCTGGGGTATAACATTGCATGTACCAACCAGTCAGTTCCTGTCGTGTGTGAATACCTAGAAGTGTTTCCAAATGATTTACCAGGGATTCCTCCCTATCGGGAGATCGACTTTGGTATTGACTTCTTGCCGATACACAACCTATATCTATTCCTCATTATAAAATTGCTCCAATTGATCTAAAGGAGTAGAAGGAGCGGTTGAAGGATCTTTTATACAAGGGTTTCATTAGACCTAGCAAATACCCGTGGGGTGCACCAGTTCTCTTCGTCCGAAAAAAGAATGGTTCCCTTCGGATGTGTATTGATTATTGGCAATTGAACAAGGTCACCATCAAGAACAGGTATCCTCTCCCTAGGATTGATGATTTGTTAGACCAACTTAAGGGTTTTAAGTGCTTTTCGAGGATAGACCTTAGATCTGAGTATCATCAGCTTAGAGTTAGAGAGAGTGATATTCCGAAGACAGCCGTAAGGACTCGGTATGGTAACTGCGAGTTTATGATTATGTGTTTTGGACTAACGCATAATCCTGCAGCTTTTATGGATTTGATGAATAGGGTGTTCAAGCCATACTTTGATATGTTTGTGATTGTGTTCATATATGACATCCTTAAATACTCTCAGAGCGAGGAGGAGCATGCCACTCATTTGAGGGTGGTTTTGCAGACCTTGAAGGATCGCCAATTGTATGCTAAGTTCAGCAAATGTGAGTTTTGATTACACTCAGTGGCATTTTTCGGTCATGTGGTGTCAAGTGAGGGTGTACAGGTGGACTCTCAAAAGATAGAAGTAGTGAAGACTTGGCCTAGACCAGTTAGTCCTTCGGATATCAGGAGTTTCTTGGGTTTAGCTGGTTATTATTGGCGGTTTGTTGAAGGTTTTTCATCCATTACAGCACCATTGACTAAGTTGACCTAGAAGAAAGTGAAGTTTCAATAGTCGGAGGCTTGTGAGAAAAGCTTCCAAGAGTTGAAGACTCGACTAACCTCAACAGCTTTGTTGACCATACCTGAGGATACCAATGGGTTTGTGGTATATTGTGACCCTTTGAGGATCGGGCTTGGTTGAGTACTAATGCAACATAGTAAGGTTATAGCCTATGCTTCCAGGTAGCTGAAGGTCCATGAGAAGAACTACCCGACTCATGATGTCGAGTTAGCGGTAGTAGTTTTTTTCTTGAAGATTTGGAGATACTATATGTACGGGGTCCATGTAGATGTGTTTACGGACCACAAAAGCCTACAATACGTGTTCACCAGGACGGATCTAAACCTACGTCAGAAGGGGTGGTTGGAGCTTCTTAAAGATTAAGATATGAGTGTCCTTTTTCATCCGGGAAAGGCTAATGTGGTGGCAGACGCTCTTACTAGGATTTCTATGGAAAGTGTGTCCGATGTAGATAAGGAGAGGAAAGAGCTAGTGAAGTATGTGCATCGGCTTGCACGACTAGGAGTTCATCTTGTTGACTCGACGGATGGTGGTGTCATTGTTCAGAATGAATCAAAATCTTTCTTGGTGACTAATGTCAAATCTAGGCAAGACGAGGATCCTATCCTGTTAAAGGTGAAGGAAGCCATTTAGAATCAGAAGGTGGAAGTCTTCTCCTAAGGGGGAGATGGTATGCTATGATACCAGGGTCATTTGTGTGTTCCGGGTGTTGATGATTTGAGAGATCAAATTTTGCACGAGGCTTACAGTTATAGATATTCTATTCATTTAGGTGCCGCCAAGATGTGCCGTGACCTACGGGAAGTCTGTTAGTGGAGTGGCATGAAGAAGGACATAATAGAGTTTGTGGCTAAATGTCCGAGTTGTCAACAGGTGAAAGTGGAGCATCAAAGATCTATAGGTATGCTTCAAGATATTAGTATCACTACCTGATAGTGGAAAGATATCAATATGGAATTCATTATGGGGTTGCCTCACACTCGTCGGTAGTATGACTCTATTTGGGTGGTTGTAGATAGGTTGACTAAGGCAGCTCATTTCCTACCAGACAAAACTACCAACTCAGTGGAGGATTATGCCAAATTGTACATTTGGGAGTTAGTTCGGTTGCACAGAGTGCCCTTGTCCATCATATCAGATAGATGTACTCAATTTACCTCCCAGTTTTGGAGATCATTTTAGAAGGGACTTGCTACTCAGGTCAAACTTAGCACAACATTTCAGCCGCAAATAGATGGTAAGGAAGAGTGGAGCATTTAGACTCTTGAGGATATGTTGAGAGTGTGTATGATTGATTTCAAGGGTAGTTGGGATGATCATTTACCTCTCCTTGAGTTCGCACATAACAACAACCACCATTCCAGTATTTAGTTGGCTCTATTTGAGGCACTCTATGGGAGAAGATGTAGATCGCTTATTGGTTGGTTCGAAGTCGGTGAAGTTGCATTGATAGGACCAGATTCAGTTCATGAGGCGATGGAGAATGTTCAACTCATAAGGAAAAGGTTGAAAACAGCTCAAAGTTGTCAAAAGTCTTATGCAGATGTGAGGAGGAGGGAGCTAGATTTTGAAGTTGATGATTGGGTGTTTCTGAAGGTATCTCCCGTGAATGGAGTGATGAGGTTCAAAAATAAGGGAAAACTTAGTCCCCGTTATGTTGGTCCATATCGAATTGTGAAACGGGTTGGCAAGGTAGCATATGAGTTGGAGTTTCCCTTAGAATTAGCTTCAGTTTATCTAGTATTCCATGTATCTCTCTTAAAGAAGTGCTTGGGTGACCCGACTTTGGTTGTTCCGATGGAGAGTATAGGTGTGAAGGATAGCCTTAGCTATGAGGAGGTTTAGGTAGAAATACTTGATCATTAGGTTCGAAAGCTAAGAAATAAAGAAGTAACCTCAATCAAGGTATTGTGGAGGAACCAACATGTTGAGGGAGCTTCATGGGAGGCCGAATTAGATATGATGGCTAAGTACCCGCATCTATTCCCTTCCAGCTCGGTTCTAGCCTGAGGTATTAGTGTCCTCCTTAGTATCCTATTCAGTTTTATGTTCAGTTCATGTTCCCCAATTTCTTTCATGTCAATGTATGTACGTGTGATTCATGAAATCAGTTCATTCATGTATGCTGTTCCGATGTTAGTCACTCTATCAATTTTCATCTTAAATGTTCAGTATTTGTCATGGTAGTTGCATTTATCAACTTTTCATAATGATTATCCACATTCGAGGATGAATGTCCCCAAGGGGGGAAAAATTTAATACCCCGGATGTTCTTAATACTAGACTCAGGATTCTAAATGAAAAGTACTAGAGGAACCAGAAATTTCCCTCTGAATGACTCATGCTATGAGTCGTTGGTAGGTTTGACAAATCGTGAGAAACAATCGTGGTTGGTTGGGAGGAGTTCTGTTACAACGAGTTTAAGGACGATCCATTGGTTGATGTAACGGGTCGTTGGAAGGGAGTCATGGTGAGGGTAGTCATGATCAAGGAGGCAGTCACGAGTCATGGAATGACTCGTTAGTTTGAGCCAAGGGTCGTGGTATCCTTCCTTTGGAAGGATTCCGAAAAATGGGTGGTGGTGACAACGAATGGTTACCATGAGTTGTGGAGCTGGGTACGACTCGTGGTACCTGTCATGGTAGTAGGTCTAGGACTGGAAAATGGGATGAACCAACGAGCGAAGTAACAACCCATTGGAGCCTGTAATGACCCGTTGTATCGGTCGTTGTCACTGGTAGTGCAGAACTTCCAGGTTTTTCATTCAGGGTATTTTCATTATTCCTAAGCCCTAAGGTCAACTACATTGTTTTAAGCTCATTTAGTAGGGTTTTAAGGGTGTTAAACCTATTATAAATATCTCCACTCCATGCATGCAACTTACAGCCTTTCCTTAAAGATCAAGTTTGAAGAATCTCTCCAAATTCTCTTCAATCTCCTTTGGGATTTCAAGGGAGAGTGTTGATAAGATTTACCCAGGTATATGAGGCCATGAATGAGAGTTCCTTTCACTCTCACGCCCTAAATTCTTATCAATTCCACGGGTTTCTAATTCTAGAACTCAATGTTCATGATCTATGAGGTTTGTTCCAATTCTTGTGAAATTCTCTATGATCTATCTATGGGTCAATTCATTTCATGTATTAAATCATGTTTTATGAGCTATGGGATGATTTTATAACTATTTTAAATATAAGTTATAGATTTAAATTTAAATCCAATTATGCCCAATTATGTATGTTTTATGAAATGTCATGTTATGATTTCCTTATGATCTTGATTTTTATTAGCCCAATTATGAATTATGCTTTATGATTTGATTTATCTCAAGTACTTATCATGTATTTATGAAATGTCAAGTTTATACATGTTTTACAAGTATGCATGGATTTCATAATTGATGGATTTATGACTCTTGGCCAATTCATAGGCCCTTGTTCATGGCTGAGCATGTATTTTGAAAGGGGATCAATAATATTATTATTTATTTGGCTATGAACTTCATGAATGATTTTACGATTACTATACGAGCCCTAATGTGCATGTTTTTGGGAGCAGTGTCTTGCACCGAGTAGCCCGGCGCTCAAAGGACTACGCCGGTGTCTCGGAACTACGTGCCACGGTAGGTTTACATATATCCAAATGTTAATGGATCCCTTTTTTGTGATATCACACACTGCACATCCCTTTCCTGGCAAGCCTGGGACGACTCTGCCCACTTGAGTGAGATAGTTGGGGCATCATGTAAGTTCTATCATGATGGTGTTAGTTATGACGAGTCCTCCCATTGTTCCACATGTTTTTATGCATTGTTATGTTATGTTACTTTGGCTCAAGTTAAGTTTCTAAAAAGTTTTCCTATGATTATGATTGCGAATGAGTTATGAATGATTTGAAAACCTTGAGCTCTCATGTTATGTTATGATATTTGTTTTACATTCATGCCATCTGATGAGTTGGTAATTTACCAACTCATTAGACTCTAAAGCTTGAGTTTTTGTCTCGTTCCTGAGTTGATTATTTGGATTTTATGCCCCTTTTGCTTTTGTTGTGTGTAGATTCCTAAGTTTGAAGAAAAGAGAAAAAATGAGGAAGTGAGCATCAGCGACGAGGCATAGGTGTTAACCGATGAAACGCTGGCTAAAAGCTGAATGTGACTGCTTCAGAGGTTTAACGCCACCAGCGGTTCATAACTCGCCAGTTCAGTCACCGAATGACACTCATGAATTCTAGAATGGCTTTGAAGATCCGACGGTTCACGGATTGGCATCTGTGAAACACCAGGTGAACCACTTAAGTTTATTGGAAATGAGTGCAGAAGAAGAGCAGATAACCGGCGGTTCACGAATTTCATCGTGAACCGCTGGTACCTTCGTCGGTTCCAGAACGGTGCTATTAAGGTTATAATCGTCCATCACTAAAAAGGAGATGAAAAGTACCCTACTTTTAGGGTATAAATAGAAAAATAAGTACTCTATATAACAAAGGGAGGAAAGAGAGAAGAAGAAGATATAGATATAGAGAGATTGAGAGAAAATCCAAGTACACATCACATCATTATTCCTCTTTTACCTGAAGACATTCTTTTAGCTAAGAAAGGGATTTTGATTGAAACTAGTGGAAAATACTTTGCTCTATTTTCTTTTTTGGTATTATTAAGTTTCAACTGTAGTTAAAGATAATTGGGCATTTGATTTATCTACTCTTATTATTGAATTCAATGATGCTATTGATGAATGTGTTTTTGAATTTCTTAATTATGAGTAGCTAAACTCATTAACTAGAGGTGTGTGATGATAAATACTTAATTGGATTGAGTATTACTAGAATCATCTTCATAATGTTCAATTAAGTTTAAATCTATTAGATTCTCTTCAATCTATTAATGAAGATCCATTGATGATGATATGGTTCTATCTATCCTTGCTTGATTGTTGCTCGGGAGAGAATAATTAAGTATTGGAAGGGAATCCAGTATTGGACATGGATAAGAGATTGTAAAATTAAGCTAGAAATTGCTTAAATTAATTTTTCCTTCCTAATTGGAAGCTAATAGCTAGGAATAGTACAACCGCTAATCTAAATCAATTCGGATTGAGCTAAATCGTAGCTAGATTTTAAGAAACTCTAGTAAGGGGTATTAAATAGGCTGAGAAGCTGAGGCTACCTATTTACTGAGATTATTTACACTTGTTGAACTTATGAGATCACTTGGCCTATCCCAATCTAGTTAGTATTTCATCTACATTGCACCTCTGGTATTTCACACTATTGTCAACAACTTAGTTGATCTTGTTATTTTTAGTTCACTAAATCAATTTTTGTAATTCTCTGCAAAGTTTAACTCCCCCAATTTTACTTTCTTTTATATTAAATCTATATGGTGCAAGATAATATCAAAATCTCAGTCGACGCTTGAATTTATCATTTCTTGGTCCTCGTGGGATTCGACCCCGGCACTCGTCGGGTTACTTATTTTAATACTTCGACTATGTATATTATTTGAATTAAGAATATATTTTTGACATTATCACCGTCCTATTCTGTGTAATCTTATGTATTTTAACTGTCCGTTTTACTTACCTTGCATACTTGATATATTCGAAGTACTGACCGCAAACTTTATGCTGTAACATCTTATGATACAGGTTTGAGGGTTCAGTCCTAACCGCATTTGTAGTCTTGCATATCCCTCAGGCCTATTCAACGAGTTGTTGGTGAGTCCTCATTCTTATAGGACATCCTTCTATCTATGGTTATGTTTTAAGATCTGGACTTTGTCGAGCTAGTTAGGGGTGTTGTCCCGTCTGCTCATCAGTATTGTTAGAGGCTATTCAGATATGATGTAGTAATTAGTTTGTCATTGATGACTCTTTATTTTAGATGATATGTATGCAGACTTCCGCTGAAGCATGTTTGTTATGTCAGTATCTGCTTATAGTATGCTCCTTATTGTTATGTTCATGCCATGGGTCGACTTGGAGTCTCTGAGGGTTCCTGTCCCGTGTCTCAATTTGGGCCTATGTTCGGGTCGTGAAAGAACACATATTGTAGGCTCTTGTGATCAGTAAAAACATCTATATGAGTCCCATAAAGGTAGTGCCTCCAAATCTTCAAGGAAAATACTACCACTACTAGCTCTAGATCGTGAGTTGGATAATTCTTCTCATGAACCTTGAGCTGTCTGGAAGCATAAGATTTGATTTTACCATGCTGCATTAGAACACAACTAAGGCCAACTGTGGAGGCATCACAATAGATCACGAACCTGTCTGAACCTTCTAGTAAAGTCAGAACTGGGGAAGTAGTGAGTCGAGTCTTCAACTTCTAAAAGCTCTTCTAACATGCATCAGACCACTAAAACATGACCTTATTTTGAGTTAGTTTGGTTAAAGAAGAGGCAATGGAGGAGAACCCTTCTATGAACCATCTGTAATAACCGGCTAGCCCAAGAAACTCCTAATGTCTGATGAAGAAGCGGGTCTGCTCCAGTCCTTGAATGTCGCTCTCTTTTGAGGATCCACCTGAATACACTCACTGGAGACCACATGATCAGGAATGCAACTGATTTCAGCCAGAATTCACATTTTCTAAATTTAGCTAACAATTGGCAGTCCTTGAGAGTTCGCAAACCTATTCTTGTCTGCATACTGCTCCTCTGTTCTTGAGTAAACCAGAATATCGGCTATAAACACAATAATGAACATGTCCAGGTACAGCTTGAATACCCTATTCATCAAATCCATAAAAGTTGTAGGAGCATTGGTTAGTCCAAAAGACATAACTACAAATTCATAGTGACCATATTGAGTTTAGAAGGATTTTTTTGGAATGTCATTTATTCTGACCCTGAGCTGGTGATATCCTTATCTGAGATCTACCTTTGGAAAACAACTAGTTCTCTGGATTTGATCGAACAAGTCATCAATCTTGGGTAAAGGAAACCTGTTCTTGAGTAACCTTGTTCAGCTGACAATAGTCTAATAGGACTGGGGCACCCCATAGAGAGATGCTGGGTCTGATGAAGCCCTTATCTAAAAGGCCTTTCAGCTGTTCCTTTAATTCCTTAAGCTTAGATGGAGCCATTCTGTAAGGAGGAATTGATGTAGGCTGGGTATCTGGGGAGAAGGTCTATGCCGAAGTTTATTTCCTTTTTGGGAGGGACTCCGGAAAGATCTTTGGGAAATACATTTGGGGACTCATGTACAGTTGGAACTGATTGAAGTGTCGAGGTCTCGAAACTAAAATATTGAACCTAAACAAGTGATAGATGTACCCCTTTGTGATCATTTTCCTAGCCTTAAGGTAGGAAATGAATCGACCCTTAGGCGCTAAAGTAGTACCCTCCCACTCTAGGACTGGTTCATTAGGAAACTGAAATCTAATGACCCTAGTTCTATAATCAATTGAGGCATAGAAAGAATGTAACTAGTCCATGCCAAGGATGAGGCCGAAGTAGACCATATCTAACTCTACTAGATAAACTGTGGTGACTTTCTGTAACATTGTGACCGGTTGATCCCTATACACCCCGTTAGCTCTAACTGACTCACCAACCAAAGTAGAGATTGAAAATGGCTCTTTGAGAATGTCAATAACTTGTATCAAACTGAAACAACAATATAAAGAGTCACAAAAGAAAGTGTGGCTCCTGGATCTAGTAAAGCATGCATATCCATTAGGAAGATGCGTAACATACTAGTCACTATGTTAGGTGAATTCTCCTGATCCAAAGAGGAGGACAGAGCATAGAAGCGGTTTTGGAGCTGACCGCCACCTGTACCTGAAGTAGTACCTTGCTAAGCTGAATGACCTAGCAGAGCTGCCGATATGGTGGACTGGGTCTTCTCCCATTCTGCTGATGGGAAATCTCTCAATTAATGACCCAGCTGGCCATATCCAAAACAACCCTCCTTGCCCAGACGACATTAACCCAGATGGTTCTTGCCACACATAGAGCATACTGGAAAAGTACGACTACTAGAGACATGACTTTGAGACTGGTATCCTAGTACTCCACCCCTCCGATCTTCGCGGGTCCTAAAAGAAGGAGCACTGACTGATGAGTGTGTTGGAAGTCTCTATAGCTGCTGGGGGTGATTACCAGCGCGTGACCTCTCTTAAGAGTACTCGTACTAACTTGTTCCCGCCTGTTTACTCTCCCTCCCTATCTCCTTTAGTTTCTCGACCTCTATCTACTGGGCATGAATAATGACCCTGGAGATGTCCATTTCCTTGATAAGCATGGCAGTCTAGTACACCTTGACTACCAGATCTGAAACTCCATTCACAAATTTGAGCATGCGATCCCTCGGCTCAGAAACCAGTTCTAGAGAATACTTTGATAGTTGGGTAAACTTCAAGGCATACTCCTGCATTGACATGTCATTCCGCTTCAAGTTTACACACTCAACAACCTTAACTTCCCTTAATTCCTAGGGAGAGAATCTTTCTAGGAATGTAGTCACAAACTCATCCCAATTCACTGGGCCTGCACCACCCCGTCTCCCTTCTATCCACTATTTATACCATATCTGAGCCACCCCATCAACTGATAAGCAGCCAAATCTGCACTTTCTACAGAAGTAATACCCATGATTTGGGTGATCTTTTGCACCTCATGAATAAACTCCTGGGGGTCCTCATCTACCTTAGACCTATGAAATGCTGGGGGATTCATCCAAGTAAAATCCCAGACTCTGGCAGTAGCTACAGACCCATTAATATTGCCTAGTACGATGACCTACTGATTGACCAGATTGGTCATTGCCTGAGCCAACATTTGAATGGCAGCCCGGACCTCTTATTGTGACACTTTTAGTCTTGAGGGGCTGTTGGAGCTAGTGGGAATGGCTGGTTAGCATTGTCATTCCTCTTTCCGTTATCTCTTTGGGAGGCATCGTCAACTAAAAAGGGTAGAGCATGAGTTAGGAGGACATTTTAGAGATTGAAACTCTACAAACGATAATAATCATAAAGGAAAAGGGAATTTTCTTAAAAACATCTCGCAACCTCCCCCTCATAAGTGTAACGAGATTCACAACCATGAAAAAAACGCTACTTAACCGGTTTTCGGACACCCTAGGACACTCTAAACCTGATGCTTTGATACCAATTTTTTCATGACCGGAGTCTGCACCTTAGATGCAACATGATACTTAGGATCACCAGTGACCCCAAGCAAACCTATGGCATAGCATAATTCTATACAGATTGAACTACTGAAAAAGACTAAAGCGGAAGCTGATTAAAGAAATAACCACATACTAAATAATAAATAGCATTTGATGAATTACTTATATTTGCTCAAATATTTAGAATCAACTAGACCTATTAAATACTATCTGAAAGCCTTCTAAGAGAACTGATGAGGTTCTAGGAAAACCCCCAACTAACTCTACTATCTGAGACTAAAACTAAAATAACAAAAATGAAATAAGAAACTTCGGCCCTCAACAAATGAGGACTCACCATTTTCAGGCTGTAGGGAATCGCCGAGAGGAACTAGCTGTGGTGCTGAGGCTGGGTACCTGAGCCTATATCATAAAACGATATAGAATATAGAAATCTTTGATCAGTACTTGGGATGTACAGAGTGTGTGAGATGTAAATATAAATTATATTTACTAAAGACATATAAATTAAATTGAAATAACATTCAATGACTCTACTGTAATAAGAAGTACTGCAAATAGTCTGACAAGATTACATGAAAACACATATCCATAATGAATGTCTCGCATTATTAAGCCTAATTTTTCAAGAATAGAAGTCAAGTTCTAAAAGTCTAAGTGTTTCTATCTTCTCATGCACTTTGGAGTGAATTATACAAGTCTCAATGATACCTTAAGTGAAGAACCTATCATTCATAAGTTCTCAAGTTCTGGTTCTCCTAACAATGACTAATTTTTTCTTAAGACGGTCATCATCCATCCATCATCGAGAACTGTCATGACTATCAAAAAAGAATCTAGACCCTCTAATTATTTCTAAATGATTCTCTACTAGAAAAGTACTGAAAATAAAAATTGGGGAAACCCAAGTAAAAATAATACCAATAAACATCATAAACTAATAACATCACAAACTGAGAAAAAATACTACAAGCTAGCAGACATAGGTCATGTATCATAAAAAATCTTGGCCTACCATGAAGAAATTTAGCAATCAAGCCATACATGGTATAAGAAAGTTTATTCTCGCACCCCACACTTAATCAATAGCACTATACTCAGTGCTAAAACAATAAAACACAAGTAAAAAGGGTGAAATAAGAACTCCCTAGGCCTAATCCTCACTGTCTATGGGGGCATAAACAATTTCCTACATCCTGGCATCTGACAGACCGTGTCGCACCACTCCAAAAGTAGCCTGGCTTGCGCATCGCCCAACTCCATGTGGAGTTTGGCCAGTGCAACTCTCATCCCTTTTCTTGGTTCATATAGATGCGTCATGTACTTGTGACTTATTTCCTACACACTATTAAAAAATCTAAGCTATCTTGGGTAGCCTCCCAAGTAGCGTTGATTTAATACTGTGACACGACGTGGATTTCTTGATTACTCAGACTTCATCTAGGTATATTTCCTCTAACACTTTTAACTCCTCAGGATTGTCAAAATAATGCTTCACCCTCTATCCATTTACTTTAAATCTTGTTCCATCCTTACTTTCAATCTCTATTTCCTTATGTGAGAACACTTGAACCACCTTAAATGGCCCTGACCACTTCGACCTTAATTTTCCTAGAAACAGGAAGATTCTGGAGTTTTATAACAACACTAAGTTCCCTGGCGTGAACTCCTTTTTTACAATTTTGCAATCATGGTAAAGCTTCATTCTCTCCTTGTATATTGCAGCATTTTCATAAACAATCAACCTAAATTCATTTATCTCATTGAATTGGGTGAGTCTAAGGGTTACGGCTTCTTTGCAATTTATATTTAGCTTCTTTAGTGCATCTAAGACCTTGTGTTCAACCTCTACAAGTAAGTGACGTGCTTTTTCGTAGACGAGCTGATATGGTGACATACCAATGGGTGTTTTGGATACTGTGCGGTATGCCCATAAAGCATCATCTAGTATCTTTGACCAGTATATTCTATTAGCAATGACTATCTTGGCCAAAATTGTCTTGATTTCCCGATTTGAGACTTCTACTTGTCCACTTATTTGCGGGTGGTAAGGTGTTGCCACCTTATGCTTGACTCCATATTTCTTAAGTAGACCATGAAATAACCTATTGAAGAAGTGTGATCTACCATCATTTATGATTGCCCTTGGAGTGTCAAATCTAGAAAAGGTGTTCCTTTGCAAGAATGCAGTGACTGATTTACTCTCATTATATGAAAGTACTACAGCTTCCACCCATTTAAAGGCATCGTTGACCGCCACAAATATGTACGTCATCCCAAAGGAACTTACAAATGGGCCCATGAAATTAATTTCCCACATATCAAACAACCCTATCTCAAGAATGGGCGTCAGAGCTAACTCTTGTCTCCGAGACACTCCTTCCTCTCATTGACATTTATCACAAGCCTTTGTGAAGTTATGACCATCTTGAGGAATAGTAGGCCAATAGTGACCATACCGTAATATCTTTTGAGCTGTGCAAATGCCATGGTGATGACCTCCAATAAGAGATGAGTGGCATGCCTCAAGAATGTAAATCATCTCAGCTTTGGGAACACAACTTCTTATTATTTTGTCAGCACATACTTTGAATAATTATGGCTCATCGCAGTTAAATTTCCTAACATCACGGAGAAATTTCCTCCTACGATGAAAGTTTATATTTTTGGGCATTATATCACGTACCAAGTAGTTCGTGAAGTCTGCAAACCATGGAATCGAGTCATGTGAGGTAGCCAATACCTGTTCGTCTAAGAAGGAATCAGTTATATCAAAATGTTTCCCCATTTTTCCTTCTTCATCCAACTTGGGTAGATGGTATGCAACTTGATTTTCGGTGCCTTTTCTTTATTTCACTTCGAAATCAAATTCCTGTAGTAGTAACACCCAAGGAATAAGTCGAGGTTTTATATCCTTTACAGTCATAAGATACAAAAAATTGTGATTTCCCTTTACAGAGATGGGAGGTAGGATTTTTGAAATAACTTTAATTTTTCTTTGTCCACCTCAATACGCTTTTCAAAAATCTTGTGCCCCAATACTATCCCTTCGATGACAAAGAATTGACACTTCTCCCAATTTAGCACCAAATTTATCTCTTCGCACTGTTTCAATACTTCTGCCAGATGAGCCAAGCAATCTTCAAATGAGTTGCCCACCACTGAAAAAATCATCCATAAATACCTCTATCGTGTCTTCCACCTGTCTAGAAATATGGACATCATGCATCTCTAAAATGTGGCTTGTGCATTACATAACTAAAAAGGAATCCACTTGAAAGAGAATGTACCATAAGATAAAGTGAATGTCGTCTTTTCCTGATCCTCTGGTGCAATAGAGATCTTATTACGTCCTGAGTATCCATCAAGAAAGAAATAATATGCTCTCCCTTACAAGCATTTCTATCATCTGATGTCACGACCAGAGAGTACACCCAGATCGTAAACACGGGACAAGGAGCCCCGAGAGACTCCAAGTCGACCCATGGCATGAGCATACATCTAAACCATTCACATGAAGTGGAAGACTTAACATAATAACATGAAATAGGTGGAAATCATGACATGGAATAGAAAAGATAATGATACATGATTCATACATCAACGTGGACTACTACATATAGTATGAAAAACCTCTAATCATAATAGATCGATTGAAGGGAAAAGACCTCAACTAACCCTAACATACTGAATCTAAAAGAAAATAAAGCCTGAACATAAGGCCCTCAAAACATGAGGACTCACCAAAGAGAACTGAGAATAAGGTGCTAGGATCAAGCTAAGGGTGAGGCTGAACCTGAGAACTGGGTCCTGTATCATAAAATGATACAACATAGAAAGTATGCGAGTCAGTACTTGGAATGTACCGAGTATGCAAGGTAAGTAAAAGAAATATTTAAAACATAAGGTTCATAAGTGTTGGACATCATGATCGTAAAGACTAAAACAAAAAACGTATCATAATGCTCAAGGTTTTGGCTAAAACATTCGTAAAGATGTCACAGTCATAACATGAGAGAAAGAATTTCATAAAACATGACTTGAGTCAAAGAAAACATAATCATAACATGCATGAAAACAATAAGGAACAGTGGGAGATTTCTGTAACCGACATACCCATATGAGCACACATGGAGCCCGACCTGTACACCTAGTGGGGAGGCCGTTCATACCTTGACAAGGGTAGAACCATGAAGGGTGTGATATCACCCATGAAGGGTGTGATATCACTCATGAAGACCCCGTAGGGAAAAAGGGGACAGTCACAAGGGATGTCCCAAATATAACCTACGGTGGCACGTAGTTTTGAGATTCGGAGCGTAACCTGGGCGCCGAACCTACTCGATGTTAAGTAATACTCCCAAAAAAATGCATGTGCTCATAGAAATTCATACATGACATGCATTGCTAGTTAAATCGTGATAATCATGATATGCTTGGAAATTAGTAAGACTAGCCATGTAATCGGCCCCGTGTGTCAGCCAAAAACCTAATTCATGAATCGTAATCAACATGTGGGCATAGACCAATATTTATAAATGCTTGAAATACTTGAATTTAGAGAAAACATGATTGTAATAACACGGGTAACTGAAAACATGCTTGAAATCCGAAACTTCATATTATACTTGGAGGATCCCTATATCAATGAACTTTAATATAAACTTCTTGATCGAGCACTTAGATTTTAAACAATAGATTATCAAAATATTGAAGTGAAAACAAGTGAAAACATCCCAACAATTCATAACGCATAATTTAGACATGCTATGACAAGATCATATAGATTTTTTAGAATTCATGCAATTGGGTTAAAACCCAAAAGAACTAATAAATCATAACCATAGAATTGGGAGGAAATTGGGCATGGGTGGGGATTAAATCACCCATTCAAAACTGCACATACTTGGAAATACTTGATTATAATCTTGTCTCGAAAACCCAAGATGAAACTTTAGGGAAATTGAAGAAGAACACTTGAATCTCCTCCTATCTCTTCTCTATACTCTTGCATGCATGAATGAGACTTAGAATGAATTAACCCCATTTAAAAGACCTTATTTAGACCTTAAAACGATGTAGTTTAGGACTTAAGAACTTAAGAATTATGAAAACAACCTTATTAAAATGCAGGAAATTTATGGTTGCCAGTCACCACGAGGGACCTCACCGGTTGTTGTCACAGGGCACGACTTGCGGCCATGGTCCGTTAAGTCACCTGTCCAAAACATCCAAGGGGATCCCACAGGTGACTTCATGAGTCATGAGGTCATATCACAACTCGTGGTCACCTTCTGTGGCCTACACTACCATCCCAACTTGCCAAACCTCCAAGGTAGACCACGGGTGACCTCACGAGTCGTAAGGTCTAACCACGACTCGTGGTCAGGCTCGTGTCCTCCTCATTCAGGCCTTGCCAAACCATGCTAACCACGAGTCACCTCACGACTCATGGTCACTCCTCACAACCTACCTCACGGGTTTTTCTATGACCTGGTGTGAATTTTCAGTTTTTCTCCGTTATTACTTCCGGGTCTGATCCTTGGGTTCCCGAGGTATAATAATATCTCCCCCTTGGGAACATTCATCCTCGAACATTAGAAACATGCAGAAAACTCAGAAATAAGCTATCACCATATACAATTACCGGTCATTTAAGCCAAAAACTGATGGAATGACTACCTCCAAGAAGAACTACAAAGCTGAACTGAATTCAGACATCACATACATATACCATATCATAAAACAAACTTGTACACATGAACCGATATTGAAAAACTAATTATAGGTTTAGGGCAAAACTGATACCTCAAACTGAAACTGAGCAAGTAGGGAACAAATGAAGGTATTTAGCTACCACATCTGCTTCAGCTTCCTATATAGCTCCCTCAACATGCTAATTTCTCCATAATACTTTAACTGAAGCTACTTCTTTGTTCCTCAGCCTCCGAACTTGACGATCCAAGATCTCCACCGTAATTTCCTCATAGCTGATGCTAACCTTTACACCAACGCTGTCTACTGGGACTACTGAAGTTGGATCACCCAAGCACTTTTTCAAGAGCGATACATGAAAGACGGGATGAACAAAAGATAACGCTGGTGGCAAGTTCAACTCATACACTACCTTACCAATTCTTCATAACTCGGTAGGGACCGACATAGCGGGGACTAAGTTTTCCTTTCTTCCTGAATCGCATGACTCCCTTCATGGGAGATACCTTTTAGAAATACCCAGTCATCCACCTCAAACTCCAAATCCCTTCTTATCACATTCGCATATGACTTTTGACGACTTTGAGCAGTTTTCAGCCTGTCTCTTATCAACTAAACCTTCACCAGAGCCTCGTGAACCGGGTCTGGCCCTATGATAGCTGCCTCACAAACCTCAAACCATCCGATGGGTGATCTACAACTCCGCCCATAAAGAGCCTCGAACGGTGCCATTTGGATACTAGAGTGATAGTTGTTATTCTAAGCGAACTCGATTAAGGGCAAGTGGTCATTCCAACTACCTTTAAAATCCATCACCATAGGTTCTATACATATCCTCTAGAGTTTGAATTGTCCTTTTTGCCTGGCCATCCATTTGTGGATGACATGTTGTGCTGAGCTTGACCTGAGTCCTAAGCCCTTTTCGGAAAGAACGCCAGAATTGCGAGGTAAACTAAGTGCCTTGGTCTGAAATAATAGATAGGGGCACTCCATGAAGTTGAACCAACTCCTGAATATACAACTTAGCATAATCATCCACTAAATCTGTGGTTTTGACCGGTAGAAAATGAGTAACCTTGGTTAACCTATCCACTACCACCCAAATGGAGTCATACTGCCTACGCCGAGGCAACATCCGGCTCCTCAAGTCACCCATGCCTAGAACACATAGACGACCCTGGTACCGAAGCACACTATCTCCCCCTTGGGAGAAGACATCTACTTTCTGACTGTGGATAGTTTCTTTCAGCTTTACTAATATTGGATCTTCATCTTGCTTAGCCTTCATATCAATTACCAAGGATGATTCTGATCCGTTCTGAACAACCACTCCACCATCAGATGAGTCGACCAGCCTAACTTCCAATCATGCAAGTCGATGTACCTCTTTCACTTGCTCCTTCTTGCCTTCACCCACATGCGATGCACTCACCATAGAGAGTCTACTAAGGGCATCCGCTACCACATTGGCCTTACCCGGTTGGTAAAGGACACTTATGCCGTAGTCCTTTAGTAGCTCCAACCACCTCCGTCGCTGAAGATTGAGATCCTTCTGCGTGAACACATATTGCAAACTATTTTGGTCCATGAATACATCTATATGAATCCCATACAAGTAATGTCGCCATATCTTCAAAGAAAATACCACCGCAACTAATTCAAGATCATGGGTTGGGTAATTCTTGTCATGCATTTCAGCTGTCTAGAGGCATATGCTATGACTTTCCCACACTGCATCAATACGCAACCTAGTCCAACCCTAGAAGCATCACAATATACTATGAATCTATCGGTACCCTCGGGTAGGGTCAATGTAGGTGCTGAAGTGAGTCGGGTCTTTAATTCCTATAAACTCTTCTCACACGACTCCAACCACTGAAACTTTGCCTTTTTCTGAGCCAATCTGGTCAATGGGGCTGAAATGGATGAGAAACCCTCCAAGAATCTTTGGTAGAATCCTGCCAATCCCAGAAAGCTTCTAATCTGCAAAGGGTTTACTAGTCTAGGCAAGTTTTTTACCGCCTTGATCTTTTGGGAGTCTACCCTTATACCCTTGCTTGACACTACATGCCCCTAGAATGCAATCGAGTTCAACCAGAGCTGACATTTGCTGAATTTGGCGTATAACTAGCTATTCTTGAGGGTCTAGAAGACTACTCTCTGATGAGCGGCATGCTCCTCCCCACTCCTGGAGTATACCAATATGTCGTCAATGAACACGATCACGAACGTATCCAGATATGCCTTGAATACCCTGTTCATAAGATCAATAAAAGCTACAGGGGATTTAGTTAGTCCAAAAGACATAATGACTAATTCATAATGGTCATACTGTGTCCTGAAAGCGGTATTCAGGATGTCGCTCTCTCGGACTATGAGTTGGTGATACCCGGACCTGAGATCTATTTTGGAGAAACATTTGGCACCTTGAAGCTTGTCAAAAAGGTCATCAATCCTGGGTAGAGGGTACCTATTCTGGACGGTGACCTTGTTCAACTACCTGTAGTCAATACACATCTGAAGGGAACCATCTTTCTTCCGGACAAACAACACTGGTGCACCCCATGGAAACTTAGTCGGTTTAATGAAGCCCTTATCTAGCAAATCCTTCAACTGATCCTTTAACACTTTTAGCTCAGCTGGAGCCATTCGGTATGGAGGAATCGATATGGGCTGAGTATCAGGTAGAAGGTCAATCCTAAAATCAATCTCCCTTTATGGAGGAACAGCTGGTAGGTCATCTGGAAACACCTTAGGATACTCACATACCACAGGGACTGATTGAATGGTCGGGGTCTCGGACGTCGTATCCTTAACCCTCACTAGATGGTAAATGCAACCCTTAGAAATCATTTTCTTGACCTTGAGATAAAAGATAAAGCGTCCTAAAGGAACCGATGACCTACCCCTCCATTCTAAAGCTGGTTCATGATCTTGGGCAGATTTATATTCCCAAGTGATACTCAAACGTATCATTTTTACCTTGTTTGTTGTGCAATGTGTATATAATATCATGTATTTGGTAATAAAATGCGAATTTATACTAACCAACATGATTAGCATTTGTTTTGCATGATAATGCGATTTTTAAGAGCTAAAATGCATGTTGGAACTATGTCGGAGTTGGACTTGGATGCGAGCGTGGAAAAGACCTCGGATGGCATATTTTACACTGGCTCCGCGATGGTGCCGTGCCACGCTGCCATCGCGGTAGCACACTGCCTGGAGAGGAAATTAATTGGCAGATTCCAGTGAGGCCTCGTGACAGCTCCGTGGCACGGAGATAGGCCTCCGCGATGGCCTCCGTGCCACGTTGAGGCTAATTATCAGGACCATGCAATTTCCTGAGAGGGTCCGCGTCCACGCTGTGTCACGGAGGCAGTGCTCCGCGTTGGCCTCCGTGACACGTTGTTTGTTATTCCGGGAAAAATTTCCCACTAGTATAAATAGCACACTTAGGTTATTTTTAAAGGGGAGTTTTTTTTAGTTTTAGTTTTTTTAGCCTGAGTTCAGAAGTGGGAGCAGGAACGTGGTTTTGTGGCAGTTGAAGAATAGAAAAGATAAGAGTTTTCTTCTCTTCCCTTCTTCTTTCCTTCAATTGTATGCATGATTCACACTCATTCTAGGATGATTAATCCAAGAATGAGTGGCTAATTCCTTTCTTACTGAGGTTTTGAACTTGTTTAATGAATGTTGGTAATAATTGATATGGTTTCTTCTTCTTCTTGCATGTTGTTCTATTAATTCTTGTGCTTATTACATTCTTGACTGGCCACCATTAATGTATATCTAAAAAGTCCAATTTCACTCGAGAGAGCATGAAATTGGAAAGTTGTGAATTAATAGGGTATTGTTCTTAACTTGATTTGGGAAAATTGGGTTTTGATGTGCTTTCTTGATAGAAATATACTTGAAAGCCGTATTAGTCAATTTAGGAACCGGAATTGTAGTGTTAGGTCATAAATTGCATTTGATCACAGAAATGTAGACGAATGGCTTATGAATCTAAAGTGAAATTAAATACGGAAGTTTTAATTTCTAGGCAAACGTTCTTGGCTAGCAATATGAAGAAGAAGATGACCAAATTATCATGATTATCAAGTTCATTACTCGTTCTTAACCTTGGCATGTGCATATCCATTGTCTAAACTCAACGTAAATAGTAGTTATTAATTTTAGTAGATAATTAGTTTAGAAACAAAACTCACTCAAATCTTGGTTGGATTGTTGTTAACATAGTTAGAAATAGAATAGAGATATAGTAAACTAGGCAGTTTTGCATATCTAGAGCAGCCTCCTTGGATCGATACTTGGCTACTTAGCCACTTTATTACTTGTTTGACCACGTACACTTGCGTGTCGGTGTATAATATATACCGAGCAGCAGAGAGCGAGCAAGTTTTTGGCGCCATTGCCGGGGAGGCTAGGCGATTTGTAAAATTTTGTTTAGTGTAAATTTACTGTATTTGTATTTTTATTTTCTTAAGTGTTAACAACTTGGTCTTAGCCTGTATTTTGCAGATTTTTATTTCTGTGAACACTGGCAAGGGACAAGGAGCTGGTGGAATCTTACTTAGAGCCAGAACGTGAATTGCACAGTCAACGTAGAGAAGCTCTTCGGAAGAAGTTGCAGTTGCTCAAACAGTCTATGATGGAGCAACCCAATCCACCAGTTGTGCGGGCAGTGTTAGTGCCCGAGGAAGTAGCAGCCAGGCCGGTTCGCGAGGTGGCAATCCCACACGCTAATAATGTACATTCCAGCATCCGCAAACCAGAGCCTGGGGGGAGATTTGAGTTAAAGCAAAATATGGTGCAACTTTTGCACACTAGCGGGCAGTTTACCGGTCTCCCTCACGAAGATCCGCAACAACATCTCCAGAACTTTTTGGAGATAAGTGACACTTACATCCCCGCTGGAGTGTCACCTGATTATGTTCGGCTCACCTTATTTCCATTTTCCTTACTTGGTGAAGCCAAGAGGTGGTTAAAAGCTGAACCACCCAACTCTATATCAACGGGGGATGATCTTGCAAAGAAGTTCTTGATCAGATTTTTCCCTTCAGGTAAAACAGCTAAACTTAGAAGTCAGATTCTAAGTTTTAAACAGAGGGAAGGAGAAAATCTTTATCAAGCCTAGGAAAGATTCAAGTCCATGTTGCGGGACTGTCCTCATCATCATTAGTCAAATGAGGTGTTGGTCCACACTTTTATTAAGGGTTTGGAACCCCACACTAAAATTTTGTTAGACTCAGCAGCTGGAGGGCAAGCGCTGGAGAAGACTTATGAGGAGCTGTACACTTTGCTCAACCGAATTTCACAAGGCAATCCGGAATGGAATGCAGATTCTTCAAGAGGTGGAGCAAGGAAAGCAGCGGGAGTGCTTGAAGTGGATGGATTCACAGCTATCGCTGCTCAGATAACGGCTTTGCAAAATCAGTTAAACACTCACTTCAGCAATATGAATTTGAACCAGCCTTCAGCCTCAGTTAATGCAGTCCAACAGATGTGGTGTGAAGTGTGTGGTAGTAGTGAGCATTCAGCCGAATGCTGTGGTGCAAATCCTGATTCTGTCAATTTTGTGGGCAATGCACAGAGGAATCAACAGCAGTTTCGCGGTGGCTACAACTCGAATTGGAGGAATCATCCAAATTTTTCGTGGGGTTGCAACAATCAACAAGGTCAAGGTTCAGGGCAGGGTATGCACAGAAACCAAGGAGGGCAACAAGGCTATCAGAATCAGTTTAGAAATCACAATGCCCCTCCTCCACCACCATCACCGACTATTGAGGAAATGCTCAAGACCATGATTGCCAACCAGGCACAATTGCAGGCTGACTATGTCAAACTGGCGGCCGAAGTAAAGAACAATCAATTGGCAACCAAGGCTCTTGAATATCAGTTTGGGCAATTTGCTAGTGCCCAAAATACTAGACCAAGGGGAGGACTACCTAGCGACACGGATCCCAATCCTAAGCAGCTAAATGCAGTGACCACGAGGAGTGGATTACAATTAAAGGAGGTGGAACCGGAAAGACCGCCTCAGAAGTCAGGAGCAGCAGATGTTGAGGGAGAACAAACCTCAGATACGGGGAAGACCAAAGAAGCTGAACCAACAAGGCCTCCACCCCCGTTCCCTCAACGACTTAAGAAACACAAGGAGGAGGCGTGTTTCCAGAAATTCATGGAGGTACTTAAACAGGTACATGTTAACTTACCTCTTGTTGATGTCTTGCAGGGTTTGCCAAAATATGCAAAGTATATCAAAGACATCGTGGCCAACAAAAGTCGCTTGACCGAGTATGCCACGGTGGCTTTAACGGAGGAATGCACATACCGTATTCAGAACAGGTTGCCCACTAAACTGAAGGATCCTGGAAGTTTTACTATCCAGCTAACGATTGGGCAAAGTATCCGAGCTCGTGGGTTATGCGACTTGGGGGCAAGTATAAATCTGATGCCATCATCGGTATTCAGAAAGTTAGGGCTAGGGAGTCCTAGACCTACAACAGTGATCTTGCAGCTAGCAGACAGGTCTTTAGGTAAGCCGGATGGCATAGTTGAGGATGTGCTAGTGCAGGTAGGCTCCCTCATTTTTCTGGTAGATTTCATTGTTCTGGATTTTGAACCAGATGCGGAAGTCCCATTTATTTTGGGATGACCCTTTTTGGCAACCGGAAAGGCATTGATCGATGTAGCTGCGGGTAAACTTACAATGCAAGCACATGACAAGGTGGAGGTATTTGATGTGTTAAAAGCCATGAAGCTGCCGGCTATACATGAGGAGCTTTCGGAAATCAGCGTGGTTGAACATGTAGAAAGTACGCCGGCTGTTGAATCTCAAGACCCATTGGAGAGAGCGCTTACGAATTCTGATCATTTTGGGGATGGAGAAGCTTGTGGAATGGTTCAATTGTTGGATGGAGAACCTAAATATCCAATAAGACAGGAATTTCAGTCCTTGATGAGATCACTAGAGCCGTTGCCAAAACCGTCGGTTGAGGAGGCACCGAAATTGGAGCTGAAAGAATTGCCTCCCCATTTAAAATATATCTTTTTGGGGGAGGGAGAGACGTTACCAGTTATTATCCCTGCAGACTTGACAGAGGAACAGGAACAGGCAGCTTTGGGGGTCTTAAGGAAGAGGAAGAAAGCAATGGGTTGGCAAATGTCCGACATTCAGGGTATAAATCCAGCTTTCTGCACGCATGGGATATTTATGGAGACAGGAGCCAAGCCAACTGTTCAGCCACAGAGGAGACTTAATCCAGCAATGAATGATGTGGTAAGGAAGGAAATAATTAAGTGGCTTGATGCAGGTGTAGTCTACCCAATTTCAGACAGTGAGTGGGTCAGTCCCGTTCAATGTGTTCCTAAGAAAGGGGGGATGACTGTAATCACCAATGAGAAAAATGAGTTAATCCCCACACGAACTGTCATAGGCTGGCGAATTTGTATGGACTACCGAAAACTAAATGAAGCCACGAGGAAAGACCATTACCCCATTCCTTTTATTGACCAAATACTTGACAGGTTGGCAGGGCAGGAATATTATTGCTTCTTGATGGGTACTCCGGCTATAACCAAATAGCCATCGCTCCTGAGGATCAAGAGAAGACGACGTTCACCTGTCCTTATGGGACATATGCTTTCAGGCGAATGCCATTTGGGTTATGCAATGCACCCGCCACATTCCTGAGATGCATGATGGCTATATTCCATGACATGGTTGAAGACTTTGTTGAGGTATTTATGGATGATTTTTCTGTTTTTGGTAATTCGTTTGCTACTTGCTTGCAGAATCTTGACAGGGTGCTGGCTCGATGTGAAGAATCCAACCTCGTGCTAAATTGGGAGAAATGCCACTTCTTAGTGAAGGAGGGGATTGTCCTGGGCCACAAAGTGTCTAAAAAGGGCTTGGAAGTCGATCGTGCTAAAATTGAGGTTATTGAGAAATTGCCACCACCAGTATCCGTGAAAGGTGTACGCAGTTTTCTGGGACATGCAGGATTCTACAGACGATTCATTAAAAACTTTTCCAATATTTCTAGACCGCTATGCAGGCTGCTAGAAAAGGAGGTCAAGTTTGAATTAACCAATGAGTGTGTTGTAGCATTCGAAAAGTTGAAGCAGAAATTGATAGAAGCACCCATACTTACTTCTCCGGACTGGGAACAACCATTTGAGCTGATGTGTGATGCCAGTGATGTGGCTGTGGGAGCTGTATTGGGACAAAGGAAGAATAGGGTTTTTCACTCTATTTATTATGCAAGCAAGACGCTGAATACGGCTCAGAGCAATTACACAGTCACAAAAAAAGAAATGTTAGCTCTGGTGTTTGCATTTGACAAGTTCCGGTCTTATTTGGTGGGTTCGAAAGTGGTGGTGTACACTGATCATGCAGCTATTCGATACCTATTCAACAAGAAAGATGCTAAGCCCAGATTGATCAGATGGATCTTATTGCTATAGAAGTTTGACCTTGAGATTAGAGACAGAAAGGGGAGTGAAAATCAGGTAGCAGATCACTTATCATGACTGGAGAGTCGGTCGCATGTGATGGAAAGTGATGACATTAATGAGGACTTCCCAGATGAGCAACTATTGGCAGTGGGAGAAGCAGAAGTTGTCTGGTATGCTGACATAGTCAACTTGCTAGTGAGCGGAGTTTACCCCCCTGAAGCAACAGACCAGCAAAGAAGAAAATTGAGGCATGACATCCGATACTATGTTTGGGACGAGCCATATTTGTTCAAGCAGGGACCAGACCAAGTGATGAGAAGATGCATCCCAGAGAGTCAGGTAGCAGAGGTGCTACGGGGCTGCCATTCTTCATTGTATGGAGGGCATCACGGAGGTGAGAGAATATCACATAAGGTTCTTCAGTCAGGTGTCTTTTGGCCGACCCTGTTCAGAGACTCTATGGAGTATGTCAAAATGTGTGATAGATGTCAGCGGACTGGAACAATTGGCAGAAGACAAGTGATGCCTTTGCAGAACATACTGGAAGTTGAGCCCTTTGATGTATGGGGCATTGATTTCATGGGTCCATTCCCACCGTCATTTGGAAATCGTTACATCTTGGTAGCTGTAGATTATGTATCAAATTGGGTGGAAACAATAGCTTGCCCTAGGAATGATAACAAGGTAGTAACGAAGTTTGTGAAGAAACACATTCTCACAAGGTTTGGGACACCCCGAGCAATTATCAGTGATGGAGGAGCTCATTTTGTCAATGCAAGCTTCAAGAAATTATTGGCTAAGTATGGGGTGCGCCATAAAGTAGCCACAGCATACCACCCACAAACTAGTGGGCAAGTAGAGGTGTCAAATAGGGAGGTAAAATAGATTCTTCAGAAAACGGTGAACATTCAACGGAATGATTGGTCTGGTAAACTTGATGATGCGTTGTGGGCCTACCGAACTGCTTATAAGACACCGATTGGAACGTCACCATACCGATTGGTCTATGGCAAAGCATGTCATCTCCCGGTTGAACTAGAGCATCGAGCTTTCTGGGCCGTAAGAAAGTTAAATATGGACTTAGAGCTGGCGGGTAAAAAGAGATTGATGCAGCTCAGCGAACTTGATGAATTTCGCTGGCATGCCTATGAGAGTGCGAAGTACTACAAGGAAAGAACCAAAAGATGGCATGACAAGCATGTGGTGCATCGTATTTTCGAACCAGGACAGAAAGTTTTTCTTTTTAATTCAAGATTAAAATTGTTTCCTGGTAAGCTGAGGTCTAAATGGTCTGGACCATTTGAAGTAGTGAGAATGACCCCTCATGGAGCGGTAGAGCTGTGGCAAGAAGATAGGAGTGCTACGTTCTTGGTAAATGGGCAGAGATGCAAGCACTACTGGGGAGATGACCATGATCGGGTCAAATCGTCCATCTCCCTAGTAGAAAATTGAGCATAAAGGCTGTCGAGCCGCGACGTTAAACCAGGCGCTGCACGGGAGGCAACCCGTGAAAAATATTTTTCTTTCTTTTTCCTTAGTGTAAAGTTTTTCTTTTATTTTATTTTCTTTTCTTTTTCTTGACTAGGTTTAGATGTGCATTTTAATTAGTAATTTTTTTTTTTTTTTAGTAGGTAATCTAGTCATTTAACCAATTTTTGTTTAGTGAGGTGATTTTCAGGTATACCGGAGGAAAAATACTTGGAATCGAGAAAACGAGGCGAGGTATGAAAAATAAAATTTGATAGTGAAACAGAGCACTGGCGCGTTGGCGCCGTGTCATGGAGGCAATGCTCCGCGTTGGCCTCCATGACACGTTGAAGGCAAATCTGGAATTTTTTAAAAATTCCAGTAAGCCAACGCGTTGGCTCCGTGTCACGGAGGAGGGCCTCCGCGTTACCCTTCGTGACACGTTTCCCTTATCCCAGTGCCGGGTCACACCGGGTTTCCGGGTGACCCGCGTGTTTCTTTTAAATAAACCCCCGATTTTCGCCCATTTTCCCCCATTCCCTCTACCCTCCGCGACCAAACACCCATTCCCCTACCCCCAAGCTCCGTGCCACGTTAAGAGGCAAGGAAAACGTCAAGTCTTTATCGATTCTTCAATTCCAAGGTATGTTTTCATCGTCTATCTCAAATTTTTGGCAATTTTTGTTGATTTTGAGCATGTGAGGTGAGATATATCACCCTAGGTAGAAATTAAACATGACGTGAATTATTTTGCGATTGATTATGTTCGGATTGTTGTAGTTGATGGGTGAACGTATCGATTGATTGAATAATTCATTGTTGATTGTCGAATTGAGTTCTAGGGCTTGGGGTTGTTGAATTTTAACTTGGGTAACTTGATAGTTTGACGAAATTGATGCCGGGGTGTGTTTATTATTTGAGATAAGTCGTGGTAAATATTGTATAATTGGTGAAAGACGACTAATTCTCGAATTTCTGTGGGACATTGCGTAATATGTGAATTGGTTGAATTGCTTAGATTAGTGTATATAAAATGTTTATATTGTTGTTTCTATTTTGTTGTTGTTATCGTTGCTAAGTGCTATGGCTGAATAGCTGTCGATAGTAGGATTGGGTTAGCTGTATGAAGTCTGAGTAGTTCGCTAGCCGTTATGCTGTCGAATTTTTGTGAACGCACTAAGCAATATGTTTATAGTGATTGTGTTTGGGGTGTAAATAGAGCTATCCTTGCTAACATGTTGTAAATATTGTTAAAGACTAAGTGTGGGGTAAATTTTGTTTAACCCGACCTTAGCCAAAACTAACAAGTTTTTAGCTTAACGTTGTGCTTGTCTGTGTAAATTGACAGGTACAATGGCCAGCCGACAAGATAAAGGCAAGGGTGCTTCAACCTCAGGCACCGGCAGAAAGAGAATGAGACTGGGCACTGCTGTCCCAGCTGCACCTGTTGTTCCACGCGGTCAACACCGCCGATACGGAACACGATGGGTTACCGATGAAGGGAAGAAGTGGTACGCAAAGCATAAGGAGAACAAGTACTTCCCGGAGGAATATATTGCAAGGGAACCACTCGCACAGGAGTTCCCTCGCATCGTACAGAGGATTGAGGCAGCTGGGCTCAGCTTTATTTTTCAGGAGCCCAAGGAGTGCAACCTTCACTTGGTCCGGGAATTTTATGCCAACTGGAACATGGCCATCAGAAGCCATACTATTAAAATCAGAGGGCAGATTGTCACTCTGGAACCCCAGCAGCTGAATGCCATCGTTGGAGCGCGGGACACAGACGCCCACGTTCTCCGCCAGCTCAACATCACCCCACCGTACGCCGACATCAGACGTATGTTGTGTGGGGCTCGATCCACAGCCCGATGGAGTAGACACAAAGAGAGGGGTTACCACCAGACTCTGCCTTATTCGCAGATGAATAGGGAGGCCAGAATCTGGCTAAAAATTGTATGTTCGTGTTTGATCCCGGGAGTACATATGACAGACGTGACCCGGGACCGTGTCTGCCTGGTGTATGCCCTTATGAAAGGGCTTGAGATTAATGTGGGGGCGGTTATAATATCCACCATGAAGAGAGCCAGACTACACCAGGGCCACAGATACGGGTTTGGCGGACTCATCACCACCTTCCTCCGAGGCCTCGACGTTGAGGAAGAAGCCTTGGATTACATTCCGCAGTTGGAGCGGAGGGCCCTTGATGTGACAAAGACCAAGGCCCCCGACACTACACACGGACCTGTGCTGACTCTGGGCGAGCGACATGCTCGTGACGACCAGTATATGGCCCGTATGTTCGATATGCAGATGCTGCAGCTACGGATAGGTGGGAGACCAGTCACCGAGGATGAATTATGGCAGCTGGAGCTGGACTACCCTTTTGGCGAGAACGCCAGAGCTTTATGCAAGGTGGGGCCAGCCTTTGTGGAGCCGACTAACGACGACGTCCCTACTGATGAGGAGACACGTCGTGAGGACTCTGATGTGGAGTCCGATGACGGCGAGGGAGCTGATTCAGATATGGGCGACGAGGCCGCAGCACCAGATGAGGAAGTCGAATATTTCGACTGAGCAGGGAGTTTCACCACCCAAAATTTTGTGCTTTGTATTTTTGTGAACACTGGGGATAGTGTTCGATTTAAGTGTGGGGTGGGGAGTAGTTAGGTGCTGGGTCATAGGCTCTAAATTTGCTGTATATTCTTCCTTGACGTTTATGTATGTCTGTGCTTTCCCTGTTGTTGTGAACTGATTTGTGAATGATGTGTATATATTTGTTTGTGGCTAAAGATGTGTGTTTTTAAAAAGTTATGGTTGCCTTTGTAAATATTTTGTAAATTTTGTAAATATTTTTTTTCTCTATCGATATGATCGATATTTTTCAAAATTTTTGCGGAAAGATGTTGCACGTATCAACATATTTTGTAAATATTTTTTTCATCGAAATGATCGATGTGTTGCAAAAATTTTGAAGTTTTATTTTTGGGTTTCTCGGAGTTTGTTTTCGGTTCTTTTACCGAGAATAGTCCCATTGAACCGATGTCATAGTTAGTGAACATTCCCTATGATGGATGGATGACGACCGTCTTAAGGGAAATGTAGTCGATAGGAGTAGATGTTTTGTTTTTAGTTTCTTTGGTGGATTGCATCAATAAACTGTAGTTGCTTATGGTTGCTAAAATTTTGTTGCGTGTGTAATTGATGTTCGAAATGTGAAAGTGATTCGTTTGAAAGCATGCAATTGTGTAAATATGTTGAGTTACCTAGGCTATAGAATTTGGTTCATTATGATTGAGGCTTAATCTTGAATTCATGTAATTGACTAATTAAAGAGTCTGTGAATGCATCTTGATTCGATCATGTGCATGAATTGTGAGTGAGGTTTTGCTATTCCATGTCATTGTGAATTGTCTAGAACTTGCCTGGCGTGTATACAAAGCGAAATGAAGGAGGTGTAGTGTCGGAAAGGATGTAGGCATTTCTTTGTTTTAACCGTTAGTTTCCATTGTTTTCTTGTCAAATTCTACCTTTTTATATGTTGTATACCCTAGTCAGCCCGTTGAGCCTTTAGCCGATTTCTTTCTTTTGTCCAGAATTGTATGAACTAAGCTTTATTCCTTCTTTTCATTAGCCTTAAAGTCTATAAGAAGCTCTTAAGTGCTTACAAAGAACAGAAAATTGTTTCCCAAAGTGTTAAAGAGTGAAAAGAGTGAAAAGAAAAGAAAAGAAAAGTGAGGAAAGAAAAGATAATGTTGAAGAGGCACTAGTTGTAATTAAATGAAATTGAGGGTACATGAAAAAATTCCGTTTGGGGTCAAGTGTGCCTGATGAAATGGGCTGTATGAAAGTAAACCAGCATGAATGGGAGAAAAAGAGAAAAGAGAGGAACAATGTCCATGAGTCGATGGGAATGAGTTGAAAAGGCGCTTAAGGATGCTAGCGACTATTATTGGCTAATCCAATATATATATACTAGATCCATAGCCCAGTTACAACCCATTAAAAGTCTTATTTGATCCTACACTGCATTTCTTTATATTAGTGGAGTAATACACTAAGGGCAAGCCTATGGGTCATGACATGATGCATGTGAATTCTTTTGGGAGAGAGAGTGAAATTAATTTTCATATGCCCCTACTTGCATGTTTGTGTGCTGCACGAGCATAAAAGGGGAAGTTTCTCTCGAGTTGTGAGGGTACATGCTTGATGAAAGATTGATTTTCGTGTCGGATTTCTTGATTAGTTGATTTGCATGAGTTTGCCGATATCAAGAATCAATTCTTAAAAGTCTAGGAAGCCTCGATGTACTAAGGTCATTGTCTTGTACGACCAAGCATGTTTTCTTGATGATTTGGAAAAATCGAATAATCGGTATGACCGTAACGTAAATGGTTGCACCATAGTGACAAAGGTTGAGATGTGATGGGCATGATTTGTGTATGTGTTGTTCGAGGACGAACAAGGATTTAAGTGTGGGGTAAGTGATCTTGGGCAGATTTATATGCCCAAGTGATACTCAAACGTATCATTTTTACCTTGTTTGTTGTGCAATGTGTATATAATATCATGTATTTGGTAATAAAATGCGAATTTATACTAACCAACATGATTAGCATTTGTTTTGCAGGATAATGTGATTTTTAAGAGCTAAAATGCGTGTTGGAACTATGTCGGAGTTGGACTTCGATGCGAGCGTGGAAAAGACCTCGGATGGCATATTTTACACTGGCTCCGCGATGGTGCCGTGCCACGCTGCCATCGCGGTAGCACACTGCCTGGAGAGGAAATTAATTGGCAGATTCCAGTGAGGCCTCGCGACAGCTCCGTGGCACGGAGACAGGCCTCCGCGATGGCCTCTGTGCCACGTTGAGGCTAATTATCCGGACCATGCAATTTCCAGAGAGGGTCCGCATCCACGCCGTGTTACGGAGGCAGTGCTCCGCGTTGGCCTCCGTGACACGTTGCTTGTTATTCCGGGAAAAATTTCCCACTAGTATAAATAGCACACTTAGGTTATTTTTAAAGGGGAGTTTTTTTTAGTTTTAGTTTTTTTAGCCTGAGTTCAGAAGTGGGAGCAGGAACGTGGTTTTGTGGCAGTTGAACAATAGAAAAGATAAGAGTTTTCTTCTCTTCCCTTCTTCTTTCCTTCAATTGTATGCATGATTCACACTCATTCTAGGATGATTAATCCAAGAATGAGTGGCTAATTCCTTTCTTGCTGAGGTTTTGAACTTGTGTAATGAATGTTGGTAATAATTGATATGGTTTCTTCTTCTTCTTGCATGTTGTTCTATTAATTCTTGTGCTTATTACATTCTTGACTGGCCACCATTAATGTATATCTAAAAAGTCCAATTTCACTCGAGAGAGCATGAAATTGGAAAGTTGTGAATTAATAGGGTATTGTTCTTAACTTGATTTGGGAAAATTGGGTTTTGATGTGCTTTCTTGATAGAAATATACTTGAAAGTCATATTAGTCAATTTAGGAACCGGAATTGTAGTGTTAGGTCATAAATTGCATTTGATCACAGAAATGTAGACGAATGGTTTATGAATCTAAAGTGAAATTAAATACGGAAGTTTTAATTTCTAGGCAAACGTTCTTGGCTAGCAATATGAAGAAGAAGATGACCAAATTATCATGATTATCAAGTTCATTACTCGTTCTTAACCTTGGCATGTGCATATCCATTGTCTAAACTCAACGTAAATAGTAGTTATTAATTTTAGTAGATAATTAGTTTAGAAACAAAACTCACTCAAATCTTGGTTGGATTGTTGTTAACATAGTTAGAAATAGAATAGAGATATAGTAAACTAGGCAGTTTTGCATATCTAGAGCAGCCTCCTTGGATCGATACTTGGCTACTTAGCCACTTTATTACTTGTTTGACCACGTACACTTGCGTGTCGGTGTATAATATATACCGAGCAGCAGAGAGCGAGCAGTTCACCTAGAAAAGGAAACTCCACCGCTCGGGTTCTACAGTTAACAGAAGCATAACATGCAAACAACCAATCCATGCCTAGAATAATATCAAAATCGATCATAGCTAATTCTACTAGGTCTACAGAGGTGACCTTATGCAATATTATAATGGGGCAACCTCTATATACCCGCCTAGCTACAACGGAATCACCAACTGGAGTAGATACAGAGAACGGTTCTGACAAAATTTCATGACTAACTCCAAAGCTACTAGCAATGTAAGGTGTGACAAAAGACAATGTAGGTCCCAGATCTAACAAAGCATAAGAATCAATATGAAAGACTCGCAACATACCCATAACCACATTGGGAGAAGTCTTTTGCTCCTTTCGAGAGGCAAGTGCATAAAATCGATTTTGGCGTTGGTTGCCAGTCGAACTAGTCGAAGCACCCTTCTGAGGAGGACGTGCCACTGGAGCTGCAAAACTAGCAGCTGGGGTACGGGCTCCACCACACCCTGTCCTAGCTGCGAGACACTCCCAGAGTCTGTGTCTGAATCTGCCATACCCAAAACAAGCATCTGAGCCCACCAAACATCTCCCTGGGTGATTCTTGCCACAACTAGCACAAGATGGGAATGTGCGCTCTATGCGCATGCTACTTTGACCCTCAAACTTGGGGCCCTACTCTCTGATCATCTCGAGGCCTGGACGGGGTACTAGATGAAGATGGTGCTGGTGCAATAGACCTTTGCTGGGACTGTTGGTGAGGCCCACCACCCGGCCTCGGCTAAGAGAACCTGTAGCTATCAGTCCTAGCCCTCTTTGCCTCTCTCTCCCTCACATGAACTGCCTCCATCTACTGAGCATAAAGGAATATATGGGGATAATCAATATCTTGGTGAAGCATAGCTATCTATAATCTTTTTCTAGATACTCGGCTACCCCGTGCACGAACCTGCTCACTCGCGCCCACTGGTCCACCACTAACTCCAGGGCATACTTTGACACCCCGTAAGTTTCTAGCATGTAGTTGGCCTACTTGCATGTTGGTTGGAAGTTTTAGAATACCTTACGTGCGAGGAAAGGGCTCAGGGAAAGGCCGAACGAGTGCCAAGCTGGGATTTCGCAAAAGGAGGCCGAACCGAGCTGCCAAAGGGGCAAAGTGGCACGGAGGCTCTACCTCCGCGTTAGCCAACTTGGGACAGAGAAAACATAGCACGTTGGCCAATGTGCCACATTGCTATGCATCTGGCTGCAAGTATATATAGGCCTCACCCTTAAATTTTATGTCATTTCCACATATAGATCAACTAGAAACAGAGGGAGGACGAAGGGTTCATATAATTTTCTTCTGATTACGCTGCCAAACGCCGTCCCAACTCAAATTAACTTCGGGTATCAAAGTGTAAAGCTACAAGGAGCATTTTTATGGAGTTAGTTTCGTGAAAATTCACCCAGCGAATCGTCGGCCCGCCGAGCCAAAGTGGTTAGAATTGCTCCAAACTAGTGTTAATACAATCCCAGGCTTAAGATAAGTATTTCTCCCTTCTAAATTCTCGAGAAATTATGAGTTTTCGATCGTTCTTCGATAAGTTGAAGAATAGTCTGTATATATACACATTAAGTATTGTTTTCTTCTAGCATAGTAATGGAGTTAGTTCTACTCTTTCGTGAATGTGATTATAGTTGGGAAGAATAGATGAATACCAACCGAACCTCGCTAGTTAACCGGTAAACCGGCAGTTGAGGTATGTAAAGGCAGTTTCTCCTCGCAAGTTAGTTTCTCCAGTATAGTAAACCAATATGAATCTCAGTAAAGTATTTCAGGAATATTATATCATGTTTAGTATGTTATTTTGTATAGTTGTTGTTATCAGTTGAGACTTGTATTTGTGTTGTTTTGAGTTGGATTACCTGTATAGATTCCGTGACCGCCCCAGGGTTAATAGCTGTGTCGACTTGTCCGTCAGAGGGCAACGATATGTCACTCTACCGAGCGGAATGTCATCCGCAAGGGACGAAGATGGCGAGCCAGCTCCTCATATTTTGTCGTGGTTGGCCTATACACACCCCCGCTGAGCGTTTGCGCCCGAGGTGTAGATTTCAGGAGTCCTCCGGACTCAGGCACAACTATAGTCATGGGACCAGCGGGCCCAAGTTGCATACCTAGGGGACCGGCAGGATGCTTATAGCTACTAGGTGATGTGGTATGACCTGGATAGGGGTATATAGATTGAGATGGATTCACTAGGGCTAATGGGGGCCCAAGTGAGTTGTGCTGTGTTGATGACACCTTCGGGCTTATGGGAGCTAGGTAAGGTATGTACGTTGCTTTAGTGACTGATAGTTAGATAGTAGGACGCCTCGTTGTCAGGTATGACTCCAACTTTCTTTATAGTTATGTCTAGTTCTGCTTCTATTATTTCAGTCAGTTTTTGTCCGTTCTCTTTACTTCAGATATTGTCAGCTCTATTATTTACTTTCAGTCATTTACAGTTATTGCTTTACATACTTAGTACTTATGGTACTGACGCCCTCTTTTGGGGTGCTGCATTACTTGCCTACAGGTACTCACACACGAGGAGCGGATCCCTCGTAATCCCAGTCAGCGGTACAGAGCCTTCAGCTCCTATCTTCCGGAGCTTGAGTGTTTGAGGTTTACTTTGTTTTGTTGTATAGTATGGGTAGGCCGGGGCCCTGTCCAGACCATCTTATTACTCCTAGAGTCTTGCAGATTGTATTATTCCCTGTGGTTAGTTGATATCGGCCGTGTGGGGACATATGTGCTTTAGATTATGTGTGTTGGCCGTATGGGGCCTTGTTAGTTGTTGGTTGACGACCTTGTCGGTCATGTTTCAGTTTAGTACTCGATTTTGTTTTTCAACTGTAACTAGAAATCATGGTGGCCTTGTCGGCCCGCATAGGACTCCCCATATTTGCTTTTCTCTTGTTAGCTGTTTACTTTCCTCAGGTGGCTATAGGCCTTGTCGACCGGGGGTTGTATTTACAGCCGCTATATAGCCCGTCATTTTCTTGATTCCAGAGTTAGAGTCAGCCCTACACCATAGGTTCTTAGGCTCAGTCGGCTCGGTAGTTCAGATCCTAGTCGGGCACCAGGTGCCTGTCATGCCTCCCAAGGGGGGGCATGACAAACTTGGTATCAGAGAAGGTCGTCAAGGAATCTGCAAGCCGTTCTAAGCAGAGTCTTGTCTATGGATGTGTTGTGCACCACATACTATAGGCAGGAGGCTACAAGGCATGATAGGATGGTTACTCTTTCTTCTTATTCAATCGTGCTATGGAGCGGTACAGTATAGGGTTGAGTCCCTAAACTTATTATATTCTTTTGTCTACAGAGAAATGTCGGATCAGCGACATCCTACGATAGGCAGGAGGTTGGACGTAGCAGCAGGAGAGGGAACTAGCAGGATTCCTCAGCCTCGGATAGAATCAACCCGATCTGAGGGCGATACGGAAGCATCATCTCGACCTTCCTAGTAGTCTCCACCACGTCAGGAGCCGTTGAGGATGGCTGGTGTGACGACACCACCTCCGGCAATTTCTATACCCGTACCATCCGACCAGAAGTTCAGGAGCGCGGTTTTCATGTTAGCACAGATAATGGCTGCTCAGTGCCAATCAGTGCCACCTACAACCGGAGAATCTTTAGGAGGGCCTGGTAGTTCGAAGGTCTGAGAGTTCCTGGCATTAAGTCCCCCATAATTCACAGGGATAGATCGGACAGAGTACCCTCAACACTTCTTGGATCAGATATAGAGGATTTTCAGGGTAATGCATGCTACACCCACAAAGTCAGTTGAGTTGGCGGTATTCCGGCTACGGGACATTGTTGTATTGTGGTATGAGAGTTGGGAGATGTCCCGAGGGAGAGATGCTTCCCCTCTGACCTGGACCAGTTTTTTAGGGGCTTTTCTGGATCATTATTGTTACACCCCATAAGTTTCTAGCATGTAGTTGGCCTGCTCGCATGTTGGTTGGAAGTTTTAGAATGCCTTATGTGTGAGGAAAGGGCCCAGGGAAAGACCGAACAAGTGCCAAGCTGGGATTTCGCAAAAAGAGGCTGAATCGAGCTGCCAGAGGGGCAAAGTGGCACGGAAGCTCTACCTCCACATTAGCCAACGTGGCACGGAGCCAAAACGACGCGTTGGCCAACGTGTCGCGTTGCTATGCATCTGGTGCAAGTATATATAGGCCTCACCCTTTAACATTATGTCATTTCTCACATTTAAACGATCAGAACAGAGGGTAGGGACGAAGGGAATATATAATTTTCTTTTGATTACGCCATCAAACGCCGTCCAAATACAAATTAACTACGGGTATCGAAGTATAAAGCTGCGGGGAGCATTTCTACGAAGTTAGTTTCGTGAAATTCGCCACTGAATCATCGTCCCGCCGAGCCAAAGTGATTGGAATTGCTTCAAACTAGTGTGAATACAATCCCAGGAATAAAATAAATATTTCCTCCTTTTAGGTCCCCGAGAAATTATGAGTTTTCGATCGTTCTTCGATAAGGTGAAGAATAGTCTGTATATATACGCATTAAGTATTGTTTTCTTCCAGCATAATAATGAAGTTAGTTGTATTCTTCCGTGAATGTGATTACAGTTGGGAAGAACAGCTGAATACTAGCCGAACCTCGCCAGTTAATTGGTAAATCGGCAGTCAAGGTATGTAAAAGCAGTTTCTATCGGCAAGTTAGTTTCTCCAGTATAGTAAACCAATAGGAATTCCAGTAAAGTATTTCAAGAATATTATATCATGTTCAGTATGTTATTTTGTATAGTTGTTGTTATCAGTTGAGACTTATATTTGTGTTGTTTTAGGCTGGATTACCTGTATAGCTTCCGTGACCGCCCCAAGGTTAATAGCTGTGTCGACTCATCCACCAGAGGGAGAGGATACGTCGCTCTACGGAGCGGCATGCTATCCGCAAGGGACGAAGATGGGGAGCCAGCTCCTCATATTTTGCCGTGGTTGGCCTATACACACCCCCGCCGAGAGCTTGCGCCCGGGGTGTAGATTTCAGGAGTCCTCCGAACTTAGGCACAACTATAGTCAGGGGCACAGCGGGCCCAAGTTGCATACCTAGGGGACCTACAGGATGCTTATAGATACTAGGTGATGTGGTATGACCTGGATAGGGGTACATAGATTGAGATGTCCTCACTAGGGCTAATGGGGGCCCAAGTGACTTGTGCTGTGCTGATGTTACCTTCCGGCTTATTGTGGCCAGGTAAGGTATGTCGTATCCCAGGGAGTCTGCGAGCCGTGCTAAGTAGAGTCTTGTCTATGGATGTGTTGTGCACCACATACTATAGGCAGAAGGCTGCAAGGCATGATAGGGTGGTTACTCTTTCTTCTTATTCAGTCGTGCTATAGAGCGGTACAGTATAGGGTTGAGTCCCTAAACTTATTATATTCTTTTGTCTACAGAGAAATGTTGGATCAGCGACATCCTATGAAAAGCAGGAGGTTGGACGTAGAAGCAGGAGAAGGCACCAACAGGATGCCTCAGCCTCGGATAGAATCAGCCTGATCTGAGGGCGATACGGAAGCGTCATCTCGACCTTCCCAGCAGTCTCCACCACGTCAAGAGCCGTTGGGGATGGCCGGTGTGACGGCACCACCTCCGGTAGTTTCTATACCCGTACCATCCGACCAGGAGGTCAGGAGCGCGGTGGTCATGTTAGCACAGATGATGGTTGCTCAACGCCAGTCAGTGCCACCTATAGCCGCAACATCTTTAGGAGGGCCTGGTAGTTTGAGGGTCCGAGAGTTCTTGGAATTAAGTCCCCCACAATTCACAAGGACAGATCGGACAGAGGACCCTCAGGACTTCTTGGATCAGATATAGAGGATTTGCAGGGTAATGCATGCTACACCCATAGAGTCAGTTGAGTTGGCGGTATTCTGGCTACGGGACATCGGTGTATTGTGGTATTAGAGTTGGGAGAGGTCCTGAGGGAGAGATGCTTCCCCTTCAACCTAGTCCAGCTTTTTAGGGGATTTTTTGGAGCATTATCTACCGCGGGAAATTCGACAGGCCTGGTTTGATCAGTTTCTACACCTGGAGCAGGGGTCGAAGAGTGTTCGAGAATATACCATGCGGTTTGATTCCTTGGCCCGATATGCGCTAGCCTTTGTGGATACAATGCCATCCAGGGCACACCGCCTTATTATGGGGATGAACCCGAAATATGTTGAGACCTGCATCACAGCTACACTGCGAGAGGATATGGATATTGCCCGGGTATAGGCTTTTGCTCAAAATATTGAGTGTATTAGGCAGTGGCAACGGGAGATTAGGAGAATAAGTCAGGAGTAGCGCCACAGGGATAGACCGGATAAATTACCGGAGGAGTCCCAGGGAGGACCTAGGCCATGGTTATCAGATAGACCGCCTAAACCCCTGCTTCCACCACAAAGGCAGAGGAGAAGGTTCAGTCACCGAGGGCAGCCAGAGCCCAGCGAAGGCTCACAAGCAGTAAGTTCACAGCAGCAGAGGAGGGTGGAGTAGAGTGGGTTTACAATACCACTTTGTCCTATTTGTAGTCGATGCCACTCTGGAGCGTGCAGATATGGCTCCACCAGATGTTATATTTGTGGACAGGAGGGTCATCAGATGAGGAGTTGTCCAGCTAGGAGTCAGGGTGATCGGGATCGACAGGATAGGTCCTCAGCAGGATCACGAGCTCCAACATCCCCGGCAGGGCATAGGCCCTAGGTTTCAGTAGGTAGAGGCCGAGGCAGATCAGGGGCCTCCAGTTCAGGTACGGGCCTAGACCATACTTATGCATTACCGGGGCGACAGGACTCAGAGTCATCACCAGATGTTATGACAGGTATGCTGACTAATTTCTCTCATCCTGCTTATGTGTTGATAGATCCGGGATCCACCTTGTCCTATGTTACATCATTAGTGGCTGGGAAGTTTAGTATTATGCGGGAATTGCTTCGACGACCTTTCTTAGTGTCTACACCCGTTGGTGACTCTATTGTAGCCAGAAGGGTATATCGGGGGTGTACAATAGAGGTTTCCAATCGTTAGACTACAACATACTAGATCGAAGTAGAGATGGTTGATTTTGATGCCATTATGGGTATGGATTGGTTAGCTCCTTGTTACGCCAATGTCGAATGTTGGACAAAGATTGTCCGATTCCACTTTCTAGGGGAGGCAGTATGGGAGTCAAAATGTAGTATAGCCATGCCAAAAGGTAGGTTTATTTCCTATCTTCGGGCGAGGAAATTGATAGCAAAAGGATGTATTTATCATATTGTCGGAGTTCAGTATGTTCGGGCGGAGCCTCTGATCTTGGGAAAATTTATATGCCCAAGTGATACTCAAAAGTACCATTTTAGCCTTGTTTATCTACCAATGTGTATACATTTTCATGTAATTGGTAATAAAATGTGAATTTATACTAACCAACATGATTAGCATTGTTTTGCAGGTAAAATGTAATTTCGGGAAGCTAAAATGCATGTTGGAGGATATCGGGGTTGGACTTGGATGCGAGCAAGGAACAAGGCATTGGACAGCATGATTTAAAGGGGCTCCACGATGGAGCCGTGTCACGCTGCCATCGCGGAGGCCTTCTGCCTGGATAGGGGAATTTCGCCCAAATTCCAGAGAGGGTCCGCGTCCGGTCCGTGGCACGGTGGCTTGGCTCCGCGTTGCACGCCGTGCCACGTTGGGCCTTAATTCTTGGACCCCCAGTTCCAGTGAGGGTCCGCGTCCGTAGCGTGTCATAGAGGCAGTGCTCCGCGATGCACTCCGTGACACTTTGCTCGTTATTCCGGGAAAAATTCCCAGCAGTATAAATAGAACACTTAGGTTCATTTTTCAATATTCTGACTTGGTGGAGCAAGAACGTGGGTTACAGGCAGTTGAGGGACGAAAATATCAGGGGTTTTTCTCTCTTTCTTTCTTCTTTAATTCAATTGCTTGTATGATTAACACTCATTTTAAGATGTTTAATCCACAAATGAGTGGCTAATTCCTCTTCTTGCTGAGTGTATGAACAATTGTGATGAAATGTGATCATTGATTCTTTGGTTTTTCATCTTTTCTGTTATACCCCGTAGGATTCCTGACACCTAGATGACCTATTCGCACGTTGGTTAAGCATATTTGAAGGCCATACGTGCTAGAGAAAGGCTCAGGAAAAAGATCGGATGAGAAACCTGTCGAACCATCGCGGAAGGAGCTGAGGCAGAGCCCCTCCGCGATGGCAGCGTGTCACGGAGGTGAAGCCTCCGTGTTGGCTCCGTGACACGTTGGCCTTGTCCAGGCCCAAGTATATAAAGCCCCACATCGGTTTTAAATCATATAAACTTATAATTTTTAGTGAAACAGAGAGGAGACAGCAGAGAAAAGAGAAGGAACGAAGAGGGTGATATAATTTTCATCCGATTACGCCGCTAAACGTTGTCCAAACTCAAATTAACCCCAGATACTGAGGTATTTAGCAACAGAGAGCATTCCTATGGATTTAGTTTCATGAAATACGGCCGACGAATCGTCGAGCCACCGAGCTAAGATAGGTAGAATTGCTCCAAACTAGTGTCTATGTGTTCCTAGCTGAGAAGTGAATAGTTCTCCCTTCTGGACCTCTAAAAAATAGCGAGTTTTCGACCGTCTTTTGATAAGCCTAAGTTTAGGCTATAAATTATATCGAAAGTGACGTTGTTCTTTAAAATAAAGCTATATTTAATATTAATTGACATGTTTATGAATGCAGTTGGGAGAAGTAGTTGAAGTATTGGCCGAGCCTCGTCCGACAGACGGATAGTTCAAGGATAAGGTATGTAAAGTTAGTTTTCCTCGGCAAGTTAGTAATCTCGGTATAGTAAAGTAATTTAAAGGCCAGTAGAATGTTCAGAAGTCATGTATTATGTTTGTTACAAATGTTGGTATGATATTAGAAGCATCAGGTTATAATTAGCACGAAACTTGACAGCACGATATAGATTCTAATACACGTGTTAGGAGCTGCACAGCATGCTCAGTACGTGATATAGTACAGAATGTCAGGATATTATCGTATTCAGTTGAAACCCAGTAAAACAATGTAATATCGGTAAGGCATCTCAGAAATAGAATGATAGGTTAAAAATAAAGCTTAGGAAGCATGTCAGAAATAGTAAATCAAGTTATTACAGAAACTCAGTATACAGTACAGTATGGCAGAAGATTATATTTGTAAATATACACTATTATCAGTCTCAGCATGAATTAGGTACATACATATCGCTATCACTAGTTCAGCATACAGTAGACATAGATACATTATAATTATTAGCTTCAGCATGAGATATATGCAGATAGTATTACTAGTTGAGACCACTGTATTGTCTTGGGGTTGGATTACCTAGCATCCCTGACCGCCCCAGGGTTAATAGCTGTATCGACTCGTCCGCCAGAGGACGAGGATAGGTCGCTCTACAGAGTGGCATGCCGTCCCACAGGGGACGAAGATGGGATGCCAGTTTTCCCCATATTGTGCCTTGGTCGGCCCTTACACACCCCTGTCGAGCGGATACGCCCGGGTGTTGATTCAGGAGTCCTCCGGACTCAGATGCAGTTATAGTCAAGGGCTCAGCGAGCCCAAGTGCATACCCAGGGGACTAGCAGGATGCTTACAGCGATTATAGGAGATGGGTTGACTAGGGTAGGGGTATAGATTCTGTGCTGGTTGTACCTCCCGGCTTATGGGGGCCGGGTAAGGTTTGTGTGTGCTATATTATGTTATGTTATGTTATGCCATGTTACATTAGACACGAGTAGTTCGGCAGTAGAACGATACGTCTCCAGGTATGACTCCTACTCCTTCCAGTATAATTAAGAGAAGGTATGATTTACATTATCAGACAGTTAATCTATTCCCTCCTACTTTAGTTTCATCAGTTGTATTGTTGTTTTCAGATATTTCCTTCAGTTATTGCTTTACATACTCAGTACCAGTGGTACTGACGCCCGGTGGGGTGCTGCATTACTTGCCTGTAGGTACTCATAGACGAGCAGGCGATACCTCATGAATTCCTGTCAGCGATCGAGTATTCAGCTCCTGTCATCCGGAGACTGAATCCCAGAGGTGTATTTCTTTTTCTTTTGTTGTACAGTACGGGTAGGTCGGGGCCCTGTCCCGATCATTTCTATTGCTATTCCTAGAGGCTTGCAGTCTGTATATATTTCCCTGTTGTCAGTTGAGCCGATCGTGTGAGGCCGTGCAGTCGTATAGCTGTTAGTACTTTTATCTCTTTTATGTTGGCCGTGTGGGGCCATGGTTTGACAGTAGTGGTGACCCAACCGGTCACGTAGCTTTCTATTATTTCATTGTTAAGTTATAGATAACTTGACAGCATGGTGGCCTTGTCGGCCTGCATAGGTTTCCCTATATTGAATATGTTCTGGTTAGCTGTCATGACAGGTACAAAAGGTTATAGGCCAATGGGCCGGGGGCTGTGTTTACAGCCGTTATATAGCCCTTTGTTTCCAGAAATGTGGGTTAGAGCCAGCCAGGCACCAGATGTGCCCAGGCTCAGCAGTCTAGCAGTTCAGGTCCTAGTAGGGCATCAGGTGCCAGTCATACCCCCCAAGGCGGGTTGTGACAAACTTTGTATCAGAGTAGGTCGTATCCCAGGGAGTCTGCAAGCCGTGCTAAGTAGAGTCCTGCCCATGGATGTGTTGTGCACCACATACTATCGGTAGGGGGCTGCAAGGCATGATAGGATGGTTGTCTTTTATTCTTATTCAGTCGTGCTGTAGAGCGGTACAATATAGGGTTGAGTCCTTAAAAGCTTACTGTATTCTTTGGTTACAGATAATGTCAGACCAGCGACATCCTATCACAGGCCGGAGCTTAGATATTGCAGCAGGGGAAGGCACCAGTAGGATGCCTCACCCTCGTTTAGAACCAGCCCGGTCAGAGGGCACTACAGAGGCATCGTCCCAGCCTTCTCGGCAATCTCCACCACATCAGGAGCCACTAGGGGCGACACTACCTCCAGCAATCCCTATACGGACACCTTCCGACCAGGAGGTTAGGAGTGCGGTAGTTATGTTAGCACAGATGATGGCTGCTCAGTGTTAGCCGATGCCGTCTACAGTTGTGGAGTCGTCAGAAGGGCCCGGTAGTTCGAGGGTCCGAGAGTTCTTGGCTCTGAATCCCCCACAGTTCACAGGTACGGACCGGACAGAGGACCCTCAGGATTTTCTGGATCAAATGCAGAGAATCTTTAAGGTTATGCATGCCACGCCTACAGAATCAGTTGAGTTGGCAGCATTCCGGTTACGGGACATCGCCGTATTGTGGTATGAAAGCTAGGAAAGGTCCCGAGGGAGAGATGTTTCCCCCCCGACCTGGTCCAGCTTCTCAGGAGCCTTTCTGGTTCACTATTTGCCGCGGGAGATTCGACAGGCCCGGGTAGACCAGTTCCTACATCTGGAGCAGGGGGCCATGAGTGTTCGGGAATATTACTTGCAGTCTGATTCTTTGGCTCGATATGCACCGGCCTTTGTTGATACCATGGCATCCAGAGTACATAGCTTTATCATGGGGTTGAATCCAGAATATGTTGAGATTTGTATTACGGCTACACTGCGAGAGGACATGGACATTGCTCGAGTTTAGGCATTCGCCCAGAATATAGAGGGCATCAGACAGCGGCATCGGGAGATCAGAAGGGCCAATTAGGAACAGCGTCGCCGGGACAGGCCAGTTGAGTTACAGAGGGAGGCTCAGGGAGGACCCAGGCCACGATTGCTAGATAGGCCGCCCAGGCCCCCGCCTCCGCCACAGTCGCAGGGAGGTAGATTCAGCCGCATGGGGCAGTCAGAGACTGGTAGAGGCTCGCAGATGGCAGATTCACCATTACAGAGGAGGGCGGAGCAGAGTAGGTATACTCTACCGCTCTGCCCTATATGCAGTCGACGCCATCCTGGAGCATGCAGGTATGGTTCCACTGCATGTTATATTTGTGGCCAAGAAGGCCATTTGATGAAAGATTGCCCAGCCAGAGGTCGAGAGGACCGGGATAGACAGGATAGGGCATCTACAGGGTCACGAGCCACAGCATCCTCGGCAGGGCGTAGGCCCTCAGTTTCAGCAGGCAGGGGTCGGGGCAGATCAGAGGCCTCCAGTACAGGTGCGGGTCTAAGCCGCACATATGCCTTACCAGGGAGACAAGATTTAGAAGCGTCACCGGATGTTGTGACAGGTATGCTAACTATCTGCTCACACCCTGCTTATGTATTGATTGATCCAGGGTCTACTTTGTCCTACATTACTCCATTTGTGGCACGAAAGTTTAGTATTGCACCAGAATTATTGCAGCAGCCCTTTTTAGTATGCACGCCCGTCGGTGACTCTATTGTGGCTAGCAACATTTATCGAGGGTGTACAGTAGAGGTTGCTGACCATCAGACCACAGTAGATCTGGTCGAGTTAGAAATGATAGACTTCGATGCCATAATGGGTATGGATTGGCTAGTACCGTGCTTTGCCAACGTTGAATGTTGGACCAAGACGGTCCGATTCCACTTCCCAGGAGAAGCAGTGCGAGAGTGGAAGGTTAGCACCGCTACGCCAAAAGGTAGGTTTATTTCCTACTTTCAGGCGAGAAAGTTGATATCTAAGAGATGTATTTACCATCTGGTCAGAGTTCAGGATGTCCAAGCAGGATCTCCGATACTCCAGTCTGTTCCGGTAGTGAATGAATTCCCTGATGTGTTTCCTGATGAGTTACCTGGTATTCCCCCAGAAAGGGAGATAGATTTTGCTATTGACTTGTTACCAGGCACCCAGCCGATATCGATTCCTCCTTATCGCATGGCTCCTGCAGAACTCAGAGAATTAAAGGAGCATTTGAAAGATTTATTGGATAAAGGTTTTATCAGGCCGAGTACTTCACCGTGGGGTGCGCCAGTTCTGTTTGTGAGGAAGAAAGATGGCTCGCTCCGAATGTGCATAGATTATCGACAATTAAACAAAGTTACAGTAAAGAACAAGTACCCGCTTCCCGGAATTGATGACTTATTTGATCAGTTACAGGGAGCCAGATACTTTTCTAAGATTGACTTGCGGTCCAGATATCACCAGGTTCGAGTACGTGAGAGAGATATTCCTAAGACAGCGTTCAGGACCCGATATGGACATTTTGAATTTCTAGTCATGTCCTTCGGGTTAATGAATGCCCCAGAAGTCTTCATGGACTTGATGAACAGTATTTTCAGACCTTTCCTGGACTTGTTCGTGATATTATTCATTGATGACATTCTGGTGTATTCTCGCTCTGAAGCAGATCACCGGACTCATTTGCGGACAGTGCTCCAGATCCTCAGGGACCGCCAGTTGTATGTTAAATTTTCTATGTGTGAATTTTGGCTTAACTCAGTGGCCTTTTTAGGGCATATCGTGTCGGATGCTGGTATACAAGTTGACAAGCAGAAAATAGAAGTAGTTAAGTCATGGCCTAGGCCTACCACTCCGACTGAAGTTCGTAGTTTTCTGGGGTTGGCAGGATATTACAGGAGGTTCGTTGAAGGGTTCTCGACCATTGCGACACCTCTAACCAAATTGACACAGAAAGCAGCAAAGTTTCAGTGGACAGAGGCATGCGAGCAGAGCTTCCAAGAACTGAAAGATAGATTAACCTCCGTCCCAGTGTTAGCGTTGCCGGAGGGGACAGAAGGTTATTCGGTGTACTGCGACGCATCAGGCGTCGGGTTAGCTTGTGTGTTGATGCAGCATGGTAAGGTGATTGCGTATGCTTCCAGACAGCTGAGGAAACACGAAAAGAATTACCCTACCCACGACCTGGAACTAGTCGCAGTGATCCACGCCTTCAAGATGTGGAGGCATTACCTGTACGGCATCCATGTTGATATTTACACAGATCACAAGAGCCTACAGTACATCTTCACTCAGAGGGAGTTGAATCTACGGCAACGCCGCTGGTTGGAGCTGTTAAAAGATTATGATGTGAGTATTCTATACCACCCCGGAAAAGCTAATGTAGTGGCAGATGCCCTGAGCCGTAAGTCAATGGGGAGTTTGGCGTATTTGCGACCTGAGAAGCGGGAGTTAGCTAAAGAAATCCATCAGTTAGCAGGTTTGGCCATTCGAGTAATGGAAACAGAAAATAATAGAGCTGTAATTCAGAATTCTGCTGTGTCATCATTAGTTACGGAGGTAAAAGAACGACAGTACGAGGACCCTGACTTGGTCCAGCTTAGAGACAGAGTTCAGAAAGGTAAGGAGTCGATTTCCAAATGACTGAGGATTATGTGCTACGCTGTAAGGGCCGCCTCTGTGTCCCGAATGTTTCAGGGCTTCGGGGGCGGATCATGCATGAGGTACATTACGCTCGCTATTCCCTCAATCCAGGAGAGACGAAAATGTACCACGACATCAGAGACATCTACTGGTGGCCAGGTATGAAAGCTGAGATAGCTGAATTTGTATCTAGATGTTCTAACTGTCAGCAGGTGAAAGCGGAGCACCACAAGCCGGGCGGTTTGACGCAAGATATAACGGTGCCTACGTGGAAATGGGAAACGATAAACATGGAATTTGTAACAAGGTTACCCCGTACCAGACGCAGAAATGATTCCATTTGGGTAATAGTTGACAGGCTGACAAAATCAGCTCATTTCCTGCCGGTGAAGGCTACCTTCTCGGCTGAGGATTATGCCGAATTATATATTAGAGAAATAGTTAGATTGCATGGAGTGCCGATATCCATCATTTCAGATAGGGGAGCACAGTTTACAGCTAGATTCTGGCAGTCGTTCCAGAGGGGTTTGGGAACGCAGATCAATTTGAGCACAGCATTCCACCCCCAGACAGATGGGCAAGCTGAGCGGACTATCCAAACGCTCGAAGATATGCTACGAGCATGTGTGCTAGATTTTGGGGGTAGCTGGGATGAGCATCTTTCATTGATTGAATTTGCTTATAATAACAGTTATCATTCAGCTATCCAGATGGCACCCTTTGAAGCATTATATGGGCGAAAATGTAGATCGCCGGTGGGCTGGTTTGAAGTGGGGGAATCAACATTGGTTGGCCCAGACATTGTTCGGCAGTCAGAGGAAAAGATAAAGCTTATCCGAGAACGTTTACTGACTGCTCAGAGCCGCCAGAAGTCTTATGCAGATATGCGGCGCAGAAATCTAGAATTTGCGATAAATGACTGGGTATATCTGAATGTGTCTACGATGAAAGGGGTGATGAGATTTGGCAAGAAAGGCAAGCTTAGCCAGAGATTCATTGGGCCATATCAGATTCGGCGAAGAATAGGTCGAGTTGCATACGAATTGAACTTGCCTCCGGAGTTAGCATCTGTTCACCCAGTATTCCATGTCTCTATGTTGAGGAAGTTCGTAGGGGACCCTTCTACAGTAGTTCCCATTCAGGATGTCCAGGTCACAGAAGAGTTAGTATATGAAGAGGTTCTAGTAGCTACTTTAGACAGACAGATTCGCAGGTTGAGGACTAAAGATGTTGCGTCTGTCAAGGTACTGTGGCGTAATAGGAACCGTGAGGAATTGACGTGGGAAGCTGAAGAAGATATGAAAGCTAGGTACCCTCACCTATTCCAGGCCTAGTCAGGCGACAGGTATGTCCGTATTATTGCTTATGTAGTATCTTATGATTGTATATGTATAAGTGAGAAAGATTGATACTTAGCCATCTAGTGAATCCTAGAGTATTGTGTACAGTACCTGTATTGGACTTTTCTGCATTTCAGGTTTTTTGTATAGTCCATATTACAGGGGAGACTCTGGTGAAATTTTTTCTAAACAAGTAAGTTAAGTAGTCCTCTAGATAGCAGTATACATTCGAGGACGAATGTTCTTAAGGGGGGGAGAATGTTATACCCTGTAGGATTCCCGGCACCTAGATGACGTATTCGCACGTTGGTTAAGCATATTTGAAGGCCATACGTGCTAGATAAAGGCCCGGGAAAAAGATTGGACGAGAAACCTATCGAACCATCGCGGAAGGAGCCGAGGAAGAGCCCCTCCGCGATGGCAGCGTGTCACGGAGGTGAAGCCTCCGCGTTGGCTCTGTGACACGTTGGCCTTGTCCAGGCCCAAGTATATAAAGCCCCACTTCGGTTTTAAATCATATAAACTTATAATTTGTAGTGAAACAGAGAGGAGACAGCAGAGAAAAGAAAAGGAACGAAGAGGGTGATATAATTTTGATCCGATTATGCCGCTAAACGTTGTCCAAACTCAAATTAACCCCAGATATTGAGGTATTTAGCAGCAGAGAGCATTCCTACGGATTTTGTTTCGTGAAATACGGCCGACGAATCATCGAGCCATCGAGCTAAGGTAAGTAGAATTGCTCCAAACTAGTGTCTATGTGTTCCTAGCTGAGAAGTGAATAGTTCTCCCTTCTGGACCTCTGAAAAATAGCGAGTTTTCGACCGTCTTTCGATAAGCCTAAGTTTAGGCTATAAATTATATCAAAAGTGACATTGTTCTTTAAAATAAAGCTATATTTAATATTAATTGACATATTTATGAATGCAGTTGGGAGAAGTAGTTGAAGTATTGGCCGAGCCTCGTCCGACAGACGGATAGTTCAAGGATAAGGTATGTAAAGTTAGTTTTCCTCGGCAAGCTAGTAATCTCGGTATAGTAAAGTAATTTAAAGGCCAGTAGAATGTTCAGAAGTCATGTATTATGTTTGTTACAAATGTTGGTACGATATTAGAAGCATCAGGTTATAATTAGCACGAAACTTGACAGCACGATATAGATTCTAATACACGTGTTAGGAACTGCACAACATGCTCAGTACGTGATAAAGTACAGAATGTCAGGATATTATCGTATTCAGTTGAAACCCAGTAAAATAATGTAATATCGGTAAGGCATCTCAGAAATAGAATGATAGGTTAAAAATAAAGCTTAGGAAGCATGTCAGAAATAGAAAATCATGTTATTACAGAAACGCAGTATACAGTACAGTATGGCAGAAGATTATATTTGTACATATACACTATTATCAGTCTCAGCATGAATTAAGTACATACATATCGCTATCACTAGTTCAGCATACAGTAGACACAGATACATTATAATTATTAGCTTCAGCATGAGATATATGCAGATAATATTACTATTTGAGACCATTGTATTGTCTTGGGGTTGGATTACCTAGCATCCCTGACCGCCCCAGGGTTAATAGCTGTATCGACTCGTCCGCCAGAGGACGAGGATACGTCGCTCTATGGAGTGGCATGCCGTCCCACAGGGGACGAAGATGGGATGCCAGTTTTCCTCATATTGTGCCTTGGTCGGCCCTTACACACCCCTGTCGAGCGGATACGCCCGGGTGTTGATTCAGGAGTCCTCCGGACTCAGATGCAGTTATAGTCAGGGGCTCAGCGAGCCCAAGTGCATACCCAGGGGACTGGCAGGATGCTTACAGCGATTATAGGAGATGGGCTGACCGGGGTAGGGGTATAGTTTCTGTGCTGGTTGTACCTCCCGGCTTATGGGGGCCGGGTAAGGTTTGTGTGTGCTATATTATGTTATGTTATGTTATGCCATGTTACATTAGACACGAGTAGTTCGGCAGTAGAACGATACATCTCCAGGTATGACTCCTACTCCTTCCAGTATAATTAAGAGAAGGTAAGATTTACATTATCAGACAGTTAATCTATTCCCTCCTACTTCAGTTTCATCAGTTGTATTGTTGTTTTCAGATATTTCCTTCAGTTATTGCTTTACATACTCAGTACCAGTGGTACTGACGCCCGGTGGGGCGCTGCATTACTTGCCTGCAGGTACTCATAGACGAGCAGGCGATACCTCGTGAATTCCTGTCAGTGATCGAGTATTCAGCTCCTATCATTCGGAGACTGAATCCTAGAGGTGTATTTCGTTTTCTTTTGTTGTACAGTACGGGTAGGTCGGGGACCTGTCCCGATCATTTCTATTGCTATTCCTAGAGGCTTGCAGTCTGTATATATTTCCCTGTTGTCAGTTGAGCCGGTCGTGTCACGCCCCACCTTGGGGGGTATGACTGGCACCTGGTGCCCAACTAAGACCTGACCTGCTGAACTGTTAAGCCTGGGCGCGTCTGGCGCCTGGCTGGCTCTAACTCAAATTTTTTGAAACAAAGGGCTATATAACGGCTGTAAATACAGCCCCCGGCCCATTGGCCTATAGCCTTCTGTACCTGTATTACAGCTGACCAGAAACAAGGTAATTCAGGGGAACCTATGCGGGCCGACAAGGCCACCATGCTGTCTAGTTATCTGTAACTCAAGCATAACATACTGAAAAGCTACGTGACCGGCAAGGTCACCACTACTGGCAAACTATGGCCCCACACGGCCATTACAAAAGAAGAAAGGAGTAAAGGCAACTATACAACTGCACGGCCCCACACGACCGGCTCATCTGACCACAGGGAATATATACAGACTGCAAGCCTCTAGGAAGGATAATAGAAATAATCGGGACAGGGCCCCGACCTACCCGTACTGTACAACAAAAGAAACTGAACTACACCTCTAGAAATTCAGTCTCCGGATGACAGGAGCTGAATACTCAACCGCTAATGGGGATCACATGGTATCGCCTGCTCGGCTATGGGTACCTGCAGGCAAGTAATGCAGCGCCCCACTGGTACTCAGTACCGCTGGTACTGAGTATGTAAAGCAAACTGAATACAACTGAATACAAGTAATATAACTAAAAATTCTGAATAGTAGGATATAACTGAATCTGTAAGAACTGAAGGGATATCTGCAATCAATAACATAACTGTCAAAACTGAAATAAGAAGGAGTAGATAACTGTCTGATGGTGTAGATCGTACCTGTTCTTAATCATACTGAAGGGAGTAGGAATCATACCTGGAGACGTATCATTCTACTACTAATCTGCTCGTATCTACTGTAATATAACATAACATACATAACGTAACATGGCATACACAACCTTACCCGGCCCCCATAAGCCGGGAGGTACAATCAACACAGAATTTATACCCCTACCCCGGTCAACCCATCTCCTACACTGGCTGTAAGCATCCTGCCGGTCCCCTGGGTATGCACTTGGGCTCGCTGAGCCCCTGACTATAACTGCATCTGAGTCCGGAGGACTCCTAAATCTGCACCCGGGCGTATCCGCTCGACTGGGGTGTGTAAGGCCGATCAAGGCACAAATATGGGGAAAAACTGGCATCCCATCTTCGTCCCCTGGCGGGACGGCATGCCACTCCGTAGAGTGACGTATCCTCGTCCTCTGGAGGATGAGTCGATACAGCTATTAACCCTGGGCGGTCATGGATGCTAGGTAATCCAACCCCAAACAATACAACAGTCTCAACTGGTAATACTATCTGTGTATCTCACATGCTGAGGCTACTAGGGGTAAAGTATCATATATATTACATGCTGGGCTAATGATAGTAATCTGTACGTATTTAATACGTGCTGAGGCAGGTAAAGATATATAAATATGAATATAGTCTCCTGCCGGGCTGTACTGGGCAAATGCTATATAAGATAATGTTTCTATTGAAAACTCTGCTGTTTACTAAGTTTCTGTATACACTATATGCTGGACTAGTGATAGGAATAAGAACATAATTAATACATGCTGAGGCTGGAAGTACTATATATGTATGTACGAATATAATCTTTCTGTTAGACTACGTTGTATACTGACTTTCTATAGTAACATGATTTACTAATCCTGACATGCTTTCTGAACTTCATTTTAGTCTGCTATTCTATTTCTGAAGTGCTTTACGGGTATTGCATTACTATACGGGGCTTCAACTGAATACAACCATATCTCAACATGGCATATCACATTACATACTGAGTATACTGGGCAATCTCTAACACTTGCGTTAGAATCTGTATCATACTGATAGGTTTCATATACATTACAACCCAATGTTTCTCACATCGTACCAATATTCATAATAACGCAATACTCGACTTCTGAACATTCTACTGGTCCGTAATTTATTACACTATACTGATATTACTTAACTTGCCGAAGGAAACTAACTTTACATACTTTATCTTTGACTATTCGTCCGTCGGACGAGGCTCGGCCAGTACTTCAACTATTTTCTCCCAACTGCATTCATAAATACGTCAATCAATACTAAATACAGCTTTATTGTAAAGAGCAACGTTACTTTCGATATAGTTTATAGCCTAAACTTAGGCTTATCGAAAGACGGTCGAAAACTCGCTATTTTTCAGCGGCCCAGAAGGGAGAAGTATTCACTTCTCAGCTAGGAACACATAGACATTAATTTAGAGCAATTCTACTTACTTTAGTTCGGTGGCTCGCCGATTCGTCGGCCGTATTTCGTGAAACTAATTTCGTAGAAATGCTCTCTGCTGCTAAATACTCGGGTATCTGGGATTAATTTGAGTTTGGGCAAAGTTTGGCAGCGTAATCGGACGGAAATATATAATTTTCCTTCGTTTTTCTCTGTTCACTACGTTTCTGGAAATTGCTAAGTGATGGAAATGAGTTTAACCCGAAGTGGGGGCTTTATATACTTGGGCCTGGACAAGGGCAACATGTCACGGAGCCATCGCGGAGGCCTCACCTCCGTGACACGCTGCCATCGCGGAGGGGCTCTGCCTCGGCTCCTCCCGTGATGGTTCGACGGGTTTCTAGTCCGATCTTTTCCCGGGCCTTTCCCTAGCACGTATGGCTTCCAAATATGCTTAACCAACGTGCGAATAGGTCATCTAAGTGCCGGGAATTCTACGGGGTATAACATTCTCCCCCCCTTAGGAACATTCGTCCTCGAATGTATACTGCTATCTAGAGGACTGCTTACTCTAGTTTCTGGAAAAATTTTGGCAGAGTTTCCCCTGTAATATGGACTATCGCACAGACCTGAAACATAGAAAAAGTCCAACACAGGCACTGCACACAATATTCTACAATCCACTGGACAACTAAATATCACTTCTTTCTTTATCATTTACAACATACATACCATAAAGTACTGTGTAAATAATGATACGGACATACCTGTCGTCTGACTAGGCCTGAAATAAGTGAGGGTATCTGGTTTTCATATCTTCTTCAGCCTCCCACGTCATTTCCTCCCGATTTCTGTTACGCCACAATACCTTGACAGATGCAACATCTTTAGTTCTCAGCCTGCGAATCTGTCTGTCTAAAATGGCTACGGGAACCTCTTCATATGCTAACTCTTCTGTGATCTGGACATCCTGAACTGGAACTACTGTAGAAGGGTCCCCTACGAACTTCCTTAACATAGAAACATGGAATACTGGGTGAACCGACGCTAACTCTGGAGGCAAGTTCAACTCGTATGCCACGCGGCCTATTCTTCGCCGAACCTGATACGGCCCAATGAATCTTGGGCTAAGCTTGCCCTTCTTGCCAAACCTCATTACCCCTTTCATCGGGGACACTTTCAGATATACCCAATCATTTACCGAAAATTCTAGATTTCTGTGCCGCCTATCTGCGTATGACTTCTGGCGGCTCTGAGCGGTTAGTAAACGTTCTCGGATAAGCTTTATCTTTTCCTCGGACTGCCGAACAATGTCTGGGCCAACTAATGTTGATTCTCCTATCTCAAACCATCCCATCGGCAATCTACATTTTCGCCCATACAATGCCTTGAAAGGCGCCATCTGAATAGCTGAATGGTAGCTGTTATTATAAGCAAATTCAATTAACAAAAGATGTTCATCCCAGCTACCCCCAAAATCTAACACACACGCTCATATCATATCTTCGAGCGTCTGAATTGTACGTTCCGCCTGCCCGTCTGTCTGAGGATGGAATGCTGTGCTCAAATTAATTTGCGTCCCCAGACCTTTCTGAAATGACTGCCAGAATCTAGCTGTAAACTGTGCTCCCCTATCTGAAATAATAGATACCGGCACTCCATGCAATCTAACTATTTCTCTGATATATAATTCGGCATAGTCCTCAGCTGAGAAGGTAGCCCTTACTGGCAGGAAATGAGCTGATTTTGTCAGCCTGTCAACTATTACCCAAATGGAATCAATTCTGCGTCTAGTACGGGGTAACCCTGTTACAAAATCCATGTTTATTACTTCCCATTTCCACATAGGTATCATTATCTCCTGAGTCAAACCGCCCGGTTTCTGGTGCTCTGCTTTCACCTGCTGACAATTAGCACACCTAGATACAAATTCTGCTATCTCAGTTTTCATACCTGGCCACCAGTAGATGTCTCTGATGTCGTGGTACATTTTCGTCGCCCCTGGGTGAAGGGAATAGCGAGCGTAGTGTACCTCATGCATGATCTGCCCACGAAGTCCTGCGACATTCGGGACACAAAGGCGGCCCTTACAATGTAGCACACCATCCTCGGTTATCTGAAAATCTGGCTCCTTACCTTTCTGAACTCTATCTCTGAGCTGGACTAAATCGGGATCCTCATACTGCCGTTCTTTTACCTCTGTAACTAACAATGACACTGCAGAATTCTGAATTACTGGTCCATTATTTTCTGTTTCTATTACTCGAACGGCTAGGCCAGCTAACTGATGAATTTCTTTAGCTAATTTCTGTTTCTCAGGTCGCAAATACGCCAAACTCCCCATTGACTTACGGCTCAGGGCATTTGCTACAACATTAGCTTTTCCGGGGTGGTATAGAATATTCACATCATAGTCTTTCAACAACTCTAACTAGCGGCGTTGCCGCAGATTCAACTCCCTCTGGGTGAAAATGTACTGTAAGCTCTTATGATCTGTATAAGTGTCAACATGGACGCCGTACAGATAATGCCTCCACATCTTCAAGGCATGAATTACTGCGGCCAATTCCAGGTCATGGGTAGGGTAATTCTTTTCGTGTCTTCTCAGCTGTCTGGAAGCATATGCAATCACTCTACCATGCTGCATTAACACACAACCCAATCCGACACCTGACGCATCGCAATAGACTGAATAACCCTCTGTGCCTTCCGGCAATGCTAATATTGGGACGGAGGTTAACCTGTCTTTCAATTCCTGGAAACTCTGCTCGCATGCCTCCGTCCACTGAAACTTTGCTGCTTTCTGTGTCAATTTAGTTAAAGGTGCTGCAATGGTTGAGAATCCCTCAACGAATCTCCGATAATACCCTGCTAACCCCAGAAAACTACGAACTTCAGTCGGGGTGGTAGGCCTAGGCCATGACTTAACTGCTTCTATCTTATGCTTATCTACCTGTATACCAGCGTCTGAGACAATATGCCCTAAAAAGGCCACTGAGTTAAGCCAGAATTCACACTTTGAAAACTTAGCATACAACTGGCGGTCCCTGAGAATCTGGAGCACTATCCGCAAATGAGTCCGGTGATCTGCTTCAGAGCGAGAATACACCAGAATGTCATCAATGAATACTATCACGAACAAGTCCAGGAAAGGCCTGAAAATACTGTTCATCAGGTCCATAAAAACTGCTGGGGCGTTCGTTAGCCCGAAGGACATAACCAGAAATTCAAAATGCCCATATCGGGTCCTGAATGCTGTCTTAGGAATATCTCTTTCACGTACTCGGACCTGGTGGTATCCGGACCGCAAGTCAATCTTAGAAAAGTATCTGGCTCCCTGCAGCTGATCAAATAAGTCATCAATTCTGGGAAGCGGATACTTGTTCTTTACTGTAACTTTTTTTAGCTGCCGATAATCTATGCACATTCGGAGCGAGCCATCTTTCTTTCTCACGAATAAAACTGGCGCACCCCACGATGAAGTACTCGGCCTGATAAAACCTTTATCTAACAAATCTCTCAACTGCTCCTTTAATTCTCTGAGTTCTGCAGGAGCCATACGATAAGGAGGTATTGATATTGGCTGAGTGCCTGGTAACAAGTCGATAGCAAAGTCTATTTCCCTTTCTGGGGGAATACCAGGTAACTCATCAGGAAATACATCTGGGAATTCATTTACCACTGGGACAGACTGGAGTGTCGGAGATTCTGCTTGGACATCCTGAACTCTGACAAGATGGTAAATGCACCCCTTAGATATCAATTTCCTCGCCTGAAGGTAGGAAATAAACCTACCTTTTGGCGTCACGGTGCTGCCCTTCCACTCCCGTACTGCTTCCCCCGGGAAGTGGAATCGAACCGTTTTGGTCCAACATTCAACATTGGCAAAGCATGGCACTAACCAGTCCATACCCATTATGGCATCGAAATCTATCATTTCAAACTCGACCAGATCTACTGTGGTCTGGCGGTCAACAATCTCTACTGTACACCCGCGGTAGATTTGACTAGCTGCGATAGAGTCACCGACGGGCGTAGATACTAAGAAGGGCTGCCGTAATGATTCTGGTACAATACTAAACTTCCGTGCCACAAATGGAGTAATATAGAACAAAGTAGACCCTGGATCAATTAACACATAAGCAGGGTGTGAGCAGATAGTTAGCATACCTGTCACAACATCAGGCGACGCTTCTGAATCTTGCCTCCCTGGTAAGGCATATGTACGGCTTGGGCCCGCACCTGTACTGGAGGCCCCTGATCTGCCCCGACCCCTGCCTGCTGAAACTGAGGGCCTGCGCCCAATCGAAGATGCTGTAGCTCGTGATCCTGTTGATGCTCTATCCTGTCTATCCCGGTCCTCTCGACCCCTGGCTGGGAAATCTTTCATCAAATGGCCTTTTTGGCCACAATTATAACATGCGGTGGAGCCATATCTACATGCTCCAGGATGGCGTCGACTGCATATAGGGAAAAGTGGTAGGGTATACCTGCTCTGCTCTGCCGTCCTCTGTGATGGTGAATCTGCCATCTGCGAGCCTCTACCAGTCCCTGACTGTCCCCTGCGGCCGGATCTACCCCCCTGTGACTGTGGCGGAGGCGGGGGCTTGGGCGGCCTGTCTGACATTCGGGGCCTGGGTCCTCCCCGGGCCTCTCCCTGTAATTCAACTGGCCTGTCCCGACGACGCTGTTCCTGATTAACCCTTCTGACCTCACATTGCCGCTGTCTGATGCCCTCAATATTATGAGCAAATGCCTGAATGCGAGCAATATCCATGTTCTCTCGCAGTGTAGTTGTGGTACAAATCTCAACATACTCTTGATTCAAGCCCGTAATGAAACGATGCACTCTGGATGCCATGGTATCAACGAAGGCCGGTGCATATCGGGCTAGAGAATCAAACTGCAAAGAATATTCCCGAACACTCATGGCCCCCTGTTCTAGATGTAGGAACTGGTCTACCCGGGCCTGTAGAATCTCCCGCGGCAGATAATGATCCAGAAAGGCTCATGAAAAGCTGGACCAGGTGGGAGGGGAAACATCTCTCCCTCGGGACCTTTCCCAGCTTTCGTACCATAACACCGCAATATCCCGTAACCGAAATGCGGCCAACTCAATTGACTCGGTAGACGTGGCATGCATAACCCTGAAGATTCTCTGCATCTGATCCAGAAAATCTTGGGGGTCCTCTGTTTGGTCCGTACCTGTGAACTGTGGGGGATTCAGGGCTAAGAACTCTCGGACCCTCGAACTACCGGGCCCTCCTGATGATTCTGCAACTATAGATGGCATTGGCTGACGCTGAGCAGCCATCATCTGTGCTAACAGAACTACAGCACTCCTAACCTCCTGATCGGAAGGAGTCAATATAGGGGCTGCTGAAGGTAATGTCGCCCCAAGTGACTCCTGACGTGGTGGAGACTGCGGAGGAGGCTGAGATGATGCCTCTGTAGTGCCCTCTGGTCGGGCTGTCTCCAAAGGAGGGTGAGGCATCCTGCTGGTGCCTTCCCCTGCTGCAACATCTAAGTTCCGACCTGTGATAGGATGGCGCTGGTCTGACATTATCTGTAACCAAAGAGTATGGTAAGATTTTTAGGGACTTAACCCTAAACTGTACCGCTCTACAGCACGACTGAATAAGAATAAAAGACAACCATCCTATCATGCCTTGCAGCCTCCTATCCATAGTATGTGGTGCACAACACATCCATGGACAAGACTCTGCTTAGCACGGCTTGCAGACTCCCTGGGATACGACCTGCTCTGATACCAAGTTTGTCACGCCCCACCTTGGGGGGTATGACTGGCACCTGGTGCCCAACTAAGACCTGACCTGCTGAACTGTTAAGCCTGGGCGCGTCTGGCGCCTGGCTGGCTCTAACTCAAATTTCTGGAAACAAAGGGCTATATAACGGCTGTAAATACAGCCCCCGGCCCATTGGCCTATAGCCTTCTGTACCTATATTACAGCTGACCAGAAACAAGGTAATTCAGGGGAACCTATGTGGGCCGACAAGGCCACCATGCTGTCTAGTTATCTGTAACTCAAGCATAACATACTGAAAAGCTACGTGACCGGCAAGGTCACCACTACTGGCAAACTATGGCCCCACACGACCATTACAAAAGAAGAAAGGAGTAAAGGCAACTATACAACTGCACGTCCCCACACGACCGGCTCATCTGACCACAGGGAATATATACAGACTGCAAGCCTCTAGGAAGGATAATAGAAATGATCGGGACAGGGCCCCGACCTACCCGTACTGTACAACAAAAGAAACTGAACTACACCTCTAGAAATTCAGTCTCCGGATGACAGGAGCTGAATACTCAACCGCTGATGGGGATCACGTGGTATCGCCTGCTCGGCTATGGGTACCTGCAGGCAAGTAATGCAGCACCCCACTGGGCGTCAGTACCGCTGGTACTGAGTATGTAAAGCAAACTGAATACAACTGAATACAAGTAATATAACTAAAAATTCTGAATAGTAGGATATAACTGAATCTGTAAGAACTGAAGGGATATCCGCAATCAATAACATAACTGTCAAAACTGAAATAAGAAGGAGTAGATAACTGTCTGATGGTGTAGATCGTACCAGTTCTTAATCATACTGAAGGGAGTAGGAATCATACCAGGAGAGGTATCATTCTACTACTAATCTGCTCGTATCTACTGTAATATAACATAACATACATAACGTAACATGGCATACACAACCTTACCCGGCCCCCATAAGCCGGGAGGTACAATCAACACAGAATCTATACCCCTACCCCGATCAACCCATCTCCTACACTGGCTGTAAGCATCCTGTCGGTCCCCTAGGTATGCACTTGGGCTCGCTGAGCCCCTGACTATAACTGCATCTGAGTCCGGAGGACTCCTGAATCTGCACCCGGGCGTATCCGCTCGACTGGGGTGTGTAAGGCCGATCAAGGCACAAATATGGGGAAAAACTGGCATCCCATCTTCGTCCCCTGGCGGGACGGCATGCCACTCCGTAGAGTGACGTATCCTCGTCCTCTGGCGGACGAGTCGATACAGCTATTAAACCTGGGCGGTCATGGATGCTAGGTAATCCAACCCCAAACAATACAACGGTCTCAACTGGTAATACTATCTATGTATCTCACATGCTGAGGCTACTAGGGGTAAAGTATCATATATATTACATGCTGGGCTAATGATAGTAATCTGTACGTATTTAATACGTGCTGAGGCAGGTAAAGATATATAAATATGAATATAGTCTCCTGCCGGGCTGTACTGGGCAAATGCTATATAAGATAATGTTTCTATTGAAAACTCTGCTGTTTACTAAGTTTCTGTATACACTATATGCTGGACTAGTGATAGGAATAAGAACATACTTAATACATGCTGAGGCTGGAAGTACTATATATGTATGTACGAATATAATCTTTCTTCTAGACTACGCTGTATACTGACTTTCTATAGTAACATGATTTACTAATCCTGACATGCTTTCTGAACTTCATTTTAGTCTGCTATTCTATTTCTGAAGTGCTTTACGGGTATTGCATTACTATACGGGGCTTCAACTGAATACAACCATATCTCAACATGGCATATCACATTACATACTGACTATACTGGGCAATCTCTAACACTTGTGTTAGAATCTGTATCATACTGATAGGTTTCATATACATTACAACCCAATGTTTCTCACATCGTACCAATATTCATAATAACGCAATACTCGACTTCTGAACATTCTACTGGTCCGTAATTTATTACACTATACTGATATTACTTAACTTGCCGAAGGAAACTAACTTTACATACCTTATCTTCGACTATTCGTCCATCGGACGAGGCTCGGCCGGTACTTCAACTATTTTCTCCCAACTGCATTCATAAATACATCAATCAATACTAAATACAGCTTTATTGTAAAGAGCAACGTTACTTTCGATATAGTTTATAGCCTAAAATTAGGCTTATCGAAAGACGGTCGAAAACTCGCTATTTTTCAGCGGCCCAGAAGGGAGAAGTATTCACTTCTCAGCTAGGAACACATAGACATTAATTTAGAGCAATTCTACTTACTTTAGTTCGGTGGCTCGCCGATTCGTCGGCCGTATTTCGCGAAACTAATTCCGTAGAAATGCTCTCTGCTGCTAAATACTCGGGTATCTGGGATTAATTTGAGTTTGGGCAAAGTTTGGCAGCGTAATCGGACGGAAATATATAATTTTCCTTCGTTTTTCTCTGTTCACTACGTTTCTGGAAATTGCTAAGTGATGAAAATGAGTTTAACCCGAAGTGGGGGCTTTATATACTTGGGCCTGGACAAGGGCAACGTGTCACGGAGCCATCGCGGAGGCCTCACCTCCGTGACACGCTGCCATCGCGGAGGGGCTCTGCCTCGGCTCCTCCCGCGATGGTTCGACGGGTTTCTCGTCCGATCTTTTCCCGGGCCTTTCCCTAGCACGTATGGCTTCCAAATATGCTTAACCAACGTGCGAATAGGTCATCTAAGTGCCGGGAATTCTACGGGGTATAACAGGTCGTGTGAGGCCGTGGAGTCGTATAGCTGTTAGTACTTTTATCTCTTTTATGTTGGCCGTGTGGGGCCATGGTTTGACAGTAGTGGTGACCTTGCCGGTCACGTAGCTTTCCAGTATTTCATTGTTAAGTTATAGATAACTAGACAGCATGGTGGCCTTGTCGGCCCGCATAGGTTTCCCTATAATGAATATGTTCTGGTTAGCTGTCATGACAGGTACAGGAGGCTATAGGCCAATGGGCCGGAGGCTGTGTTTACAGCCGTTATATAGCCCTTTGTTTCCAGAAATGTGGGTTAGAGCCAGCCAGGCACCAGATGTGCCCAGGCTCAGCAGTCTAGCGGTTCAGGTCCTAGTAGGGCACCAGGTGCCAGTCATACCCCCCAAGGCGGGGTGTGACATTTTCTTCCATGTTGTTCTATTAATTCTTGTTCTTGCTGCATTAATGTGTGGCCTACATTAATGTACATCTAAAAAGTCCGATTTCCCTCGAGAGAGCAAGAAATTGGAAAGTTGTGAATTAATAGGATATGTTCTTTACTTGGTTTGGAAAAATTGAGTATTGATTTGCTTTCAGGATAGAAATATACCTGAAAGTCGTATTAGTCAAATTAGGAACCAGATTTGTATGGCTAGAACATGAATTGCATTTAATCACAGAAATGTAGGTGGATGGTTCATGATTCTTAAGTGAGGTTAAATACGAGAGTTTTAATCTCTTGGCAATAGTTCTTGGCTAGCAACTGGAGGAAAAGATTAACCAAATTATGATGATAATCAATTTCATTACATGTTCGTTTAACCTCAGCATGCTCTCATTCATAGTTCAGACTCAAATTAGATAATTGTTTTAGCTTTAGTATAAAAATTATAAAGCAAAATATCAAACTTTTGGTTACACTGTTGTCTGCATTTTTAGAAGTAAAATATAGTACACTTGAGCAGATTGCACTTCATCCAAGTCTCTGTGGGATCGATACTTGGCTTACTAAAGCCACTTACTACTTGTTCGACCATGTGCACTTGCGTGTCGTTTTATATACCCACAAATCACGTGAACAAGTTCTTGGCGCCGTTGCCGGGGACTTGGCAATTGGTGAATTTGTTTTAAGTGTTAATTTACTGCATTTTTAATTTCTTAGTGTTGACAACTTTGTCTTAGCCTGTATTTTGCAGACTTAATTGCTGTTGAACACTGGCTAGAGACAAGGAGCTAGTGGAATCGTATATAGAGCCAGAAAGAATATTTCACGGTAAACGGAGAGAAGCTCTATAAAGAAAGCTGCAGTTGCTCAAACAGACGATCATGAAGCAACAACAGAATCCACCAGTAGTACGGGTAGTGTTAGTGCCCGAAGAAGTAGCAGCTCGGCCAGTTCGCGAGGTGGCAATCCCACATGCCAATAATGTTACATCTAGCATCCGCAAACCTGAGCCAGGAGGGAGGTTTGAACTTAAGCAGAATATGGTGCAGTTGCTGCACACTAGCGGGCAGTTTACCGGTCTCCGTCATGAAGATCCACAGCTGCATCTCCAAAATGTTTTGGAGATAAGTGACACTTACATCCCCGCTGGAGTGTCATCAGACTATGTCCGGATTACATTGTTCCCATTCTCATTATTGGGAGAAGCCAAGAGGTGGTTGAAAGCTGAGCCACTAAATTCTATATCTACGTGGGATGATCTTGCAAGGAAATTCTTGATACGGTTTTTTCCCTCTGGTAAAACAGCAAGACTTAGAAGTCAAATTCTAAGTTTCAAACAGAGAGAGGGAGAAAATTTATATCAGGCCTGGGAGAGATTCAAGTCCATGTTGCGGGATTGTCCTCATCATCACCAGTCCAATGATGTGCTGGTGCACACTTTTATTGAGGGTTTGGAACCCCACACCAAAATATTGCTAGACTCAGCAGCTGGAGGGCAAGCGCTGGAGAAAACTTATGAGGAGTTGTATACCTTGTTGAACCGTATTTCGCAGGGCAATCCAGAATGGAATGCTGATTCATCAAGAGTTGGGACAAGGAAAGAAGCAGGAGTGCTTGAAGTGGATGGGTTTACAGTTATCGCTGCACAGATGGCTACATTGCAAAATCAACTTAACACCCACTTCAGCAACATGACAATGAACCAGCCTCAAGCCCCAGTTAATGCAGTACAGAAGATGTGGTGCGAAGTGTGTGGAAGCAGTGAGCACTCAGCTGAGTGTTGTGGAGCCAATCCTGACTCGGTAAACTTTGTGGGTAATGCGCAAAGGAACCACCAACAGTATGGTAGTAGCTATAATTCCAATTGGAGGAATCACCCTAATTTCTCATGGGGTAGCAACAACCATCAGGGCTAAAGTTCGTGTTAGGGTGTGCAAAGGAACCAAGGAGGGCAGCAGAATTATCAAGCACAATTCAGAAACAACAATGCACCTCCGCCACCACCATCACCCAGCATTGAGGAGATGTTCAAGACCATGATAGCTAACCAAGCTCAATTGCAGGCTGACTATGTGAAATTGGCAGCCGAAGTGAAAAACAACCAGTTAGCTACCAAGGCACTTGAATATCCATTTGGGAAATTTTCTAGTGCCCAAAACGCAAGGCCTAGAGGAGGATTGCCGAGCGACACGGATCCTAATCCCAAGCAGGTAAATGCAGTGACCACAAGGAGTGGTTTGCAGCTGAAAGAGGTGGAACCAGAAATACCACCTCAGCAGTCGGGAGCAACAAAAGTTGAGAGGGAGCAAAGTACGAAAAGGGGGAAGACTAAGGAAGCTGAATCAGAAAGACCTCCACCCCCATTCCCTCAACGACTAAAGAAACACAAGGAGGAGGCGTGTTTTAAGAAATTCATGGAGGTGCTGAAACAGGTACATATTAACTTACCTCTTGTTGATGTCTTGTAGGGAGTGCCAAAATATGCTAAGTATATAAAGGACATCGTGGCAAACAAAAGTCTGTTGACTGAGTATGCTACGGTGGCTCTAACGGAGGAGTGCACTTCCCGGATTCAAAATAGACTGCCTACAAAGCTCAAAGACCCTAGGAGTTTTACTATCCAGATTACTATTGGGCAGAGCATCCGAGCTCGTGGATTGTGTGATTTGGGAGCGAGCATAAATTTGGTGCCATCATCGGTATTCAGAAAGTTGGGTCTAGGGAGTCCTAGACCCACAATAGTAATCTTGCAATTGGCGGATCGATCCTTAGCCATACCTGATGGCATTGTAGAGGACGTTCTTGTGCAAGTTGGCTCCCTAATTTTCCCAGTAGATTTTGTCGTGCTGGATTATAAACCAGACGCGGAAGTCCCATTTATTTTGGGACGTCCTTTCTTGGCAACCGGGAAAGCACTAATTGACGTAGCTGCGGGGCAGCTGACAATGCGAGCACATGACAAGGTGGAGGTGTTCGATGTGTACAAGGCACCCAAGCTCCCGATGGTGCATGAAGAACTCTCGGTGATCAATGTGATTGATCAAGGCGATGATAAGCAGATTAAGGATTCACGGGAGTTAATGCGAAAACCACTAGATCGGTGTAAGCACTACTTGGGGGAGGACGATGATCGAGAGAAATCGTCCATCACCCTAGAGGACAACTGAGCTTAACAACGTCGAGCCGCGATGGTAAACCAGGCGCTGCACGGGAGGCAACCCGTGAAAAAAATTTTCTTTCTTTTTGTAAAGTGTAAATAGATTTTTCTTTTTCTTTTTCTTTCTCTTTTTCTTTTTCTTTCTCTTTTTCTTTTTCTTGATTTACTACAAAAAAATTTTGTTTTAGTTTTAGTTTTATTCGTATTTAGAGTGAAACCTATAATTCTAACCAATTTTGTATAGTGAGATGAATTTCAGGTCAAACGGAGGAAAATATGCACGGAATCGCGAAGGAAAAGTCGAGGTATGAAAAATTAATAAAAAGTGGCAAACAGTGAGCTGAGGTGACAGCTCCGTGTCACGGAGGTGGACCTCCGCGTTACCTCCGTGACACGTTGAGGTATAATCCAGAAATTTTAAAAATTTCCAGAACAGTCTCGCGATGGCTCCGTGTCACAGAGGCAGTGCACCGCGATGCACTCCGTGACACGTTGCCTTGTATATCGCGACGGGTCACACCGACTCGCCGGGTGACCAGTGCGATTTCCCTACTTTTTAACCCTGAAAACCCTCCCTTTTCCCTCATTTTTTAATCTCTCCGCGACCAAACCCCCCAAAACCCATCCCCCATCAACGTGACACGGAGTAAGGCAAAAAATTCAACAGGTTTTCTTCGATTCTTCAAAGTCAAGGTATGTTTTTCGATTTCCTCTCAAATGCTTGTCGATTTTCTTCGATATTGAGCATGGAAGGTGAGCTAAATTTCCCTAAGTAGAAATTAATCATGAATTCGAGTTAATTGTTGTTGATGAATGTTCGGAATGTAGTTATGATTGCTTGAACTGTCGATTGCATAAATCAATCGAATTTGCTTGATAATATCAATTCTAGGGCTTGTTTTTGCATTTGAAATTGAAAATGTATTGAAATTGTGAGTTTCATACCGGGATGTATATGTTGAATGAGATGAGTCGATGTACTAATTGTTAGGATGTTAATAGAACGACGGATTCTCGGGTAAAGGGAATGTTGAAATTTGTAAGAATTTGGTTGGTTGTATAGGTCGTGTAGATAAATTTTTGTTGTTGTTTTTGTTTCTTTGTTTTTCTTTGCTAAGTGTGATGGGTAAAATGTTAGTGATGGTAGTGATTGTGATTAGCTGTACGAAGTCTGAGTAGTACGCAGAAGATATACGGTCAAATTTTTCGAACGCACTAAGCACGATTGTATAGTTGATTATTGTGTGTAAATAGAGATAATCTTGCCGTATTGTTGTAACTGTAGCTAATAGCTTAACTCGACCTTAGCCGAAGTTAATATCCGTTAGCTTAACATTGATTTTGTTTACTTGGGTTGACAGGTAAAATGGCAAGCCGGCAAGAGAAAGGGAAAGGCGCATCAACTTCGGGCGCCAGAAGGAAGCGAATCAGACTGGGCAAATCAGTCCCAGCAGCACCAGCAGTTCCACGCGGCCAACGCCGCCAATACGGAACATGATCGCTGACTGATGAGGGGAAAAAGTGGTACGCAAAGCACAAAGAAAACAAATATTTCCCCGAGGAGCATATAGCACGGGAACCATTGGCACAGGAGTTCCCTAGGATGTCCACCGGATCGAGGTAGCTGGGCTAAATTTCATATTTGAGGAGCCCAAGGAATGTAATTTGTACCTGGTTTAGGAGTTCTATGCCAATTGGAACCCGATGATCAGAAGTCACACCATCAAGATCAGAGGGCAAATAGTCACCTTGGAGCCCCACCACCTCAATGCCATCATAGGAGCGCGGGACACAGACGCCCACATGCTCCGACAGCTGAACATTACCCCACCGTATGCGAACATCAGACGCACATTGTGTGGGACCAGATTGACAGCTAGATGGAGCAGACACAAAGAGAGGGGTTACCACTAGACTTTGCCAAATTCACAGATGAACAGGGAAGCCCGAATCTGGCTGAAGATAGTCTGCTCATGCCTAATCCCGAGAGTACATATGACAGATGTAACCCGGGATCGTGTATGCCTGGTGTACGCCCTGATGAAAGGGCTGGAGATCAACGTGGGGGCGGTACTTATCTCCGCCATGAAGAGAGCCCGGTTGCACCAGGGGCACAGGTATGGCTTTGGTGGACTACTCACCACCTTCCTCAGGGGCCTAGATGTCGAGGAGGAGGCCCTTGATTATATCCCGTAGATGGAGCGGCGGGCCTTAGATGTTACTAAAACTAAGGCTCCTGACACCACCCACGGGCCAGTGCTTACACTTGGCGAGCGACATGCTCGTGATGACCAGTATATGGCTCGGATGTATGGGATGAAGATGCTCCAGCTGAGGATAGGTGGGAGGACGGTGACAGAGGATGAGCTATGGCAGCTTGAGCTAGACTACCCCTTCGGCTAAAACGCCAGGGCTCTATGCCGAGTGGGGCCAGCATTTGTAGAGCCCATAGATGATGATGTCCTCATAGACAAGGAGACACATCAGGAGGACTTCGATGTGGAGTCCGATGATGACGACAGGGGCGACTCAGACATGGGAGATGAAGCAGCAGCACCCGACGAAGAAGTGGAATACTTTGACTGATCAGGGAGTTCCACCACCCGACTTTGTGCTATTTTAAATTTTTGTGAACACTGGGGACAGTGTTCGAGCTAAGTGTGGGGTGGGAGTAGTTAGGTGCTGGGTTGGGCTGTTTTGTATGTATGCTCTATTTTGTTGTCACGTATGTGAAAATTTGTTTGTCCCTGTGAGTTGTGAATTGTTAAGTTGTTTTGTATTTGTAAATTTATGTGAAATTGATGTGTGTTGCTGAATGTTGCTAGCTGATTCTAATTCTATACATATTTTTGTTATCGAAATGATCAATAAATTTTTTTAAATTGTACATATTTTTTCTATCGAAATGATAGATATTTTCAACATTTTTTTTAATTCTTGGGTTTCTCGGCGTTTGTTTTCGGTTCTTTTACCGAGAATGGTCCCATTGAACCGAAGTCATAGTAGTGACCGTTCCTTATGATGGATGGATGACGACCGTCTTAAGGGAAATGTAGTCGTTAGGAGTAGTTTTTTAAATTATTTTTTAGTTTTATTTCTTTGGTGGGTTGCATCCCAAAACCTGTAGTTACTGTATGGTTGCGAAATCCTGGTTGCGTGTTGTACATGATATTTAAAATGCAAAGGTGATTCGTATGAAAGCATGCAACTTTGTAAATATGTTGAGATACCTAGGCCATAGAGTTTGATTCAGTGTGATTGAGGCTTAATGTTTGAATTCCTGTAATTAGCTGATTGAAGAGTTTGTGAATATATCTTGAATTGAGCATGTGCAAAAAGTGTGAAGTGAGGTGTTGATATTCCATGCTATTGTGAAGTGTCTAGAACTTGCCTGGTGTGTGTACAAAATGAAATGAAGGAGGTGTATTGTAGGAAAGGATGTAGGCATTTCTTTGTTTTAACCGAGAGTTTCTATTTTTCCTTGTCGTACACACCTTGATTGTATACCCTAGTCAGCCCGTTGAGCCTTTAGCCTATTTTTTTCTTTTGTCATAAAGTGAAAACCGAGCTTAATTCCTTCTTTTCATTAGCCGTAAAGTCTATACAAAACTCTTAAGCGCTTAAGAAGAGAAAATCATTTTCCCGAAGTGTCAAAGAGTGAGAATGGTGAAAAGAAAAAGAAAAGCGGAGTGAGAGAAGAAAAGAAAAGGGTGAAGGTGCACTTGCTATAAATAAACGATAATGAAGGTGCATGAATAATCTTTGTTGTTGTGTCAAGTGTGCTTAATACGATGGGCCATACTATAGAAAAACATCAAGAATGGGATGATGAAAAAAAATAAGAAACAATGTCCATGAGTTGATGGGATGTGTTGAAAAGGCGCTTAAGGACGCTAGTGGCTATTATTGGCTAATCGAATATTTACTAGTTCCGTAGCTTCCATTACAACCCATTAAAGTCCTACGTGATCTTACATCGCACTTCCTTATATTAGTGGAGTAATACACTAAGGGAAAGCTTATGGGTCATGACATGATGCATGTGAATTCTTTTGGGAGAGAGAGCGAAATTGTGTTTACATGCCCCTGCTTGAATGTTTGTGAGTCATATGAGCAAAAAGGGGAAGATTCTCTTGTGTTGTGAGGGCACATGCTTGATGAAAGATTAATTTTCGTGTCAGATATCTTGATCAGCTGATTTGCATGAGTTTGCCAATATCGAGAGTCGATTCTTAAATTCTAGGAGGTCTTGATGTATTGAAGGTCATTGCATTGATAAGACCATGCATATTTTCTTGATGATTTGCTGTATTGAATAATTGGTATGACCGTAGCCTAAATTGTCGAACCAAAGTAGCGAGGTTGTGATGTAATTTGCATGAAGTGTAGGATTGTTGTTCGAGGACGAACAAGGATTTAAGTGTGGGGTAAGTGATCTTGGGCAAATTTATATGCCCAAGTGATACTCAAAAGTACCATTTTAGCCTTGTTTATCTACCAATGTGTATACATTTTCATGTAATTGGTAATAAAATGTGAATTTATACTAACCAATATGATTAGCATTGTTTTGCAGGTAAAATGTAATTTCGGGAAGCAAAAATGCATGTTGGAGGATATCGGGGTTGGACTTGGATGCGAGCAAGGAACAAGGCATTGGACAGCATGATTTAAAGGGGCTCTGCGATGGAGCCGTGTCATGCTGCCATCGCGGAGGTCTTCTGCCTGGATAGGGAAATTTCGCCCAAATTCCAGAGAGGGTCCGCGTCTGGTCCGTGGCACGGTGGCTTGGCTCCGCGTTGGACGCCGTGCCATGTTGGGCCTTAATTCCTGGACCCCCAGTTCCAGTGAGGGTCCGCGTCCGTAGCGTGTCACGGAGGCAGTGCTCCGCGATGCACTCCGTGACACGTTGCTCGTTATTCCGGGAAAAATTCGCAGCAGTATAAATAGAACACTTAGGTTCATTTTTCAATATTCTGACTTGGTGGAGCAAGAACGTGGGTTACAGGCAGTTGAGGGACAAAAATATAAGGGTTTTTTCTCTCTTTCTTTCTTCTTTAATTCAATTGCCTGTATGATTAACACTCATTTTAAGATGTTTAATCCACAAATGAGTGGCTAATTCCTCTTCTTGCTGAGGGTATGAACAATTGTGATGAAATGTGATCATTGATTCTTTGGTTTTTCATATTTTCTTCCATGTTGTTCTATTAATTCTTGTTCTTACTGCATTAATGTGTGGCCTACGTTAATGTACATCTAAAAAGTCCGGTTTCACTCGAGAGAGCAAGAAATTGGAAAGTTGTTAATTAATAGGATATGTTCTTTACTTGGTTTGGGAAAATTGAGTATTGATTTGCTTTCAGGATAGAAATATACCTGAAAGTCATATTAGTCAAATTAGGAACCGGCTTTGTATGGCTAGAACATGAATTGCATTTAAGCACAGAAATGTAGGTGGATGGTTCATGATTCTTAAGTGAGGTTAAATACGAGAGTTTTAATCTCTTGGCAATAGTTCTTGGCTAGCAACTGGAGGAAAATATTAACAAAATTATGATGATAATCAATTTCATTACATGTTCGTTTAACCTCAGCATGCTCTCATTCATAGTTCAGACTCAAATTAGATAATTGTTTTAGCTCTAGTATAAAAATTATAAAACAAAATATCAAACTTTTGGTTACACTGTTGTCTGCATTTTTAGAAGTAAAATATAGTACACTTGAGCAGATTGCACTTCATCCAAGTCTCTGTGGGATCGATACTTGGCTTACTAAAGCCACTTACTACTTGTTCGACCACGTGCACTTGCGTGTCGTTTTATATACCCACAAATCACGCGAACAAGTTTTTGGCGCCGTTGCTGGGGACTTGGCAATTGGTGAATTTGTTTTAAGTGTTAATTTACTGCATTTTTATTTTCTTAGTGTTGACAACTTGGTCTTAGCCTGTATTTTGCAGACTTAATTGTTGTTGAACACTGGCAAGAGACAAGGAGCTGGTGGAATCGTATATAGAGCCAGAAAAAATATTTCACAGTAAACGGAGAGAAGCTCTACAAAGAAAGCTGCACTTGCTCAGACAGACGATCATGGAGCAACAACAGAATCCACCAGTAGTACGGGCAGTGTTAGTGCCCGAAGAAGTAGCAGCTCGGCCGGTTCGCGAGGTGGAAATCCCACATGCCAATAATGTTACATCTAGCATCCGCAAACCTGAGCCAGGAGGGAGGTTTGAACTTAAGCAGAATATGGTGCAGTTGCTGCACACTAGCGGGCAGTTTACCGGTCTCCGTCATGAAGATCCACAGTAGCATCTCCAAAATTTTTTGGAGATAAGTGACACTTACATCCCCGCTGGAGTGTCATAAGACTATGTCCGGCTTACATTGTTCCCATTCTCATTATTGGGAGAAGCCATGAGGTGGTTGAAAGCTGAGCCACCAAATTCCATATCTATGTGGGATGATCTTGCAAGGAAATTCTTGATACTGTTTTTTCTCTCTGGTAAAACAGCAAGACTTAGAAGTCAAATTCTATGTTTCAAACAGAGAGAGGGAGAAAATTTATATCAGGCCTGGGAGAGATTCAAGTCCATGCTGCGGGATTGTCCTCATCATCACCAGTCCAATGATGTGCTGGTGCACACTTTTATTGAGGGTTTGGAGCCCCACACCAAAATATTGCTAGACTCAGCAGCTGGAGGGCAAGCGCTGGAGAAAACTTATGAGGAGCTGTATACCTTGTTGAACCGTATTTCGCAGGGCAATCCAGAATGGAATGCTGATTCATCAAGAGGTGGGACAAGGAAAGCAGCAGGAGTGCTTGAAGTTGATGGGTTTAAAGCTATCGCTGCACAGATGGCTGCATTGCAAAATCAACTTAACACCCACTTCAGCAACATGATAGTGAACCAGCGTCAAGCCCAGTTAATGCAGTACAGAAGATGTGGTGCGAAGTGTGTGGAAGCAGTGAGCACTCAGCTGAGTGTTGTGGAGCCAATCCTGACTCGGTAAACTTTGTGGGTAATGCGCAAAGGAACCACCAACAGTATGGTAGTAGCTACAATTCCAATTGGAGGAATCACCCTAATTTCTCATGGGGTAGCAACAACCATCAGGGCTAAAGTTCGGGTCAGGGTGTGCAAAGGAACCAAGGAGGGCAGCAGAATTATCAAGCACAATTCAGAAACAACAATGCACCTCCGCCACCACCATCCCCCAGCATTGAGGAGATGTTCAAGACCATGATAGCTAACCAAGCTCAATTGCAGGCTGACTATGTGAAATTGGCAGCCGAAGTGAAAAACAACCAGTTAGCTACCAAGGCACTTGAATATCAATTTGGGCAATTTTCTAGTGCCCAAAACACAAGGCCTAGAGGAGGATTGCTGAGCGACACGTATCCTAATCCCAAGCAGGTAAATGCAGTGACCACAAGGAGTGGTTTGCAGCTGAAAGAGGTGGAACCAGAAAGACCACCTCAGCAGTCGGGAGCAACAGAAGTTGAGAGGGAGCAAAGTACGGAAAGGGGGAAGACTAAGGAAGCTGAATCAGAAAGACCTCCACCCCCATTCCCTCAACGACTAAAGAAACACAAGGAGGAGGCGTGTTTCAAGAAATTCATGGAGGTGCTGAAACAGGTACATATTAACTTACCTCTTGTTGATGTCTTGCAGGGAGTGCCGAAATATGCTAAGTATATAAAGGACATTGTGGCAAACAAAAGTCGGTTGACTGAGTATGCTACGGTGGCTCTAACGGAGGAGTGCACTTCCCGGATTCAAAATAGACTGCTACAAAGCTCAAAGACCCTGGGAGTTTTACTATCTAGATTACTATTGGGCAGAGCATCCGAGCTTGTGGATTGTGTGATTTGGGAGCGAGCATAAATTTGATGCCGTCATCGGTATTCAGAAAGTTGGGTCTAGGGAGTCCTAGACCCACAACAGTAACCATGCAATTGGCGGATCGATCCTTAGCCAGACCTGATGGCATTGTAGAGGACGTTCTTGTGCAAGTTGGCTCCGTAATTTTCTCGGTAGATTTTGTTGTGCTGGATTTTGAACCAGACGCGGAAGTCCCATTTATTTTGGGACGTCCTTTCTTGGCAACCGGGAAAACACTAATTGACGTAGCTGCGGGGAAACTGACAATGCGAGAACATGAAAAGGTGGAGGTGTTCGATGTGTACAAGGCACCTAAGCTCCCGATGGTGCATGAAGAACTCTCGGTGATCAATGTGATTGATCAAGGCGATGATAAGCAGATTAAGGATTTACGGGAGTTAATGGGAAAACCACCAGATCGGTGTAAGCACTACTGGGGGGAGGACGATGATCGAGAGAAATCGTCCATCACCCTAGAGGACAACTGAGCTTAACGACGTCGAGCCGCGACGGTAAATCAGGCACTGCACGGGAGGCAACCCGTAAAAATATTTTTTCTTTCTTTTTGTAAAGTGTAAATTGATTTTTCTTTTTCTTTTTCTTTTTCTTTTTCTTTTTCTTGATTTACTACAAAAAATTTTTGTGTTAGTTTTAGTTTTATTTGTATTTAGACTGACACCTATAATTCTAACCAATTTTGTTTAGTGAGATGAATTTCAGGTCAAAAGAAGGAAAATATGCACGAAATCGCGAAGGAAAAGTCGAGGTATGAAAAATTAATAAAAAGTGGCAAACAGTGAGCTGAGGCGACAGCTCCGTGTCACGGAGGTGGACCTCCGCGTTACCTCCGTGACACGTTGAGGTATAATCCGGAAATTTTAAAAATTTCAAGAACAGTCTCGCGATGGCTCCGTGTCACGGAGGCAGTGCACCGCGATGCACTCCGTGACACATTGCCTTGTATATCGCGACGGGTCACACCGGGTCGCCGGGTGACCCGCGCGATTTCCCTACTTTTTAACCCCGAAAACCCTCCCTTTTCCCTCATTTTTTAATCTCTCCGCGACCAAACCCCCCAAAAACCCATCCCCCATCAATGTGACACGGAGTAAGGCAAGAAATTCAACAAGTTTTCTTCGACTCTTCAAAGTCAAGGTATGTTTTTCGATTTCCTCTCAAATTCTTGTCGATTTTCTTCGATATTGAGCATGGAAGGTGAGCTATGATCTTGGGCAGATTTATATGCTCAAGTGATACTCAAACGTATCATTTTTACCTTGTTTGTTGTGCAATGTGTATATAATATCATGTATTTGGTAATAAAATGTGAATTTATACTAACCAACAGGATTAGCATTTGTTTTGCAGGATAATGTGATTTTTAAGAGCTAAAATACATGTTGGAACTATGTCGGAGTTGGACTTGGATGCGAGCGTGGAAAAGACCTCGGATGGCATATTTTACACTGGCTCCGCGATGGTGCCGTGCCACGCTGCCATCGCGGTAGCACACTGCCTGGAGAGGAAATTAATTGGCAGATTCCAGTGAGGCCTCGCGACAGCTCCGTGGCACGGAGACAGGCCTCCGCGATGGCCTCCGTGCCACGTTGAGGCTAATTATCCGGACCATGCAATTTCCAGAGAGGGTCCGGGTCCACGCCGTGTCACGGAGGCAGTGCTCCGCGTTGGCCTCCGTGACACGTTGCTTGTTATTCCGGGAAAAATTTCCCACTAGTATAAATAGCACACTTAGGTTATTTTTAAGGGAGTTTTTTAGTTTTAGTTTTTTTAGCCTGAGTTCAGAAGTGGGAACAGGAACGTGGTTTTGTGGCAGTTGAAGAATAGAAAATATAAGAGTTTTCTTCTCTTCCCTTCTTCTTTCCTTCAATTGTATGCATGATTCACACTCATTCTAGGATGATTAATCCAAGAATGAGTGGCTAATTCCTTTCTTGCTGAGGTTTTGAACTTGTGTAATGAATGTTGGTAATAATTGATATGGTTTCTTCTTCTTCTTGCATGTTGTTCTATTAATTCTTGTGCTTATTACATTCTTGATTGGCCACCATTAATGTATATCTAGAAAGTCCAATTTCACTCGAGAGAGCATGAAATTGGAAAGTTGTGAATTAATAGGGTATTGTTCTTAACTTGATTTGGGAAAATTGGGTTTTGATGTGCTTTCTTGATAGAAATATACTTGAAAGCCATATTAGTCAATTTAGGAACCGGAATTGTAGTGTTAGGTCATAAATTGCATTTGATCACAGAAATGTAGACGAATGGTTTATGAATCTAAAGTGAAATTAAATACGGAAGTTTTAATTTCTAGGCAAACGTTCTTGGCTAGCAATATGAAGAAGAAGATGACCAAATTATCATGATTATCAAGTTCATTACTCGTTCTTAACCTTGGCATGTGCATATCCATTGTCTAAACTCAACGTAAATAGTAGTTATTAATTTTAGTAGATAATTAGTTTAGAAACAAAACTCACTCAAATCTTACTTGGATTTTTGTTAACATAGTTAGAAATAGAATAGAGATATAGTAAACTAGGCAGTTTTGCATATCTAGAGCAGCCTCCTTGGATCGATACTTGGCTACTTAGCCACTTTATTACTTGTTTGACCACGTACACTTGCGTGTCGGTGTATAATATATACCGAGCAGCAGAGCGCGAGCAAGTTTTTGGCGCCGTTGCCGGGGAGGCTAGGCGATTTGTAAAATTTTGTTTAGTGTAAATTTACTGTATTTGTATTTTTATTTTCTTAAGTGTTAACAACTTGGTCTTATCCTGTATTTTGCAGATTTTTATTTCTGTGAACTCTGGCAAGGGATAAGGAGCTGGTGGAATCTTACTTAGAGCCAGAACGTGAATTGCACAGTCAACGTAGAGAAGCTCTTAGGAAGAAGTTGCAGTTGCTCAAATAGTCTATGATGGAGAAACCCAATCCACCAGTTGTGCGGGCAGTGTTAGTGCCCGAGGAAGTAGCAGCCAGGCCGGTTTGGGAGGTGGCAATCCCACACACTAATAATGTACATTCCAGCATCCGCAAACCAGAGCCTGGGGGGAGATTTGAGTTAAAGCAAAATATGGTGCAACTTTTGCACACTAGCGGGCAGTTTACCGGTCTCCCTCACGAAGATCCACAACAACATCTCCAGAACTTTTTGGAGATAAGTGACACTTACATCCTCGCTGGAGTGTCACCTGATCATGTTCGGCTCACCTTATTTCCATTTTCCTTACTTGGTGAAGCCAAGAGGTGGTTAAAAGCTGAACCACCCAACTCTATATCAACGTGGGATGATCTTGCAAAGAAGTTCTTGATCAGATTTTTCCCTTCAGGTAAAACAGCTAAACTTAGAAGTCAGATTCTAAGTTTTAAACAGAGGGAAGGAGAAAATCTTTATCAAGCTTGGGAAAGATTCAAGTCCATGTTGCGGGACTGTCCTCATCATCATCAGTCAAATGAGGTGTTGGTCCACACTTTTATTGAGGGTTTGGAACCCCACACTAAAATTTTGTTAGACTCAGCAGCTGGAGGGCAAGCGCTGGAGAAGACTTATGAGGAGTTGTACACTTTGCTCAACCGAATTTCACAAGGCAATCCAGAATGGAATGCAGATTCTTCAAGAGGTGGAGCAAGGAAAGCAGCGAGAGTGCTTGAAGTGGATGGATTCACAGCTATCGCTGCTCAGATAGCTACTTTGCAAAATCAGTTAAACACTCACTTCAGCAATATGAATTTGAACCAGCCGTCAGCCTCAGTCAATTCAGTCCAACAGATGTGGTGTGAAGTGTGTGGTAGTAGTGAGCATTCAGCTGAATGCTGTGGTGCAAATCCTGATTCTGTCAACTTTGTGGGCAATGCACAGAGGAATCAACAGCAGTTTGGTGGTGGCTACAACTCGAATTGGAGGAATCATCCAAATTTTTCGTGGGGTAGCAACAATCAACAAGGCCAGGGTTCAGGGCAGGGTATGCACAGAAACCAAGGAGGGCAACAAGGCTATCAGAATCAGTTCAGAAATCACAATGCCCCTCCTCCACCACCATCACCGACTATTGAGGAAATGTTCAAGACCATGATTGCCAACCGGGAACAATTGCAGGCTGACTATGTCAAACTGGCGGCCGAAGTAAAGAACAATCAATTGGCTACCAAGGCTCTTGAATATCAGTTTGGGCAATTTGCTAGTGCCCAAAATACTATACCAAGGGGAGGACTACCTAGCGACACGGATCCCAATCCTAAGCAGGTAAATGCAGTGACCACGAGGAGTGGTTTACAATTAAAGGAGGTGGAACCGGAAAGACCGCCTCAGAAGTCAGGAGCAGCAGATGTTGAGGGAGAACAAACCTCAGATACGGGGAAGACCAAAGAAGCTGAACCAACAAGGCCTCCACCCCCGTTCCCTCAACGACTTAAGAAACACAAGGAGGAGGCGTGTTTCCAGAAATTCATGGAGGTACTTAAACAGGTACATGTTAACTTACCTCTTGTTGATGTCTTGCAGGGTGTGCCAAAATATGCAAAGTATATCAAAGACATCGTGGCCAACAAAAGTCGCTTGACCGAGTATGCCACGGTGGCTTTAACGGAGGAATGCACATCCCGTATTCAGAACAGGTTGCCCACTAAACTGAAGGATCCTGGAAGTTTTACTATCCAGCTGACGATTGGGCAAAGTATCCGAGCTCGTGGGTTATGCGACTTGGGGGCAAGTATAAATCTGATGCCATCTTCGGTATTCAGAAAGTTAGGGCTAGGGAGTCCTAGACCTACAACAGTGATCTTGCAGCTAGCAGACAGGTCTTTAGCTAAGCCGGATGGCATAGTTGAGGATGTGCTAGTGCAGGTAGGCTCCCTCATTTTTCCGGTAGATTTCATTGTTTTGGATTTTGAGCCAGATGCGGAAGTCCCATTTATTTTGGGACGACCATTTTTGGCAACCGAAAAGGCATTGATCGATGTAGCTGCGGGTCAACTCACGATGCAAGCACACGAAACGGTTGAGGTGTTCGACGTGTACAAGGCACCTAAGCTCCCGACTGTCTATAAGGAACTCTCGGTGATCAACGTGATTGATCATGGGAATGCAAATGGATTGAGTGATTCCCGAGAGTTACTAGGTAGGCCACCAGACAAGGTGGAGAACTACTGGGGAGATGACCATGATCGGGACAAATCGTCCATCTCCCTAGTAGAAAATTGAGCATAAAGGCTGTCGAGCCGCGATGTTAAACCAGGCGTTGCACGAGAGGCAACCCGTGAAAAATATTTTTCTTTCTTTTTCCTTAGTGTAAAGTTTTTCTTTTATTTGATTTTCTTTTTTTTTCTTGACTAGGTTTAGATATGCATTTTAATTAGTAATTTTTATTTTTTTAGTAGGGAATCTAGTCATTTAACCAATTTTTGTTTAGTGAGGTGATTTTCAGGTATACCAGAGGAAAAATACGTGGAATCGAGAAAACGAGGCGAGGTATGAAAAATAAAATTTGATAGTGAAACAGAGCACTGGCGCGTTGGCGCCGTGTCACGGAGGCAATGCTCCGCGTTGGCCTCCGTGACATGTTGAAGGCAAATCTGGAATTTTTTAAAATTCCAGTAAGCCAACGCGTTGGCTCCGTGTCACGGAGGAGGGCCTCCGCGTTACCCTCCGTAACACGTTGCCCTTATCCCAGTGCCGGGTCACACCGGGTTTCCGGGTGACCCGCGTGTTTCTTTTAAATAAACCCCCGATTTTCGCCCATTTTTCCCCATTCCCTCTACCCTCCGCGACCAAACACCCATTCCCCTACCCCCAAGCTCCGTGCCACGTTAAGAGGCAAGGAAAACGTCAAGTCTTTATCGATTCTTCAATTCCAAGGTATGTTTTCATCGTCTATCTAAAATTTTTGGCGATTTTTGCCGATTTTGAGCATGTGAGGTGAGATATATCACCCTAGGTAGAAATTAAACATGACGTGAATTATTTTGCGATTGATTGTGTTCGGATTGTTGTAGTTGACGTGTAAACTTATCGATTGATTGAATAATTCATTGTTGATTATCGAATTGAGTTCTAGGGCTTGGGGTTGTTGAATTTTAACTTGGGTAACTTGATAGTTTGACGAAATTGATGCCGGGGTGTGTTTATTATTTGAGATAAGTCGTGGTAAATATTGTATAATTGGTGAAAGACGACTAATTCTCGAATTTTTGTGGGACATTGCGTAATATGTGAATTGGTTGAATTGCTTAGATTAGTGTATATAAAATGTTTGTATTGTTGTTTCTGTCCGGGGCTGGTTCGGTATGTGTTAAAAACCGACACGCAAGTGTACGTGGTCAAACAAGTAATAAAGTGGCTAAGTAGCTAAGTATCGATCCAAGGAGGCTGCTCTGGATATGCAAAATTTCCTAGTTCACTATATTTCTATTCAATTTCTAACTATGCTAACAACTATCCAATCAAGAATTTAGGAAGTTTTGTTTCTAAACTAATTATATACTAAACTTAACAACTATTATTTACGTTGAATTCAGACAATGGATATGCTCATGCCAAGGTTAAGAACGAGTAATGGAGTTGATAATTATGATAATTTGGTCATCCTCTTCTTCATATTGCTAGTCAAGAACGTTTGCCTAGAAATTAAAACTCTCGTATTTAATTTCACTTTAGAATCATAAACCATTCGTCTACATTTCTGTGATCAAATGAAATTTATGACCTAACACTACAATTCCGGTTCCTAAATTGACTAATACGGCTTTCAAGTATATTTCTATCAAGAAAGCACATCAAAACCCAATTTTCCCAAATCAAGTTAAGAACAATACCCTATTAATTCACAACTTTCCAATTTCATGCTCTCTCGAGTGAAATTGGACTTTTTAGATATACATTAATGGTGGCCAATCAAGAATGTACTAAGCACAAGAATTAATAGAACAATATGCAAGAAGAAGAAGAAACCATATCAATTATTACCAATAATCATTACACAAGTTCAAAACCTCAGCAAGAAAGGAATTAGCCACTCATTCTTGGATTAATCGTCCTAGAATGAGTGTAAATCATGCATACAATTGAAGGAAAAGAAGAAGGGAAGAGAAGAAAACTCTTATCTTTTCTATTCTTCAACTGCCACAAAACCATGTTCCTCTCTCCACTCCTGAACTCTGCTAAAAACTAGAACTAAAAAAAGACTCCTTTAAAAATAACCTAAGTGTGCTATTTATACTAGTGGGAAATTTTTCCCGGAATAACAAGCAACGTGTCACGGAGGCCAACGCGGAGCACTGCCTCCGTGACACGGCGTGGACGCGGACCCTCTCTGGAAATTGCAGGGTCCGGATGATTGGTCTCAACGTGGCATGGAGGCCATCGCGGAGGCCTATCTCCGTGCCACGGAACTGACGCGCCGGCACACTGGAAATTGCCTAATTGATTCCTGCCCAGGCAGTGTGCTACCGCGATGGCAGCGTGGCACGGCTCCATCGCGGAGCCAGTGTAAAATGTGCCATCCAAGGTCTTTTCCACGCTCGCATCCAAGTCCAACTCCGACATAGTTCCAAAACGCATTTTAGCTCCTAAAAATCACATTATCCTGCAAAACATATGCTAATCATGTTGGTTAGTATAAATTCGCATTTTATTACCAAATCATGATATTATATACACATTGCACAACAAACAAGGTAAAAATGATACGTTTGAGTATCACTTGGGCATATAAATTTGCCCAAGATCAGTTTCTATTTTGTTGTTGTTATCGTTGCTAAGTGCTATGGGTGAATAGCTGTCGATAGTAGGATTGGGTTAGCTGTATGAAGTCTGAGTAGTTCGCTAGCCGTTATGCTGTCGAATTTTTGTGAACGCACTAAGCAATATGTTTATAGTGATTGTGTTTGGGGTGTAAATAGAGCTGTCCTTGCTAACATGTTGTAAATATTGTTAAAGACTAAGTGTGGGGTAAATTTTGTTTAACCCGACCTTAGCCAAAGCTAACAAGTTTTTAGCTTAACGTTGTGCTTGTCTGTGTAAATTGACAGGTACAATGGCCAGCCGACAAGATAAAGGCAAGGGTGCTTCAACCTCAGGCACCGGCAGAAAGAGAATGAGACTGGGCACTGCTGTCCCAGCTGCACCTGCTGTTCCACGCGGTCAACACCGCCGATACGGAACACGATGGGTTATCGATGAAGGGAAGAAGTGGTACACAAAGCATAAGGAGAACAAGTACTTCCCGGAGGAATATATTGCAAGGGAACCACTCACACAGGAGTTCCCTCGCATCGTACAGAGGATTGAGGCAGCTGGGCTCAGCTTTATTTTTCAGGAGCCCAAGGAGTGCAACCTTCACTTGGTCCGGGAATTTTATGCCAACTGGAACCCGTCCATCAGAAGCCACACTATTAAAATCAGAGGGCAGATTGTCACTCTGGAACCCCAGCAGCTGAATGCCATCGTTGGAGCGCGGGACACAGACGCCCACGTTCTCCGCCAGCTCAACCTCACCCCACCGTACGCCGACATCAGACGTACGCTGTGTGGGGCTCGATCCACAGCCCGATGGAGTAGACACAAAGAGAGGGGTTACCACCAGACTCTGCCTTATTCGCAGATGAATAGGGAGGCCAGAATCTGGCTAAAAATTGTATGTTCGTGTTTGATCCCGGGAGTACATATGACAGACGTGACCCGGGACCGTGTCTGCCTCGTGTATGCCCTTATGAAAGGGCTTGAGATTAATATGGGGGCGGTTATAATATCCGCCATGAAGAGAGCCAGACTACACCAGGGCCACAGATACGGGTTTGGCGGACTCATCACCACCTTCCTCCGAGGCCTCGACGTTGAGGAAGAAGCCTTGGATTACATTCCGCAGTTGGAGCGGAGGGCCCTTGATGTGACAAAGACCAAGGCCCCCGACACTACACACGGACCTGTGCTGACTCTGGGCGAGCGACATGCTCGTGACGACCAGTATATGGCCCGTATGTTCGGTATGCAGATGCTGCAGCTACGGATAGGTGGGAGACCAGCCACCGAGGATGAATTATGGCAGCTGGAGCTGGACTACCCTTTTGGAGAGAATGCCAGAGCTTTATGCAAGGTGGGGCCAGCCTTTGTGGAGCCGACTGACGATGACGTCCCTACTGATGAGGAGACACGTCGTGAGGACTCTGATGTGGAGTCCGATGACGGCGAGGGAGCTGATTCAGATATGGGCGACGAGGCCGCAGCACCGGATGAGGAAGTCGAATATTTCGACTGAGCAGGGAGTTTCACCACCCAAAATTTTGTGCTTTGTATTTTTGTGAACACTGGGGACAGTGTTGGATTTAAGTGTGGGGTGGGGAGTAGTTAGGTGCTGGGTCATAGGCTCTAAATCTGCTGTATATTCTTCCTTGACGTTTATGTATGTCTGTGCTTTCCCTGTTGTTGTGAACTGATTTGTGAATGATGTGTATATATTTGTTTGTGGCTAATGATGTGTGTTTTTAAAAGTTATGGTTGCCTTTGTAAATATTTTGTAAATTTTGTAAATTTTTTTTTCTCTATCGATATGATCGATATTTTTCAAAATTTTTGCGAAAAGATGTTGCACTTATCAACATATTTTGTAAATATTTTTTTCATCAAAATGATCGATGTGTTGCAAAAATTTTGAAGTTTTATTTTTGGGTTTCTCGGAGTTTGTTTTCGGTTCTTTTACCGAGAATAGTCCCATTGAACCGATGTCATAGTTAGTGAATATTCCCTATGATGGATGGATGACGACCGTCTTAAGGGAAATGTAGTCGATAGGAGTAGATGTTTTGTTTTTAGTTTCTTTGGTGGATTGCATCAATAAACTGTAGTTGCTTATGGTTGCTAAAATTTTGTTGCATATGTAATTGATGTTCGAAATGTGAAAGTGATTCATTTGAAAGCATGTAATTGTGTAAATATGTTGAGTTACCTAGGCTATAGAATTTGGTTCATTATGATTGAGGCTTAATCTTGAATTCATGTAATTGACTAATTAAAGAGTCTGTGAATGCATCTTGATTCGAGCATGTGCATGAAGTGTGAGTGAGGTTTTGCTATTCCATGTCATTGTGAATTGTCTAGAACTTGCCTGGCGTGTATACAAAGCGAAATGAAGGAGGTGTAGTGTCGGAAAGGATGTAGGCATTTCTTTGTTTTAACCGTTAGTTTCCATTGTTTTCTTGTCAAATTCTACCTTTTTATATGTTGTATACCCTAGTCAGCCCGTTGAGCCTGCCGATTTCTTTCTTTTGTCCAGAATTGTATGAACTAAGCTTTATTCCTTCTTTTCATTAGCCTTAAAGTCTATAAGAAGCTCTTAAGCGCTTACAAAGAACAGAAAATTGTTTCCCAAAGTGTTAAAGAGTGAAAAGAGTGAAAAGAAAAGAAAAGCAAAGTGAGGAAAGAAAAGATGATGTTGAAGAGGCACTAGTTGTAATTAAATGAAATTGAGGGTACATGAAAACCTTCCGTTTGGGGTCAAGTGTGCCTGATGAAATGGGCTGTATGAAAGTAAACAAGCATGAATGGGAGAAAAAGAGAAAAGAGAGGAACAATGTCCATGAGTCGATGGGAATGAGTTGAAAAGGCGCTTAAGGATGCTAGCGACTATTATTGGCTAATCCAATATATATATACTAGATCCATAGCCCAGTTACAACCCATTAAAAGTCCTATTTGATCCTACACTGCATTTCTTTATATTAGTGGAGTAATACACTAAGGGCAAGCCTATGGGTCATGACATGATGCATGTGAATTCTTTTGGGAGAGAGAGTGAAATTAATTTTTATATGCCCCTACTTGCATGTTTGTGTGCTGCACGAGCATAAAAGGGGAAGTTTCTCTCGAGTTGTGAGGGTACATGCTTGATGAAAGATTGATTTTCGTGTCGGATTTCTTGATTAGTTGATTTGCATGAGTTTGCCGATATCAAGAATCAATTCTTAAAAGTCTAGGAAGCCTCGATGTATTAAGGTCATTGTCTTGTACGACCAAGCATGTTTTCTTGATGATTTGCAAAAATCGAATAATCGGTATGACCGTAACGTAAATGGTTGCACCATAGTGACAAAGGTTGAGATGTGATGTGCATGATTTGTGTATGTGTTGTTCGAGGACGAACAAGGATTTAAGTGTGGGGTAAGTGATCTTGGGCAGATTTATATGCTCAAGTGATACTCAAACGTATCATTTTTACCTTGTTTGTTGTGCAATGTGTATATAATATCATGTATTTGGTAATAAAATGCGAATTTATACTAACCAACATGATTAGCATTTGTTTTGCAGGATAATGTGATTTTTAAGAGCTAAAATGCGTGTTGGAACTATGTCGGAGTTGGACTTGGATGCGAGCATGGAAAAGACCTCGGATGGCATATTTTACACTGGCTCCGCGATGGTGCCGTGCGACGCTGCCATCGCGGTAGCACACTGCCTGGAGAGGAAATTAATTGGCAGATTCCAGTGAGGCCTCGCGACAGCTCCGTGGCACGGAGACAGGCCTCCGCGATGGCCTCCGTGCCACGTTGAGGCTAATTATTCGGACCATGCAATTTCCAGATAGGGTCCGCGTCCACGCCGTGTCACGGAGGCAGTGCTCCGCGTTGGCCTCCGTGACACGTTGCTTGTTATTCCGGGAAAAATTTCCCACTAGTATAAATAGCACACTTAGGTTATCTTTAAGGGAGTTTTTTAGTTTTAGTTTTTTTAGCCTGAGTTCAGAAGTGGGAGCAGGAACGTGGTTTTGTGGCAGTTGAAGAATAGAAAAGATAAGAGTTTTCTTCTCTTCCCTTCTTCTTTCCTTCAATTGTATGCATGATTCACACTCATTCTAGGATGATTAATCCAAGAATGAGTGGCTAATTCCTTTCTTGCTGAGGTTTTGAACTTGTGTAATGAATGTTGGTAATAATTGATATGGTTTCTTCTTCTTCTTGCATGTTGTTCTATTAATTCTTGTGCTTATTACATTCTTGATTGGACACCATTAATGTATATCTAAAAAATCCAATTTCACTCGAGAGAGCATGAAATTGGAAAGTTGTGAATTAATAGGGTATTGTTCTTAACTTGATTTGGGAAAATTGGGTTTTGATGTGCTTTCTTGATAGAAATATACTTGAAAGCCGTATTAGTCAATTTAGGAACCGGAATTGTAGTGTTAGGTCATAAATTGCATTTGATCACAGAAATGTAGACGAATGGTTTATGAATCTAAAGTGAAATTAAATACGGAAGTTTTAATTTCTAGGCAAACGTTCTTGGCTAGCAATATGAAGAAGAAGATGACCAAATTATCATGATTATCAAGTTCATTACTCGTTCTTAACCTTGGCATGTGCATATCCATTGTCTAAACTCAACGTGAATAGTAGTTATTAATTTTAGTAGATAATTAGTTTAGAAAAAAAACTCACTCAAATCTTGGTTGGATTGTTGTTAACATAGTTAGAAATAGAATAGAGATATAGTAAACTAGGCAGTTTTGCATATCTAGAGCAGCCTCCTTGGATCGATACTTGGCTACTTAGCCACTTTATTACTTGTTTGACCACGTACACTTGCGTTTCGGTGTATAATATATACCGAGCAGCAGAGCGCGAGCAAGCTAAATTGCCCTAAGTAGAAATTAATCATGAATTCGAGTTAATTGTTGTTGATGAATGTTTGGAATGTCGTTATGACTTCTTGAACTTGTCGATTGCATAATTAATCGAATTTGCTTGATAATATCAATTCTAGGACTTGTTTTTGCATTTGAAATTGAAAATGTATTGAAATTGTGAGTTTCATGCCGGGATGTATATGTTGAATGAAATGAGTCGATGTACTAATTGTTAGGATGTTAATAGACGATGGATTCTCGGGTTAAGGGAATGTTGAAATTTGTAAGAATTTGGTTGGTTGTATAGGTCGTGCAGATAAATTTTTGTTGTTGTTTTTGTTTCTTTGTTTTTCTTTGCTAAGTGTGATGGGTAAATTGTTAGCGATGGTAGTGATTGTGATTAGTTGTACGAAGTCTGAGTAGTACGTAGAAGATATACCGTCGAATTTTTCGAACGCACTAAGCACGATTGTATAGTTGATTATTGTGTGTAAATAAAGATAATCTTGCCGTATTGTTGTAACTGTAGCTAAGGGCTAAGTGTGGGGTAACCTAGCTTAACTCGACCTTAGCCAAAGTTAATATCCGTTAGCTTAACATTGATTTTGTTTACTTGGGTTGACAGGTAAAATGGCAAGCCGGCAAGAGAAAGGGAAAGGCGCATCAACTTCGGGCGCCAGAAGGAAGTGAATCAGACTGGGCACAGCAGTCCAAGCAGCACCAGCAGTTCCACGCGGCCAACGCCGCCAATACGGAACATGATGGGTGACTGATGAGGTGAAAAAGTGGTACGCAAAGCACAAAGAAAACAAATATTTCCCCGAGGAGCATATAGCACGGGAACCATTGGCACAGGAGTTCCCTAGGATGGTCCACCGGATCGAGGCAGCTGGGCTAAATTTCATATTTGAGGAGCCCAAGGAATGCAATTTTCACCTGGTTCGGGAGTTCTATGCCAATTGGAACCCAACGATCAGAAGTCACACCATCAAGATCAGAGGGCAAATAGTCACCTTGGAGCCCCACCACCTCAATGCCATCATAGGAGCGCGGGACACAGACGCCCACGTGCTCCGACAGCTGAACATTACCCCACCGTATGCAGACATCAGACGCACATTGTGTGGGACCAGATCGACAGCTAGATGGAGCAGACACAAAGAGAGGGGTTACCACTAGACTTTGCCATATTCACAGATGAATAGGGAAGCCCGAATCTGGCTGAAGATAGTCTGCTCATGCCTAATCCCGGGAGTACATATGAAAGATGTAACCCGGGATTGTGTATGCTTGGTGTACACCCTGATGAAAGGGCTGGAGATCAACGTGGGGGCGGTAATTATCTCCGCCATGAAGAGAGCCCGGTTGCACCAGGGGCAAAGGTATGGCTTTGGTGGACTACTCACCTCCTTCCTCAGGGGCCTAGATGTCGAGGAGGAGGCCCTTGATTATATCCCGCAGATGGAGCGGCGGGCCTTAGATGTTACTAAAACTAAGGCTCCCGACACCACCCACGGGCCAGTGCTTACACTTGGCGAGCGACATGCTCGTGATGACTAGTATATGGCTCGGATGTATGGGATGCAGATGCTCCAGCTGAGGATAGGAGGGAGGCCGTGACAGAGGAGGAGCTATGGCAGCTCGAGCTAGACTACCCCTTCGGCGAAAATGCCAGGGCTCTATGCCGAGTGGGGCCAGCATTTGTAGAGCCCACAGATGATGATGTCCCAACAGACGTGGAGACATGTCGGGAGGACTCCGATGTGGAGTCCGATGATGACAACGGGGGCGACTCGGACATGGGAGATGAAGCAGCAACACCCGACGAAGAAGTGGAATACTTTAACTGATCAGGGAGTTCCACCACCCGATTTTGTGCTATTTTAAATTTTTGTGAACCTTGGGGACAGTGTTCGAGCTAAGTGTAGGGTGGGAGTAGTTAGGTGCTGGGCTGGGCTGTTTTGTATGTATGCTCTATTCTGTTGTCGCGTATGTGAAAATTTGTTTGTCCCTGTGAGTTGTGAATTGTTAAGTTGTTTTGTATTTGTAAAATTATGTCAAATTGATGTGTGTTGCTGAATGTTGCTAGCTGATTCTGATTCTGTACATATTTTTGTTATCGAAATGATCGATAAATTTTTTTAAATTGTACATATTTTTTCAATCGAAATGATCGATATTTTCAACATTTTTTTAATTCGTGGGTTTCTCGGCGTTTGTTTTCGGTTCTTTTACCGAGAATGGTTCCATTAAACCGAAGTCATAGTAGTGACCGTTCCCTATGATGGATGGATGAGGACCGTCTTTAGGGAAATGTAGTCGTTAGGAGTAGTTTTTTCAATTATTTTTCAGTTTTTTTTCTTTGGAGGGTTGCATCCCAAAACCTGTAGTTACTGTATGGTTGCGAAATCCTGGTTGCGTGTTGTACATGATATTTAAAATGCAAAGGTGATTCGTATGAAAGCATGCAACTTTGTAAATATGTTGGGATACCTAGGCCATAGAGTTTGATTCAGTGTGATTGAGGCTTAATGTTTGAATTCCTGTAATTAGTTGATTGAAGAGTCTGTGAATACATCTTGAATTGAGCATGTGCAAAAAGTGTGAAGTGAGGTGTTGATATTCCATGCTATTGTGAAGTGTCTAGAACTTGCCTGCTGTGTGTACAAAACTAAATGAAGGAGGTGTATTGTAGGAAAGGATGTAGGCATTTCTTTGTTTTAACCGAGATTTTCTATTTTTCCTTGTCGTACACACCTTGATTGTATACCCTAGTCAGCCCGTTGAGCCTTTAGCCTATTTTTTTCTTTTGTCATAAAGTGAAAACCGAGCTTAATTCCTTCTTTTCATTAGCCGTAAAGTCTATACAAAACTCTTAAGTGCTTAAGAAGAGAAAATCATTTTCCCGAAGTGTCAAAGAGTGAGAATGGTGAAAAGAAAAAGAAAAGCGGAGTGAGAGAAGAAAAGAAAAGGGTGAAGGTGGACTTGCTATAAATAAACGATAATGAAGGTGCATGAATAATCTTTGTTGTTGTGTCAAGTGTGCTTAATATGATGGGCCATACTAAAGAAAAACATCAAGAATGGGATGATGAGAAAAAAAAGAAACAATGTCCATGAGTTGATGGGATGTGTTGAAAAGGCGCTTAAGGACGCTAGTGGCTATTATTGGCTAATCCAATATTTACTAGTTCCGTAGCTTCCATTACAACCCATTAAAGTCCTACGCGATCTTACATCGCACTTCTTTATATTAGTAGAGTAATACACTAAGGGCAAGCTTATGGGTCATGACGTGATGCATGTGAATTCTTTTGGGAGAGAGAGCGAAATTGTGTTTACATGCCCCTGCTTGAATGTTTGTGAGTCATATGAGCAAAAAGGGGAAGATTCTCTTGTGTTGTGAGGGCACATGCTTGATGAAAGATTAATTTTCGTGTCGGATATCTTGATCAGCTGATTTGCATGAGTTTGCCAATATCGAGAGTCGATTCTTAAAGTCTAGGAGGTCTTGATGTATTGAAGGTCATTGCATTGATAAGACCATGCATGTTTTCTTGATGATTTGCTGTATTGAATAATTGGTATGACCGTAGCCTAAATTGTCGAACCAAAGTAGCGAGGTTGTGATGTAATTTGCATGAAGTGTAGGATTGTTGTTCGAGGACGAACAAGGATTTAAGTGTGGGGTAAGTGATCTTGGGCAAATTTATATGCCCAAGTGATACTCAAAAGTACCATTTTAGCCTTGTTTATCTACCAATGTGTATACATTTTCATGTAATTGGTAATAAAATGTGAATTTATACTAACCAACATGATTAGCATTGTTTTGCAGGTAAAATGTAATTTCGGGAAACTAAAATGCATGTTGGAGGATATCGGGGTTGAACTTGGATGCGAGCAAGGAACAAGGCATTGGACAGCATATTTAAAGGGGCTCTACGATGGAGCCGTGTCACGCTGCCATCGCAGAGGCCTTCTGCCTGGATAGGGAAATTTCGCCCAAATTCTAGAGAGGGTCCGCGTCCGGTCCGTGGCACGGTGGCTTGGCTCCGCGTTGCACGCCGTGCCACGTTGGGCCTTAATTCCTGGACCCCCAGTTCCAGTAAGGGTCCATGTCCGTAGCGTGTCACGGAGGCAGTGCTCCGCGATGCACTCCGTGACACGTTGCTCGTTATTCTGGGAAAAATTCCCAGCAGTATAAATAGAACACTTAGGTTCATTTTTCAATATTCTGACTTGGTGGAGCAAGAACGTGGGTTACAGGCAGTTGAGGGACGAAAATATCAGGGTTTTTTCTCTCTTTCTTTCTTCTTTAATTCAATTGCTTGTATGATTAACACTCATTTTAAGATGTTTAATCCACAAATGAGTGGCTAATTCCTCTTCTTGCTGAGGGTATGAACAATTGTGATGAAATGTGATCATTGATTCTTTGGTTTTTCATCTTTTCTTCCATGTTGTTCTATTAATTCTTGTTCTTACTGCATTAATGTGTGGCCTACGTTAATGTACATCTAAAAAGTCCGGTTTCACTCGAGAGAGCAAGAAATTAGAAAGTTGTGAATTAATAGGATATGTTCTTTACTTGGTTTGGGAAAATTGAGTATTGGTTTGCTTTCAGGATAGAAATATACCTGAAAGTCATATTAGTCAAATTAGGAACCGGATTTGTATGGCTAGAACATGAATTGCATTTAATCACAGAAATGTAGGTGGATGGTTCATGATTCTTAAGTGAGCTTAAATAGGAGAGTTTTAATCTCTTGGCAATAGGAGAGGTTACGAGAATAGAGATCAATGTTTCTGCCTAGAAATCCAACAATTTTATAGAGATGATTCCAGGTAGTGTATTTTGAGAGCTATGAAATACATATCGAAGATGAGTAGATAGTAGCTTAAACTCCAGCACTGGTGGCTCTTCTGTAGATGTCTTAGCAGGAGGGTCTTCTTTATTTTTCAAGTCAAAATCCAACTTTAGGTGCATATGAGTAGGTGGTGTTGGGCATATTTTTATGCCCAATTTCCATGTTTTACCCATATATTTTGAGTTCATAATCCTTAATTTATGCTTAAATTCATGCATATGTGTGTTTTATGCTCTAACAAATGAGTGGAGTTGATTTGAGCAGGAAACTAGGTAAAATGGGCTCAAAATGATGTAAGAAATGAAGATTTGAGGATTTGACGGGTTTTATGCTATGGTTGGTGCCTCGCACCAAGTCCCAAACTTTAGAGGAAAACATCTCAGGCTGGTGCTATAGCTGGGGTGGTGCGCCAGGCCCTATCTGGAGCTGAAAGTGCTAGAAATTTGACTAAGTCTACAGCGAGATAGGAGGGACGACCCGCCAGGATCATTCAGGCGCGAAAAATGCTTATTTTAAAGCTAAGTCCTGAGGGGCAGAAGTATCATTTGAAGGCTCATATGTAAATATAAGCCTTAGGTCGTTTGTTATGTATTTTTTGACTTCTTGAAGTAGTTTTGGACTATTTTGAAGTAGTCTTTACTCATTTTTATTTCGTAGTTCATTCATGAAAGCTTGTAAGCCATTTGGAAGGAAGACAAGGCTCTACAATTAGGTTTTCTCTTCTTTAGTTTGTATTTTTGCATGATAATGACTAAGTATTTGTTTTTTCTGCTTGTCTGTGTGTGGATAAACTCATATTCTAGAGTTATGACCATGGTGACTGGTTGATTGTTTGACAAACTAAATAGACTTAGTTTTGATTCTTCTTTTATGATTTTTTGTATTTATTTGTGTTAATTTATTGTTTATGAGATTGATCACCTTGTAAGTAATCCATTGGCTTTCAATATAACTTGGGAAAGGGAATCGAAAGGGTTAAAACTAAACACAAAACGGGAATTCAAAGACCCTTGAACCCATTGGTGATAGGATAGAAGTTGTTGTTGAGGATAGGGATCTAACCTTCAACCTTGTTTAGTTGAAATACAAGTACGCATAATCGTCATTTCATTGTTCTCCATTGGCCATAGGGATTATATGAATTAGGGTTCATGAAATAGTTCTTGGAAGCTAGGGATAGTGGCAAGAAATAGGATAGTAACTTACAACTAACAACAGTAGGAAAAATCATGCTAGTTTAATTACGTCTGGAAAACTCAACCTAAATCCAACAAAGTGACATTGCCCTAGTATTTCATCATTACCGAAATACCATCAAGCTTGCATTTGTTTTAGTTAATTTTTACATTTGAAGCTTTAGTAGTTTAATTTTCCAAACCAATCTTCATTTTACTTGTTTTGTAGATTAGTGAAATCAAAGTACAACCTTATAACGATTAAATTGACAACTCCCTGTGGGTACGATATCTGGACTTAACAATCCTATATTACTTGACGACCACGTGCACTTACGTGCGCTTGGGCGACATCAAGTTTTTGGTGCCGTTGCCAGGGACTTGAATATTGTTTAATCATTTGAAGGTTAGAATTTTGTTTCACTAGTCTGTATTTTACGTTTGTTCTTGTTTTTTCTGAAGTTCACAGGGTTGTTTTTCTCAGTGTATGCCAAGCACGAGAAGTGAAAGATCAACCTTAGCTTCTCTTGATCCTGAAATAGAGAGAACCTTTTGAAGGTAGCCATGGGAAACATCAGGCAAGCAACAGGTGAATAGGAGAGAGTTCTAGTGATGCAGTTTTCTATACTTAATCTGGAAAACGCTTCTAAAGTAATTGTTAAACCGACCATCACTGGGAGCTTTGAGCTGAAGGAAGGGATTGTGTCGTTGGTCCAAAACACATGCCAATTTTAGTGAAAGCTGCACGAGGATCCTCACAGGCATCTGATGATGTTTGTAGAGCTGAGTGAAAACTTCCACTACCAGAACGCGTTAGATGAATATGTCAAGTTGACTCTTTTTCCGTTCTCACTAATTGGAGAGGCCAAGGAGTGGCTTCAAAATGAGCCTGCAGGACCCATCATCACTTGGGAGATCCTCCCATCAACTGGTTTTTCTCTTCAAGAAGAACTAAAGAACTAAGGGGAAAGATCTCCAAATTCGTACAGAAAGATGGAGAAACACTAGCTCAAGCATGGGAATGTTACAAGGGTTACTGGAGAGATTCTCCACACCACATGCAACCTAAGGAGATAATTGGGCAGTACTTCATTGAGGGTTTGAAACTTGAACCTAAAAAATACTCCTTGATGCTACCGCACAAGGACATATTCTATCAAAATGTTATGATGAAATTAAGGCTGCCTTGTAACTTAAGTCTACGGGAGGTCAAGATTATCAAGACTTAGATAGAGGATTTGCGGCAGAAAAGGTGCCAAAATACTTAAGGTGGATGGTGTAGCGGCAATCAGGTCAGACATTATCTAGTTTGTGAATGAGATCAGTAAGTTAGTTACTACACACCAACATGAGGCCAAGTGCAGTAGGTACAACAGGTACAAATCCCACCACCATCATGTGAGGCATATGGATAAGGCCACGCCTATTCAGGTTATCCTCTTAATCCTGAGTCTATATATTTTGTGAGACAACGTTGTGGTGGAGGTTTTGCAGGTAGTGGCTATAATCATAGGCACCGGAATGGAGAAAATCCCCTATAGGGAGGGAATCAAAACTTCCAAAGTCCCCAAAACAATAATCAAAGGCCATAGGGCCAACAACAGAATAGTTTTCTTGAGGAGACAATGAAGTATTGGATGGTACAGTAGATGCAAGTGGTAAATGAAACGCAAAAATCCTTGCGTAGTAGTAAGGAATTAGGTAATACCGAAAGAGCCCCAAGGATAATATAAATGTTATTTCCTTGTGCAGTAGTAAGGAGTTGGGCGAAGTGATGCCTAGAGAGGAAAAGACTGATGAGGAGTAGACTATGATGAGTAGACAGAAAGTGGGTGAGCCATGTCAATAAAAAAGGAAAATTGTAGTAGCTAGACCACCTCCCCAATTTCCTTAAAGATTTAGAAGCAGAAAGAGGACATAGCTTGTCAGAGATTCCTTTAAATTCTAAAACATGGTCATATTAACTTACCTTTGGTGGAGATTTTGCAGGAGGTTCCGAAATATGCAAAATATTTGAAAGATATTATGGCAAATAAGAAGAGGCTAACGGAGTTTGAAACTGTAGCATTGACAGAGGAATGTAGTTCACTGGTGCAGAATAAAATTCCTAAAAAGTTGAAGTACCCAGAGAGTTTAATAATTCCAGTGACCATCAAAAGAAGAGAAGTTAGGTCAGCCTTGTGTTATTAGGCGCTAGCATCAATTTGATGCCTGCATTCTTGTTCAGAATATTGGGTCTAGGTGAACCAATACCCACTATAGCGACCTTACAGCTGGCAGATAGGTCCATTGTTCACCCAGAAGGGATCATTAAATATGACTTGATAAAGGTAGGGCCTTTCATCCTGCCTGTGGAATTTATAATCTTGGATTATGAAACAGATGCAGCAGTTCCCCTCATTTTGGAGAGAGGATTCCTAGCCACCATAGATGTTGTAATAAAGGTGAAATCAAGTAAGGTGACCATGAAAGTGGATGGTTAAGAAGCAGTTTTTGATGTGTTTAAAGCAGCAAAATTGCCACCCCATCAAAAGGAAATGAAGGCCATTATGGTAATTAAATCGGAATTGTCCCATACAAACTTAGAGCAATATCTATCAAAGGATGATCCACTAGGTAGAGTGTTGGTATATGAGGAAGAACGAATGAAGGGGTCAGAGACAACAAAATGTTTAGAAGAACTAGATTTCACCAGTTCATACGTCCAGAGAGATAATCCTGCAGAGACACTTGACAAATCTCTAAATTGGGAGAAATAGAAGCCCTCTATTGAGAAGGCACCAGTTCTTAAATTAAAACCCCTCCGCACTCATTTGATATATGCATACTTAGGCAGTGATAACAAACTACCTATGATAATATCTAATTTGTTGAATGATGAACAATTAGCATGTTGCTGGAAGTACTAAGGTGGTGTATAATAGCACTGGGGTGAACAATATCTTACATAAAAGGAATAATCAGATTCTTTTTCTTGCATAAGATACTGCTTGAAGAAGGAGCCATACCCAGTGTTGAATATCAGCGAAGACTAAACCCAATCATGAAAGAGGTGGTCAAGGAGGAGATTATAAAGTGGCTAGATGTAGGCATCATCTATCCAGTTTTGAAAAGTCATTGGTTGAGCCCAGTTTAGTGGGTTCCGAAAAAGGGGGGTGACTCTGGTGCGTAATGAAAAGGATGAATTGATCCCCCGAACAAACAGTTACAGGATGGAGAATTTGTATTGACTACCAAAAGCTAATTGCGGCCACCAGGAAGGATCATTTTCCCTTGCCTTTCTTAGATCAAATGCTAGACAGGTTAGTTGGGCAAGATTACTACTATTTCTTGGATGGGGATTCAGGCTATAATAAGATTATGATCGCATAAGAAAATTAGGAGAAGATGACTTTCACTTGTCCGTTCGACACCTTTGCATTCTGAAGGATTCCGTTTGGAATATGTAATGCTCCAGGAACATTCCAGAGATATATGCTAGCTATATTTAAAAACATGGTGGAGAAATATGTGGAGGTGTTCATGGATAGTTTCTCAGTCTATGAAAGTGACTTCGATAATTGCTTAAATCATTTGGATGTCGTACTAGCCAGATATGAAGGGGCTAATCTGTACTGAATTGGTAGATATGCCATTTGATGGTACGTGAAGGGATAGTCTTGGGCCATAAAATTTCAAAGGCTGGTATTGAGGTTGACAGAGCAAAAGTTGAAGCAATCGAAAATCTACCACCCCCGATCTTGGTGAAAGGAGTGCGCAGTTTCTTTCGACGTGCAGGGTCCTATAGCAAGTTCATCAAAGCTTTTTCAAAAATTGCAACCCCATGTGCCAGCTCTTACTGAAAGTTGTGAAGTTTTAGTTCAAATGGGACTGTGTGTAGTCTTTCAACACATTTAAGGTTAAGTTGGCAACAACTCCAATTATTATTGCCCAAGATAGGTCATTACCATTCATTGTGATATGCAATACCAGTGACTATGCGATAGCAGCTATCTCAGGACAAAATAGGAGGAAAAGGTTTCAACCCATTTACTACGCAAGCATGTTTTTAGATGCAACTCAAAAAATTACACGGTGACCGAGAAGGAGTTATTAGCTATGGTGTATGCATTTGACAAGTTTTGAGCGTACTTAGTAGGGACAAAGGTAATAGTTTATACTGATCATGCCGCAATCAGGTATCTATTTGCAAAGAAGGATGCCAAGCCCCAGACTCATTCAATGGATTTTATTATTGCAGAAATTCAACATTGAGATCAAAGACAAGAAGGGCGCAGTACATCAAGTGGCAGATCACCTATTGAGGTTGGACGACAGGGAGCATATTGACTATGAGACTAACATATTGGAGACCTTCCCTGATGAGCAGTTAGGCAAGAGTTACCAGGGTATGCAGATAGGGTAAATTTCTTGGTTAGTGGGGTGTACCCACTTGGTGTAAACTCAGATAAGAAGAGATGATTACTGCATGATAGCCGATTCTACATATAGGATGAACCTTTCTTGTACAAGATAGGTCCTAATCAATTGATTAGAAGATTTTTCTTGAGGGAGAGGTGACTCAAGCTATGGAAAACTGCCACTCTTCACCATATGGTGGACATCATAGTGGATATAGGACTGCAGCAAAAGTCCTGTAGGATGGGTTAGATTGGCCTACTCTGTTCAAAGATGCATATTTGTTTGTGAAGTCTTGTGATAATTTCCAGAGAACAGGGAACATTTCGAAAAGGCAGGAGATGCTGATAACGCTCAAACCACACCTCTTATTGAAGTGACAAGCAGACGTTGTCAATTAAGAACCCAACTAGAGGTTGGGGTTGATCCCACAACGAATAGGGAGACTGGATTATAGCTGATAATTGAACTTGTAAGGTAGTTACTTGAAAATAGGGGGATTCTAAAGAAAATCAATAATAAAAAAATACTAATATTCGGAAGTTGAGTCAATATCAAAGGATAACTAGGGTTTATGTTCCCCATAGGTTCATAACTACTTTTAGTATATATTCGTGATTATTAACTATACTTAGTTATAGAACTGATAACTTAGGTTCATTCAAACGACCGACCAGTTCCTATTGAATGACTATACTCAATCACTCGACCAAGTCTCATGAGCGATTTCAAAACTATATGTTATCACTAAGTTCCAGATTTAACTATCCTGCGACCACAACTCAAGTTAATATAATGATCATTAAAATCAAGGCACTATTGTTCTCTTTTCCTAATCTCTACCTCTTCGACCAAAGCAAGTAAAGAATTTGAGCATGTCCTAATGTTGCGCACCGTTAAGAAATGTTTAAGCATGAAGAGAATACAATATAAATGTTTATATTGGTTTTAAGATCACTTTTTGTAACCCTAGCTTGTTAATCCACATGGTTCCCACAACCCTAGCTATGGAGGTTTTAGCCTCTCATAGTTGTAAGGTTGTGAATTGCATTCATGATTAAAGACATAAACAATACTTACAGGTATGGACGAGAAAAAAACTTCCTTTAATTACTCCACAAAATCTTGAAAAATAAGTAGTAAGAACAAGAAGAATTCAAGAATAGGTTGATCACAAGTTAAGACCAACTCAATCCTCTCCTTCTCAAGGTTTCTACTCTCTAAAACTATTAAAATTGACGTCCCCTAGAAAAATAAAACCTAAAACATATTTATACAGACACAAGAATCCTTTTCCTAAGCCAACAGGGTGATTTTCCATATCTGTCACCGCCAGTGCCACGACTCGACCTACAATCCGTAGCATGCTCCTACGATTTGTAGCTTCCTCTCGGACAATCTTAGCTGGCTAAATTCTGGATAAGTGTTGGATCTGGGTATGACTCGTACCATCTACTCCTTACTCGTACTAAGCTCTTGTACTTTGAATCAGAATTTTGAAGTTTTTCTGAAGTTTATCACAACCAGAATGGTACAACTCGTACCTTCTTCTTACGGGTCGTACTTGTTTCTCGTAGTAGGAGTCAGACTCAGATGCAATTCTTTTGGATTTCATCACGACTCATACAAGCCTGCTACTAATCATATTGGGACTCGTGAGTTACATCTGCTCAACCTTAACTTTCAGCAACTTCTCACGGCCGCCAGTACGTCTCATAGGTCCTTCCTGCGATCTGTACTATGGTCTGCAACTTTTGCCCATTTTGCACTTTTTAAAGCTATCTTTTGCAAACATCAGTTCCAACACATGTTTATCTTGTAACAAAAGGAAAAGTACCTCATATCCATATAAATACACCTAATTCATCTTATTTTCTTAGTTTTGAGTGTCGAATATGCTGTAAACCCACAACACATCAGATGCCTCAGTGAGGCATTGTGGAAGTACAGGTGTTTTATTGGAGAAGAATTGACTTCATAAGGCCCTTCATCCCTTCAAATGGGAACAAGTATATCTTGGTGACAGTTGATTATGTATCAAAGGGGGTAGAAGCTATAGCACTGCCTAAAATTGATACCAAGGTTGTAACTCGTTTCTTGAAAAAGAACATATTCACCTGCATTGGCATACCCAGGGCCATCATCAGTGATAAAGGTACACACTTCTGCAACCAAATGTTCAATAATTTGTTCGCTAAATACAATGTGAAACACAAGGTAGCCACTGCTTATCATCTGCAGACCAGTGGACATGTGGAGGTATCAAATCTAGAAATCAAAAGAATTCTTGATAAGACCATGAGCACAAATAGAAGTATTGGTCAAGTAAGTTGGATGTTGAATTGTGGGCTTACCGAAAAACTTTCAAAACTCCTATTTGCACCTCACCATATAGATTAGTTTTCGGGAAAGCATGTCACTTACCAGTTGAGATGGAGCATAGAGCATATTGCACCACATAGATGTTGAATATGGATTTGGATGCTACTGGAGGAAAATGGATGCTAAAACAACATGAGCTGGATGAATTCAAGTTCAGTGCTTATGAAAATGCCAAAATATACAAAGAAAGGACTAAGAGAGCACATGACAAATGCATTCAACCTCGTGAGTTTCAGGCAGGGCAATTGGTGTTACTATACAATTCAAGGTTGAAGCTGTTTGGGGGAAACCTGAGATCAAAGTTGTTGGGACCATTTGAAATAGTAAGTGTGAATAGAAAATGGTGTAGTGGAGTTGAAACCCTTTGGGTCTAACAGAACCTTCTTGGTTAATGGCTAAAGGGTGAAGCATTACTATGAGGGCAATTGGGACAGAGAAAAGACTTCAATTTTATTGCAAAAAGATTAAAGGGTCTTGCATCATGTCGCGACATTAAATCAAGTGCTGGTTGGGCATGTAAGAATATAACTATATTATTTGTATATATAGTTTCACTGTTGATGTTTATTTTGTAGAAAGGGGAATTCTAACTACCCGAAATCAAAAGCTAAGGAGCATGGTCTTGAGCCTAAGTGCGGGGTCATGTGAACTGTGAACCCAAAAGACATGCTGATAGCTAGGCCTTACAGGGCTTAGGGAGTGTTTTCTCACTCTACTCTGGTCTCTAATTTTAGTTTCTTTAAGGACAGAGCAAAGCTTTAAGTGTGGGGTGAGGGTATGTCTTCCTAGTTTTGAGGTTAAGGGTGAGTACACCATCATATTTTGTTTGAAAAATTTTATAAACTTTGCATATCTCATCCACCCTTCAATTTTTATGATGTCCTCGATTCTTTTTCAAAGGGGAGCCCTTTGAACTGGGTAATTATTTATTTTGTTTTATTTGAGTCATTGTAGTCGTAGAGTAATGACGTTTCCCTATGATAGATGGATGACGACCGTCTCAAAGAAAGTTTCATCACATTTTTTAAAATTTTTAGGATTGAGTCATAGGTCATCCATTTGTATGCTTGTTGATATTCTGCTTAGCCTCTATGCTAGATTAAATAGATTGGTCATATTAATTGCATGAGTCAGAATCCAGGAGAGATGCACATATCTCTCTAATTTGACTCAACATATCGTTAGGGCTTAATTATGAATTTAACTTGTAATTCAATATGATTTTGTGAATGTGTAGCTACAGAAACTGATTAGATTCTTGTTTCCATGAGAGATAAGCTGAATTGTTTTTTATGTATATATTGTAGCATCTAGAACTCGCTTTAGTGTATGTATGATAACTAGTTAGTAGAAAGTTGAGAGATGATCAAAGCATTTCTTTGAAAAAGCCATGTTTTTCCACATTTATTTTACCTTCCTATATATGCTCCCTAGTTAACCCCTTTGAGCCTAAAAGCCTTATTCTTTCTTAGCCTCAATAATAGCTCAATCCCTCTTTTTGTGAGACCTCAGACTTATTGATCAGACTTGAATGTTAATCTCCACAGTAGTATAATGTTAAGGGGAAAAAGTTGTGGTAAGAAAAGAAAAGTGAGAAGAAGAGGTGCCGATAAAAAATTGTGTTGTCTACTTGCTTCTAGGAAATTGAAAAAGAGAGCTTTAATTGAAAAATCTTTGGTTATTCTATGATTAGAAAACTAGCAGGCAAGTAATGAAAAAAAACAGGGCATGAAAAGAAAAGACAAGGGTGAGTAGAGGAAAAGTGAACAAGAAAGGAAAGAGGTGGTGGACAAGAAAAGTGAAATATATCTTAAAAGTGCTTAGAGTGGTAGTCACTATAAAATGAAATATCAATCCTACCTGACCCTTAACCGACATTACAACCAAGAAAGTCCCTATGATCTTAATCTCTTGAAGCAATTAGGTAGTCTTAACGTACATGAAGGGAAAGACTATGGTATGTTGCATATGTACATTACATCATTTGTGAGTGTGAGTATGACTTACTTATTGTGTTCCATGTCTTATATTGATGAATTTGAGAGAGGAACATCACTAAAAGTGAAGAGCACAAGAGGTCTAATTTAGTGTACTATTTTTTGCATGTGCCACACTTAATCATGTTGGCCCTTTGTGTTGAAAAGATGAGTCATTTATAGAGGTTGTGTGTTCTTGATTGTGAAATCTTTCTACGTACTTTGTTGAGAATTGTGTATGATGATAAACCACATTATGTTTGCTTCATGCTAGTTGGTTGATTATGAGTTGATAAAGGTGTCAAGTGTGATGGTGAAACATGATTTTAGCTATGTTTTTTGTTCAAGGACTAATAATGGCTTAAGTGTGGGGTGGTGATATTAGGTATATTTTTATGCCCATTTGCCATGTTTTTACCCATATTTGATTATGTTTTGAGTTTACAATCCTTAATTTATTCTTAAATTCATGTATGTGTGTGTTTTATGCACTACAAACAATTTGAGTAGATTTGAGCAGGAAACTAGGTAAAACGGGCTCAAAATGATCCAAGAAATGAAGATTTGAGGATTTGAAGGGTTTGTTGCTATGGCTGGTGCCCACACCAAGTCCCAAACTTCAGAGAAAAAAATCTCAGGCTGGTGCTATGGTTGGGATGGCGCGCCAGGCCCTATCTGATGCTGAAATTGCTTGAAATTTGATTAAGTCTGTGGTGAGATAGGAGGGGCAGCACGTCATGGTCATTTCGGGGCAGAAGCGTCGTTTGAAGGGTCATCTATAAATACAAGTCTTAGGTCATTTGTAACATAGTTTTTGACTTCTTGGAGTAGTTTTGGATTGCTTTGAAGTAGTCTTTACTCATTTTTATTTCGTAGTTTATTCATGAAAGCTTGTAAGCCGTTTGGAAGGATGACAAGCTTCTACAACTAGGTTTTCTCTTCTTTTCTTTGTATTTTTGCATGATCATGACTAAGTATTTATTTTTCCGCTTGTCTATGAATGAATAAACTCATATTCTAGGGTTGTGGCCATGGTGAATGGTTGATTGTTTTACATACTAAACAAACTTAGTTTTGATTCTTCTTTTACGGTTGTTTGTATTTATTTGTATTAGTTTATTATTTATGATATTGATCACCTTGAGAGTAATCTGTTGTCTTTTGAATGAACTTGGAAAAAGGTATCAAAAGGGTTAAAAATAAATACAGAACGAGAATTCAAAGACCCTTGAACCCATTAGTGATAGGATATAAGTTGTTGTTGACGATATGGATATACCCTTCAACCTCATTTAGTTGAAATAAGAGCATACATAATCGTCATTTCATTGTTCTCCAGCGAACAGAGGGATATAAGCATTAAGGTTCATGAAATAGTTCTTGGATGCTAGGGATAGTGGCAAGAAATGGGATAGTAACTTGCGACTAACAACCGTAAGAAGAATCATACCAATTTAATTACGTTTAGAAAACTCAACCTAAAAACAACTAAGTGCCATTGCCCTAGTCTGTCATCATTATCGAAATATAATCAAGCTTGCATTCATTTTAGTTAAGTTTCACATTTGAAGTTTTTGTAGTTTCATTTTCCAAATCAATCTTCATTTTACTTATTTTGTAGATTAGTGAAATCAAACTACAACCTTATAACTATTGAATTGACAAGTCCATGTGGGTACAATATATGGACTTAACAATCCTATGTTACTTGACGACCACAAGTGCTTGCATGCGCTTGGGCGACATCAGTAGGTACCCTTCCCACGATAGCATTCACTGTCACATCAAACCCAACGTTTTTCTGTTCAGTAGATTTCATTGGTGCTGATGTCAGGGCTTCAGTTGTACAACCCTCTTCTATCAAATCCATAACTGCTTCATCAATGACATCGATCGTAGATATGACACCTAAATTATTCTGTTGTCTCATGATCCTACAGACATTGTATACTACCTCCTCATTATTTAGCCTAAATTTCATCTCTCCACTCTCCATGTCTACTAGTGCTCTTCCTATGGCTTGAAATAGGCGACCCAGAATAATGGGTACTTCAAAATCAACATCAAAATATAATATGACAATGACTATGGTAAAGATGAATCTCTCCACTCTAACTATAACATCAATCAGTATGCCCTATAACCTTTTTACTGTTCGATTTGCCATTAGTAGCCGCATTGTAGTCGATTTGGGGGCTCCCCAGCCCACTTGCTCGTACAATGCCAGAGGCATAAAATTTATGCTTGCTCCCAGATCACATAATGCATTAGAAAAATTTAAGGCTCCAATAGTACAAGGGATTGTAAAAGCTCCAGGGTCTTCCTTTTTCTACACTAAGGAGTATGATACTATTGCACTGCAGTGATGAATGTTATCCTCAGGATAAAGCTTATTGTTCTATTTTGTTCACCAGATCCTTTATGAACTTTGCGTATCTTGGAATTTGTTCCAGTGCTTCCACCAAAGGGATTTGGTCCAGTTCTTCCTTACCTTTTTTCCTTTATAGCCTCTATTTCATTCTCTTTCATTTATGATCCCCTATATATTATGTTCTTTTCCACTGCCCAGTATAATAACACTTTTTCCACTGCTTCCTCTATGGTGTGCATCCCAGGGCTAGATAATGACCTTGCGTCATGGACTTCCTTGCATAGTTCCACCGGTGTATCGCGAGTCTCATTGCTTTGACATGGTGGCGCATCGCGACCTTTAATTTGGGGATAAGATGGTGCATTGTGCCTTTCTCTTCATTCTGCTAAGTCCAGAATGTTTTCTTCTTCATTAGAATCCGTTATAGGTATCTACCATTGAATGGTGGTCTTCCCATTTCTCATTGTTATAGTCATGCACCGATTGTTGTTATAGTAAGCTTTGAAATACCCTACTTGATAGTTAGAAAAATTAGGCTCCTCCTCATAATTGGGGAAATAGTCATCATACCTAGGTGTCTTTTCTTATGTGTTAATAATTTGTACCTTCTATGCATTTATCATGGTCAAGTGCTAGGTGACTAGTTCCATTTGAGAATTTATAAGGGCTATGTATTAATCACATTCTATCACTCTCCTTTGCAATTCTACTATTATTCCCCTTGAGTGGTTCACAACTACAATTTCAAACTCAATGATGTTCCAGGCCCTGTTGGTCTTTGCAAACATGTCTATCTCACTGGCCACTTTGAAAAATGTAAGCCATAATTGAGCCTTCTGCCATATTATCAGCAATCAACTTATTTGTAGAGTTGAGTGACCTATAGAATATTTCCATAAGTATTTTGTCTAGAAGCTTATGGTTTGGACACTGCTTTAGTTTTTCCTTCAAACTGAGCCAAGTCCCATGCAGACCTTCCTCCCCCATTTGTCTGAAATTGTGTATCTCATCCCTTAGTTGAATCATCCGTGACAGTGAAAAGAACCTCTCTAAGAAATATTCAATCAACTTTGGCTAGGTTGTGATGGACTCATCCGGAAGCTCATTTAACCATACTGTTGCTTCCCCTATTAGTGAGAACAGAAACAACTTGAGCTTGATTGTCTCCTGTGTCACCCCTGGGAGTCTATAAGAATTGCATTTCTAGTGAATTTGATTAAATGGGGATTGAGATTCTCTCCACTCAATTCTTTGAATATCCCCTTTATGCTCAGCATAGTGTTGGTAATTTCATATTTACCATTTGCTGGCAGAGGGGGTGGAACTATCGCTCTGATGAAGACAACCTCATATAGATCAATGTGCTTTATGTAGAGATCATCTTTACTAGCCTGCCGAGTTTGTTGAGCCTGTTCATCCCTTTATAGGGCTTCGACTTACTGTTCTTCCATTCGGTCCTTTATAGGGATTCGACTTACTGTTCTTCCATTATTCCTTCCCAAATGGGAATGTTGAACTGTCTGGTGTGTTCTGCCATGTCCTATGAGGATTCAAGAACAAACAAAAACGTAATTCATAAAAAAAAGGACAACAAGAAAAATTTAAACACCAATTAAGTATTTCAAGATCCTATTCCCCGGCACAGCGTCAAAATTTGATCACGCCCAAATTATATACATTGCAATTAAGTTTAAAGAGTCCTCTGTCAAATATAGTAATCCAGCTAGGTTAGAGTCGATCCCATAGGGAATAGAGAAGAAATAAAATTTTAATGATGAGTAAATCAATCGATAATAAATATATTGGAAGGGATTACAAATAAAAAGAAAAAAGTAATTCTACGCTACGATTTAGTTGTTATCAAATTAATGATACAAAACTAGGATTCTGTTCTTCATGATTTCATAAAGTGGTAGGCTTATTTTATTATTAATCTATCCTGGTGAATTTTGTGTAAGACTGAAAATTAAGTTCATCTAATGTCTGTCAAGCTACATAGATGAATTTCACCTAAATCCTCTCGGACTTTAGGTGTGTATATTTTGATCTCGCCATAAGTCATTGATTAATTATCCTCAGTTAGAGCTCAAGTTAATTAGATGAGGGTTGGTAGACTCAAATTTCCATTGTTATTCTCCTCCTAACATCAATCTCTTTGGTCAAGCAAGTTCAAGATACAGGCACGTTTCAGCATTTGCAATTGTTAAAACTCATTAAAACAAAAAGAATAACAGTCCATTCAATTCAACATTCAAGAATCACTATTTTATTTTACCTACTTTAGTTAATCCATCATGGTTTCCACAACCCTAGCTCAAGAGATTTAGCTGCTCGTGTTTGAAGACACAATAATATATGATTTATAAGAAGTCATGATGAAATACATATAATAATATAAACTTGTTTGACAAATCTCGAAAGCTAATTAGAATCACAAGAACTTGATGTTTTCTTCATCAATGATACTTAACAAAAGCCTTCCACAACATTGAATAATTTTCTAACAAGATTCGATTCTAATTGGTGACTAAATTTTTTTCGAAAAAACATACTAAGAAGGGGTATATATAGTAGTAGAATAAGTCTGCATTGTTCCTTTTTGGACTGGGATTGGATTTTCTAGCTTCTGTTCCTACTTGCACTGGGATTGGACTTTTGCAGATTCTGAGTTGGCCATACTTGGGCCGCGCTGCACCAATTCCTGTGCCAATATAGCTTTGCATCGCACCTATTGGTGCATGGTTCTGCCTGCGCATCGCATAGGTCCTTGCACGGATGTTCTTGCATGTTGCCATCTTTTATTATACTGTGGGACTTGCCCCTTTTGAGTTTGTATTGGAAACTCTTGCTCTTTTAAGCCTCAAATAAGTATAAATCCATCACTTTAATCCCTGTAGATATCTAATCATGTGTGTTTATCTCTTTTTTACAAATATCATATAAAACCTAAAGAAAACACACACATTTTGTTCTCAAAACATTGCTAAGTATGGGCAAAATATAGCAAATAAGTGCGTAAAAACGTCCAACATCAGAAGGCCCTTCTTGAAGTCCTACATACCTAAAGAAGAAGACCCCTTTAACGAAAGCTTAAGTTCTGACCTTTGAGGAAGAAACCTAATTTTTTGCTTGGGAGAGTTCCTGAACTTCATACGTTGTTCTTGAGGATTTAGGAGAGAATGAGGGGGAATGATTGACTAATCCCCTAAATCCCCTACCAATTTACCCCAAAATGACGTAGTTTAGAAATTAAAATAGCAAACTAGGGAAGTTGTTTGAAAAACTACCCGTCCAGTCTTAATGGGTCACACAAAGAGTCGTTGGTTGTCACCACGACTCGTTGGGACTAGTTGTTGGTTCTGGGTTAAAATCTCTAGTTTCTGAACTTCTTACAATGGATAGATAAGATGACTTATTAATGGACATAACAAATCGTTATGTTGCTCATTAAATCTGGAGGGAAAAATCTACTGGGCAACCAACGATTGAACTAACAGGTTGTTGGTTTTGACAATGAATCATCTGACGAGTCGTTTATGGTAACTTTCCTGGTTTTCTGTTGGTTCTCAATTCAAGTCTGGTTTGGTCATAGAGAATTTTGGGGTACAGTGTTGTTCAAACATAGCTAAAAACTCCGGGGATCTCAAATATGCTTGAAGAGCCTCCCATAGATAGGTAAAACCCATTTAGGTTTATTGTTATTCTTTCAAGTATCCCCAAACCAGTCAGACATTCAGGGATTATCCTTCCTCTCGTGGATCGTGAAAATTATTTGGTTGTATTATGAAAATCAAGTACATGATATCGACAAAATAAGTGGATAACATTAGATGATATATTATGATTAGTTAATGTAAAACTTTACTAACTAATAATTAAGTTTTATACCTTAAATTAATTAAACTTGTCTTTGATTGAGATTTCAATTAAAAAGATGTTAGGCGGCTTCGTCATGTGCCTAAGAAGCTCATGTACCTAAGAAGCCAAGGCAATCTCGGTTGAAGCCAATTTAACATTTTTTTGTTTAATCTTATTTATGAAAATAACATCCCATAAATGGGGAGCATAAGCAAGTTTAGTGGTAGAAACCTCTATAATCAATGGTAACCTTGAAGTTGTCTGGGGTAGCAGAAAACCCATATTAGGTTCCCTAAAATGATCTAGTATATGAAGGAGGAATGGTAGCAAAGATCAATCCATCTCAATCTACACAAGGAATTGCCTTGGGCATGCGACTTAAAAAGATAGAAAGATTGTTCGTTCAAAGAAATCTCTTTTAGAGCCTGCTACTTGCCAGGCCCCCTCTCCTTACAGATGATGATTTGGTAATTTACCAACTCATTAGGCTCTAAAACATGAGTTTTTATTTCGTTCTTGAGTTGATTATTTGGATTTTATGCCCTTTTTTCTTTCGTTCTGTGCAGATGTCTAAAGTGAATTAAAGAGCAAAAATGAAGCAAAAAGAAGGGAGTGAGAGTAAATCGGTGAATCACAGATGAAAACAGGTGAGACACCCGCTAAAGGCTGAATATCACTGCCTTAGAGAATTAATGCCACCGGCGGTTCGCGACTTGCAAGTGGTGAGTCTGGGAATAGTACAATTGCTAATCCTAATCAAGTTAGGTTGAGCGAAATTGTGACTAGAGGTTTGACAAACTCTAGTGAGAGCTAGTCAATAGGCTGAGAAGTTGAGATTACCCACTTCTCGAGATTATTTACACTTATTGAACTTATAAGATGATCTGGCATGTCCCGATCTAGTTAGTATTTCATCTACACCACACTTCTAGTCTTTCACACCCTTGTTGACAACATAGTTGATCTTGCTATTTTATTTCACTAAATCAACCAATACAATTCTATGAAAATTTTAACTCCCCCAATTTTATTTGTTTTTATATTGAATCTATGTGGTGCAAGCTAACATCAATTTCTCAATTGCCACTTGATATTATCATTCCCTAGTCCTCATGTGATTCGGCCCCAGCACACATCGGGTTACTTGTTTTGATACTTCGGCTATGTATATTCTTAGAATTAAGGATATATTTTGGATGTTATCAAAAAATGGAGACGTTGCCGAGGACTAGCATTTGATAATCTTGTGTTAATTGTTAAGTTGAATTAGTTCCACACCATAGTGGTCACTACTAATCAAATCGTGTGTGGCTCATGAGCAATTTCAGAGGATAGTCACGAAACCAGAAGGAGTACCTTGTGTGTAGACCTTGATAGTAGACAAAATATGGCGTAGAGAAGGGAAGAAAGACGCAATGTTGTTAGTCATGATGAAGCTGATGGAGTTGTCGAAGAAGTATATGAAGGGTTTCCATGCTAGATGTAAGCAAGCCAGCCATGACTATGATTATGTCTATTATGGAAACCAAGGTTAGAATAATGCACGGTCAGTCGATACTAGTAGTCAAGGGAGCAATGAGTCAATCCCACCTCATATAGAGAGTACTCTAGAAGTGGTGCTTGAAAAGGTTCTTGTGACTGAAGAGGGAGTTCAAGATTTACGAAGTGAACTCTTGGATCTAACAACCACTATAAAAAGTCATGATGTCATTATCCAACAATTGGAAGAGCAGATGAACAAGTTAGCATTTCAGATGGCTACACAAACAATCGAGAACAGTACGGCTCCAATGCAGGATATTGAAGAGAATGATATATTCGAGTGGGAAATTGAGAAAGAGGTTGTTGGAGAACTTATAGACGATGTTTTCTTGAAAGGTGAAGAACTTGAGGAAGATCACCATGTGCGTAAGGAGATAAGAAATTATCCTTTCCCACCAATAAAGCTGGACCTTGATTTTAAGAATCATACAACCCCTCCGTCACAGCCTTCTATTGTGTCCCCACCAAAGCTAAAGCTCAAACCCTTGACCACTCACCTCTAATATGCATAGCTGGGAGAGAATGAAATCCTCCCAGTTATCATTTTAGCAAAACTTACTTCGTTGTAGGTAGATAAACTCATTGAAGTGTTGAAAAGGCATATTCGAGCCATAGGATAGTCAATAGCTTATATCATTGGAATCCCTCCGGGGACTTGCACCTACAAGATCAATCTTCAAGAAAATTGCATCCCGTCAGTTAAACATCAAAGAAGGTTGAATCCACCTATGCAAGAGGTGGTCAAGAAAGAGATTATTAAATGGCTAGATGCAGGGGTAGTGTTCCCATTGCAGATAGCAGTTGGGTTATCCCAGTGCAGTGTGTGCCCAAAAAAGGGGCATTATTGTTATTCCAAATGAAAAGAGTGAATTGATAGCTACTCGTCGAGTCACAGGATGGAGAGTTTGTATGGATTATCGTATGTTAAACTCCTGGACAAAGAAGAATCATTTTCCAATGCTATTCGTTGACCATATGTTGGACCATCTAACTTGTAAAGAGTACTATTGTTTCTTGGATGGATACTTGAGATACAATAAAATCACAATCATACCTGAGGATCAAGAGAAAACCACATTTACATGCCCCTATGGTACGTTTCCATTAAAGCAGATGCCTCTTGGTCTTTGTAATGCCCCGGCCACATTAGAGAGATGCATAATGTCCATATTTTCTGACATAGTGGAAGATACGATGAAAGCCTTTATGGATAACTTCTCAGTTGTGGGGAACTCTTTTGATGACTGCTTGACACATTTAGGTGATGTATTAAAGAGATGTATGGAGACAAATTTGGTCCTGAATTTGGAAAAGTGCCACTTTATGGTCAAAGAAGGGATTGTATTGGGACACAAAATTTCTGAAAAAGGGATTGTAGTGGATCAAGCCAAAGTGAATGACATTGCTCAGCTACCTCCATCAGGTACCGTAAAGGGTGTTAGGAGTTTCCTCAGGCATGGGGTTTTTTACCGCTATTTCATTAAAGATTTCTCCAAGATAACTCATCCCCTATTCCTACTGTTGGAGAAAGAGGCTAAGTTCAATTTTGGTGAGGATTGTTTGAGGGCTTTTGTGGAGTTGAAGGATAGATTAATTTCTTCTCCAATCATTGTAGCACCTAATTGGTCAATACCCTTCGAGCTCATGTGCCCTGCAAGTGGGGTAGAATTAGGAGCGGTCCTTGGTCAAATACAAGGCAAGATCATCCACCCAATTTACTATGCTAGCAAAGCTCTGAACAATGCACAAACAGACTACACATTAACGAACATGAGCTCTTAGCTGTTGTGTTTGCATTTGAAAAATTTTGGACGTACTTGCTAGGATCCAAAGTGGTGGTGCACATGGACCATGCAACACTCAGGTACTTAATGGACAAAAAGGATGCTAAACAAAGATTGATTAGGTGGGTGTTGCTGTTGCAGGAATTTGACTTTGAAGTGAAAGACCATAGGGGATGTGAGAATCAAGTGGCCGACCACCTGTAGTGCCTAGAAACTAATGGGCAGCCAGGAACACAAGAGGAGATCAATGATGTCTTTTCGGATGAACGAATCTTAGCTGCAACCCGTGACCTGACATCGTGGTTTGATGATTTTTCTAATTACTTGGCCAGCGACATTATACCGGAAGGGTTGAATTGTCAGCGAAAGAAGAAATTCATGCATGATGTCCAGAAATTCTTTTGGGATAAACCTTACCTCTTTCAAATTTGTGTAGATGGGCTAATAAGGAGGTGTGCTCCTGAAGTGGAAATGGTCTCGATTCTAGAGGCGTGTCACTCTTCCCCTGTGGGACGTCATTATGGGAGCATACGGCCAGCGGCCAAGATGTTGCAATGCGGGTTTTACAGGCCTACCTTACATCAAGATGCACATGATTTTTTTAATAATTTAAAAATTGAATAATAAAATTTTGACAATAACAATTATATATAAAAAATAATATAATAATTCAAAGTTAATAATTATTAAAATTTCATATTCATAATTCAATAGTTACAAAAGTTTATCATTAAATACTCAAATTCCTTAGCCATATATAATTTTAGTCATTAATTATTAAATATTAATTGAATAATTTCATCAAAGTTTGACTTATTTTTGGAGGATGTCTGTCGGATAATTAGTGACCATTAAATGATAAAATTTAATTATGAATACAAATTAATTAATTTAAATTTCTATGTGTAATCTAAAATATCTAGATTTGTTAAGATGAATTATCGTCTATGGATGTATGATAGAACTAAATGCAAATCCTGGGGGAACGAAAGATAGAATTTGTTGAAGGTGTTAGAGGATTTATCAACCATGCAATGTCGCTATACCCTTTTCAAGCTGATGGATTGATTAGGTGTCCTTGTAAGCGATGCAGTTGCATGAAGTTTTTCTAACCTGATAAAGTTGTATTTCATATTTACCGTTATGGGTCTAAGCCTAGATATTTTTTATGGACTGATCTTGGTGAGACTGATGGAGAGAATGGTATTTTTTATAATTTCACCGGTGAAAGTAGTAGTTCTGCACATGATCAAAGTAGTATTCAATGTGAGAGAGTGCATTAAATGGTAAATGATGCTTTCGGGATACAATATGAGATGGAACCCAAACAATATGTTGAAGAAACTCCTAATGAAGAAGCAATGCATTTCTACCAACAAGTAGAATAGACTAGTCATCCACTAGGTATAGGGAGTCTACATTCTGAGTTGTCCGTTGTAGTTAGACTAATCAATATCAAATTAGATTTGGAGTATTCCATAAGCTGCTATGGACACTTTGGTCGGTATTTTGGAGGAACTCGTTAACCTTGAGTGAACATACCTAAGAATTTTTATCAGGCCAAAAAATTGGTTTCCAAATTAGGAATGTCGTATGATAGAATTCACTGTTGTGAAAATGGTTGCATGTTGTTCTATAAGAATGATGGGAATATGGAAAATTGTAAGTCTTGTGGACATGCTCGTTTTAAGCGGACTCTTGGTGGGAAGATGGTTCTAGTTAAGGTGATGCATTATTTATCTCTTATACCTTGGTTAAAGCGGTTGTATACGTCGATGAGTTGTGCTCCTCATATGAGATGGCACCATGAGAATAGAAGGGCTCCTGGTGTTATGTCTCATCCTCAGATAGAGAAGATTGGAATCATTTTGATAGAACATATCCTGATTTTACTAGTGAACAAAAAAATGTTAGATTAGGATTGTGTGCAGATGGTTTCACACCATTCTCTATTTCTGCTGCACCCTACTCTTGCTGACCTATATTCCTTACTCCATATAATCTTCTACCTGCAATGTGTATGACAAGTCCCTACATATTTCTAAGTTATATTATGCCGGGTCCCATAATCTAAAAAGTTTGATTGATGTTTATCTACAACCTTTGATAGACGAGTTAAAATAATTGTGGTCCAAAGGTGTAGTGACTTATGACATATCAACTAAGAAAAAATTTATTTTGCGTGCAAGTTTAATGTGGACTATAAATGCTTTTTCAGCGTATGGGATGCTATCTGGTTGGATGACTGCTGGAAAATTAGCTTGCCTATATTGCGTGGAAAATAGTAAAGAATTCACATTAACATATGATCGTAAAAATTCATGGTTTGATTGCCACAGTCGGTTCTTGCCAGAGGATAACGAGTTTAGAAGAATGAAACATGCTTTCTAAAAGAATAATATTGAAAATGGTCCACCACCTCCATTATTGTTAGCAAATGATATTTGGGAGAGAGTTTGTCACTTGACAAAGGTTATAGAAGCTACACCTTCTAGACTTCCTGGATACGGTGTTAGATATAATTGGACAAAACATAGCATGTTTTGGGAGTTTCCTTGTTGAAAGGACAACCTTCTATGACACAATCTTTATGTGATGCACATTAAGAAAAATTATTTTGATAATTTCTTCAACACAGTGATTGATGTTAAAGGTAAGACAAAAGATAATCCAAAGGCTAGAATGGACTTAAAAGAATACTGTAGAAGAAAGGAACTAGAGCTGCAAGAAACACACAATAATAAATTGTTAAATCCCAAGGCTAGCTTTTCATTCACATTGGATGAAAAATGTGAGATTTGTAAGTGGGTCAAGAATTTGAAGACGCCTGAGGGTTACACTTCAAATTTAGGGAAGCTTGCAGATATGAACGAAGGGAAGTTGTGTGGTATGAAAAGCCATGATTTCATGTTTTCATGGAAACTTTGATTTCTAATGCATTTAACTGGCTACCTGATAGGATATAGAAGCAAATTACAAAGGTAAGTTTGTTCTTCAATGATTTGTGTAGTAACACTATGTGGGAGGATAACTTAGAAAGGATGAATGAGAATATTCCTGTGATTGCTACTAAGTGGGAAAAGATCTTTCCATGTGGAGTTTTTGATATGATGGAACATTTACCAATTTACCTCGTACATGAGCCGCGCCTTGGAGGCCCAATTCAATACAGATGGATGTATCAATTCGAAAGATACTAAAACTATGACTTTGTACACAATGAATTTGCTTTTTTTAATTTAGTTTTTACAATTAATAACATCAAAATCTTATACAGAAGTATTGACAAGGGCAGAAGAACTATTGAGCAGAGGTCTAAGATTGAATGATCTATCTGTGAAGCTTATCTTGCAAGGGAAACTGCTCATTTTTGTTCTTACTATTTCGAGCAGCAAGTGCCAAGTTTGAGAAATAGGCCTACCTGCAATAACGACGGTGATATTGAATCCAGCCACCCGCGGATTTCAATTTTTAATCAACCAAGTTGAGGCTCTAAAAAATGAACCAGACGAGGTTTGAGTAGTATGGAAATGCAATCTATTATGACACATGTTTAGCTTGATTGCCTCGAGATACAAACATATCTCGAGTATGTTCTAAATGGTGTTATTGAATAATATCATTTAAATACTAAGGGTTAAACTAACAAAACTCTCAATTTATTGAACAGTTACTTTGTAGGACAATGGGGTAATGATTTCATATATACTAGGTTCTCTGATTAGCTGAAAGACTATGTAAGTGTTTAATATCATGTTAACAATATAAGTACAACATAATCATTTGCTTAAAGAATATTTTTTTTAAACACGATGTAAGTTCATGATGAAAATAAGACGCTTTATCTAATGACGTAGGAAGAACACTAGGAAAGCAATCGAACAGACAAGGCTCTTGTCAATGGCTTCAAGTTTCAAACAGAGGAAACTTCTAAGTATAAGAAAACCAATAATGCGGAGCGTGCGTTAAAGGCGATATAGATAGTAATGGTCAAACTGTTGATTATTATGGTGTGATACAAGAGATAGTTGAAGTTAGGTATGCTGCCTGGCCGAGGAAAAAGATAGTACTATTTTGGTGCAAGTGATTTGATCCATCACACAGAGGTACTAGGGTTGAATCAACAACATAATATAACTAAAGTTAAGCACACTAAGTAGCATGATCGTTATGATCCTTTCATCATTGCACAAAATGCTAAGCAGGTGTATTATGCTCCATATCCTCTACATAGAGACAAGGATGATTAGTGGGTGGTTATAAAGACTAAGCCTGTGGGTTAGATAGAGATTGATAATGTGTTGGATGTGGTGTACCAAAATAATTTGGTAGTTATTCATCAAACTATGGATGCTGAGTTAGAACAAGTTTAGAACATCCTGAACACATATTACAAGAAGTTTTTGATGATGAGGTAATAATTAAAATTGTAAATGTTAAGGATGAATTAGCTAATGAAAATGAACCAAGTGAGGGAGAAGGATCAAATGATGATTATGAAACAAGTGAGGAGGAAGAATAGGATAATGATGGAAATGAAACAAGTGAGGAGGAAGAATAGGAGAATGATGATTAGCAAGTAACTTAATTCTTTTAAGTAATTATTATATCTAATACTTGTATTTTTTTAATTATATATTATAATGTGAACTTGTATGAAGATGTCGTCAGGTGATGCTGATCAAGCTCATAGTAGTTGCGGTAGTAAATCGAGCAAGAGTAATAGGAAAACACATAGGGGACCAATAGATTCTAGTGCTTCTTCGGGTGGCCTTTCATTTACTCCACAAACACATTCTTCTCCACCTCTATCCTATGTCCCCTATGGCACTGGACATCCGACACATTCATCTGTGCCTCCATTTTCTACTACTTCTCACACTTTCACGACTTCACCTGGCACTCGTCCACCATTGGGAAACTCGATGTATTCATTGTCTGGTACTCCTTCCCCAATTAGATCATCTCTTGAAATGTATGGATTGCGGCTCAAAGATAGAAGCTTTAAGTCAGACTCAGAGGGTTCTTTTGGTACTCCACTCATGACCAGTGATATAGAGAACATGCACTAGCAGCGGCATATCACCAGTACCGACACTAGCATCGGCACTAGTATCGGCAGCAGTACCAGCACCAGCACCAGTAGTTGGAGAGCCACATCCAGGAGATACAGACAGTCTCGTTATAATGGCGATCATGCCTGATAGATCTGGGTATGTTTGGTTTTGTTTTTTATTTAGATTTATAATATTTAATCTTAATGTTATATTTATGACTTGACATGTTTATTCTCATTTTTACAGGTTCTATCCGAGAAAAGAGACCAGAAATGCTCTAAGGGAGAGCATTCAAAGGCTATATGTCACGACCCAAGTCTACACTATGGACGCGACATGGTACTTGACACCACAAGTGACCCAAGATAACCCATGGCTTAACATCACACTAGTATATTGAATTAAATGGAAGAGGAAGCTATATAAACATAACTGAGTAACACTTTTCCAAAGAAAAGAATACATGTCTGGTCGAATACTAAACAAAGTCGTGTCTGAGAGCCATCTAAGAACTAACGAGTTATTGGGACAAGCCCCCAGCTAACTCTAAAATCTAAAAAATAAGAAACTAAAATAGAACTAAATCCCCGTCCTAGAAGGATGAGAACTCACCAAAGATAATGTGGTTGAAAATAGTTGCAAGGAAACTACTGACGATGCTTTGACTAAGAACCTGCACTTGTATCATAATATGATACAACCTAGAAAATATGCATCAGAACTTTGAATGTACTGAGTATGCAAGATGTAAGTAAGAACAATAGAAATGCACAACTTAACTGATAAATACTGAATATAACTACAACAAAAATACTGATTGAGGATTATAACTACATATTGAAATCTGAATAACTGAGTTGTACGAAAAACTATAATTGTTCTGGACTGAATGATACAGCACTATACTATGGGAGAGACTATAACCGACATGTAACCACATAAGCTAAGCGTGGAGTCTGATGTATATTCCCCATCCCACTATATCTTGCCAGGGTACAGTAACTGAACTAGGTGATCACTGTCTGATGCCCATTCCGACTACAACCTATGGGGGCAATGTAGTTCTGGGAGCCTGGGTGCGTTGAACCTCGACCTACTCGATGCTAAGTCCTACTCCCACTGGAAATTTCTAACTATGACTACTAAGCTGATTGCTCGAACGTGGTGTCCCAAGACTTAAATCAGAAATACTTATCTAGAGGTAACTTGAGAGTCTGAAAGAACTGATAACTGAAACTAAGGGTTCTGAGACTAGGCAGAGTTGCTTTAGCTGAAAGTGTCATAACCGTTTCGAGAACACCTTGACAACTGAGAACTGAGACTACATAGTTTTTACTGAACACCTCAAAGAGACTGAGTATAGTCAAAATGATCAACTGACATTTTTGTAAGATACTAAAAAGGCTAATTATTGACTGGGACAAAACAATTGCTGATTCAACTTTTAGGATAATGTAAATGTATTATTCTCTTGATTACAAAAACTATCAGAAATAATAAAGGTTTGTATCTAGACAATTATGCAAGACTCTTCAAATCACATTTACAGACTAGGATTAAATGCATATTTCATGGAAAAAAGGTATCAAAATAAAGTTTAACTAAGTACAAGCTTTAAATCATTGAAATTATAACAAAAAGAAAATTTACTATCTAACTGGAAGACAACCCTAACGTTGATACAAAAAGGGATAGAGTGATAAAGATTTTAAGAAGGTTTTTGGGGCTCAAGAGAAGAACATTTTCCTTGTTAAAATCCCACATACTTGGAGTAGAGACTCCACTAAGAGATTGCCTGAGAAATCTGAGGAAAATGAAACCCTTGGTCTTGCTCTGGGAGAACTGACTGGGTTTTCTACCTAATGAACTTGAGAGAATGAGAGGAATGAAGAGAGAACGTCGACTAACTCCCTAAATCCTCTGATTAAAACCCTAAAATGGTGTAGTTTAGGAATTATAATAATAGGAAGTTATAAAAATGTCCCTAAGAGAAAATCTAAAAAACTGCTCGTCGGGACCCAACGGGTCATACAACGAGTCATTGGCTAATGCCACGACTTGCTAGGACCAATCATTGGACCTGGGACAAAAATAGTAGGTTATTGGAATCAAGCAATGGGAGGGAACCACGACTCAATGGATGAACCAATGGGTCGTTGGTTCCTCTCGTGGTCACAGAAGAAATTTTAAACAGAAGTTGGGACTTCTACTAACAAGCGATACAGGGACTTGTTGGTTCAACCAATGGGTCATTGTCACCCCTCATCTAAGACACTAGAAAATCTCACATAAAACTCAATACTCTAACTATTACTCACTTCATGAGTTGTGAGGTGATAGCATGACTCGTCACTCCATCCATGGTTACCCCCTGATCATGGCTCGACACCTGCCTGCCACGCACTTCATGAGTCACTTCATGACTCATGGAGTACTTCACGGGCCACTAGACGAGTCATCTTGTAACCTGGTGCAACATTTTCCCTAGTTTCTCCATTTAAACTCTCGGGTCTGATCCTAAGAACTTTTAGGGTGTTACAATATCTCCCCTGTGGGAAAATTCGTCCTCGAATGAAGGCTAGAAAAACTGAAAAACTGGGAAATACGCTGAAATCCCTAACTGAAAACTATTAGCTGATTTTTGAAGTAGTAATAGACTCTGAACTGATATAAGCATACTAACTGAGTTGACACAACTAGAGTGCACATTGAAATAATGAATAAGGCTGATATGTACGGAACTGAATAGAGTACTGAGGAGGAATTTAGCACCTGATGCTAAAGCTAAGCTAGAAGGGAACAAATGAGGGTATTTAGCTATCATATCTACTTTTGCTTCCCATTTAGCTCCCTCAACTAGTTGGTTTCTCCAAAAAACCTTTACTGAAGCGACCTTCTTGTTCCTCAGCTCATGAACTTGATGGTCTAGGATTTGAACTAGAACATCTTAGTAAGTGAGGCTGTCCTTTATGCCAATACTCACTAAAGGCACTATTGAGGTTGGGTCACTGATGCATTTATTCAATAATGACACATGGAAGACTGGGTGCACTGATGCTAACTCGGTAGGTAATTCTAAATCATAGGCCATATTGCCAATGTGCCTTAAGATTTTTTAAGGTCTCACATATCTCGGACTTTGTTTTCCTTTCTTCCTAGACCTCATCACCCCTTTCATAGGTGAAATATTTAGATAAACCCAATATACTACAACAAACTCTACCTCCCTTCTCTTCATATCTGCATATGATTTCTGTCGGCTCTGGGCTGTTTTTAACCTTTCTCTGATACGATGAACCTTCTGCATAGCCTCATGAACTGAGTCTTGTCCTATCATGATATCTTCACCAACTTCGAACCATCCTATAGGAGATCTACACCTCCTACCATACAATTCCTTAAATGGGGCCATCTGGATGTTGGAGTGGTAGCTATTGTTGTATGTAAACTCGATGAGAGATAGGTGAGCATCCCAGCTGCCTTTGAATTTGATCACATAAGATCTTAGCATGTCTTCTACATCTGAATAGTACGCTCATCTTGTCCATCTGTCTGTGGGTGAAAAGTTGTGTTGAGCTTGACTTGAGGGCCAAGTCCCTTCCGAAATGACTTTCAGAAATGTGAGGTGCGTTGAGTACCTCTATCTGAAATGATGGACAAGGAAACTCTATGAAGTCTGACTAACTCCCAAATGTACAGTCTGGCATAGTCCTCAGCTAAATCGGTAGTTTTAACTGATAGGAAATGTGCTGAGTTAGTCATCCAGTCTACAACCATCCAAATTGAGTCATGCTACTAGCAACTTTGAGGTAGACATATAATGATATTCATATTCACCTTTTCCCTCTTCCCTCTTCCACGTAGGAATATTGATATACTGAGTCATACCCCTAGGTCTCTAATGTTAAACCTTAACTTGTTGGCTGTTTGGACACTTAGCTACAAATTCTGCAATGTCCTTCTTCATACTATTCCATCAATAAATTTCCCGTAGTCACAGTACATCTTAGTGGCACCTGGATAAATAGAATACCTAGCTGTGTGCTTCTACCAGTATTCATTATTTCAAGTCACCTATATATGGAACACATAATCAGCCTTGGTATCTAAGCATACCATCTCCCCCTTTAAGAAAGCCTCTACCACTTTTCTTAAAACTTCTTCTTTCATCTTGAGTAGTATGGGGTATTCATCCTACTTTGACTTAAACTCTACCACCAGTGAGGATTTTGACCCACTCTATATTAATACTCCGCCCTAAGCTGAATCAACTAGATGCACTCCCAATTGAGCTAACCTACGGAGATCTTTTGCCGATTCATTTCTGCCCTCTTTGACATGAGCAACGCTTCCCATAGACATCCTGCTTAAGCCATTAGCCACCACATTGGCCTTGACCAGGTGGTATAACACACTTATATCGTAATCTTTCAATAATTCCAGCCACCTCCTCTGATGAAGGTTCAAGTCCCTCTGACTGAACATATATTGAAGGCTTTTGTGGTCAGTGTAAACATCCACGTGAACTCCATAGTGGTAATATCTCCATATCTTCAAGGCGAATACCATTGCTACCAGTTCAAGATTATGAGTGGGATAGTTCTTCTCATGAACCTTGAGCTATCTAGAGGCATAAGTTATCACCTTACCCGATTGCATCAAGACGCAATCTAGGCCAACTCAAGAAGCATCACAATAGGCTATAAACCTACCTATTCCTTCTGGCAAGGTCAAAACTGGAGTTGTGGTGAGTCGAGTCTTAAACTCTTAAAAACTCTTCTAACAAGTGTCTGACCACTGAAAATTTACCTTTTCCTGAGTCAATTTTGTCAGAAGGGATGTAATGGAAGAAAATCCTTCTACAAAATATTGGTAATAACCAGCTAAACCTAACAAACTCCTGATATTTGATAGGGAAGTGGGTCTTGGCCAATCTTTTATCGCTGTTATCTTTTGAGGATCTACCTGAATACTCTCAACTGAGACCGGTTGACCAAGGAAAGCCAGTGACTTTAACCAGAATTCACACTTGTTAAATTTAGCGAACAATTGATGGTCTCTGAGATTCTGCAACACCATCCTCAGATGATTATCATGATCCTCCTCATTCCTGGAGAATAACAAGATATCATCTATGAATACACTAATGAATGTGTCCAAGTATGGCTTGAATACCCTATTCATCAGATCCATAAATATTGCAGGAGCATTGGTTAGTCCAAACGACATAACCATGAATTCGTAGTGACTAATACCGAGTTCTGAAAGCTATTTTTGGAATGTCATATTCCTTGATCTTGAGCTGGTGGTATCCCGATCTAAGGTTTATCTTGGAGAAACAACTAGCTCCCTAAAGCTGATCGAACAAGTCATCAACCCTGTAGTCGATGCACATTCTAAGTGTACCGTCTTCCTTTCATACGAAAAACACTAGAGCACCCCATGGAGAGATGATTGGTCTGATAAAGCCCTTATCTAGAAGGTCTTTCAGTTGTTCCTTCAACTCCTAAAGCTCAGAAGAAACCATTCTATAAGGAGGAATAGAGATGGCTGGGTTTCTAGAAGAAGGTCTATGCTAAAGTATATCTCCCACTCTGGAGGGACTTTGGAAAGATCTTCGGGAAAGATGTCTGAAAATTCACTAATGACTAGAACTGACTGAATAGTCAGGGTCTTAGAACTAGAATCCTTGACCCTAACCAAGTGATAGATGCAACCCTTTGAAATCATTTTCTGATCCTTAAGATTGGAAATAAACCAACCCTTAGGCGTTGAAACACTACCCTTCCATTCTAAGACTGGCCCGTTAGGAAACTAAAACCTGACTACTCTAGTACCAAGAATAAGGTCAAATTTAACCATGTCTAGCTCTACCAGATCAACTATGATAAATTTACTCAACACTGAGATTGGGCAACTTCTATTTACTTGGTTGGCTCTGATTCACCCACCGGAATAAAAACTCAAAAATAGTTCTGAGAGGACTTCTGGACTATGTTCAGTTTGTTTGGTATAACTACACGCAAGTGTACGTCGTCGAACAAGTAGTAAAGTGGCTCAAATAAGCCAAGTATCGATCCCACAGGGACTGGACTAAGGTAACAATCTACTCAAGTGTCAATAAACTTTAACTCTAAATTGCAGACAACAGTGTGAAGAAGAGTTTGATATTTTGTTCCTAATTTTATACTAAGTCTAAAGCGAATATACAATTTGAGTCTGAACTATAAGTATGAGCATACTGAGGCTAAAATGAACTTGTAGAGAAATAAATTATAGATACAATTTGGTTAATCTTTCCTCCGGTTGCTAGTCAAGAATTATTGCCTATGGATTAAAACTCTCGTATTTAACCCAACTTAAGAATCATGAACCTTCCACCTACATTTCCGTGATAAAACGAAATTCATGTTCTAGCCATACAAAACCTATTCCTTAAGTGACTAATACGACTTTCAGGTATATTTCTATCCTGAAGGTAAATCAATTCTCAATATTCCCAAACTAAGAAAAGATCATATCCGATCAATTCACAACTTTCCAATTTCTTTCTCTCTCGAGTGAAATCGGACTTTTTAGATATACGTTAACGTTGGCCACACATTAACGCAGTAAGAACAAGAATCAATAGAACAACCATGGAAGAAAAGATGAAAACCAATTTATCAATAATCACATTTCAATACAATTGTTCTTAACCTTAGCAAGAAGGGAATTTAGCCACTCATTTATGGATTAAACATCATTAAATGAGTGTTAATCATACAAGCAATTGAAATAAAGAAGAAGGAGATAGAGAAAAACCCTGAGATTTTCGTCCCCTCAACTGCCTGTAACCCACGTTCTTGCTCCACCAAGTCAGCCTTTGTAAAAAAATGAACCTAAGTGTTCTATTTATACTAGCGGGAGTTTTTCCTGGAATAACAAGAAACGTGTCACGGAGTGCATCGCGGAGCACTTCCTCCGTGACACGCCACCAATGCGAACCCTCACTGGAATCCGGTCGTCCATTTATTAAAGCCCAACGTGGCACGACGTGCAATGCGGGGCTAGGCCAACGTGCCATGGCCCCAACGTGCACCTTCACCGGAATTGGGCATAATTTTAGCATCCAGGCAGAATGCATCCGCGATGGCACCGTGACATGGCTCCATCGCGGAGCCCCTTTAGTTCATGCTTTCCTTGTGGATTTCCCTTGCTAGCTTCCGAGTCCAATCCCGATCTCTCCCAACATGTATCTTAGCTCCATAACTTTATATTTTTCCTACAAAACAACGCTAATCATGTTGGTTAGTATAAATTCAAATTTTATTACAATTCACATGAGAATGTACAAGCATCGATAGATAAACAAGGAAAAATGACACATTTGAGTATCACTTGGGCATATAAATTTGCCCAAGATCACTTACCCCACACTTAAATCCTTGTTCGTCCCCGAACAATAATCTTACACCTCATGCAATTGACACACCATCCTGGCTACTTTGGCTCGACAATTCAAGCTACGGTTATACCGATTATTTATAGCAAACCATCAAGAAAACATGCATAGTCTTATCAATACAATGACCTCCAACACATTAAGACCTCCTAGACTCAAGAATCGACTCTCGATATCGGCAAACTCATTCAAATCAAGTAATCAAGATATCCGACACGAAATTCAATCTCTCGTCGAGCATGTGCCCTCACCACACAAGAGAATTTTCCCCTTTTTAATCACATGAACTCAAAACATTACATGCAGGGGCATATAAACAAGATTTCGCTCTCTCTCCCAAAAGAATTCACATGCATCATGTCATGAACCGTAGGCATGCCTTTAGTGTATTACTCCACTAATATAAGAACACATGATGTAAGATCACGTAGGACTTAACGGGTTGTAATGTAAGCTACGAAACTAGCAAATACTGGGCTAACCAATAATAACAACTAGCCTCCTTAAGCGCTTTTTCAATACATCCTATCAACCTTATGGCATTGTTTTTTCCTTCATCCTCCCATTCTTAAAGTTTGTCTTTATTTTTGATCCCATATCTTTAAGCACACTTGACTTAATAACAAAGATTATTTATACATCTTCATTATATTTAGTTTATAACAAGTGCACCTTCGACATTTTCTTTCCTTTCATCACTCTGCTTTTTCTTTTCTTTTCACCATTCTCACTCCCTGACACTGTGGGAAAATTATTTTTTTCTTGAGCGCTTAAGAGGTTTGGATCAAATTCACGTAAAATGAAAAGAAGGGGTTAAGCTCGGTTTACACCTTTTTGACAAAAGGAAGAAATAGGCTAAAGGCTCAATGGCTAACTAGGATGTACAGTAAAGGTGGGTATGAAAAAAACACTTTCGGTTAAATCAAATTAATGCCTACATCCTTTCCTACAATACACATCCTTCATTTCATTTTGTAAACACACCAGACAAGTTCTAGACACTTCACAACAGCATGGAAGAAACGAAACCTCACCATACACTCATTGTACATGCTCAACTCAAGACATATTCACGGACTCTTCAATCAGCTAATTAAAAGAATTCAAACATTAAGCCTCAATCACACTAAGTCGAACTCTATGGCCTAGGTATCTCAGCATATTTACAAAGCTGCATGCTTTCATACGAATCACCTTTGCATTTTAAATATCATGTACAACACACAACAAGAATGTCGCAACCATAAAGTAACAACACGTTTTTGATACAAACAAACAAAAGAACAAAATTAAAAAGAACTACTCCTATCGACTACATTTCCCTTAAGACGGTCGTCATCCATCCATCATAGGGAACGGTCACTAACTACGACTTCGGTTCAATGGGACTATTCTCAGTAAAAGAATAGAAAACAAACGCCGAGAAACCCAATCATAAAAATAATTCATGAAAAATTTTAAAAATATTGATAATTTCGATAAAACAAAAATATTTACAAAACCAGCTAACAACATTCAACAGCACACAACAGCTTCACATTAATTACAATACAGACATACACACAAAAAAAATCATAGGGTCATAAGTTTTTTCAAGCACAACAACAGAACAGAGACATTAATAACAACAGCAGCCAACACCTAACTACTCCCACCCCACACTTAAATCGAACACTGCCCCCAGTGTTCACAAAATTCAGCATAGTACGAAAATAGGTGGTGAAACTCCCTGATAAATCAAAGTATTCCACTTTTTCGTCAGGTGCCGCTGCCTCGTCTCCCATGTCTGAATCGCCCCCGTCGTCATCATCTGACTCCACATCGGAGTCATCATGACGTGTCTCCTCATCTGTGGGGACATCATCATCAGTGGGCTCCACAAAATCTAGCCCCACTCGGCATAGAGCCCTGGCATTTTTGCCAAAAGGGTAGTCTTGCTCGAGCTGCCACAGCTCATCCTCTGTCACCGGCCTCCTGATCTTGGGCAGATTTATATGCCCAAGTGATACTCAAACGTACCATTTTTACCTTGTTTGTTGTGCAATGTGTATATAATATCATGTATTTGGTAATAAAATGCGAATTTATACTAACCAACATGATTAGCATTTGTTTTGCAGGATAATGTGATTTTTAGGAGCAAAAATGCGTGTTGGAACTATGTCGGAGTTGGACTTGGATGCGAGCGTGGAAAAGACCTCGGATGGCACATTTTACACTGGCTCCGCGATGGCGCCATGCCACGCTGCCATCGCGGTAGTACACTGCTTGGAGAGGAAATTAATTGGCAGATTCCAGTGAGGCATCGCGACAGCTCCGTGGCACGGAGACAGGCCTCCGCGATGGCCTCCGTGCCACGTTGAAGCCAATTATCCAGACCCTGAAATTTCCAGAGAAGGTCCGCGTCCACGCCGTGTCACGGAGGCCGTGCTCCGCGTTGGCCTCCGTGACACGTTGCTTGTTATTTCGGGAAAAATTTCCCACTAGTATAAATAGCACACTTAGGTTATTTTTAAAGGGGTCTTCTTTTAGTTCTAGTTTTTAGCAGAGTTCAGGAGTGGAGAGAGGAACGTGGTTTTGTGGCAGTTGAAGAATAGAAAAGATAAGAGTTTTCTTCTCTTCCCTTCTTCTTTTCCTTCAATTGTATGCATGATTTACACTCATTCTAGGACGATTAATCCAAGAATGAGTGGCTAATTCCTTTCTTGCTGAGGTTTTGAACTTGTGTAATGATTATTGGTAATAATTGATATGGTTTCTTCTTCTTCTTGCATATTGTTCTATTAATTCTTGTGCTTAGTACATTCTTGATTGGCCACCATTAATGTATATCTAAAAAGTCCAATTTCACTCGAGAGAGCATGAAATTGGAAAGTTGTGAATTAATAGGGTATTGTTCTTAAGTTGATTTGGGAAAATTGGGTTTTGATGTGCTTTCCTGATAGAAATATACTTGAAAGCCGTATTAGTCAATTTAGGAACCGGAATTGTATTGCTAGGTCATAAATTGCATTTGATCACAGAAATGTAGACGAATGGTTTATGATTCTAAAGTGAAATTAAATACGGAAGTTTTAATTTCTAGGCAAACGTTCTTGACTAGCAATATGAAGAAGAGGATGACCAAATTATCATAATTATCAACTCCATTACTCGTTCTTAACCTTGGCATGAGCATATCCATTGTCTGAATTCAACGTAAATAATAGTTGTTAAGTTTAGTATATAATTAGTTTAGAAACAAAACTCCCTAAATTCTTGATTGGATAGTTGTTAGCATAGTTAGAAATAGAATAGAAATATAGTGAACTAGGAAATTTTGCATATCCAGAGCAGCCTCCTTGGATCGATACTTGGCTACTTAGACACTTTATTACTTGTTTGACCACGTACACTTGCGTGTCGGTTTTTAACACATACCGAACAAGCCGGACAAGTTTTTGGCGCCGTTGCCGGGGAGGCTAGGCGATTTGTGAAATTGTGTTAAGTGTAAATTTACTGTATTTTTGTTTTATTTTCTTAAGTGTTGACAACTTGGTCTTAGCATGTATTTTGCAGATTTTTATTTCTGTGAACACTGGCAAGGGACAAGGAGTTGGTGGAATCTTACTTAGAGCCAGAACGTGAATTGCATAGTCAACGTAGAGAAGCTCTTCGGAAGAAGCTGCAGTTGCTCAAACAGTCTATGATGGAACAACCCAATCCACTAGTTGTACGGGCAGTGTTAGTGCCCAAGGAAGTAGCAGCCAGGCCGGTTCGCGAGGTGGCAATCCCACACGCTAATAATGTACATTCCAGCATCCGCAAACCAGAGCCTGGGGGGAGATTTGAGTTAAAACAAAATATGGTGCAACTTTTGCACACGAGCGGGAAGTTTACCGGTCTCCCTCACGAAGATCCGCAACAACATCTCCAGAACTTTTTGGAGATAAGTGACACGTACATACCCACTGGAGTGTCACCTGATTATGTTCGGCTCACCTTATTTCCATTTTCCTTATTGGGTGAAGCTAAGAGGTGGTTAAAAGCTGAACCACCCAACTCTATATCAACGTGGGATGATCTCGCAAAGAAGTTCTTGATCAGATTTTTCCCTTCAGGTAAAACAGCTAAACTTAGAAGTCAGATTCTAAGTTTTAAACAGAGGGAAGGAGAAAATCTTTATCAAGCCTGGGAAAGATTCAAGTCCATGTTGCGGGACTGTCCTCATCATCATCAGTCAAATGAGGTGTTGGTACACACTTTTATTGAGGGTTTGGAACCCCACACTAAAATTTTGTTAGACTCAGCAGCTGGAGGGCAAGCGCTGGAGAAGACTTATGAAGAGTTGTACACTTTGCTCAACCGAATCTCACAAGGCAATCCGGAATGGAATGCAGATTCTTCAAGGGGTGGAGCAAGGAAAGCAGCGGGAGTGTTCGAAGTGGATGGATTCACAGCTATCGCTGCACAGATAGCTGCTTTGCAAAATTAGTTAAACACTCACTTCAGCACTATGAATTTGAACCAGTCTTCAGCCTCAGTTAATGCAGTCCAACAGATGTGGTGTGAAGTGTGTGGTAGTAGTGAGCATTCAGCTGAGTGCTGTGGTGCAAATCCTGATTCTGTCAACTTTGTGGGCAACGCACAGAGGAATCAACAGCAGTTTGGTGGTAGCTACAACTCGAATTGGAGGAATCATCCGAATTTTTCGTGGGGTAGAAACAATCAACAAGGCCAAGGTTCAGGGCAGGGTATGCACAGAAACCAAGGAGGGCAACAAGGCTATCAGAATCAGTTCAGAAATCACAATGCCCCTCCTCCACCACCATCACCGACTATTGAGGAAATGTTCAAGACCATGATTGCCAACCAGGCACAATTGCAGGCTGACTACGTCAAACTGGCAGCCGAAGTAAAGAACAATCAATTGGCAACCAAGGCTCTTGAATATCAGTTTGGGCAACTTGCTAGTGCCCAAAATACTAGACCCAGGGGAGGACTACCTAGCGACACGGATCCAAATCCTAAGCAGGTAAATGTAGTGACCACGAGGAGTGGTTTACAATTAAAGGAGGTGGAACCTGAAAGACCGCCTCAGAAGTCAGGAGCAGTAGATGTTGAGGGAGAACAAACCTCAGATACGGGGAAGACCAAAGAAGCTGAACCAGCAAGGCCTCCACCCCCGTTCCCTCAACGACTTAAGAAACACAAGGAGGAGGCGTGTTTCCAGAAATTCATGGAGGTACTCAAACAGGTACATGTTAACTTACCTCTTGTTGATGTCTTGCAGGGTGTGCCGAAATATGCAAAGTATATCAAAGACATCGTGGCCAACAAAAGTCGCTTGACTGAGTATGCCACGGTGGCTTTAACAGAGGAATGCACATCCCGTATTCAGAACAGGTTGCCCACTAAACTAAAGGATCCTGGAAGTTTTACTCTCCAACTGACGATTGGGCAAAGTATCCGAGCTCGGGGGTTATGCGACTTGGGGGAAAGTATAAATCTGATGCCATCTTCGGTATTCAGAAAGTTAGGGCTAGGGAGTCCTAGACCCACAACAGTGATCTTGCAGCTAGCAGACAGGTCCTTAGCTAAGCCGGATGGCATTGTTGAGGATGTGCTAGTGCAGGTAGGCTCCCTCATTTTTCCGGTAGATTTCATTGTTCTGGATTTTGAACCAGATGCAGAAGTCCCATTTATTTTGGGACGATCATTTTTGGCAACCGGAAAGGCATTGATCGATGTAGCTGCGGGTCAACTCACAATGCGAGCACACGACAAGGTTGAGGTGTTCGACGTTTACAAGGCACCTAAGCTCCCGACTGTCTATAAGGAACTCTCGGTGATCAACGTGATTGATCATGGGAATGCAAATGGAGTGAGTGATTCCCGAGAGTTACGAGGTAGGCCACCAGACAAGGTTGAGAACTACTGGGGAGATGACCATGATCGGGACAAATCGTCCATCTCCCTAGTAGACACGTGAGCATAAAGGCTGTCGAGCCGCGACGTTAAACCAGGCGCTGCACGGGAGGCAACCCGTGAAAAATATTTTTTTCTTTCCTTAGTGTAAAGTTTTTCTTTTATTCTATTTTCTTTCCTTTTTCTTGACTAGGCTTAGATTTGCATTTTAATTAGTAATTTTTTTTTTTTTTAGTAGGGAATCTATGAATTTAACCAATTTTTGTTTAGTGAGGTGATTTTCAGGTATACCGGAGGAAAAATACTTGGAATCAAGGAAACGAGGCGAGGTATGAAAAATAAAATTTGATGGTGAAACAGAGCACTGGCGCATTGGCGCCATGTCACGGAGGCAATACTCCGCGTTGACCTCCGTGACACGTTGAAGGCGAATCTGGAATTTTTTTAAAATTCCAGTAAGCCAACGCGTTGGTTCCGTGTCACGGAGGAGGGGCTCCGCGTTACCCTCCGTGACACGTTGCCCTCATTCCAGTGCCGGGTCACACCGAGTTTCCGGGTGACCCGCGTGTTTCTTTTAAATAAACCCCCGATTTTTGCCCAAATTTCCCCATTCCTTCTACCCTCCGCGACCAAACACCCATTCCCCTACCCCCAAGCTCCGTGCCACGTTGATAGGAAAGGAAAACGTCAAGTTTTTTTCGGTTCTTCAAATCCAAGGTATGTTTTCATCTTCTATCTCAAATTTCTGGCGAGTTTTGTCACTTTTGAGCATGTGAGGTGAGATATATCACCCTAGGTAAAAAAATTAAACATGATGTGAATTATTTTGTGATTGATTATGTTCGGATTATTGTAGTTGACGTTTGAACTTATCGATTGATTGAATAATTCAATATTGATTGTCGAATTGAGTTCTAGGGCTTGGGTTGTTGGATTTTAACGTGGGTAACTTGATAGTTTGATGAAATTGGTGCCTGGGTGTGTTTAGTAGTTGAGATAAGTCGTGGTAACTATTGTTTAATTGTGGAAAGACGACTAATTCTCAAATTTTTGTGGGGAAGTGCATAATATGTGAATTGGTTGAATTGCTTAGATTAGTTGTATATAATAGGTTTGTATTGTTGTTCTTATTTCTGTTGTGGTTATTGTTGCTAAGTGCTATGGGTGAATAGCTGTCGATAGGAGGATTGGGTTAGCTGTATGAAGTCTGAGTAGTTCGCTAGCCGTTATGCTGTCGAAATTTTGTGAACGCACTAAGCAACATGTTTATAGTTGATTGTGTTTGGGGGTGTAAATAGAGTTATCCTTGCTAAAATGTTGTAGATATTGTTAAAGACTAAGTGTGGGGTAAATTTTGTTTAACCCGACCTTAGCCGAAGCTAACAAGTTTTTAGCTTAATATTGTGCTTGTCTGTGTAAATTGACAGGTACAATGGCTAGCCGACAAGATAAAGGCAAGGGTGCCTCAACCTCAGGCACCGACAGAAAGAGAATGAGACTGGGCACTGCTGTCCCAGCTACACCTGCTGTTCCACGCGGTCAACACCGCCGATACGGAACACGATGGGTTACCGACGAAGGGAAGAAATGGTATAATAAGCACAAGGAAAGCAAATACTTCCCGGAGGAATATATTGCAAGGGAACTACTTGCACAGGAGTTCCCTCGCATGGTGCAGAGGATTGAGGCAGCTAGGCTCAGTTTTATTTTTCAGGAGCCCAAGGAGTGCAACCTTCACATGGTCCGGGAATTCTACGCCAACTGGAACCCGGCCATCAGGAGCCATACTATTAAAATCAGAGGGCAGATTGTCACTCTGGAACCCCAGCAGCTGAATGCCATCGTTGGAGCGCGGGACACAGACGCCCACGTTCTCCGCCAGCTCAATATCACCCCACTGTACGCCGACATCAGACGTACGTTGTGTGGGGCTCGATCCACAGCCCGATGGAGGAGACACAAAGAGAGGGATTACCACCAGACTCTGCCTTATTCGCAGATGAACAGGGAGGCCAGAATCTGGCTAAAAATGGTATGTTCGTGTTTGATCCCGGGAGTGCATATGACAGACGTGACCCGGGACCGTGTCTGCCTGGTGTATGCCCTTATGAAAGGGCTTGAGATTAATGTGGGGGCGGTTATAATATCCGCCATGAAGAGAGCCAGACTACACCAGGGCCACAGATACGGGTTTGGCGGACTCATCACCACCTTCCTCCGAGGCCTTGACATCGAGGAAGAAGCTTTGGATTACATTCCGCAGTTGGAGCGGAGGGCCCTTGATGTGACATAAACCAAGGCCCCCGACACTACACACGGACCTGTGCTGACTCTGGGCGAGCGACATGCTCGTGACGACCAGTATATGGCCCGTATGTTCGGCATGCAGATGCTGCAGCTACGGATAGGTGGGAGACCAGCCACCGAGGATGAATTATGGCAGCTGGAGCTGAACTACCCCTTCGGCGAGAACGCCAGAGCTTTATGCAAGGTGGGGCCAGCCTTTGTGGAGCCGACTGACGACGATGTCCCTACTGATGAGGAGACACGTCGTGAGGACTCTGATGTAGAGTCCGATGACGGTGATGGAGCTGATTCAGATATAGGCGACGAGGCCGCAGCACCGGATGAGGAAGTCGAATATTTCGACTAAGCAGGGAGTTCCACCACCCAAAATTTTGTGCTTTGTATTTTTGTGAACACTGGGGACAGTGTTCGATTTAAGTGTGGGGTGGGGAGTAGTTAGGTGCTAGGTCATAGGCTCTAAACTTGTTGTATAATTCTTCGTTGACGTTATGTATGCCTGTGTTTTCCCTGTTGTTGTGAACTGATTTGTGATGTATGTGTATATATTTGTGTTGTGGCTAATGATGTGTGTTTTGAAAGTTATGGTTGCACTTGTAAATATTTTGTAAATTTTATAAATATTTTTTTCTCTCTATCGATATGATCGATATTTTTCAAAATTTTTGCGAAAAGATTTTGCATTTATCAACATAGTTTGCAAATATTTTCTATCGAAATGATCGATGTGTTGCAAAAATTTTGAAGTTTTATTTTTGGGTTTTTCGGAGTTTGTTTTCGGTTCTTTTACCGAGAATAGTCCCATTGAACCGATGTCATAGTTAGTGACCATTCCCTATGATGGATGGATGACGACCGTTTTAAGGGAAATGTAGTCGATAGGAGTAGATTTTTTTTTAGTTTCTTTGGTGGATTGCATCAATAAACTGTAGTGCTTATGGTTGCTAAAATTTCGTTGCGTGTTGTAATTGATGTTCGAAATGTGAAAATGATTCGTTGGAAAGCATGCAATTGTGTAAATATGTTGAGTTACCTAGGCTAGAGAATTTGGTTCATTATGATTGAGGCTTAATCTTGAATTCATGTAGTTGACTAATTAAAGAGTCTGTGAATGCGTCTTGATTCGAGCATGTGCATAAAGTGTGAGTGAGGTTTTGCTATTCCATGTCATTGTGAATTGTCTAGAACTTGCCTGGTGTGTATACAAAACGAAATGAAGGAGGTGTAGTGTTGGAAAGGATGTAGGCATTTCTTTGTTTTAACCGTTAGTTTCCATTTTTTTTCTTGTCAAATTCTACCTTTTTATATGTTGTATATCCTAGTCAGCCTGTTGAGCCTTTAGCCGATTTCTTTCTTTTGTCCAGAATTGTATGGACTAAGCTTTATTCCTTCTTTTCATTAGCCTTAAAGTCTATAAGAAACTCTTAAGCGCTTATAAAGAACAGAAAATTGTTTCCCAAAGTGTTAAAGAGTGAAAAGAGTGAAAAAAAAAAAAAAAAAAAAGCAGAGTGAAGAAAGAAAAGATGATGTGGATGAGGCACTTGTTGTAATTAAATGATAGTGAGGGTACATGAAAAACCCTTTGTTTTGTGTCAAGTGTGCCTGATGAAATGGGCTGTATGAAAGTAAACCAGCATGAATGGGAGAAAAAGAGAAAAGAGAGGAATAATGTCCATGAGTCGATGGGGATGAGTTGAAAAGGCGCTTAAGGATGCTAGCGAATGTTATTGGCTAAACCAATATATATACTAGATCCATAGCCCAGTTACAACCCATTTAAAAGACCTATTTGATCCTACATTGCATTTCTTTATATTAGTGGAGTAATACACTAAGGGCAAGCCTATGGGTCATGACATGATGCATGTGAATTCTTTTGGGAGAGAGAGTGAAATTAATTGTTATATGCCCCTACTTGCATGTTTGTGTGCTGCACGAACAGAAAAGGGAAAGTTCTCTCGAGTTGTGAGGGTACATGCTTGATGAAAGATTGCTTTTTCGTGTCGGATTTCTTTATTAGTTGATTTGCATGAGTTTTCTGATATCAAGAATCAATTCTTAAAAGTCTAGGAAGCCTCAATGTATTAAGGTCATTGTCTTGTACGACCAAGCATGTTTTCTTGATGATTTGCAAAAATCGAATAATCGGTATGACTGTAACGTAAATGGTTGCACCATAGTGACAAAGGTTGAGATGTGATGTGCATGATTTGTGTATGTGTTGTTCGAGGACGAACAAGGATTTAAGTGTGGGGTAAGTGATCTTGGGCAGATTTATATGCCCAAGTGATACTCAAACGTACCATTTTTACCTTGTTTGTTGTGCAATGTGTATATAATATCATGTATTTGGTAATAAAATGCGAATTTATACTAACCAACATGATTAGCATTTGTTTTGCAGGATAATGTGATTTTTAGGAGCAAAAATGCGTGTTGGAACTATGTCGGAGTTGGACTTGGATGCGAGCGTGGAAAAGACCTCGGATGGCACATTTTACACTGGCTCCGCGATGGCGCCGTGCCACGCTGCCATCGCGGTAGTACACTGCCTGGAGAGGAAATTAATTGGCAGATTCCAGTGAGGCAATGCGACAGCTCCGTGGCACGGAGACAGGCCTCCGCGATGGCCTCCGTGCCACATTGAAGCCAATTATCCGGACCCTGAAATTTCCAGAGAAGGTCCGCGTCCACGCCGTGTCACGGAGGCCGTGCTCCGCGTTGGCCTCCGTGACACGTTGCTTGTTATTCCGGGAAAAATTTCCCACTAGTATAAATAGAACACTTAGGTTATTTTTAAAGGGGTCTTCTTTTAGTTCTAGTTTTTAGCAGAGTTCAGGAGTGGAGAGAGGAACGTGGTTTTGTGGCAGTTGAAGAATAGAAAAGATAAGAGTTTTCTTCTCTTCCCTTCTTCTTTTCCTTCAATTGTATGCATGATTTACACTCATTCTAGGACGATTAATCCAAGAATGAGTGGCTAATTCCTTTCTTGCTGAGGTTTTGAACTTGTGTAATGATTATTGGTAATAATTGATATGGTTTCTTCTTCTTCTTGCATATTGTTCTATTAATTCTTGTGCTTAGTACATTCTTGATTGGCCACCATTAATGTATATCTAAAAAGTCCAATTTCACTCGAGAGAGCATGAAATTGGAAAGTTGTGAATTAATAGGGTATTGTTCTTAAGTTGATTTGGGAAAATTGGGTTTTGATGTGCTTTCCTGATAGAAATATACTTGAAAGCCGTATTAGTCAATTTAGGAACCGGAATTGTATTGCTAGGTCATAAATTGCATTTGATCACAGAAATGTAGACGAATGGTTTATGATTCTAAAGTGAAATTAAATACGGAAGTTTTAATTTCTAGGCAAACGTTCTTGACTAGCAATATGAAGAAGAGGATGACCAAATTATCATAATTATCAACTCCATTACTCGTTCTTAACCTTGGCATGAGCATATCCATTGTCTGAATTCAATGTAAATAATAGTTGTTAAGTTTAGTATATAATTAGTTTAGAAACAAAACTCCCTAAATTCTTGATTGGATAGTTGTTAGCATAGTTAGAAATAGAATAGAAATATAGTGAACTAGGAAATTTTGCATATCCAGAGCAGCCTCCTTGGATCGATACTTGGCTACTTAGCCACTTTATTACTTGTTTGACCACGTACACTTGCGTGTCGGTTTTTAACACATACCGAACAAGCCGGACACCTCCCGCCTATGCGCAGCTGGAGCATCTGCATCCCGAACATGCCATCCATGTACTGATCATCCCGAGCATGTCGCTCCGCTAGTGTAAGAACTGGCCCGTGAGTGGTGTCGGGTGCCTTGGTTTTGGTGACATCTAAGGCCCGCCTCTCCATCTGCGGGATGTAGTCAAGGGCCTCCTCCTCAACATCTAGGCCCCTTAGGAACATGGTCAGTAAGCCACCAAACGCGTACCTATGCCCTTGATGCAAACGGGCTCTCTTCATGGCGGAGATAATCAACGCCCCAACATTGATCTCCAGCCCTTTCATCAGGGCGTATACCAAGAACACACAATCCCGGGTGACATCTGTCATATGCACCCTCGGGATCAGGTAGGAACAAACAATCTTAAGCCATATCCTGGCTTCCCTGTTCATCCGTGAGTAGGGCAATGTCTGATGGTAGCCCCTCTCCTTATACCTGCTCCACCGTGCTGTAGATCGAGCTCCACACAAAGTGTGTCTGATGTCCGCGTATGGTGGAGTGATATTCAGATGCCGAAGCACATGGGCGTCTGTGTCCCGCGCGCCCAAGATGGCATTAAGGTGATGGGGCTCAAAAGTTACTATCTGCCCCCTTATCTTTATGGTGTGACTTCTGAGTGTCGGGTTCCAGTTGGCGTAGAATTCCCGAATTAGGTGCAGATTGCACTCTTTGGGCTCGTGAAAGATAAAATTCAACCTAGCTGCCTCAATCCTGTGGACAATCCTGGGGAATTCCTGTGCCAATGGTTCCCTAGCAATGTGTTCCTCGGGGAAGTATTTGCATTCCTTATGCTTTGCGTACCATTTTTTCCCCTCCTCAGTCACCCATCGGGTTCCGTATTGACGGCGTTGGCCGCGCGGAACCGCTGGTGCTGCTGGGACTGCTGTTCCCAGACTAATTTTTTAACTTTCGGCGCTTGATGTTGATGCGCCCTTTCCTTTATCTTGCCTGCTTGCCATTGTTTCTGTCAAACCAAACAGACAGTCCAATGTTATTCCAATTAAAATTAGCTTCGACCAGGGTTGGGTTAAGCTAGGCCACCCCACACATAGTCTTTAGCCACAATCATTACATTACGGCTAGATTATACTTATTTCCAATTTACAAAACAAACAAAACATAACAATTATGCCTCATGCATTCAGAGAATTCAACGGTATAAATTCTTTTGTACTACTCAGACTTCGTACAGCTAACCACAACATTACCATCGCTCACATTTCATCCCTAGCACTTAGCAAACATTTCTATCAACAAAACCGATACAATTCCCCCTATTTCTATGCAACTTCAACCATTTCATTAACCCGACAATCCATCGCGCCTTAGTCGTCTTAACATTAAGCACAAAAAAATGTTCCTCACCCAACATGCACAAACCAAGAAGAATTTCACATTTCAACTCAATTTTAACTTTTTCATATTTGAATTCTAACCCTAGCTACAATTTCGCAAGAATTTCAATCAAACATGTATTTATCGAGTTCATACCATCACAACGATACTATGAATATCAATTGACAATAATTTACATGAATTCATGCTCAATTTACACTTAGGGCAAGTTTTCCTCACTTTCTACGCTCAAAATCAGAAAAATAAGGCAAGAAATGAGATGAAGTTAACAAACATACCTTCAATTCGATGATATCGAAGAAAAGTTGACAAATTTTAGCTCCTAGTCCGTGTCACATTGGGGAAGGGGGGTTTTGGGTTGTTTGTCACGGAGGAGAGTGAGAAAAATGGGAAAAATGGGTGTTTTCGGGGTTTAAAAGGAGTTTTTTCGCGCGGGTCACCTGGCGACCCGGTGTGACCCGTCGCGAAATTCCCTTCAATGTGTCACGGAGGGTAACGCAGAGTATGCCCTCTGTGACACGGAGCCATCGCGCCAGTACTCTGGAATTTTTCAAAAATTCTAGATTACACTTCAACGTGTCACGGAGGGTAACGCGGAGCATGCCCTCCGTGACACGGAGCCATCGTGTAGGCTCACTGTTTTGCCACTTTTTATTATTTTTCTTACCTCGATTTTTTCCTTTGCGATCCTTTGTATATTTATCCTCCGTTCAACCTGAAATTCATCTCACAACAAGAAATTGGTTAGAATTTATAGGTTTCACACAAAATACACATTTTGTTTTTATTTTTATTTTTCTCAATTTTTTCTTTTCTTTATTCTACGAAATCTATTAACATATTACAATAATTTTCACGGGTTGCCTCCCGTGCAGTGCCTGGTTTACCGTCGTGGCTCGACGTCATTCAGCTTAATCATCCTCTAGGGTGACAGACGTTTTCTCTCGACCACCGTCCTCACCCCTATCAAACTTACACCTCTCTGGTGGTTTCCCCAATAACTCCCGTGACTTAACGCTCTGGGCAACATCAGCTCGATTAATCACGTTGATCACCGAGAGTTCCTCGTACACGGCTGGGAGTTTGGTGGCCTTGTACACATCAAACACCTCCACCATATCGTGTGCTCGCATGGTTAGCTGCCCTGCAGCTACATCAATCAGTGCTTTCCCAGTTGCCAGGAAAGGACGTCCCAAAATAAATGGGACTTCTGCGTCTGGCTCGAAGTCCATCACAACGAAGTCTACCGGGAAGATAAGGGAGCCCACTTGCACCAGCACATCCTCCACAATGCCATCAAGTCTTGCAAAGGAACGATCTGCTAGTTGCAAGATCACTGTTGTTGGTCTAGGACTCCCTAGCCCCAACTTCTTGAATACGGATGAGGGCATCAAGTTAATGCTTGCTCCCAAATCACATAATCTGTGAGCTCGGATACTCTGTCCAATTGTAATTTGTATTGTAAAGCTCCCAGGGTCTTTGAGCTTTGTAGGCAACCTGTTTTGTATCCGAGAAGTGCACTCCTCCGTAAGAGCCACCGTAGCGTACTCAGTCAACCTGCTCTTGTTCGCCACGATGTCCTTAATATACTTTGCGTACTTCGGCACTCCCTGCAAAACATCAACAAGAGGTAAGTTAATGTGTACCTGTTTAAGCACCTCCATGAACTTTTTGAAACACAACTCCTCCTTGTGTTTCTTTAATCTTTAAGGGAACGGGGGTGGTGGTCTTTCTGGTTCAACATCCTTTTTCTTCCCCCTCTCATCACATTGCTCCCTCTCAGTTTCTGCTGCTCCTGACTGTTGAGGTGGTCTTTCTGGTTCCACCTCTTTAAGTTGTAAACCACTCCTTGTGGTCACTGCATTCACTTGCTTGGGGTTGGGATCCATGTCACTCGGAAGTCCTCCTCTCGGCCTGGTGTTTTGAGCTCCGACAAATTGCCCAAATTGGTACTCCAGTGCTTTTGTAGCTAACTGATTGTTCATTACCTCGGCTGCCAATTTCACATAGTCAGCCTGCAATTGAGCTTGGTTAGCTATCATTATCTTGAAAATTTCCTCGATGCTGGGTGATGGTGGTGGAGGAGGTGCATTGTTGCTTCTGTATTGTGACTGATAGTTCTGCTCCCCTCCTTGATTTCTCTGCGCCCCCTGACTCGAACTTTGCACTTGATGGTTATTGCTACCCCAAGAGAAATTCGGGTGACTCCCCCAGTTGGAATTATAGTTGTTGCCATACTGTAGGTGGTTGTTTCTCTGTACATTACCAACAAAGTTCACCGAATCAGGATTTGCTCCACAACACTCAGCTGAGTGTTCACTACTCCCGCACACTTCACACAAAATCTGTTGCACTACATTCACTGGGGCTTGAGACTGGTCCATGCTCATGTTACTGAAGTGGGTGTTGAGTTGATTCTGTAACGCAGTTATCTTTGCAGAAATAGTTGTAAAACCATCCACTTCTAGGACTCCTGCTGCTTTCCTTGTTCCTCCTCTTGATGAATCCAGATTTCCCTGCGAAATACGATTTAACAAGGTATATATCTCCTCATAAGTTTTCTCCAATACTTGTCCCCCAGCTGCTGAGTCTAGCAAGATTTTTGTTTGGGGTTCCAAACTCTCTATAAAAGTATGCACCAGCACATCATTGGATTGGTGATGATGAGGACAATCCCGCAACATAGATTTGAATCTCTCCCAGGCTTGATACAGATTCTCTCCCTCTCTCTGTTTAAAACTTAGAATTTGACTTCTAAGTCTTGCTGTTTTAACTGATGGAAAGAACCATATCAAGAATTTCTTTGCAAGATCATCCCACGTGGTGATGGAATTAGGTGGCTCAGCTTTCAACCACCTCTTAGCTTCTCCCAAAAGTGAGAATGGGAACAATGTAAGCCTGGCATAATCTGATGACACTCCAGCGGGGATGTAAGTGTCACTTATCTCGAAAAAATTTTGGAGATGTTGCTGTGGATCCTCATGAGGGAGACCTGTGAATTGCCCGCTGGTATGCAACAATTGCACAATCTTTTGTTTAAGCTCGAACCTCCTTCCTGGCTCAGGTTTGCGGATGCTAGATGTGACATTGTTAGCATGTGGGATTGCCACCTTGCGAACCAGCCTAGCTGCCATTTCCTCGGGCACTAACATTGCCCTTACAACTGGTGGATTCTGTTGTTGCTCCAGGATTGTTTGTCTGAGCAACTGCAGCTTTTTTCTCTAGAGCCTCTCTCCTTTGACGATGAAATTATCTTTCCGGCTCTAAATATGAGTCCACCAGCTCCTTGTCTCTTGCCAGTGTTCAACAGAAATTAGTATCTGCAAAATACAGGCTAAGATCAAGTTGTCAACACTAAGAAGGAATAGTAAACTACCACATAAGAAAAATTTACCAATTGAAAAAAATTTACCAATTGCCAGTCCTCGACAATGGCACCAAAAACTTGTTCGGCTTGTTTGGTATAACTACACGCAAGTGCACGTGGTCGAACAAGTAGTAAAGTGGCTCAAATAAGCCAAGTATTGATCCCACAGGGACTGGACTAAGGTAACAATATACTCAAGTGTCAATAAACTTTAACTCTAAATTGCAGACAACAATGTGAAGAAGAGTTTGATATTTTGTTCCTAATTTTATACTAAGTCTAAAACGAATATACAATTTGAGTCTGAACTATAAGTATGAGCATGCTGATGCTAAAATGAACATGTAGAGAAATAAATTATCGATACAATTTGGTTAATCTTTCCTCCAGTTGCTAGTCAAGAATTATTGCCTACGGATTAAAAATCTCGTATTTAGCCCAACTTAAGAATCATGAACCTTCCACCTACATTTCTGTAATAAAATGAAATTCATGTTCTAGCCATACAAAACCAATTCCTTAAGTGACTAATACGACTTTCAGGTAAATTTCTATCCTGAAGGTAAATCAATTCTCAATTTTCCCAAACTAAGAAAAGATCATATCCTATCAATTCACATCTTTCCAATTTCTTGCTCTCTCGAGTGAAACCGGACTTTTTAGATATACATTAACGTTGGCCACACATTAACGCAGTAAGAACAAGAATCAATAGAACAACCATGGAAGAAAAGATGAAAACCAATTTATCAATAATCACATTTCAATACAATTGTTCTTAACCTTAGCAAGAAGGGAATTTAGCCACTTATTTGTGGATTAAACATCGTTAAGTGAGTGTTAATCATACAAGCAATTGAAATAAAGAAGAAGGAGATAGAGAAAAACCCTGAGATTCGTCCCCTCAACTGCCTGCAACCCACGTTCTTGCTCCACCAAGTCAGCCTTATTAAAAATGAACCTAAGTATTCTATTTATACTAGTGGGAATTTTTCCTGGAATAACAAGCAACGTGTCACGGAGTGCATTGCGGAGCACTGCCTCCGTGACACGCCACCAACGCGAACCCTCACTGGAATCCGGTCGTCCAGGTATTAAGGCCCAACGTGGCACGGCGTGCAACGCTGGGCTAAGCCAACGTGCCACAGCCCCAACGCGCACTTTCACTCGAATTGGGCATAATTTTAGCATCCAGGCAGAATGCATCCGCGATGGCACCGTGACACGGCTCCATTGCGAAGCCCCTTTAATTCATGCTTTCCTTCTGCATTTTCCATTGTTAGCTTCCGAGTCCAATCCCAATCTCTCTCAACATGCATCTTAGCTCCATAACTTTATATTTTTCCTGCAAAACACCGCTAATCATGTTGGTTAGTATAAATTCACATTTTATTACAATTCACATGAGAATGTACAAGCATCGATAGATTAACAAGGCAAAATGACACATTTGAGTATCACTTGGGCATATAAATTTGCCCAAGATCAGACTAATTTCAAACTGAATAGCAATATATGGATTCACAAAGGAAAGTGTGGCTCCTGGATCTAAAATGGAATATACATCAATGTGGAAAAGGTGGCACATACCCGTAACCACATTAGAGAAGTTCTCCTGATCCTTACGAGAAGACAAAGCATAAAAATGGTTTTGGCGCTGCTCGCCACCCGTACCCAAAGTAGGTCCCAACTGAGCTGGACAACCTGTTGGGGCTACTGAGGTGGTAGACTAGGTCTTCCCTCATCCTACTGATGGACAATCTCTCAATCTATGACCAAGATGGCCACAATTGTAACAACCCTCCTTTCTTAAGAGACACTCCCCAGGGTGATTTTTTCCACACTTAGCGCACGCTGGAAATGTGCGGCTGCTAGTGATGTGACTCTGGGACTGGGAGATTGATGCTCCACCCTTTTAGTCCTTGTGGGATCGTAAAGAAGAGGCACTGGCTCATAAGGGTACTAGAGGTTTCTAATGCTGCTACTAATATTTTCATGACTGACTACCCCCACATAACATCTGCTGGCCATACTCAAATTGGCCTATTTTGTCCTGCTTGTTTTCCCTTTCTATATCCTTCAACTTTTCTGCCTCTATCTACTGTCCGTGAATGATGAGATTGGACAGGTTAACGTCTTTGATCAGCATCGCGGTTTTGCATTCCTTAAGCGCGAAATCCGAAACTCTGTTAATGAACTAGAGCATATGAGCCCCCAGCTCAACGACCATTTGAGGAGCATATCTCGACAATTGAGTAAACTTCAATGCATATTCTTCCTCCATCATGTTGTTCTGCCTCAGGTTCATGAATTTGGCAGCCTTAGCCTCCCTCAACTATCGAGAATAGAACCTATCTAAAAATGCCATCACGAACTCATCCCATTCTATTGGGCCTACTCCATTAGGCCTTCCCTTCTTTACTGCTTGTACCAGATTGAGCCACCCCTTTCAGTTGGTAGGCAACCAGATTGCCACTCTCGGTAGAGGTGACACCTATGATTTGAGTGATCTTCTATACCTCATCCACAAAATCCTGTGGGTCCTCATCAACTTTAGACCCATGAAATGCCGGAGGGTTCATACAAGTGAAATCTCAGACCTTGGCCACAATTACACACCATTGGTGGTGACAAGCACTACCTCCTGGTTCAATTGGTTGGTCACAGCCTGAGCCAACATCCGAATTGCCACTCAAAATTCTATAGAGGACACCTGATCGACTTGAAGGGCTATTGGAGCTAGTGGGGCTAGCCTCTTAGCATTGCTAGTCCTTCTCCCATTTCCTCTTTCAAGAGACATCCTTATTAGAAAGGAGTGGAGTGCGAGTTAGAGTAGGAAATTTTAGAGTTTCACACTCTACGCACGATCAGAATTATGAAAGAAGTGAATTTTCCTTATAACATCTTGTATCCTCCCCGTCATTAGTGTGGCGCGCTTCACACCCATAAAAAGGACTCTACTTGACTTATCTTTTAGACATCCTAGGATACTCTAAACTTAGGGCTCTAATACCAAGTTTGTCATGACCCGAGTCTACACCCTTGACGCGACACAGTACTTGGTGCCACAAGTGACCCCAAGTTAACCCATGGTTTAATATGACACTGGTATACTAAATTAAATGGAAGAAGAAGCTGTATAAACATAACTAAATAACACTTTTAAAAAGAAAAGAATACATGTTTGGTAGAATACTGAACAAAGCTGTGTCTGAAAGCCATCTGAGAAAAGATGAGTTTCTAGAACAAGCCCCCAGCTAATTCTAAAATCTGAAAAACAAGAAAACTAAAATAGAACTAAATCCCCATTCTCGAAGGATGAGGACTCAACAAAGATAACGAGGCTGAAAATCATCTAAAGGAAACTACTGACGATGTTGTGACTGAGAACCTGCACCTGGATCATAATACGATACAACATAAAAAAATATGCATCAGTTATATTGGATGTACTGAGCATGCTTGATGTAAGTAAGAACAGTAGAAATACAAAATTTAATAGATAAACACTGAATATAACAGTAACACAGTACTGAATGAGGATTATAACTACATATTAAAAAAATCTGAATAACTGAGCTGAATAGAAAACTGTGACTATTCTGGCTTGAGTGGTACTATACTATGCTGTGGGAGAGACTATAACTGACATGTAACCACATGAGCTAAACGTGGAGCCTGATGTATATCCCCCATATGAGAATACCCATTATACCTTGCTAGGGTATAGTAGATGAACTGCGTGATCACTACCTGATGCCCATTCAGGCTAAAATGTACGACAACAACGTAGTTCTAGGAATTTGGGTGCGCTGAACCCCACCACGCTCGGTGTTAAATCCCGCTCCAACTATAAATTTTCTAACTATGAATACTAAGCTGATAGATTGAACTTGATGTCCCAAGACTTAAATTAGGAATACTTATCTAGCAGTGATCTAAGAGCCTGAAGGACATGATAACTGAAACTAAGGGTTCTAAGACTGGCTAGAGCTGCCTTAGCTAAAAGTGTTGTAACCTTCTAAAGAACATCCTGTGACTTGATAACTGAGATAATGGAGTTTTTACTGAAATCCTCAAGAGACTGAGTGTAGTGAAACTGATCTGACAATTCTATAAGATACTGAAAAGGCTAATTACTGACTGGGACTAAACAATTACTGATTCAACTTTCTGGATAATCTAACTATATTATTATGTTGATTGCAAGAACTATGAGAATCAAAAAAGGTTTGTATCTAGACAATTATGCAAGACTCTTCAAAACACATTTACGAACTAGCACTAAACACATATTTCATGTAAAAATATACCAACAGAATATTTAACTAACTACAACCTTCAATTACAACAAAAAGAAAATTCATAATCTAACTGAAAGACACCCCAATCATTGATACAAAAAGGGCTAGACTGATAAAGATTTTAGGAAGGTTTTTGGGGAACAGGAGAATAACAATTCTTTTGTTGAAATTTCACATACCTAGAGTAGAGATTCCCCTAAGAGATTTCTTGAGAAATCTGAGGAGAATGGAAACCCTTGGTCTTGCTTTGGGAGAACCGACTGAGTTTTCTATATAATGAACTTGCGAGAATGAGAGGAATGAAGAGAAAATGTCAACTAACTTCCTAAATCTCCTGAATAAAACCCCAAAAAAGCATAGTTTATGAGTTATAATGATAGGAAGTTATAAAAATGCCTTTGAGAGAAAATCTTAAAAAATGGTTGTCACGACCCAATGGGTGAAACAACGAGTTATTGGTTGATGCCATGACTTGTTGGGACTACCCATTGGTCCTAGGCCAAAAAACATAGCTTGCTCGAATTAGACAATGGGAGGGAACCACGACTCATAGGACGAACCAATGGGTTGTTTGTTCCTCTCGTGGTCATTGAAGAAATTTTTAACAGAAGCTGGGACTTCTACTAACGGGCGACACAACCACTCATTGGTTCAACCAACAGGTCACTGTTACCACTGGAAAATCTCATATACAACTCAACACTCTGACCATGACTCACTTCAACAGTCATGAGGTAACACCACGACTCGTGGATCCATCTGTGGTCACCCCTTCACCACGGCTCGACACCGACCTGCCACCCACTTCAGGAGTCACTTCATGACTTTTGGAGTACTTCACGGGCCACTGGATTAGTCGTCCTATGACCTAGTGTAATATTTTTCTTTCTTTATCCATTTAAACTCTCAAATATAATCCTAAGAACTTTTAGGGTGTTACACTATATGATCGACCTTATTCGAGTCGAACTAAAATACTGTATCGGATTTGATAGAGCATGTTTAATCAGTTTAAGGTATATAAATGAATTATTATTTGATAAAAATCTTCTTTGAGCTATGATTATTATATATCATCTAACACTATTGATCATTGATTACAAACATTGTCTGCTTGGCTTCCTCAGCATGATAAGAAGATAGCCACAAACTTCGATAGAAAGGGTAGTTCAAGGATTTTAGATTGGTTTAGGGTGCAAGATTGAGGAACATGAGGTCTGAATGGATGCTACCTCATCTTTCGAGGAGCATCAGAGATATTGGAGCATGCTTGAATTTAAGGCAAAGTGTGAATAGACGAAGAAGGCCAGGAGTGAAGGGAAAGATGGCTCGTTGCACACTGCGGTGCAAAGAGCCAAGGGATGATAAATACAAAATTGGTAAGTAATTATTATATTCAATACTTATATATAAATTGGATAAATTTTTATATATTGTCTAACTTTGATTATATTTTATTTTGCAGGCCAAAATATTGGGTCGCGACCCGACTCTGGAGGAGCTATTTTGGGTTACCCATTAAAGTTGAAGAAGAACGAGTCTGATCCGGACATATGGGTTGAAAGAAGCCTATGTAAGTTCAGACATCTTATATATAAATAGTAGTATGTTATGTTTAATTTGAACAACCATATTATACTAACTTATTTTAATTATATAGATAGATTATTGGCGGCTCTTGTCAGAGTACAGTCAGACTCAGGAAGCCCAAGGTGGGCCGAACAAACCTCCACCAGATGTCGCTACCCAGATTTGGACTAAAAATGAGGCCGGAGGAGGCAAAAGGGGAGAGTCTATGGCCAAGAATCTAGGTACCTAGTTCGACGGATTCAGTGCAGACTGGAAGATATTAGTTCTTCTTGCCAAGCAGAGGAAGTTGATGGTGTTCAGATTATTGTTATATCTTAGAAGATCGAACAACTTACACGTTCCTTGGAAGATGCCGAGGCAAGACGAATTGCAGCGAGTAGGACAATTTTTGATACTATTGAGGCTCTCAAGGAACAAGTGAATATCGTGCTTGCTAGTGGAGTGCGAAGACGGTGTGCCCATTCTTCTCCTTTCTTAGATGACGATGAGTTTTTGACAAATGATAAAAATGTCGAAGAGACACCTTAGTTGTTAGGATTTTTGAACATTGAAAACAAACTTTGTATATATTTTTTGATATTTTAAAACTTTATTGATAATTTTGGTGGATATTTAGTGTTGTTTTTGATGTTTTTAATTCAATAATTACTATGTTATTGATGTTCTTGTTGATTTGGAATTGTTTTGGCAGCAATTAGTGTTGGCTAGTAGCTGAAATTGAACTGAATTTTAATTTGGCGGGTGGGAATGCAAAAATTGCAGCTTTCTACTAGGTGCATTTGTAGAAAATCGGCGGACAACGTAGGCAAGTCTGTCAGTTTTCTGCAAATATACCAGTAGTAGAAACCCAAAAAACCGATGGACAGATGATATTGTTCGTCGATATTCTTAAAAAATTTTAATAGAAAAAATAATAAATTATTGAATAATACAGGCGATTTCCGTCTGTAATTTTTTCCTTTCGTTAGATAACATTTAAAGAACACACGAAATTAATATTTTCTGAATTGACGGAAGACCGCCGGTAATAATCAATGTTTTCCATCAGTTTTTTATTTTTGACAAGACATTTTCCAACGATCCTTTATCCGTTGGTCTTTCGTTGTTTATGGCAAAAAAACTGACGTTGTCCGTCTAAATTAGTCCTCATTCTTTGCCAATTTTTTGTTGTAAATGATATGGGTTATACATGTAAATAATTTATTATGTATTAAGTTATTTATTTATTAACGTGATACAGACGTGCCAAACAAGTACACTAAACTAGTCTAGTAATAGGTGTAAACCTAGTGTTCAGTTAAAATCCTAGCAATTTACAATAACTAGCATATTAGTTTAACTGTATACTTGTGTTTGTAATAGATAGTATCCTTAAGAGTTGCTATGTTTATATGTAGATAGGATTCTATTTTACGAGGTGTATCAATACACTCTGTACGATTAATTTATGAAGACATAAGAGTTTAACTATGGACATGAATTAATATTTCTTCATGGTTACAAAGCTTTAACTCAATTAAAACAATCTAAAAGTATTTTTTTCAACATGGTCGAAACTTCAAACACAAGACTTAGCCTTTCTTCCTTTTTCCTTCACCAACTCATTACCATATGTCCAATAAACTAAGTCTACAAACTATATATTTTGGAGAAAAAAAGTTCTCCAACTCATGTAAACCATGAAAATCAAAGGTTTCATCATTGAAAAAGCCCCAGCCAAAACCTTAGAAATTGACAAAAGAGAAACTGAACTTAACCCAAAATTTTATTGAGTAGGAAGAATGTGATATTCTAGTTAGGAGTTGGATTTCTAGAAGAATAACTAAAAAGTCAATGTTTTTAATCATTAGGTGTCTAACAACTAAACAAATATGGTCTTTCCATGAGGACACCTTCCTATAAGAAAGCGAAGACAGAAAATTTCAGTTGAAGCAACAACTTCAAACTATAAAATTGAGGTCAAAAAATTAATTGATAAATACATGAAGGAGCTCAAAGGAATTTGTGATAGTGTAATCGCAATACACAAACTATTGGATGAAGATAATAAAGTCATTAAATTTGCTAGAGGTCTTGAAAAATAGTATATGACTTTTCGCATTGTGATATAAGAAAACCCATCTAACCCTACATTTACACAGTTTGTAAGTGCTCTCTGAGGATTCAAACCGCTAGAAGAAAGTGAAGAACAAGTGGAACAACGAAAACCGAATTCCACTATGGCCTTCATGGTTCAAAAATGTCAACCCTAAGGATGTGACATGTCTTTTAAAGGAAGAGGACAAAAGAAAGGAAGAAGAGGTAGACCATCTTTTCAAAAATAGTTTGGAGGACCGAATAATGAAACCAATCAACAAAAGGAGAGTTTAAAATCAAATCCCTATCAAATTTGTTGTAGAAACAATCGTACAACACCATCTTATTTTTATAGGTGAGACTATCCCTACCAGGCACAACAACAAGTCCCTCAAACACTTGCAACAATTAGTTTTAATGATCAACTAGACAATATGATGTATATGGATCTCAATGCCACAAATCACATGGTGCAATCTATAGGTATTCTTCAAATATCTTTCCCTTTACAGGTGATGAGTCTATAATGGCCCGAAAGGTAAATAAGCCGAAACTATATATATAAGGGATAAAAACAATGGAAGACAATCACTTTAAGAGAGGATTTACATTAAGATTTAAAAGCTACAAAGGAAAAAGAATTCAAACATCTCCTGGCATCAAGATTATTAGGGCATTCATATTAAAGAACTCTTATACTTTTACATAGTAATAAGCTAATTGCTATTAGTACTTGGATAAAAGTAGTTGTCAAATGGAAAAATTAGTAAGAATCTTTTCAAGCATCAAATAAAAGAGGGATTGATCGATAAACAAAAGCACATAATGATATAAGGATCAATCCATGCTACATCACCTTAAGGAATTAAAAGCTATGTTATTTGGTTGATGACTCTACAAGATTTACATGAATTTATCCTCTAAAGAAGAAATATGATTTTTAAACCAATTTACGGACTTTTTACAAATTAGTTGAAAATTAATTTTCAAGAAAGCTTAAAGTCTTTAAGTATGAGGTGGAGTAAATTTTAATAGCCTAGACTTCACAAGTTATCTTACTCAACATGGACTTAAAAGACAAATTTCTTGTCCACATACCTTAGAACAAAATGGCACAGCTGAGAGAAAATAGATATATTTTTCAAATAGGCCTTACTGTAATGAACCACCCGACTGTTATAGCATTACGACCCTATAAAAATTAGGAAAATTAAAAATTTGCGATAAATCCCCGACAAATAAAGGGAACACAGAGAATAAAATCGAATGGGCGTAGTTGAGATGGGGTGGACCCAAGCGGGTGTCCACTGCAGCGGGACGTCTTTCCACCACAGCGGAGCCACTATAGTGGATGACGCGAACTAGAAGTCTGTAATCCCATTCTTATTTGGATATTAAAAACCTAGTCCTTGAGGGGACTTATTAAAAATATCTAAAATTAGAAAATAGACTTTTTGGAGGAAAATAAGAGGATCCATAGGGGATTTGACTTCCATGGATAGGAACTTTCATGAGGGAATCAAGAATGGGATAGCCTTAGACGAAGACGATCGCGATGATAGTTTGGCGCCCAGGTAGGCTATGGTTTACTTGCTTTTAAATTAGACCCTGGTTAGCTAACCATATACGTGCGTATGATTTATATGTTTTTGATGAGTAGGATTGTACTTTGAAAAATGTTATGATCTATTAATCGGAATCTATGAAATATACAGTGTATTAGAAGAGGAGTGACAAAAAATCGTAATGAGGTAAAACTCTAGGAGAGATACTTCAATCGATAAATGGATACTTGTTCTAGATTGTGCTTTGAGTCAAACGTTGTTGAAGAGATTAACATTTGGGTGTAGTCGATAGAATGTTCCCGGGTATAAGTATGGACTTCTTCCATCTTGGATTTGAAATCTTAGACGTCTAAAATCACATAGACTATGTGTAGGGGACGCAATTAAAGGAATAAGTTGTATCTATGCTTGAGTGTGAGATGAAGCGAGTGGCGTAGGATAATAATCCCTTACACGGTAACTTTAAAGTGTTGTGGTCGGTATTGTATTTTTCAAATTGATGATGGTTGTCTATATTAATGATGAAATTTTTGTATGATAATTGTTGATGTAAGATTTTTATGACAATGTTTCATTATGGTGGTACAAAGAAACCAAAACATGGGAGAACCGGGAATGAGGACTAGGCGCAGTACTGCTAGTAGTACCGTTGCAGTAAGACCGCTGTAATGGTAGTAATGTCGCTGAAGCGGATCCCAAACCAGTGAGCAGGCCGAGTCAAAAATCTTATGACTTGATTGGGTTAAATGTTATTAATTTTGTTTGGACATGAGGTTGATTTAATTTCATGTTATTGTATTGGTTGTGTGACTGAGTAATTTTTACCATGTGATGATCTGTTACGTGATGTGTTGCATTATGCGTCCTGTGACTGAGGGATGAATAGGAATTAAATGAATGTGTGATAGATATAACAAATACTATGGAAGGAATGTTATCGATACAATGGTAAATGAGGGTCCTATGGCCAAAGTTAAGGAACTCTGATCAACAGGTTATTACAATTAGATTTTTGAATAAGGATTGGATACATGAGTGGCTCATTCCCGAGGTAAGCATCCAGGTGAGCGGTATGAGAGAGTACACAGATAGGTATGGATTAAGGACCATGCGGCTGGGTGTAGCAGTAATTATAGAAAAAGGTATGATGAATGTCCATACGGCTGGGTGTATAGTATATGGATTTCTAGAGTCCCCTACAGGTTATCACTGGAAGAGCAAGCATAAGACCCTCTGGCATGTGTATACAGTGAAATGACGGAGGCGTGTGCCCAAAATATCATCGATGTTATGATTGAGAGATAGAGAGTTTTTGGGTATGGTTGATATACATGCGGCAGTAGAGGTGGAAAGGTAATTGATATACCAGTGTGATACATGATATATCGACATGAATTTAGGTTTTGAGGTGAGGAACAAGTATGGCATACCATATAGGGTGACTCAATCCAGGTACGACATCTTATGACATTTTGTGGTATGAGATCAGGTATGTGCATGTATAGTACTGCTAGGGGAATTGACTTCCTTATGTTGTCTTGATGATTTTTGTGTGAACACGGGATAGTACATTTGTAATTGCTTTTGATTGTTTGTTTTAATTTGATTTGGTGGTTTAGGGATGATAGTATGATAGGATTGAACGAAAGATAGAATAGTGCCATGAGATAACAAGTTGACGCGTTTATTTGATGCACTACTAAGAGGAACGAGAAATTCTATAGATAACTAAAGAGCTTAATAAAGGGTATAAACAGACTTGGTCTTTCATAGTGATATGGTATGAAGGGTAGTAGTTTTGTAATGTTATATGATGGAATAAAATAGAGTTGGTTTAGGTAAAAATTGATTACTAGCTGGATAGGTTGTGGTGCAGCGGACATATTGCGGCAGCAGCGGAACCGTTGTAGTAGCCTAAGCCTTTGCTGCAGCGAAAACAGAGAAAGGCAGAATGATAGGCTAATTATTGACTAGAAGCATAGGATAATTGCATAAAGCTGAATGAGTCATAAAAACTATATTGTAGTGAATAAGCCTTGTGGGATGTTGCCTAAGTTAATTCATTGCTGAATTTAGTAATGTTGATAGTATATGAATTTTTATGTTGTTGTGTTAACTAATCCTAGTTGGCTGATGAAGGCCTACCAGTACGTGTGGTGTACTGATACTACCTTGCTACACCTTTTCTTTTGGGTGTAGGATGTGGCAGGTTGACATTTCCTTAATTGGCATGGAGTACTCAGCACCAGCTTCAGTGTTCCTCTTCCGAATGAAGTTGGGTCATTTTGTTTATCAAGTATTCAAATAAAGCTCTTGTACTTGTCTAGACTAGATTTTGAGAGAGTCATGTTAGAGGTATTTTGTAATGTTATGTTGTTGAGAATTTTTAGCAGATAATGAAAAGTAAATGTGAATGCTTGGAGTTATTTTCTTGCCTAATTGATGGAAATGTGGAAGGGTTCTCCTATCAAGAAGAGTCGATGTAGGTTCCCGTACGGCTTGTCTAGGTTGGTAGTGACAAGTTGGTATCAAAGCATCTAGGTTTCCGGTCTACAAGTACAAGAGCAATGTCGAGTAGACTCCTGCAGATTGGTGCGTAGATGTCCACATCTAATCTTCGGGAAGCTATAAGGCATTTAGGAAGTCACACTTACTTCTTTCCCATCGTGTTGTCCGGTTGTGTCATTGCCCAAGCTGAGTCCAATTGGCATTTGGAGGATTTCAATTGGTATCTTGACAGGCCTAATTGTTATCTGCGTAAGTGTGATTAGCGAAAACCGCAATAAGACTGGTGGGTTGGGGTTAATTTTAGTTAATCGAAAGGAAACTTGTTATAATTAATCTGCATAGCAAGTCTCGCTGCAGTGAAGGTTGTCTCACGAAAGCAGACTCGCTACAACAGAAAGAGTATCGCTGTAACGGATCCGCTATTGCGGAAAGAACATCATTACAGTGGGCGTAGCTAGGTAGAATGCCAGTTTCCAGGAAGTCCAAGCCTCTCTATTCTGAATAACAACCATAAGCCTCAAGAAACCAGAATCATTCAAGCAATGTAAGTATAAGGAAAACCATGGTGATAGAATATAAAGGGGCCAACACGGCCAAAGTCTTAAGATGCCAAATGGGCACCCATCAACCATAGGGGAAAACAAGTGTCAACAATTCCACAGCAACAAAGAAATTAAAATTGCCGTATAAGCCCCAAATGGGGGCTACCAAATAGACTAGATAAAATCTAAAAATAGGGGGGAGGGAGGGGAAACACTGCAACCTATCTAGTTGGAGGCCTCGTCAATACCGCGACCAGCGTCATCATTCTCTCCCTCCTCGAAATTACTGAGGAAGGAGAACTGTAATACCCTAAAAACCCTAAGATCAGATCCAGGAGTTGAAATAGAGAAAATAGGATTTTCTACACCAGGTCACAGGACGAGTCATCCAGTGACCCGTTAGGAACACCACGAGTCATTCAGTGACTCATGGGGAGGGGTCTAACCATGTTTGGAAATTTCAACTTTGGGGTGACCACGGGTGTGATCAAAACTCGTGGTCAGCCCCATGATTTGTTAGGTCAACTGTGGTCAAGGATGATATGAAGGAAGAAGAAATTCGACAGGGTTGGTATCGGTTCATCACTATGAATTGTTGAAAAACCACGAGTCGTGTGTCCCTCGTGGTGACACTCAGAAGAAATTTGGTAGTGAAGGTGACGGGAGGTGACCATGAGTCGTGGTCACTGGAAACAATCCATCCAGTCCCTCATTAGGACTGACAATATGTTTTTCCTTGCAAATCTATTAAGGGATTTTTCGTATTTGCTAAGTTCCTAAGGAGTATACTATGTTTTTTTAAGCTCAAAATAAAGTGTTTTAAGAAGGTTTAAGTCATTCTAAGTCTATTCTCATTCATTTAAGCAAGCTTAGAGGTTAAGAAGTGATCAAGCCTAGTTCTTCAAAAGTTCTTATTCAATTCCCTTTGGGTATTCAAGGAAGAGAGTGAAATCAACTTACCCAGGTATGTGAGGCTGTGAATGAGGATTCCTTTCACTCTCAAGCTCAAAACTCTTCTAAATTTCCATGGATTTTAAATTCTAGATTCAAGTTGCATGACCTATGGGGTTTTATTCCATTTCTTGTGAAATTCTCTATGATCTATCGATGGGTCAATTTCTTTAATGTATTAGATTATTTTTTGTGATCGATGGGTAGAATTTACAACTATTTTTATTATTAAATTATAGTTTTAAATTTTAATTAAATCATGCCCAATTATGTATGTTCTTATGAAAGACAAGTTATGATTTCATTATGATCTTGATCTAAATTAGCCCAAATATTATTCATGCCCTATGATAGGATTTTTGTCAAGTACTTATCATGGATTTACGAAATATCAAGCATATACATGTTCTACAAGTATGCATGAATTTCATGATTTATGAATTTATGATTATGGCCGACTCACAAGCCTTATTATATGGCTAGTTCATGTACTCAAGCATGGTTATAATTACTATGATTTAACTAGCTCATGAATCTCATGTATGTTTTCCCTATTATCACATGAGCACTATATATTTTTTGGGAGTAGTATTTAACACCGAGTAGACTCTGGATCCAAGCATACCCCGAGTCTCAGAATTACGCGCCAACATAGCCATGATGGGACCTCCCTTGAGACTGTCCCTTTTTTTTTCCAAATGGGTCTTTCATGAGTGATTTCACGCCTTTTTTCATGGTTCTACCCTTGGCAAGGTACGAAAACCCTCCCAACTAGGGGTTTGTAGGTCGGGCTCCATGTGTGCTCATATGGGGTATGTCGGTTATAGGAAACTCCCATTGTTCCTCATGATTTATGCAGGGTTTAGTTTATGTCACTTTGGCTCAAATCATGTTTGATAAATCTTTTCTCTTATGTTTATGATTATGAATGATTTATGAACATTTTAAAAACCTTGAGCCCTTATGTTACATTAACATATTTACATTATGATCATGTTATCCTACTCTTATGAACTCTTATGTATTTTTAACTATCCATTCTACTTACCTTGCATACTCGGTACATTTCAAGTACTGACCGCATACTCTTTGGTGTATTGTTTCATGATACAAGTCCGAAGGATCAGTCTCAGCCACTCCTTTAGTCCTGGTTCCCTCTAAGACTTGTCTAGCTATCATTGGTGAGTCCTCAACCTTCGAGGACATTCGATATCTATAGTTGTTATGTTCCTTTCAGCTTTAGACATGTTGAGTTAGTTGGGGATGTGTCCTATCAACTCATCAGATGTGTTAGAGGCTTTCAGACATTATGTAGAAATCAGCTTGTCGTGTATGATTCCATTCCAGCATGATTGTTATGTTCAGACTTCCTCTATGTTATTCATGTTTATCTTCTATTTTATTTGAATGAGAAAGATGTTATGTTCATGCCATAGGTCGACTTGGAGCCTCTCGGGGTTCTTTATCTTTTGTCTCAATCTGATCCGATGCTCAGGTCGTGACAAGAACTCGGTTAAATCACGTCGGGTCACTTGAGGTGTCGGGTAGCATTGAGATTGAGGATCTTCAGAATATTCTTAATTCCCTTCCACATGCACATGATCTGCTTGTCATGGAAGCTGCTCTTCCTCTTTTCCTTCTCCATATCCGCCCGGAGCGCAACATGGGCCTGGGCTAATGCAGCAATCGCCCTTTGCATCTCTCCTGAATTGGCGGCAGTTGTACCAGAGGGTCGCTTGATATATGGTCGACTAGCAGAATGTCTGCTGGGGGAAGGAAGTCTGGGAAACCCTCTGAGGAGCTCATGCATGGCTGTCATCTCGGCCTCTATCCTCTCAAATGGACCTGAGGGTCTAGAAGTGTCATCCCTCTCATCACCTTCAGCCGAGGCATACTTCCTCTTCTTCCTACCTCTCCCTAGAGCCCCCTTCACCCTTAAGGGATCGAAGAGCCTATCCTAGTCCACAATGATATCCCGTGACTCCTGATGGACACCGGCCCACTTGCATTGTCTGGTAATAAGAGAAGGAAATGGCAGGACAGTGATAGTCTTCATGTGGAAATACCTCTACTCAATAATCTGGGCCCCTGCATTGACCCTCCCCCCACTCAGCATAGAGGACACCACCAAAGCCCAATGGTAAGTAACGTCCGTGACATTAGAGGTCAGGCTGATCCTCTGGGACACTAGATTGAGCCACCTCCTAGTCTCCACTGTAAAGTGGGTACTCTGAATGCCCATCCTGGTAATGCCCTAGTTGGTTGTATCCCTCCACTCTTCCACCACCAAAGTGTTCAGTATACATTGACCGTTCCCGAATACGTCACGACTCTTCATCTCAGACTTGGGAGGATTAGGCATACCTAGAGCTTAGTTTATAGCGGAAGGGGTCAAGATAATCTACATTCCTCTTTCATAGGCCATTGGCTCGTCCCAGCTCCCGGTGACAGTGGGGTTAGTATAAAACTCCCGAACCCAGGCCTTATTGGCCTTACCCGAGTCCTCAACCAAGGGACCCCAACTGACCTCATGAAGAAGAGTATAGAACTCCAAGGCATTTTCCCCCACGTATTTCAAAACGAGACCCCTCTCATACAGCAGATCCTTTGTAGCTTGTTCGCTATACTGGAATCGACATTGGTCATTAACAAAGTTGATGTAGTCCTCAGTGTGAATGTTGTTGCTGGAAGAGTCCATGATAACAAACCTAAAGTAAAAGAAGAAGATTTGAAGCGAACAATGGGGAGGGGAAGAAAAGAAAAACAGGTTGGAAATTGAAACGATGTACTACCTAGCTGGACTATTGCAGCGGTTGTACACCCGTAGCGGGTCCGCTTCAGCGGAAGAGGGACCGCTGGGATGATATTGCTGCAGCGATAAAGGGTCCGCTACAGCGGAAACTGTCTTCCAGACCTCCATATCCTATTAATGGAGGTTGAAAGTTCAACCTCTCTAATCTACCAAACTAACTATAGATCGGGCAAGGGGTCGACTTAACCTTGTCCTACCAAAAAATTTTTCATTACAATAGGATCACATTCAAGCCTAGAAAGAAAGAAGCAACCCAACCCATCACTCTACTCAAAGTCCCCATTTTTCAGCCCACAACCGCTTGAAACCATCCAAAAACACACAAAGAACGAAAGGAAATACTTGAGAACGTAAAAATTATGAGCATGATTCGACATTATGGCCTAACAAGGAAATAGGAAAACCCACCCTCCCCACTTCAAAAACTACTCAAACACGATGTTAGTATGCATAATATTGTGAGAAAAGGAAGAAAATGAGGCCTAGGATCACGAGAGTAGAGCATTACCTTAGAAAATGTCAATTCTTGCTAGGGGAAAGTTGAGAGGATTTGTGCAAAATGAATTGGAAAAGTTGGAAAATGAACTTGCAAACCCTATTTTCTACCTTTAACTGACCAATTGTATGTTATAGCATACCATATTTCTGCTTCGAAGAGACCGCTATAGCGGGAAATCTACTCGCTGCAGTGGACAGTCAAAAAACTGTGACTGTTGAAATTCTACGGCCGAACCTCGGATTTTCAAAAACCAAACGGTCCAAGTTTCCCAACGGATCCATAATACCTAGGACGACGGGTAGAGAGGGAAATATCAATAAAACTGAAGGGAAGATAACAATATGAATTAACTTTCGGGTCTAGGTTAAAACCTAGGCAAGTAATTATGACCCCACTAGATACTAATCGACGATACATGAGAAAATTAGGAATGAGGTGTAGTACAAGGTCCCTAAAAATAAATGGCTCAAAGACCGGAACACAGGAGTTAAACGAGTCCACACTGACAAGGAGCTAGAGGAAATTTGCGGTAGTTATTTAACCATGCCTCAAAATCATAGTGCCGTTTGGGGATGAACAAATTTTTAATTAGTATCTGATGTAATCACCAACCTGGCCGTTATAGCATTCCGACCCCATAAAAATTGGGTGAATTAAAATTTTTAGAAATTTTTGATAAATCCCCTACAAACGAAGGGCACACGCAGAATAAAATTGTTACACCCCATAAATTCCCGGCATATAGATAGCCTATTCGCGTGTTGGTTAAGAGTATTTGAAAACCATACATGCTAGAAAAAGGCCCGAGGAAAGATTAGACAAGCACCAAGTCGGTGCGTCGCAAGGCAAAATGCGACTTATAAGTCCCAATTATATAAAGCCTCCAACTTCGATTTTTCATTAAAGTTTCTTATAATTTCCAGTGAAAAAAACAGAGGGTAAGCAGAGAGAAAGAGGAACGAGGATTATTTGATAATTTCCTTCCGATTACGCTGTCAAACGCGGTCCAAACTCGAATTAACTTCAGGTACCGAGATATTTAGCAGCAGGGAGCATTCCTACGGATTTTGTTTCGTGAAATACGACCGACGAATCATCGAGCTACCGAGCTAAGGTAAGTAGAATTGCTCCAAACTAGTGTCTATGTGCTCCTAGCTGTGAAGTGAATACTTCTCCCTTCTGGACTTCTGAAAAATAGCGAGTTTTCGACCGTCTTTCGATAAGCCTAAGTTTAGGCTACAATTATATCGAAAGTGATGTCGTTCTTTAGAATAAAGCTATATTTAGTATTAATTAGCATATACATGAATGCAGTTGGGAGAAATAGCTGGAGTATTGACCGAGCCTCGTCCGACAGACGGATAACTCGAGGTTAAGGTATGTAAAACTAGTTCCTTCGGCAAGTTAGTAGCTTTAGCCTTGTATAGTACAATAAACTCCGTAGTAGAATTCCCGGAGTTGAATGTTATTGTGCAAAGTTCAGTAAACCTAGTTTGCGTTGTTATATCGTATTCAGTCTGAAAGTTAGAAAAGTATGCGCCCGAGGGCAAGTTAGTATTTCAGATTTAGTATAGCCTATTACGTGATTAGCAAGCATGTAGTAGAATAAAAGAAACAGATTTTCATAATAAAAGTCAATAAAGAAAGATCAGATAGACAGACAGTTATGGCTATAGATTAGCAATTCAGAAAGATAGTATCCTGGCTACAGATTAGCCGTACAGTTAAACAGAGGTTACATAATCATTATAATTAGTTAGAATTAGCTCAGTGTAGAAACAGATCAGAATAAGAAGTAGATTTCAGATAGTCTTTTCAGTTATACATGTTTGCTATTTATATGTGCTATTTGTTTGTTGAGACTTGCTATGGCATGTGGGTGTCCCATTGCATCCCCACCGCCCCTGGGTTATAGCTGTGTCGATACCAGATTCAGATACCGCCACCAGCTGGGCGATGTCGTCCGCCTAGAGGACGATGATGGCCGACCACCATGATAATACGGTCCAGATTACCCTGCTTGCAGGGGCAGTTCAGTTTACTTTGTGCAGAGCCAGATTACCCTATTTACAGGGGCAGATTACTCTGTGTGCGCTTGTGGCCGGGGGCAGTTTCACATACAAATTTTTATAAAGGTACCCTGTTGCGTGCTTGCACCCAGGGGCAGTTTCAGTCACAGATACAACAGCAGATTACCCCGTGAGCACTTGCGCGCAGAGGCAGGAGTCTTCAGACTCAGACACAGTTTATTCTCAGAGGCCAAGGCCTGAGCTACGCACCCAAGGGGACCGGTAGGAGGAGCTCACAATTGTTAGATGAGTGGAGTGACTTATTTTTGGTTGGTTTAGACCCGAGTAGGGGTAAATAGATTGTTCTGTTGGTTGGCACCTTCTGGCTTATGGGGGTCGGTCAGGTTATGTGTGTATTTATATGTATATCTATGTGTGCTATTAGATACTGATAAACAGTAGGACGACACGTCTTCAGGTACGCTCAGTTTAGTTACAGAATAAATAAACTCTCCCCAGTTATCCTCAGCTAGATAGACTCAGTTACTTCCTGCTTATATGTCATGTTACTGTTGTTATTCATTTCAGTTGTGTATTTCAGTTGCTTTACATGCTCAGTACCTGTGGTACTGACGCCCGTGGGGCGCTGCATTACTTGCCTGCAGGTACTTACAGACGAGGAGCCAATCCCTCGTGATCCTAGCCAGCGCAGAGTTATCAACTCCTGTCATCCGGAGTTTGATATTCAGAGGTGTATTTCATTTTATTTTGTTGTACAGTACGGGTAGGTCGGGGCCTTGTCCCGATCATTTCTATTGTCATTCCTAGAGGCTTTCATTATGTATATATTTCCCTGTAGTCAGTTGAGTCGGTCGTGTGAGGCCGTGCAGTTTGTTATAGCTGTCTAGCATTTCAGTTTATGTTGGCCGTGTGAGGCCTTAGTTTGACAGTAGTGGTGACCTTGCTGGTCATGTAGTCTTATAGTAGTCTTGTGTTGAGTTACAGACAACTAGACAACATGGTGGCCTTGTCGGCCCGCATAGGCTCCCTTACATTAACATATTTCTGGTTAGCTGTTATTACAGGTACAGGTGGCTATAGGCCAGTTGGCCAGAGGCTGTGTTTACAGCCGTTATATAGCCCGTTGTTTCCAGAAATCTGAGATAGAGCTAGTCAGGCACCAGTTGTGCCTAGGCTCACCAGTTAACAGTCTAGATCCTACTAGGGCACCAGGTGCCAGTCATACCCCCCAAGGCGGGGCGTGACAAACTTGGTATCAGAGTAGGTCGTGTCCCAGGGAGTCTGTAAGCCGTGTTAAGTAGAGTCTTGTCTATGGATGTGTTGTGTACCACATACTATAGGCAGGAGGCTGCGAGGCATGATATGATGGTTACCCTTCCTTCTCAGTCAGTCGTGCTTTAGAGCGGTACAGTATAGGGTTGAGTCCCTAAAAACTTACCGTATTCTTTGATTACAGATACAAAGGCAGATCAGCATTACCCTATCACAGGCAGAAGATCAGATATAGCAACAGAAGAGGGCATCAGCCAGTTACATGATAACTACAGCAGCAGGAGGAGGTACCAGAGACCTCCCAGCGTGATACCTTTATCGGTACTATTCCCAGTATACGTTGATAACGTCAGAATAGGAAGCCAGAATTATAATGTACATACGAGTTGACTTATTTATTAGATATATAAGATCTGGTTAAGATATCAGACAATATCAGACTATCAGATAAGTGAAAAAAAAGAAAAAGAAAGAGAGGAAAATGCAGGGTTCCCATATCCGTCTTTTCAAATGTAGTACAGTCCCATGTCTTCGTATTATAGAAATAAGAAAAGGGTATTCCCACCTCTTGACCTGATTCAGCTTAAAGACTATATTCCGTAGGGGCATAAGACTTGAGGTGAGGTTGCCAAATCAAGCTGTAAGTGTTAGAAAGTGTAAAGAGCCCCTATAATTACGTGAGTAGTGCAAACCCTTATGATAATAAGCCAGTAGAGAAAGTAAGACTGTTAGCTTACCCGAAGTAGGGGTAAAAGACCTGTCAGTAATGAATGCCTAGTAATAGTCAAATTTGAGTCAGCAAAAGGCCAAGTTCGCCATATACGCTAATAGACAGTTAGATATACCTACAAGATTATAGATATGATTCAGTTGTGATATCGAAAGGGTGAGAGGTCATGTGAATCAGATAGGTCTGACTGCAAGTCAGGGGAAGTATGAACTGATACTTGACCAGTAATCTTATTAACAATGAAAAGCAGGTACCTTGAACCCAGAGTTCAGCTTAAGCAAGATGAGGGGAAGAAGCAGGAATGTCAGATTTTGTGCAAAAATTAGGATTACCCCCGGATTGATAGAATATCGTATTAAGGATTAAGCCTCGGGCTGACAGTAAGATTGCGGTTCAGAATACCGCAGTATGTCCGCTTATGGAGAAGTTAAGAAATTACCGATAGAGCAATTCTAATCTAGTGTGGCCTAGAGATAAGGCCCAGCATACAGTCATGGGCTCTCAGTATAATGCCAAGTAAGGCCACAAGGCTTGGGTGTGGACCCACATTGTAAGAGTGGTGGAATGCCAACAGCAGGCCATGATCAAGCTCATATGTTGTTACATCTAGAATGGGATGAAAGTCTAAGGAAATGATAAGTCAGGGCAGGAGATATTATTAGGCCGTAGAAGCGGTGTATCATGTATGGTATGAGACTCAGCACAGCATGTCAGAGATTATGTATCACCACAGAATTCAGTACGTATTGTACGTAGCTACTGATATATATATATATATATATAGAAAATAGATATGCTGTGAGTAGCTGCCTATAGGGGTTACAATCACAGATGCTGATTAGTACTAGAAAGCATGTCAAAATTGCACTTCAGGACCCCCTTGCCAAAAAAAAAAGAAGGAAAGAAAAGAAGAGAAGAAAGGAGAAAGGGAAAGGAGAAGAGAAAGGGCAGGTTAAGTGTGAATTACGTATGAAGTCATAGAAACTATCTCAGTTCTCAGTTATTAAGTTAATAGACTTATGTGTTGTTGGCAGATCTAGGCTCTAGAAGCTTACCAGAGTTATGGCCTGAATCAGATGGCTAGATGATAAGAGCACAGTTAGACGGTCTAACGACTAGCTGGCGCTTGTATTAGCAGGGAAGCATCCCCCAAAAAATCAATAGCATTATCGCATATGCTAGAACCAGAATTTTTCCAGTATGTTAAGTGGTCGTACATCATTTTCCCAGCCTTGTAGGTGAGAGTCGACCTTAGTCAACCTAGCAGTTATTACAAGGAATACCCCGCAAGTCAGACAAGCCCGTGGGCACCCCAAGAAAGGGGTCCACACTAGTAGTTAGTGACAGACTAGTACTTCAGCTGGTTCTTGTAAGGTATTCAGATACAAAGCCCTAGCAGAAGGCCAGTATTTACAGGATAGCTCATAAGACCGAGAATTCCCTAGAATAGCAGTATAAATCCAAGTGGATACACACAAGGAGTAAGAAATTGATAGTACCCTGCTAGCACAGTGTTTATTAAGACCAGGAGATCAGTAGACTCCCCGGGAAGATCCAGAGATTGATCGCCTGGGAGTATGTTTGATTAAGCCCAGCCTTACAGTGGTTCAAGCAAAATAACAAAGCAATTAGATGCCCACAAGTCTGCAGTTATGCATGAACTATAAGTACTCAAGTAGAACAGTTAGAGCATTGTTAGACTACTGCCACATTCGGGTCATTCAACCCAACTATTCAGTTATTTAAGGTTATGCAGCCAGATCATTAGAGGTCATGATCAATATCAGGATCCTCTGATCAGATAAAGGCATAAGGTGCGCAGACGGTCGTTCAGGTTATCCCAGCAACAAGTAGCCTTAGCATGTGTCCGGAAGCCCAGATAAGCTCTAGCTACGCCTGTAAACTACCTGTCGATCTCTTCGGCAAGACAAGCCAGTATGACCGTCAATTATATGCCGAGCTCTCTAAGTATGAAAATGTTATATCAGTCAAGAAGAGGTAATGGAGCAGCAAACGCTCTTAGCTATAGATCTATTAGGAGTGTGGCGTATGTGCAACCCGAGCAACGCGAGTTGGTCAGGGAGATACATCAATTGGTCAATTTAGCCGTTAGTGTGATAGAAATGAAGGACAACAGAGCGGTAATCCAGAACACCGTCGTGTCGTCCTTAGTTGTGGAGGTAAGAGAACGGCAATATGCAGATCCGGACCTGGTTTAGCTTAAGGATAGAATCCTGCAAGGGAAGCGCTAGATTCACAAATAACAAAGGATGGAGTGCTGCGTTGTAAAGACCGTCTATGTGTTCCAGATGTTTCAAGCCTCCGCCATCAGATCATGAACGAGGTGCACTGCGCCAGCAACTATTTTCTCCACCCTGGCGCGATAAAAAATGTACCATGACATCAAAGAGAACTACTGGTGGCCAGGTATGAAAAGGGAAATTGCTGAATTTGTAGCCCAGTGTCCGAACTGCCAACAGGTGAAAGCAGAACATCAGAAACCAGGCGGGTTAACTCAGGACATAGCTGTACCTCTCTGGAAATGGGAAGCAGTGAATATGGATTTTGTGGCGGGATTACCCCGTACCAGACACAGACATGACTCTATATGGGTGATAGTTGACAGATTGACTAAATCAGCTCATTTCCTGCCAGTAAGAACTACTTTCTCGGCCGAAGATTATGCGGAGTTGTATATCCGAGAGATAGTTAGATTGCACGGAGTGCCAGTATCCATTATTTCAGACAGAGGAGCGCAGTTCATGGCTAGATTTTGGCAATCATTCCAGAAGGGACTGGGAACGCAGATTAATCTGAGCACTGCTTTCCACCCTCAAACAGACGGACAGGCTGAGCGCACTATTAAGACGCTCGAGGATTTGCTGCGAGCGTGTGTGCTAGACTTTGGTGGTAGCTGGGACGAGCATTTGCCGTTGATAGAATTTGCTTATAATAATAGCTATCACTCAGCTATTCAGATGGAACCTTTCGAGGCTTTATACGGGCGAAAGTGCAGATCGCCGGCTGGCTGGTCCGAAATAGGGGAATCAGCGATAATTGGGCCAGACATTATTCAGCAGTCAGAAGAGAAAGTAAAGCTTATCAGAGAATGCCTATTGACTGCACAGAGTCGCCAAAAATCATATATGGACGTACGGGGCAGAGACCTAGAGTTTAATGTGAATGACTAGGTATTTCTGAAAGTATCTCCGATGAAAGGGGTGATGAGATTCGGCAAGGGTAAGCTCAGTCCGAGGTTTGTTGAGCCTTATCAGATTCGTCGAAGAATAGGCCAAGTGGCAGATGAGTTGAACTTGCCTCCAGAGTTAGAATCCATTCATCCGGTCATGTATCCATGTTGAGGAAATGCATAGGAGACCCATCCAGAACAGTCCCAGTCCAGGATATCTAGGTTACAGAAGAGCTGGCCTACGAAGAGGTTCCGGTAGCCATCTTGGACAGACAGATTCGTAGATTGAGAACTAAGGATATCGCTTCTGTCAAGGTATTGTGGCGTAACAGGAACCGAGAGGAGATGACGTGGGAGGCTGAAGAAGATATGAAAGATAGATATCCTCGCCTGTTCCAGGCCTAGTCAGGCGACAGGTACGTCCGTATTATTACTTATGCAGTACCTTATGGTTGTATATATATAAATGAGAAAGATTGATGTTTAGTTATCGAATGAATCTTATAGTATCGTGTGGAGTACCTGTATTGGACTTTTCTGTGTTTCAGGATTTTGGGATAGTCTAGATTACAGGGGAAACTGCCGAAATTTTCCTAAGAATAAGTTAAGCTAATTGAGTAGTCCTCTATATAGCAGTTTACATTCGAGAACGAATGTTCTTAAGGGGGGGAGAATGTTACACCCCATAAATTCCCGGCATATAGATGGCCTATTCGCGTGTTGGTTAAGAGTATTTGAAAACCATACATGCTAGAAAAAGGCCCGAGGAAAGATTAGACAAGCGCCAAGTCGGCGCGTCGCAAGGCAAAATGCGACTTATAAATCGCATTCCCTGAATGCGACTTATAAGTCCCAATTATATAAAGCCTCCAACTTCGATTTTTCATTAAAGTTTCTTATAATTTCCAGTGAAAAAAACAGAGGGTAAGCAGAGAGAAAGAGGAACGAGGATTATTTGATAATTTCCTTTCCGATTACGCTGTCAAACGCGGTCCAAACTCGAATTAACCTCAAGTACCGAGGTATTTAGCAGCAGGGAGCATTCCTATGAATTTCGTTTCGCGAAATACGGCCGACGAATCGTCGAGCTACTGAGCTAAGGTAAGTAGAATTGCTCCAAACTAGTGTCTATGTGCTCCTAGCTGTGAAGTGAATACTTCTCCCTTCTGGACTTCTGAAAAATAGCGAGTTTTCGACCGTCTTTTGATAAGCCTAAGTTTAGGCTACAATTATATTGAAAGTGACGTCGTTCTCTAGAATAAAGCTATATTTAGTATTAATTAGCGTATACATGAATGCAGTTGGGAGAAATAGCTGGAGTATTGACTGAGCCTCGTCCGACAGATGGATAACTCGAGGTTAAGGTATGTAAAGCTAGTTCCTTCGGCAAGTTAGTAGCTTTAGCCTTGTATAGTACAATAAACTCCATATTAGAATTCCCGGAGTTGAATGTTAAGTATTGTGCAAAGTTTAGTAAACCTAGTTTGCGTTGTTATATCGTATTCAGTCTGAAAGTTAGAAAAGTATGCGCCCGAGGGCAAGTTAGTATTTCAGATTCAGTATAGCCTATTACGTGATTAGCAAGCATGTAGTAGAATAAAAGAAACAGATTTTCATAATAAAAGTCAATAAAGAAAGATCAGATAGACAGACAGTTATGGCTACAGATTAGCCATTCAGACAGACAGTATCTTGGCTACAGATTAGCCGTACAGTTAAACAGAGGTTACAGAATCAGTATAATTAGTAAGAATTAGCTCAGTGTAGAAATAGATCAGAATAAGAAGTAGATTTCAGATAGTCTTTTCAGTTATACATGCTTGCTATTTATATGTGCTATTGTGGGTGTCGCGTTGCATCCCCACCACCCCTGGGTTATAGCTGTGTCGATACCAGATTTAGATACCGCCACTAGCTGGGCGATGTCGTCCGCCTAGAGGACGATGATGGCCGACCACGATGATAATACGGTCCAGATTACCCTGCTTGCAGGGGCAGTTCAGTTTACTTTGTGCAGAGCCAGATTACCCTGTTTACAGGGGCAGATTACTCTGTGTGCGCTTGTGGCCGGGGGCAGTTTCACATAAAAATTTTTATAAAGGTACCCTGTTGCGTGCTTGCACCCAGGGGCAGTTTCAGTCACAGATACAATAGCAGATTACCCCATGAGCACTTGCACCCAGAGGCAGGAGTCTTCGGACTCAGACACAGTTTATTGTCAGAGGCCAAGGCCTAAGCTACGCACACAAGGGGGCTGGTAGGAGGAGCTCACAGTTGTTAGATGAGTGGAGTGACTTATTTTTGGTTGGTTTAGACCCGGGTAAGGGTAAATAGATTGTTCTGTTGGTTGGCACCTTCAGGCTTATGGGGGTCGGTCAGGTTATGTGTGTATTTATATGTATATCTATATGTGCTATTAGATACTGATAAAGAGTAGGACGACACGTCTTCAGGTATGCTCAGTTTAGTTACAGAATAAATAAACTCTCCCCAGTTATCCTCAGCTAGATAGATTCAGCTACTTCCTGCTTATATGTCATGTTACTGTTGTTATTCATTTCAATTGTGTATTTCAGTTGCTTTACATGCTGAGTACCTGTGGTACTAACGCCCATGGGGTGTTGCATTACTTGCCTGCAGGTACTTACAGACGAGGAGCCGATCCCTCGTGATCCTAGCCAGCGCAGAGTTATCAACTCCTATCATCCGGAGTTTGATATTCAGAGGTGTATTTAATTTTCTTTTGTTGTACAGTACGGGTAGGTCGGGGCCCTGTCCCAATCATTTCTATTGTCATTCCTAGAGGCTTGCAGTCTGTATATATTTCCCTGTGGTCAGTTGAGCCGGTCGTGTAAGGCCGTGCAGTTTGTTATAACTGTCTAGCATTTCAGTTTATGTTGGCCGTGTGAGGCCTTAGTTTGACAGAAGTGGTGACCTTGCCGGTCACGTAGTCTTACAGTAGTCTTTTGTTGAGTTACAGACAACTAGAAAGCATGGTGGCCTTGTCGGCCCGCATAGGCTCCCTTACATTGACATGTTTCTAGTTAGCTGTTATTGCAGGTACAGGTGGCTATAGGCCAGTTGGCCAGAAGCTGTGTTTACAGCCGTTATATAGCCCGTTGTTTCCAGAAATCTGAGTTAGAGCTAGCCAGGCACCAGTTGTGCCTAGGCTGACCAGTTAACAGTCTAGATCCTACTAGGGCACCAGGTGCCAGTCATACCCCCCAAGGCGGGGCGTGACAAAAATAGAATGGGCATAGTTGAGATCAGGTGGACCCAAGTTGGTGTCCGCCGCGGTGGGACATTTTTTGCCATAGCGGAGCTGCAGCGAAAGGTATGACCGTTGTAGCTTATGATGCACACTAGAAATCCACAATCCCATTTTGATTTGGATATTAAAAACCTAGTACTTGAGGAGGACTTATTAAAAACGTCTAAAAACAAAAAATATACTTTTTAGAGGAAAACAAGAGCATTCAAGGGGGGGGGGAGAATTTGATATCTATGGCTTGGAACTTTTGTGAGTGAATCATGAACGGGATAACCACAAACGAAGACGATCGACATGATAGGTTGGCGCCTAGGTAGGCTATGTTTTACTCACATTTTGCGTTAGAATTTATCTAGCTAAACATATAAGTGCATATGATTTATATGTTTTTGATGAGTAGGATTGTAGTTTTACTATGTTATGATCTATTAATCGGAATTCATTAAATCTAAGAATGAGTGTATTAGAAGAGGGGTGACAAAAACACGTAATGAGATAAAACCCTAGGGGAGATACTTCAATTGATAAATGGATACTTGTTCTAGGCTGTGCTTTGAGTCAAACATTGTTGAGGAGATTAACTTTCGAGTGTAGTAAACAAAATGTTCCTGGGTATAAGTATGGACTCTTTCCATCATGAAATTGAAACCTTAGATGTGTAAAATCACATAGAATCTTTGTAGGGGATGTGATTAAAGGACTGATTAATAAGTTATAACTATGTTTAAGCATGAGATGAAGCGAGTGGCATAGGATAGTAATCCCTTACACGATAACTTGAATATGCTGTGGTCGGTGTTGTATTTTTCAAATTAATGATGGTTGTCCGTAATAATGATGACACTGTGGTAAGATAATTGTTGATGTAAGATTTTTATTACAATGTTTCACTGTGGTGGGTACAAAAAAACCTTAATGTGGGAGAACCGAGAATGCAGACTGGTCGCAATATTACCAATAGTACCGCTGCAGTGAGACTTCTGTAATGCTAGTAATGTCGCTACGGCAGAGCCCAAACCAGTGAGCGGGCTGAGTAAGAAATATTATGACTTGATTGGATTAAATGTTATTAATTTTGTTCAGACACAAGGTTGATTATAATTCTATGTTATTGTCTTGGTTGTGTGATTGAGCAATTCTTGTCGTGTGATGATCTATTATGTGATGTGTTGCATTAGGCATCCCGCGACTGAGGGATGAATTGGAATTAAATGAATGTGTGATGAAGGTGACGGATAATATGGAAGGAAGGTTATCGATACTATGGTAAATAAGGGACCTATGGCCAAAGTTAAGGAACTCCAATGAACAGGTTATTATAATCAGATTTTTGAATAAGGATTGGATGCATGAGTGGCTCATTCTAGAGGTGAGCATCTATGCGAGCAATATAAGAGAGTACACAGACAGGAATGGCTAAAGGACCATGCTACTGTGTGTACAAGTGAGTACATAGACATGTATGAAGAATGTTCATACGGCTGTGTACATTGATTTATGGAGTTCCCTGAAGGTCATAACTGGAAGGGAGAGCATAAGACCTTCTAGAATGTGTGTATAGTGGTATGACGGAGGCATGTGCTCGGCATATCATTGATGGTATGATTGAGAGAAGGAGATTTTGTGGGTATGGTTGATATACATACGGCTACAAAGGTTGAAAAAGGTAATTGATATACCGATATGAATTTGGGTCTTGAGGTGTGGAACATGTATGGCATACCGTATAGAGAGACTCAATCCAAGTATGGCATCTTATGACATTCTATGGTATGAGGTCAGATATGTGCATGTACTTTACTGTTGGGGAAATTGACTCCCTTATGTTGTTTTGATGATTTTTGTATGAACATGAGATAGTACATTTGTAATTGCGTTTGAATGTTTGTTTTAATATGATTTGGTAGGTTAGGTATGATAGTATGACAGGATTGAACCCAGTGTCGTGAGATAGCAAGTTGACGTGTTTATTTGATGCACTTCTAAGATGAACGAGAAATCCTATAGATAACTAAAGAGGTTCATAAAGGGTGTAAACGAACTTGGTCATTCATAGTATATGGTAAGCAGGGTAGTAGTGTTGTAATGTTATGTGAAAGAATAAAATAGAGATGGTTTAGGTAAAAATTGATTACTGGCTGAATAGGTAGCACTGTAGCAGACACATTGCCATGGCACGGAACCGTTGTAGAGGCCTGAGCCTTCATAGCAATGAAAATAGAGAAAGGCAGACTAATAGGCCAATTAACGACTAGAAGCATAGGATAATTGCGTGAACCTAAATGAGTCATAAAAATTATATTGTAGTGAATAAACCTTGTGGGATGTTGCTTAAGTGAATTAATTGCTGAATTTAGTAATGTTGATTGTATATGGATTTTTATACTTTTGTGTTAACAAACTCTAGTAGGCCTTTGATGCCTACCGGTACGTGTGGTGTGCTGATACTACCTTGCCACACCATTTTGTTTTGGGTGTAGGATGTAGTAGGTTGATTGACATGGAGTACTCAACACCAGCTTCATTGTTCCTCTTCCAAATGAAGCTGGGTCATTTTGTTTGTCAAGTATTCAAATAAATATCTTGTACCTGTCTAGACTAGATTTTGAGATAGTCATGTTAGAGGAATTTCGTAATGTTATGTTGTTGAGAATTTTTAGCAGATAATGAAAAGTAAATATGAATTCTTGAAGTTATTTTCTTTCCTAATTGATAGAAATATTGTAAGAGTTCTCCTATCGAGAAGAGTCGATGCAGGTACTCGTACAGCTTGTCTAGTTGGGTCATGACACTTACATTGATCTTCAATGCCAACTTACAAATATTTTTTTGGGTAGAAGCATTTATGAAATACCCATATGTTTTTGTTAACATATGTCCAGTCAAAAGGTGATAAATTAGTGTGAAACTGAGAGATTAAGTATACAAGTAAATGATTATATTAAGTAACATAAATATGAATGTGGTTGGAATGTTAAACAAAAGTTTTAGGCAAAGGAAAGCTTTACAATAAAAGTTCAAGTCAAAGCATGCCTTGTGGAGGGTCATTTCAATGAACCAACATATGGTCCAATTTTAAACAAGAATATCTCCTAATATATAAATATTTAAAGGGTGAATTTCCTATCAGTTTAAAGAACTTTGAGTCTAGTTTTTAAAAATAAATCGCTCATCAATTCGAGCTTTTAAATTAAGAGATATATGAGTTTGAAGAAGACACTATCGGCAGAATTTTTGCTTACAGACAAGGCACATGTCTACGACTAAGTTTCTTCAATGAGATTAATTGGGCGTGGAAAAAATGAGACTATATTTGAGAAGAAAGTATAAGATGTTCAAGTATACAAAAGGGAAGGTAGTAGTTTAAACTAATAAGATTTGAAAAGAAAAAAAATTGAGACAAAGTACGTCAAATATGTGCTTGAGCTATATGCTTCATCTACTTGCGTAAACACCCTACTTATTTGATATTCTACTTGGTCAAGTTATTTATTTCAATGTCTTACTTGCTTGAGATACTTATGTACATGAACTCTATTAATTAAATAGGGATAAGGAAAAAATAAATAAGGATAAGTAGGTTCATCACCAAGTTAAGAATATAAGACAGAGAATTAAGTGAGCTAGCAGTTAGATCAATTACATAAAATGTTATAAGGCCCAAAACTAATGGGACAAATATTCTTGGGGCAGGCCATGGGTCAGGACAAAGACCCATCTTCCTAAGGGGAAGTATATGTTCAAACACTTAAGGCAATAATCATAGTACACGTACAGCGCGCACACACACACATATATTTTGACGCTCTCTGCTTCCCCTATCGCTTTTTATCGAATTCTTGGAGCTTTCTCCTTCAATTTTTAATATAAAAATAAGTGTTTGATAAATAATTCATATAATTTTAAACTAGAATAGGTGGTATATGGTGATCATATACATTGGGGTGGTTTGAGTATCCCTTAGAGGAAAAAGCTCCTTGGCTGCTCCTTTTAGTGTAGTTGAGTTCTTGAGTTGTGTTCTTCTTTTTATAAGGTATTGTATTAATAAGTAATGTTGGGTATTGAATAGGTATTATATTAGTTCAAAATTTCTATGAGTTTGAGGAAGACTTAATTATTGTACAAACTCATGCGACAAGTGATCAAAAGTTGTGAGTTCAAATTTTTATTATTATGATTGAGCTATATTAGGTATGTATTATATGTATTTTTTGCTGTAAAAGTTGGAAGCCTCATGGGAGGGGTTATTTGTGGTTGTTTTTGGTTGGAAATGGAGGTTGTGGTGATACACCAACTTTCTAACTATTGCGCGGAAATGTTGCTTGTTTGGTCGTGGCGAACTATTTTGTGGACCCCATAATGTTTTTAGTTGCTAAAAAATATGTTTGTTATACATTCTACTTGTATATATTAATTTGGAAATAAAGTAGAAAGAAACAACATATGATTGTAAAGGGTTCAACGAGCTAGTTGCTTACCTACTACCTGACATATTGTCGATGTGACATAGACGTGTTAATGGGTTATTTGTAATGGTTATATCACATTTTGTTTGTGTTGATATCTAGTTGCAAGGAGAGATTTGTTAATAGTGTCCAAACTCACATGCAAGTAAATGTGATCATCATGTAATATAGAACTGTGAAATCCGGAAATTAGACCCACAGAGACTTATCAGATTAATTATTCTAGTTTAAATTCTTATTTCATTATTCTAAATAAATAATTTACTCTTGATATTGTTATTACTCTAATGGTTTAAACCTACGAACTCAAAGTAACAATCGTGAAATTGTTATGAGTTTTGTTCAATGGAGATTAAAATCCAAGGTATTGGCTGTTTTACAATCCAGTTGAGTTATCAAAATCATTACACTTAACTACCCTCCTAAGTTACTACTTGCAAGTTAATATTACTCCGCTATATATCTTTTGGATAATTGATTGAATACTTGAATATCCCAAACATTTATATTTCTATGATCGTTGGATAATAGTGAAATGCATGTGAGTTGTCGTTTCTATAAGTTAAACAGGGCTACAACGTAGCTAATCAATTCCCTTTTCTGATAAGGTTCACAAACTCGCTCTATTTCTCTTTAGTACTTTCATTATTCTCTCTTTTAAGTTCAATCAATGAGCCACAAATGGTTTGCCTGATAATAAATCTAATAAATACTTAAAAGCAAGAAGAAATAAATAACTCAATCATGAAAAAGTTTAATCAAGCTTAAAAAAATTCTCAACCATCAACCTTCATGTCTTTTAGCCAAAAACCTAGAATCAAATAATTTACTACCAATGATTCGTACAAGAATGTAAGAATTCATGACATTACCAGGTTTAATTGAAAGAAATAAAATAAAATAATACAAACTGGAAGTTGTTTGTCCCTTGCCTTAGGTATGTTCTCAAAAAAGATTATAGACCCTTTTCTATCATCAAAAGATTTATTTATAGAGTCTTAGGTCCTGAAAGAAGTCAACTTATCCAAATCCTACGTGGCTGCAGCTTCGTGCCACTATTTCGTTGCAAGGGGTGGCACTACAATGGATTTTCACTTTAGATAGTGGAGTTTTCTCGGGCCACCTTCGTTGTCACTTTGAGTAGCAAGTCCTTATGGCTTCACTCTACTACAGTTGGCAAAACAATGCACTTTGATTTTTCTTAGCAGAATTTCTTGTGCCACCTTTGCTATGGAAATTTTGTGGAAACCATTTCTACCCTAGCGCCACCCTAGTGTTGCAAGGGGTGGTGAAACTACTTCATAAGCTTAGGATGATTTTGTGTCCTCGTTGATCTTTCGTGTAGCTTTGACAAAAATGCCTCGAAGTGCTTCCTTTTCACAAATATCTCTTGCAAACATGTAAATAACATAATTAAGTAAAATATTACCAAATCCACAAGAAAAGGATATAAACAATGCTAAAAATGAGGTAATTGATGGTTAAATATGTACATTTTCCCCCAACATCAATACCCTATAGACTGTTCCTCGTCCTCCAGCAAGCAAATTGAGCTCTCTATTGTACCTTCATATGACTCAAACCCTATGAAAAGGTTTGTTAAGGCTAAAACTAATATGACCACCTTGCAAGCATTCCAACAATATGAAACAACTTCCATATATTTCTCACATATTAAAGACAACCTACCCTCAAAGACTGACTCAAGTTGTGGGACTATCAAGTAACAAATATATGCAACCTAATCAAGAAATCAAACATTTCACCTATCTTTTCTCAACCATATGCCCTCACAAATAAAGAGAGTTACCCACCACTTTCACAAGAATATGAAAGAATCACATATATGGCGTACCAATAAAGAAATTCATGCTCACTCTCACAATAAATTTCTCATGCACATATGATGAGCCATAGGCTTGCTCTTAGTGTAAATACTCACTAATATAATAATTTCAAATTTAGGATCAAATAGGACTTAAATGGGTGTAATACAGGCAAATAGGGATGGATTGGAATTATTTGGCTCGAACAGTTACTAACCTCCCTAAGCACTTTAATACTTCACAACCTCTTTTGAATTTATTAAGCACAATCTTCATATTGATAGCTCTTTCCTTCTACTTTTAACACCCTTTGTTTTTCCTTATTTCTCCATTTCTATACTCATATGATTGTTTATTAATAGCAAGGAGCAATCAATTTATATATATTTTTCCTTATGCCCTTACTCTTTTTCTTTAGGTTCCCCCTCAACTTTCACCTTTTTTTCCACTCTTAATCCTCTAAAAATTTTTGTTTCAATATAAGCATCTTAGGAGTTATTTGGATCAAACTATAATTCAATCAGAAAAAAAGGTTTAGCTTCAATCACGATTTCTAAGAAAATAGTCTAAAGGCTCAAAATGTCTAATAAGGATATCACATAAGGGTAGGTAAACAGTCAGAAGGCTCATCAAAGAAATGCCTATATCATCTCATAAAATCAACACTCTTCTTTTCTCTTAGCACACACATAGGAAAAGTTCTACACATCAATATGCAAGCATGAAATATCACAAAATACCTTACGCATACATGACACATATTCAACTTAAGACAGATTCATGTAGAACCTCAATAAAGCCATAAGAATCTCATATCAACCCAATATAATTACACAAAAGTCTAGCAAATATGCTTATGTGTATCATAATAGGTTATTTATTTTATTTCGTAGCATGTTTTTACTTCAAACCCAATATTTGCTTCAGTCGGTCAACATAGCACATAATGCAAACTCCTAACATTCAAATAGTTCAAAGACTCTAACTTTCTTTTTCTTATATACTAAATTTGGCTCAAGACAGTCGTGAACCATCCATCATCAAGTAAAGTCTTTTTCCTATAATAAATATAAAATCCAACCAGCTCAAAGACCCCATCTTAGAAAATACTCAAGGTAAAAAAATCGAAGGGAAGATGTTTATGTTGAAACAAGAGGAATAAGAATATAAGAAAGAAAACTTAAGGTAACAAAATCTTTTTTTTAAACTATTGCATAAACATCTGACCTCAAAATGTGTTTACAACAGGTCGTATCGCTCACCTCACACTTAAGTCATATAGTGTCCTCAACGCATACTAAAACCATAACATGCTAAAATAATGCAAGAGATACTCCATGTGTCCCTATAGGGCCTACTCATCATTGGAGACCTTGACATCGCCTTAGCCTCAAACAACTCGCGCGACCCCAACTCATCATCCTTGTCCTCCTGATCAACCTCATCTGCTACCTCCGACTCCTCATCTTTGCCTCAATTTGAAGCACTACTCATCATCTTGAGTGTTCACATCATCATTCTTTGGAAGCTCTACCCCTCACCTAGCACATTCATAGATATTATAAAAAGGGAAAACTAGGTATCCAGCTCAGTAAAATCAATATTCGCCTAGCAATATTACTGCTCCATCATCTTATCTATGCGTGCAAGCATGTTGTATTGCATGTTTCACTCTTCTTCCTTGGTGTGTTTGGCTCTAGGTGTGTCATTTGAGCCTTGGACAGTGGTGATATCTACTATCTCAGTCAGAGCAGCAATGACTCTATCACCCCGAGGGTCAACAATATCCGTTGACCTCTGCATCACTAGTGTAGTGAGAGTGTTGGCAAATAATAAATGCTTGCCCCTAGCATCTCTTAATCTGTGCATCTCTTTTAGCATCCAACATCTAATTTCTACTAATTTTTGTGTCATAAAGAAGTAGTTGATGCAAGCCCTATTATTGACTCACTTTAGAGTATTGATCAAGTGGCATATGCGAGGAGTTAATCAATCTCAACCATACTCGAGCTGGCTTCTAGAATTTTTCACGTACATGTGACAATGGGTTTGGTGTTTGTCATTACACCTTTCCCACTGATGCAAAGAGCCAAAACAACTTAAAACACTTAAAAGATCTCTCAGGCCCTATAATTGCTTAATGAATCCATTCAAAGGCTCTATCGAGTAATCTGGAACACCCGAGATAGCACATAGGCTTGTTTTGTTCATACCAAGGGTGACTTCTGTCAACTCTATGTTTGGGCCCCCGCAAGTGTTCAGGTCGTGCAAGTAATATAGTGGCTCCTTTTAAGAATCGGAATGTCGAACCCACAGGGACTGGACCAATTCAGATAACTATCAAGTTCAAGTATGATATTAACTTTCGCAAGGGTTGATTCTAGAGGTTTTCGAGAAGGTTTAATTAAGTCTAAATATGGTCAACGAAATATTCTGAATTCACTCTAGGAGCAACATAGAGTTAAAACCAGATAATCATGCGATACTACGATTTGCAATGGTTTAAGTATGAACCTATCGATTGTCATCTCACATAATTAGAATTGAATGTTCATGGTCTTTCGAGCCTCTAAACCCGAAAAACAAGCCTCACTGCATCATTATGAGCGAGGATGCTAATTCTAGTTCGTGGGCAATCAATTATGTTGTGGTTTACGTGGAAATGATTAGGGACTTTCGTGCACCTAATCATTTAACTCAACTTAGCCTCACAACTACTTCTTCGAGTGGTGATGTGATAAACATAAGTTGGTATCTAAATACCCCCGTTTTATCAACCAAGCAAGGCATTAGGTATATTTCTATCCTAACACAAAATTATATCGTGAGATACAAATATGCTCCTTACATTCTCATGTTCTGACCTAGATAAATACTTTCTCAAGCATATGCCTAAGCTAACGTGTATGTTTTCATGGTGATCAATCATGAAAACAACCAAAAATCAAGAATGCAAGACAAAAACAACAATCAATAACTTAATTCCAAAACAAACCGCAAAATCACAATCATATCTTGTGGCTTGAACCCTAGAGGAAGGGTTGTAGACACTCATGTTCGTATAATTACACGAGAACATGTTTAGAGTAATATACTTACAAGAATAGATGAAAAGAAACCAAGAAAATATGAACCCAATAGGAGTTCTTCAAGTCTCCTTCGCGCCTCCTTCGGGTTTTCCAGAAAAATCCCGTATTTCCTAATTTTAGAAGCTAAGGGTTCAATTTATACTATGTTGAAAAAATGCAAAATTTGGCCTTTGGTGGAACAGCAACGTGTCACGGAGATGAACGCCCTAATTGACCTCCGTGACATGGAGGTAACGCATACCCTCACTGGAATGTGCCAAAAAATGCAATTTTTGGCCAAGTGTTGCCGCGTTGGCAGCGTGCCACGGCCCCTATCGCGCAGGGTGCCAGTTATTGCATGTTTTCTTGTTGACTTTCACGTTTTTCTCTTGATTCCATTCCTCCACTTCACCAAATCATTAATTAGTTCCTCAAATGCATTACGAACCTTCAAAAACAAGGACTAATCATGTTGGTTAGTATAAATTCACATTTACATAAAATCGCATGAGAATGTATATAAATAATTAGATAAACAAGACAAAATTGAGTTATAAAGTAGCACTTGGGCATGCAATTATGCCCAAGATCACAACCCCACACTTAATGTCTTGTTCGTCCTCTAACAAACCTTTTACATCTCATGCACATGAAGACTTACACATAGCTAATTTTAGCAAGACAATTCAAGCTACGACTACAATGACTGTTTAAGATAGCAAGTTAAAAATAGAGCATGCACGATTTAATCATTGAAATGAAATACAACTATGTTAAGACTTCCTAACCTCAAGAATTTACTCTCTATCTTAGCAAACTCATGCAAATCAACTGATCAAGAAATCCAACATGAATTATATCCTTCATTAAACATGTGCCCTCACAACAAGAGAGTTACCCATTTTCACACACAAATTTTTAAATCACAACATGTATGGGTAAATGAATAGAATTACGCTCACTCTCACAAAGAATTCACATGCATCATGTAATGACCCATAAGGTTGCCCTTAGTGTTTTACTCCACTAATTTAAGGATGTTTGAACATAAGATCAAGTAGAACTTAATGGGTTGTAATGTAAGCTAAGGGACGGGTAGGTACTATTCTGGCCAGTAATAGTGACTATCTCCCCCAAGCGCTTTTAATACATCCAACATTCATTAAGGACATCTCTTTTCTTACTTCCTCCTCATTCTTTTCAATCTTGAATTTTCTCTTCTTGTTCTCATTTCTTTAAGCACACTCAGCTTAGTAGTAAGGAGTACTTAACAAAAAATTTTATTTTCATTCATTTATTTCTTACTCCCTACTAATAATCAACCATTTTTACACAAGTGCATCTTTGTCCTTTTCTCAACTTTCACAACTTCTGCTTTTCCTTGTTTTTCACGCTTCTCACTCCTTCACTCTTTGGAATTTTTTCACTGAAGCGCTTAGGAGTTATGGATCAAATTCAAGGCTAATGAAAGAAAAAGGATTAAGCTTCTATTGTAGCTATCAAAGAATAGGCTTAAGGCACAATGGGGCTCACTAGGATTCAACATTCAAGGTAGGTAAAGTGAGGGATAAAAATTAGGTTCATTCAAAGAAATGCCTAAATCATCTCCTACAGTCCACATCCTTCATTTCGTTTTATATACACACCAGGCAAGTTCTAGACACTCCACAATATCATGGAATAATCAAAAACCTTACACTCGTGGCACATGCTCAATTCAAGACATACTCAGCAGATTTTTTTTAACTCAGCTAATCACAAGAATTCAAACATTAAGCTTCAATCATATCAAGTCAAATTCAAGAGTCTAGGTGTCTCAAACATAGGTATACCACTTGCATGCTTCAACACTAAACATATTTGCATCTTACAATCATTTATAGCACATAACAAGAATATCAAGCCATCAATTAGCTGCAGGTTCGAAAACCAAAACCTATTGACTAATATTTCCTCAAGATGGTCGTCATCCATCCATCGTCGGAAACAGTCCCCAACTATGACTAAAAACATAATATACAAACAAAGAAAAAAATTTTATTCTTCGGTTCAAAGACCCCCCGTAGGAAAATAACCGAAAAGAAAACCAACGGGTGATGAAGTCATGCTTAACTCACAAAAAGTTTTCAATTTTCTCACAAGCATTACATTCACCAAAAATTGTTAAGCACAAAAATTTGAAATTTCCCTTGAAATTTACCTCACCCCACACTTGAATCATGCTATGTCCTCATAGCATCAAATTAACGTTTAAAGAGGGTGCGAAATACTCCCTGGGGCCTTTAGGCCTAGCTACAACATGCTTTTCTTCAACTTGCACAAGTGGGTGTTTGACCCCACACTTTTTCTCTTCCATGCTCTCTAGCTTCCGCCTCCAAGGGTACTCAGACTTCCCCTCCATCTGTGCTTAACTTTCCACCAAAACAACACAAGATGAAAATAAACAAAAATCAACTCAAATGCAAGAAATTAAAATGGTACCTATGGTACCCTTGGGTTGCATCCCAAGCAGCGCCTGATTTTACGTCGCGGCACGACATAACAAGTTTCACCACTTTTTCCTCCACCTTGAGGATATGAATCTCATCCCTAATTTATTTTCTAATTTCCTCTTATGTTCTAGGGTTGGTGGTGAAAGTTGTAAGGACCAAGTAGCAGATGTTTCCTTTTGCACTTATTGGCCCTTAAGTAAGCGAAGTCATTTTGCCTATTGGGCTCAGCAAATTTCAGAATATATGGGGCTTGTTCCTCCTCAAGATCTTTCTCCACAAGCTTGGAAGACTCTATTTCTATGTTGTCAGCCAAACTCAATGTCGAAAAATGATTCGAGTGGGGTACAATACACCTCAACTCTGAAACTGCATTGTTCTTGACCTCCTTACTTGTATACACCTTCTCAGCATCAACATCTATCTCTCCATTAATATCAACTGGGGGATACTCTATCTCTTCTTCCATGAATGGATTTTCCATAAGGGTGAGCCCATCAAGGTGATTCTCAAGAGATTCTAATTGTTGGGCTTCATCCACAAATTCACCCCTGTCTTTTTCTTGTAGTTCCTCTTGAGTATCACCTAAAACTGTTACCTGCAGTTTACCACAAGCTTCAGCCTCAGCTATCATCTCCGTAACTTTTACGCTCATCCTTTCTAGAGCTTCTCCATTCTCTGCTAGCTGAATTCTCATTGCTTCCATCACCTCCTTCGTTGCTTCTATTTTCTCAAGAATCTGCATTAGCATGTCTTCTATTCGAGCTTGGCGTCCCAAGTCCTCATATTCATCATGCCAATATTCAACAAAAACAATAGAAGGATCATAGTAGGGGCTTGGGGGATGGGAGAATGCATTCGGACAGCCATCCCAATGGCCATCTTGACCACCACATATATTGCACGTGTTACAGTGTTGCCACAAGTGGGGTCCTCCGCAATTCAGACAAGACTCATCAAAGTAAGAGTATCCACCATTTAACCCATTTATATGCCCACGATGTCATGTTAAGAAGGGTGTCAGATTAAAAACTAAAAATAAAATAAATCTAAAATTCATGAAGAAAAAATAAAAAAATTTCTCTAACACTTAAGGAAATTTAAAAATCACACAAAAACAGAAAAATTCACTAAACTTAGCCGAGTCCCCGGCTACGGCGCCAAAAACTTGTTCGAGCCCTACAAGTGTACGGGTCGTGCAAGTAATATAGTGGCTCTTTTTAAGAACCGGAATGTCGAACCCACAGGGACAGGACCAATTCAGATAACTATAAAATTTAAGTGTGATATTAACTTTCACAAGTGCTGATTCTAGAGGTTTTCGAGAAGGTTTAATTAAGTCTAAATATGGTCAACGAAATATTCTAAATTCACTCTAGGAGCAACATAGAGTTAAAACCAGATAATCATGCGATACTACGATTTGCAATGGTTTAAGTATGAACCTATCGATTGTCGTCTCACATAATTAGAATTGCATGTTCATGGTCTTTCGAGCCTCTAAACACGACAAACTAGCCTCACTGCATCATTGTGAGCGAGGATGCTAATTCTAGTTCGTGGGCAATCAATTCTATTGTGGTTTACGTGGAAATGATTAGGGAATTTCGTGCACCTAATCATTTAACTCAACTTAGCCTCACAACTACTTCTTCGAGTGGTGATGTGATAAACATAAGTTGGTCTCTAAATACCCCCATTTTATCAACCAAGCAAGGCATTAGGTATATTTCTATCCTAACACAAAATTATATGGTGAGATACAAACATGCTCCTTACATTCTCATGTTCTGACCTAGATAAATACTTTCTCAAGCATATGCCTAAGCTAACGTGTATGTTTTCATGGTGATCAATCATGAAAACAACAACCAATCCAGAATGCAAGACAAAAACAACAATCAATAATTTAATTCCAAAACAAACCGCAAAATCACAATCATATCTTGTGGCTTCAACCCTAGAGGAAGGGTTGTAGACACTCATGTTCGTATAATTACACGAGAACATGTTTAGAGTAATATACTTACAAGAATAGATGAAAAGAAACCAAGAAAATATGAACCCAATAGGAGTTCTTCAAGTCTCCTTCGCGCCTCCTTCGGGTTTTCCAGAAAAATCCTGTATTCCCTAATTTTAGAAGCTAAGGGTTCAATTTATACTATGTTGAAAAAATGCAAAATTTGGCCTGTGGTGGAACAACAACGTGTCACGGAGCTAAACGCCCTAATTGACCTCCGTGACATGGAGGTAACGCATACCCTCACTGGAATTTGCCAAAAAATGTAATTTTTGGCCAAGTGTTGCCACGTTGGCAGCGTGCCACGGCCCCTATCGCGCAGGGTGCCAGTTATTGCATGTTTTCTTGTTGACTTTCATGTTTTTCTCTTGATTCCATTCCTCCACTTCACCAAATCATGAATTAGTTCCTCAAATGCGTTATTAACCTTCAAAAACAAGGACTAATCATGTTGGTTAGTATATATTCACATTTTACATAAAATAACATGAGAATGTATATAAATAATTAAATAAACAAGACTAAATTGAGTTATAAAGTAGCACTTGGGCATGCAATTATGCCCAAGGTCACTCTACCTTATCTAGGTAGTCACCTGGAGATTGGTATGTGAAGATTGGAATATAGTTCTAATACCATATTAATGTTCACAGAATTAGGATTTGCAATACTTGGATCCATCCCATATTTATGATTGTCCAATGAACGAGCGGAAAATTTTTCCTCAAAGCATATTCGTCCATTGCTCTCTCATGGGTGTATGTTAGTTAGAACTTCTTATAGCACTCTTTTTTTCCCGTTCTTGCGCCCTCTTCAACAATCTAATTGTGCCTTGAGGCATCAGAGTTGGAAAAATGGGATTCTTGCTTCCCCTTTTTTTATCCTCCTCTTAATTGCATGAGGAGTTGCTCCTTGTTCTCTTACTAGGGGGGCCAGAAAATGAGGAAGCCACAATTGTACTTTTTGGATGCACCATATTTTCTATGAAGAAATAGAGTTTAAGGTGTTTGTATGTCATACATCAACCAAATTAGGGTCAACCTGATCCTAAACTTATATTACACTATGCTACATGAAGCAAAATAAAAAAATGAAAAAAGAAAAACAACATTAAAAAGAGAAAACTGATTACCTATGTCGCAGCCCTTTGAGTTTAGGCATATTTGTACTCCCGCTTACCATATTCTACCTATGTTTAACCTTGTTTCAAGGGTAAGAACTATGTATATTCTTATTATTTTGTGTTTATTCTTGATAGTTGAGCTAATATACACAATTAGATGCAAAAAGCAACCATGGAGAATTTTGGACTAGAAATAGTCATTGCAGTGATGAAATAAGATTGGCGACATGGAGGCAGTGCTCCACGATGAACCCCGCGCTAAACAGAAGGCAAACTTTAGAGGATTTGAAATAGGTTTGTCATGACCCAAACATAGGCCAAGATAGTGACATGGGACAAGGAACCTCGAGAGGCTCCAAGTCGACCCATGGCATGAATGTAGTATCTAAGAGCATAAGAAAAATGGAAACTGTAAAATAAAACATGCTTAAGCGGATGTATGCATACATATCAATATAAAATAGAATCAACACTGAGAAGCTGACTTTCTACATATTGTCTGAAAAAGCCTCTAACACAACTGGTGAGCTGATGGGACGTCATCCCCCACTAGCTCGACAAAGTATGTAACTGAAATAGCACAACAATGGATAACTGAATTTCCTCGAAGGATGAAGACTCACCAACACTAGCTAAAACAGGTTTAAAAGGAAAGCAGGACTAATGATGCGGTTGAGACTGATCCCTCAGAACTGTATCTTGAAAGGATATAACATAGAGTAAGCGAGCAGTACTTATAATATACTGTGCATGCAAGGTAAGTAAAAATGGATAGTTAAAATACATAAGAGTTCATAAGAGTAGGACGTCAAGAACATGAAGTATATATCATAATAAAAACATGAGGGTTCAAGGTTTTCAAACCACTCATAATCTAATCATAATCATAGTGATAAGAGAAACCTTATAAAACATAACTTGAGCCAAAGTAACATAACATGACAATGCATAAATCATGAGGAACAATGGTAGAACTCGTCTTAACCGACACCATCATAATAGAGCTACATGATGCCCCAACTATTTCACTCAAGTGGGCAGAGCCATTAGTCGGTGCTAGATATTGCTCTAAAAAAACATGCACATGAGGCTCATATTGTAATCGTGAAATAATTCATAAAGTTCATGGAGAAATAAATCATAACATACTTGATCATACTTGAAATATGCGATTAGCCATAAATAAGGGCCCATGAGTCAGCGAAAAGTCATAAATTCATAAATCATGAAGAACATGCATAATTGTGGAAATTCATATACTTGACATTCATAAATCCACGAAGAGTACTTGAAGAGAAATAATATCATAAATCATAATTTCATAATTTAAGTTTAGAAAGATCAAAATCATAATAGAATCCTAACATGACTTTTCATGAAACCTTGCATAGTTGGGCATAGATTGACTTGGATTTGAAATCATGAAAATTATAATCAATTTAAATATAAAATCTGCCCATAGATCTTAAAATAATATTTTTAACATAAAGGGAATTTACCCATAATCAAATGAAAGGGAATTCCATGAATTTGGGCTTAAAACCCCATATGATCATCAAATTTACTTTAATACTTGAATTCATACGCATAGAGGGGAATTGGGGCATGAGAGTGAAGGGGAACTCTCATTCACAACCCTACATACATGGGTAATCTGATCCTACACTCTCCCTTGAAAGCCCAAAGAAATTGGAGAAGAAATTAGGGAGTTCTAGGCTTGATCTTCCCTTAGAAATCTTCTAGTTTGCATGCATGGGCAGGGAATGGATGAGAATAGGGTAAGCACCCTTAAAACCCTCCTAACTGAGCTAAAAACAACGTATTTTAGGAACTTAGAGCTTAAGAATTAAAATTACCCTTAATATAAAATCTGGAAATTGAACAATGCCATTGACCACGACTCATTCCCACGACTCGTGGTTTCCATCCGTTACTTCCTTCTAAAATTTCCTCAGTTCTCAAATCTTCGAAACGACAACTCGATAGAATGAGTCGTTACTCGACACAATAATTTATTGTGTCCTCCCATAGTCACCACTAACTCTACAAGAAAAACTTCTGGAACTTCCACCATGAGTCAACCAACGCATCGTACCTTCAAACCATGGGTCGTTGGACCCACCTGTTGCCTCAGCGCCACTGCACCTACTCATGAGCACTTACCATGACTTGTTGTTCCTTACAACGAGTCATCGCATGACTCGTTCAATCCTATCTAGGTCTACCAATAACGACCATCGACCACTAACAACGGTCCGTTATAGTGGCCAATGAGTCATGCCTTGGCTCATTGGTCCAGGTCCTCACATCCAACAGCTTACCACGACTAACATCAACGACTCATCGTCCCTTCCCACGACTCGTGCCATAAGTCATCCCGTGAGATTTTTCCAACTTTTCTTCTGATCTCATTCCCAAATCCCGAGTCTAGTATTAGGAACATCCGAGGTATTACAAGGGCTCACTGGCACTATGGGGTCTACGAAGTGGAGCTAAACCTCCACTTTGGAGGGTGCGACACGGAGTAGGTGTCTGATGACTCAATGTTCCGAAAGTCAAATCCATGTCCAAGAAGGAAAGCAGATTAAAATCAACTACTATAAATACCACTTATGTGCATTTGGAAATTATTATTGGTGAATGTTTTTCAATACACATAAGTATAGGGGAGGAGAACACAAAATTAGGGTTCTTACTTTTCTACCTTTTTTCTTAAGTTTTGCATAAAACAATATCAAGTCTATTATTCTTTTCTTCTTTTGTAAGTTGAAAACCATGAATCCTTATACAAGTTAGGATAATAAAGTATGCAAAAAATGAGTAGATAAATTCCATAGCTAGGGTTATGTGAACCATAATGGAATAACTAAACTAGGTTGACCATAGTAATTCTTGAATGACAATTATATATGCGTTATAAATCTCTTCGTTTTGACTACTTTTTGGTGGTTGCAAATGTTAAAACTTACTATAAATCATAACTTGCATGATGAAAGAAGTTTAGATTATGAAAAGATATTAATAAGGGAGATTTGAGGTTTCTACCCCTCATATAATGACTTGCACTTTTACAAGGAAACTTGATTTAAAACTAATGATGAGGTTTAACACATAAACTCTTAAAGACCAAAAGGATTTAGAGTGTCATTCTTCTAGATGTGTTGAAAGATGTTATATGAATCATAATTGTTAATTTCACATAAATAACATTGATAACATCCAAAACAACTCTCTGTTCGGTGGTTTGGAATGCCTACACGCAAGTGCACGTGGTCGAACAAGTAGTAAAATGGCTAGAGTAGCCAAGTATTGATCCCACAGGGACTGGACCAAGGTAATAATCAAATCAAGTGTTAACAAACTCTAACTTTAATAATGCAGACAGTAGTTTCAAGAAGATTTTGGGAGTTTGTTTCCTAATTTATACTAATCTAAAACAAATGTACAAATTGAGTCTGAACTATAGTAATGAGCATGCTGAGGCTAAAACGGACATGCAGGGAAGCAATTTATTGATACAAATTGGTTAATCTTTCCTTCGGTTGCTAGTAAAAAATTATTGCCTATGGATTAAAACTCTCGTATTTAACCCAACTTAAGAATCATGAACCTTCCACCTACATTTTTGTGATAAGAAAAAATTCATGTTCTAGCCATATGAAACAGATTCCTTAATTGACTAATACGACTTGCAGATATATTTCTATTCTGAAGGTAAATCAATTCTCAATTTTCCCAAACCAAGAAGAGATTATATCCTACCAATTCACAACTTTCCAATTTCTTTCTCTTTCGATCGCAAACCGGATTTTTTAGATATACATTAATATTGGCCAAACATTAATGCAGTAAGAACAAGAATTAATAGGACAATCATAGAAGAAATGATGAAAAATCAAAATGATTAATAATTACATTCCACTACAAATGTTCTTAACCTCAGCAAGAAGTGAATTTAGCCACTCATTTGTGGATTAAACATCGTTAAATGAGTGTAAATCATACAAACAATTGAAATAAAGAAGAAAGAGTTAGAGAAGAACCCTAAGAATTTCGTCCCCTCAACTGCCTGTAACCCACGTTCCTGCTCAACCAATTCAGAATCATTAAAAATAAACCTAAGTGTGCTATTTATACTAGTGGAAATTTTGCCCCGAATAACAAGCAACGTGTCACGGAGTGCATCGCGGAGCACTGCCTCCGTGACACGCCACAAACGCGGACCCTCACCGGAATCCGGTCGTCCAGTTAATTACGCCCAACGTGCCACAGCGTGCAACGTGTGGCTTGGCCAACGTTCCATGGCACCAACGCGAACCTTCACTGGAACATGGCCTATTTTAATCATCCGAGTCAGAATGCCTCCGCGATGGCAGCGTGACACGGCTCCATCACGGAGCCCCTTAATTTGCTGCATCTCCTTGGCCTTTTCCACTGCTCGCTTCCGAGTCCATTCCCTATTTCTCCCAACATGCATCTTAGCTTCCTAAAATTACATTTTTCCTGCAAAACAACACTAATCATGTTGGTTAGCATAAAATCACATTTTAACTACAAATCACATGAGAATGTACAAATATAGATGGATAAACAAGACGAAATGAAGCATTTGAGTATCACTTGGGCATATAATTCTGCCCAAGATCACTTACCCCACACTTAAAACCTTGTTTTTCCTCGAACAAAAATCTCATATCTCATGCAATTGACACCCAATCATAGCTACTTTGGCTCGACAATTCAAGCTACGGTTATACCGATTATTTACATAGCAAATCATCAAGAAAACGTGCATAGTCTCATCAATACAATGACATTCAAAACATTAAGACCTCCTAGACTCAAGAGTCGACTCTCGCTCTCGGCAAACTCATGCAAATCAGCTAATCAAGACATCCGACATGAAATTCAGTCTCTCGTCAAGCATGTGCCCTTACAACACAAGAGAATTTCCCCCTTTTCAATCATATGATCTCAAAACATTATATGCAGGGGCATATGAACACGATTTCGCTCTCTCTCCCAAAGAATTCAGATGCATCATGTCATGACCCATAAGCTTGGCTCTAGTGTATTACTCCACTAATGTAAGGACGAGTGACGTAAGATCACGTAGGACTTAACGGGTTGTAATGTAAGCTAAGCAACTAGTAAATACTGGGCTAACCAATAATAGCAACTAGCCTCCTTAAGCGCTTTTCAATACATCCCACCACATTATGTCCATTGTTTCTTCCTTCATCCTCCCCTTTCTTGAAGCCTTTCTTTATTTTTGTTCCCATTTCTTCAAGCACACTCGACTTAATAAAAAAGATTAGTTATACATCTTCATTTTATTAAATTCGGCAAGTGCACCTTTGACCTTTTCTTTACTTTCACCACTTCCTCTTTTCCTTTCTTTTTCACACTTTTCACTCCTTGACACTGTGGGAAAGTTATTTTTCTTAAGCGCTTAAGAGTTTTGGATCAAATTCACGGATAATGAAAGAAGGGGTTAAGCTCAGTTTGTACCTTTTCGACGAAAGAAAAAAAAGGCTAAAGGCTCAATGGGCTAACTAGGATGTACATTCAAGGTAGGTACGATAATGGAAAAAAACTTTCGGTTAAATCAAAGAAATGCCTACATCCTTTCCTACAATACACATCCTTCATTTCGTTTCGTACACACACCAGGAAAGTTCTAGACACTTCACAATAGCATTGAAGAATCGAAACCTCACCACACACTCATTGCACATGCTTAACTCAAGACATATTCACAGACTCTTCAATCAGCTAATTACAAGAATTCAAACATTAAGCCCTAATCACACCGAATCGAACTCTATGGTCTAGGTATCTCAACATGTTTACAAAGTTGCATGCTTTCGTACGAATCACCTTTGCATTCTAAAATCATGTACAACACGCAATAAGAATTCTGAACCATAAAGTAACAACACGTTTAGGGATATAAACAAACAAAAGAAAAAAATTAAAAAGAACAAAAAATCTACTCCTATCGACTACATTTCCCTTTAGACGGTCGTCATCCATCCATCATAGGGAATGATCACTATTTACGACTTCGGTTGAATGGGACTATTCTCGTTAAAAGAACCGAAAACAAACGCCGAGAAACCCAATCATAGAAATATTTCAACGAAATTTTTTTTTAAAAATATCGATAATTTCGATAAAAAAATATTTATACACCCAACTAACAACAACTCCATACGGCACACAACAGCTTCACATTAATTACAACACCAAATTACAATACAAAACGTAAACACCAAAATCACAGGGTCACAATTTTTTTCACAAGCATCACAACAAAACATGAACATAAACAACAACAAAACAACCAGCACCTAACTACTCCCACCCCACACTTAAATCGAACATTGTCCCCAGTGTTCACAAAATTCAGCATAGCACAAGAGTAGGTGGTGAAACTCCCCAATCAGTTGAAGTATTCAACTTCTTCGTCAGGTGCGGTTGCCTCATCCCCCATATCTGAATTGCCCCCGCTATCCTCATCTGACTCAACATCTGAGTGATCGCGGCCTGTCTCCTCATCTGTGAGGACATCATCATCAATGGGCTCCACGAAAGCTGGCCCCACTCGGCATAGAGCCTTGGCATTTTCGCCAAAGGGGTAATCTAGCTCGAGCTGCCACAGCTCACCTTCTGTTGTTGGCCTCCTGCCTATGCGCAACTGCAGCATCTGCATCCAGAAGATGCGGTCCATATATTGATCATACCGAGCATGTCGCTCGGCTAATGTGAGAACTGGACCGTGAGTGATGTTGGGTGCCTTAGTTTTGGTGACGTCCAAGGCACGCCTATCCATCTACGGGATGTAGTATAGGGCCTCTTCGTCAATAACTAGGCCCCTCAGGAACGTGGTCAGCAAGCCACCAAACTCGTACCTGTGCCCTTGAAGTAAACGGGCTCTCTTCATGGCGGAGATAATCACCGCCCCAACATTAATCTCCAGCCCTTTCATCAGGGTGTAGACTAAGCACACACGATCCCGGGTGACAGCTGTCATGTGCACCCTTGGGATTAGGCAGGAACACACGATCTTAAGCCAAATTCTGGCTTCCCTGTTCATTTGAGAGTAGGGCAGCGTCTGATGGTAGCCCCTCTCCTTATGCCTGCTCCACCGTGCTGTAGAACAGGCTCCACACAGAGTGCGTCTAATATCCGCATATAGTGGAGTGATGTTCAGCTGCCGGAGTACATGGGCGTCTGTGTCCCGCGCCCCCAAAATGGCATTAAGGTGATGGGGCTCAAAGGTGACTACCTGCCCCCTTATCTTGACGGTGTGACTGCGGAGTGTCGGGTTCCAGTTGGTGTAGAACTCATGAATCAGGTGGAGATTGCACTCCTTGGGCTCTTCAAAGATGATGTTCAGCCTGACAGTGTCAATCCTGTGTACGATTCTGGGGAATTCCTGTGCCAACGGCTCCCTTGCAATGTGCTCCTCGGGGAAATATTTGTTCTCCTTGTTCTTTGTGTACCACTTCTTCCCTTCGTCAGTCACCCATCGGGTTCCGTATTGACGACATTGGCCGCGCGGAACCGATGGTGCTGCTGGAACTGCTGTTCCTAGTCTAATTCTTTTCCTCCCGGTGCCCGATGTAGATGCGCTCTTTCCTTTGTCTTGCCTGCTTGCCATTGTTCCTATCAAATCAAACAAACAGTCCCAATGTTATTTAAATCAAAATTAGCTTCGACTAAGGTTGGGTTAAGCTAGGCCACCCCAGAGAATTCGATGGAATAAATTCTACGTACTACTCAGACTTCGTATAGCTAATCAAAATATCACCATCGATACCATTTCATCACATAGCACTTAGCAAAAACTTCTCTCAACATAACCTATGCAATTCACCAATTTCTATGAAATTCAACAATTTTATTCTCCCAAAAATCCATCGTTTATTTAGCATATTCACATCAAGAACAACACAATTCACCTTACCCAACATGCCCAACCCATAATTTTCACATTTTCAATCACATTTAGTTTCTCTGCAATCAAATTCTAACCCTAGCTACATATTTCACCAAAATTCGATCAAGCATGTATTTATCGAGTTCATACAATCAAAATGATACCACGAACATCAATCAACAATAACTTAAATGAATTCAAGCTCAATTTACAATTAGCGTAAGGTTTACTCACTTCACATGCTCAAAATCGAAAAATTTGTCAAGAATTGAGATGAAGTTGAAGAACATACCTTTAATTCGATGAAATCGAAGAAAAGTTGAATAAAACTTGTGCCTAGGTCCGTGTCACGTTGGGGAAAGAGGGATTTTTGGGTGTTTTTCGCGGAGGGGATGAGAAATGAGGGAAAAATGAGGGAAATCGGGGTTAAAAAGGGGGATTTTCGCGCGGGTCACCCGGCGACCCAGTGTGACCCATCGCGATTAACACCTCAACGTGTCACGAAGGGTAACGCGGAGCACCCTCTCCGTGACACGGAGCCAAGGCGGAGGTGTTCTTGAATTTTAAAAATTCCAGAATTACACCTCAACGTGTCACAGAGGTCAACGTGGAGGCCCTCCTCCGTGACACGGAACCATCGCGCAGGCTCACTGTTTTGCCACTTTTTATTATTTTTCTCACCTCAATTTTTCCTTTGCGATCCTTTGCATTTTTACCCTCCGTTCAACCTGAAATTCATCTCACAACAAGAAATTTGTTAGAATTCGTAGGTTTCAACATAAAACACAATTTTTGTTTTTATTTTTATTTTTCTATTTTTTTCTTCTTTTCCTTTTTTTTTCTTGTTTTTCTTCTTTTCCTTTTTTTTCTTTTTCTTTTCTACTAAATCTACTCAAGTATTACAACAATTTCACGGGTTGCCTCCCGTGCAGCGCCTGATTTACCGTCGTGGCTCGACGTCATTGAAACTTAGTCATCCTCTAGGGTGACAGACGTCTTTTCTCGACTACCGTCCTCACCCCAGTAATGCTTACATCGCTGCCCATTGACTAAGAACGTGTCACTTCGATCTTCTTGCCACAACTTCAATCTTGAATTTAAGAGCAGCACTTTCTGCCCTGGCTCGAAAATACGATGCACCACATGCTTGTCATGCCACCTCTTTGTTTTTTCTTTGTCGTACTTGGCACTCTCATAAGAATGCCAACGAAACTCCTCAAGTTCGCTGAGTTGCATCAGCCTCTTCTTGCCTGCTAGCTCTAAGTCCATATTCAATTTCCTCACAGCCCAGAAAGCTCGGTGCTCTAGCTCCACTGGCAGGTGACACGCTTTACCATAGACCAATCTGTATGGAGAAGTTCCAATCGGTGTCTTGTAAGTAGTTCTGTAAGCCCACAACGCATCATCGAGTTTGCTTGACCAATCACTATGTTGTGCATTCACTGTTTTCTGGAGAATCTGCTTCACCTCTCTATTCGACACCTCCACTTGCCCACTAGTTTGGGGATGATATGCTTTTGCCACCTTGTGGCACACCCCATACTTAGCTAGTAGCTTCTTAAAACTTGAATTGACAAAATGAGCCCCTCCATCACTGATAATGGCTCAGGGTGTCCTGAACATGGTGAGAATGTGTTTTTTCACAAATTTTGTTACCACTTGTTGTCATTCCTGGGGCAAGCTATTGCTTCAACCCACTTTGATACATAATCAACGGCCACCAAGATGTAACGAATACCAAATGACAGTGGGAACGGGCCCATGAAATCTATGCCCCATACATCAAAGGTCTCCACTTCCAGTACATTCTGCAGCGGCATCTCTTGTCTCATCCCAATTGTGCCTGTCCGCTGACATCTATCGCACATTTTGACGTATGCCATAGAGTCTCTTAACAATGTAGGCCAAAAGAAACCTAACTGTAAAACCTTGTGCGTTGTCCGCTCACCTCCGTGGTGCCCTCCATACAATGAAGAGTGACAACTCCTCAAAACCTTTTCAATCTGGCTCTCCGGGATGCATCTTCTCATAACCTGATCCGGTCCCTATTTAAACAAGTATGGCTCATCCCAAATAAAATACCGGCAATCATGCCTCAATTTTTTTCTCTACTGAGTCGTAGCCTCCGTGGATAGACTCCACTCACTAGCAAGTTCACTATGTTTGCATACCAGGGAACCTCAGCTTCACCTATTGCCAAGAGATGCTCATCCGGGAGCTCTTCTTTGATGTTATCACCTTCCTTCACATGCGACTGGCTTTCCAATCGCAATAGGTGATCTGCCACCTGATTCTCGCTCCCCTTTCTGTCCTTAATTTCTCGGTCAAACTCTTGCAACAATAGGATCCATCTGATCAGCCTGGGCTTTGCATCCTTCTTGTTAAACAGATACCGAATCGCTGCATGATCGGTATACACCACTACTCTCGAACCCACCAAATAGGACCTGAATTTATCCAACGCAAACACCAATGCTGGCATCTGCTTCTCTGTGACTGTATAATTACTTTGGGCAGTGTTTAGTGTTTTTCTTGCATAATGAATAGAATGAAAGATTCTATTTCTCTGCTACCCCAATACAGCTCCCACAGCCACATCGCTTGCATCACATATCAGTTCAAATGGTTGTTCCTAATCCGGAGAAATAAGGATAGGTGCTTCTATCAATTTCTGCTTCAACTCCTCAATGCTTTGACACACTCATCATCCAACTCGAACTTCACCTCTTTTTCTAGCAATCTGCATAATGGTCTAGAAATTTGGAGAAGTTTTTTATGAACCGTCTGTAGAACCCTACATGCCCGAGAAAACTGCGAACACCATTCACTGACACAGGTGGTGGTAGCTTCTCAATAACTTCGATCTTAGCACGATCGACCTCCAGCCCCTTGTAAGACACTTTATGGAAAAGGACGATACCCTCCTTGACTAAGAAATGGCATTTCTCCCAGTTGAGTACAAGGTTTGATTCTTCGCAGCGAGCCAGCATCCTGTCAAGATTCTGCAAACAAATAGCAAACGAATTCCAAAAACAGAAAAATCATCCATAAATACCTCGACGAAATCCTCCACCATGTCGTGGAAGATAGCTATCATGCATCTCTAGAAGGTGGAGGGTGCATTGCATAACCCAAATGGCATCCGCCTAAAAGCATATGTCCCATAAGGACATGTGAAAGTAGTCTTCTCCTGATCCTCCGGTGCTATGGCTATTTGGTTATAGCCAGAGTACCCATCAAGGAAACAATAATATTCTTGTCCAGCCAACCTGTCCAATATCTGATTAATGAATGGGATAGGATAGTGATCTTTCCTTGTTGCTTCATTAAGCTTTCTATAGTCCATGCAAATCCGCCAGCCTGTGACGATTCGTGTAGGGATCAGCTCATTTTTTTCATTGGTGAACACGGTCATCCCTCCTTTCTTTGGAACGCACTGAACGGGGCTGACCCATTCGCTGTCAGAGATAGGATAGACCACACCTGCATCAAGCCACTTAATAATTTCTTTCCTAACCACATCCTTCATTGCCAGATTTAACCTTTGCTGAGGCTAAACCATTGGCTTTGCTCCTGTCTCCATGAAAATTCTGTGTGTGCAAAAAGCTGGATTGATACCCTGAATATCTGACATTTGCCAGCCCATTGCTTTCTTCCTTCTTCAGAGGACACCCAATGCTTCCTTTTCCTGTGCCTCCGTCAATTCTGCGGAGATGATGACTAGAAAAGTATCATCTTCCCCCCAAAAGACATAGTTTAAATGGGGAGGCAATTCTTTCAATTCCAGCTTTGGTGCTACCTCAATAGATGGTTTCGGCAATGGTTCCAGAGACCTCATTAGAGACTGAAATTCCTGCTTCCTGGTTTGCCTTTATGGCTCATTCAGCATATGCACCACCTCATAAGCATCTCTATCTCCGAAATGATCAGAGTTCATCAACACTCTTTCCAATGGGTCTTGAGATTCAACAATATAACAAATTTCTGCTTGATCAAGTACATTGATTGCTGAAACCTCCTCATGTATGGCCGGAAGCTTCATGGCCTTAAATACATCAAATACCTCCACCTTGTCGTGTGCCCGGATGGTTAGCTGCCCTGCAGCTACATCAATCAGCGCTTTCCCAGTGTCCAAGAAAGGACGTCCAAAAATAAATGGGACTTCCGCATCCGGCTCAAAATCTAGCACAACGAAGTCTACCGGGAAGATAAGGGAGCCCACTTGCACCAGCACGTCCTCCATAATGCCATCTGGTCAGGCAAAAGAACGATCCGCCAGTTGCAAGATCACTGTTGTTGGTATAGGACTGCCTAGCCCCAATTTCTTAAATACCGATGTCGGCATCAAGTTAATGCTCGCTTCCAAATCACATAATCCACGCCAAAATGACGTACTTTAGGGCCTTATATCATGAAAAGCAAAATTACCCTTTGTTATACCCCGTAGAATTTACGGCACCTAGATGACCTATTCGCACGTTGGTTAAGCATATTTGAAGGCCATACATGCTAGAGAAAGGCCCGGGAAAATATCGGACTAGAAACCTGTCGAACCATCGCGGGAGGAGCTGAGGCAGAACCCCTCCACGATGGCAGCGTGTCACGGAGGTGAAGCCTCCGCGTTGGCTCCGTGACACGTTGGCCTTGTCCAAGCCCAAGTATATAAAGCCCCACTTCGGTTTTAAATCAGTAAAAACTTATAATTTGCAGTGAAACAGAGAGCAATCAGCAGAGAGGAGAAAAGAACGAGGGAGGTAAGATAATTTTTGTCCGATTACGCTGCTAAACGTCGTCCAAACTCAAATTAACCTCAGATACTGAGGTATTTAGCAGCAGAGAGCATTCCTACGGATTTAGTTTCGTGAAATACGACCGACGAATCGTCGAGCTACCGAGCTAAGGTAAGTAGAATTGCTCCAAACTAGTATCTATGTGTTCCTAGCTGTGAAGTGAATATTTCTCCCTTCTGGACCTCTGAAAAATAGCGAGTTTTCGACCGTCTTTCGATAAGCCTAAGTTTAGGCTATAAACTATATCGGAAGTAACGTTGCTCTTTAAAATAAAGTTGCATTTAGTATTGATTGACATAGTTATGAATGCAGTTGGGAGAAAATAGTTGAAGTACCGGCCGAGCCTCGTCCGACAGCCGGATAGTTCGAGGATAAGGTATGTAAAGTAGTTTCCTCGGCAAGTTAAGTAATCTCGGTACAGTACAGTAATTCAAAGGCCAGTAGAATGTTCAGAAGTCATGTGCTATGTTTATTACGAATGTCGGTACGATATTAGAAGCATCAAGTTATAACTTGCATGCAACTTGCTAGCATGATATAGACTCTAATATAAGTATTAGGAATTCCACAATATGCTCAATATGTGATGTGACACAGAATGTTAGGATATCATTGTATCCAGTTGAGACCCAGTAAAGCGATGTAATATCTGTAAGACATCTCAGAAATAGAATGATAAGTTAAAATGAAGTTAGAAAGCATGTTAGGAATAGTAAATCATGTTACTATAGAAACTCAGTATACAACATAGTTTCAGCAGAAAGACTATATCTTGTTCAGCGTTAGCCCCAGTACAGTCTGGCAGAAGACTATATTTATACATATATACTATTACCAGCTTCAGCATGTATTAAGTACGTACATATTACTATCACTAGCTCAGCATATAGTATATACAAATACTTTACCACTATTAGCTTCAGTATGTGGGACATGCAGATAGTATTACTAGTTGAGACTGTTGTATTGTTTGGGGTTGGACTACCTAGCATCCATGACCGCCCCACGATTGATAGCTGTATCGAATCGTCCGCCAGAAGATGAGGATACGTCGCTCTACGGAGTGGCATGCCGTCCCACAAGGGACGAAGATGGGATGCCAGTTTTTCCCCATATTTGTGCCTTGATCGGCCCTTACACACCCCTGTCGAGCGGATACGCCCGGGTGTTGATTCAGGAGTCCTCCGGACTCAGATGCAGTTATAGTCAGGGGCTCAGCGAGCCCAAGTGCATACCCAAGGGACCGGCAGAATGCTTACAGGGTTTATAGGAGATGGGATGACCGGGGTAGGGGTATAGATTCTGTGCTGGTTGTACCTCCCGGCTTATGGGGGCCGGGTAAGGTTTGTGTGTGCTATGTTATGTTATGTTATGTTATGCCATGTTACGTTAGATACGAGTAGATCAGTAGTAGAACGATACGTCTTTAGGTATGACTGCTACTCCTTCCAGTATAATTAAAAGAAGGTATGATTAACATTATCAGACAGTTAATCCATTCCTTCCTACTTCAGTTTCATCAGTTGTATTGTTGTTTTCAGATATTTCCTTCAGTTATTGCTTTACAAACTCAGTACCAGCGATACTGACGCCCGGTGGGGCGCTGCATTACTTGCCTGCAGGTACTCATAGATGAGCAGGCGATACCACGTGATTCTTGTCAGCGATCGAGCATTCAGCTCCTGTCATCCGGAGACTGAATCCCAGAGGTGTATTCCATTTTCTTTTGTTGTACAGTACGGGTAGGTCGGGGCCCTGTCCCGATCATTTCTATTGCGACTCCTAGAGGCTTGCAGTCTGTATGTATATTACCCTGTGGTAAGATGAGCCGGTCGTGTGAGGCCGTGCAGTTGTATAGCTGTTAGTACTTTTGTTTCCTTTATGTTGGCCGTGTGGGGCCATAGTTCGACAGTAGTGGTGACCTTGCCGGTCACGTAGCTATCCAGTACTTCAGGGTTGAGTTATAGATAACTAGACAGCATGGTGGCCTTGTCGGCCCGCATAGGTTTCCTTATAGTTGCTTGTTTCTAGTTAGTTGTTATTACAGGTACAGGAGGCTATAGGCCAATGGGCCGGGGGCTGTGTTTACAGCCGTTATATAGCCCTTTGTTTCCCAAAATGTGAGTTAGAGCCATCCAGGCACCAGATGTGCCCAGGCTCAGCAGTCTAGTAGTTCAGGTCCTAGTAGGGCACTAGGTGCCAGTCATACCCCCCAAGGCGGGGTGTGACAAACTTGGTATCAGAGCCGGTCGTATCCCAGGGAGTCTGCAAGCCGTGCTAAGTAAAGTCCTGTCCATGGATGTGTTGTGCACCACATACTATGGGTAGGAGGCTGCAAGGCTTGATAGGATGGTTGTCTTTTATTCTTATTCAGTCGTGCTGTAGAGCGGTACAATATAGGGTTGAGTCCCTAAAAGCTTACTATATTCTTTGGTTACAAATAATGTCAGACCAGCGACATCCTATCACAGGCCAGAGCTTAGATATTGCAGCAGTGGAAGGCACCAGCAGGATGCCTCCCCCTCGTTTAGAAACAGCCCGATCAGAGGGCACTACAGAGGCATCGTCCCAGCCTTCTCAGCAGTCTCCACCACATCAAGAGCCGCTTGGGGCGACACTACCTTCAGCAGTCCCTATACCGACACCTTCCGACCAGGAGGTTAGGAGTGCTGTAGTTATGTTAGCACAGATGATGGCTGCTCAGCGTCAGCCAATGCCATCTACAGTTGCGGAGTTATCAGGAGGGACCGGTAGTTCGAGGGTCCGAGAGTTCTTAGCTCTGAATCCCCCACAGTTTACAGGTACGGACCGGACAGAGGACCCTCAGAATTTTCTGGATCAATTGCAGAGGATCTTCAGGGTTATGCATGCCATGCCTACAGAATCAGTTGAGTTGGCAGCATTCCGGTTACGGGACATTGCCGTGTTATGGTATGAAAGCTGGGAAAGGTCCCGAGGGAGAGATGTTTCCCCTCCCACCTGGTCCAGCTTCTCAGGAGCTTTTCTGGATCACTATTTGCCGCAAGAGATTCGACAGGCTCGGGTAGACCAGTTCCTGCATCTGGAGCAGGGGGCCACGAGTGTTCGGGAATATTCCTTGCGGTTTGATTCTTTGGCCCGGTATGCACCGGCCTTTGTTGATACCATGGCATCCAGAGTACTCCGCTTCATCATGGGGTTGAATCCAGAATATGTTGAGACTTGCATTACAGCCACACTGCGAGAGGACATGGACATTGCTCGAGTTCAGGCATTTGCCCAGAATATTGAGGGCATCAGACAGCGGCATCGGGAAATTAGAAGGGTTAATCAGGAACAGTGTCGCCGGGATAGGCCAGTTGAGTTACAGAGGGAGGCCCGGGGAGGACCCAGGCCACGCTTGTTAGACAGGCCGCCCAGGCCCCCGCCTCCGCCACAGTCGCAGGGGGGTAGATTCAGCCGCAGGGGGCAGTCAGAGACTGGTAGAGGCTCGCAGATGGCAGATTCACCATTGCAGAGGAGGGCGGAGAAGAGTAGGTATACCCTACCACTTTGCCCTATATGCAGTCGACGCCATCCTGGAGCATGCAGATATGGCTCCACCGCATGTTATAATTGTGGCCAAGAAGGCCATTTGATGAAAGATTGCCCAGCCAGAGGCCGAGAGGACCGAGATAGATAGGATAGGGCATCTACAGGGTCACGAGCCACAGCATCCTCGACTGGGCGCAGGCCCTTAGTTTCAGCAGGCAGGGGTCGGGGCAGATCAGAGACCTCCAGTACAGGTGCGGGTCCAAGCCGCACATATGCCTTACCAGGGAGGCAAGATTTAGAAGCGTCACCTGATGTTATGACAGGTATGCTAACTATCTGCTCACACCCTGCTTATGTATTGATTGTTCCAGGGTCTACTTTGTCCTACATTACTCCATTTGTGGCACGAAAGTTTAGTATTGCACCAGAATTATTGTAGCAGCCCTTTTTAGTATCCACGCCCGTCGGTAACTCTATTGTGGCTAGCAAAATTTACCGAGGGTGCACAGTAGAGGTTGCTGACCGTCAGACCACAGTAGATCTGGTCGAGTTAGAAATTATAGACTTCGATGCCATAATGGGTATGGACTGGTTAGTACCGTGTTTTGCCAATGTTGAATGTTGGACCAAGATGGTCCGATTCCACTTCCCAAGAGAAGCAGTGCGGGAGTGGAAGGGCAGCACCGCTAAGCCAAAAGGTAGGTTTATTTCCTACCTTCAGGCGAGAAAGTTGACATCTAAGGGATGTATTTACCATCTGGTCAGAGTTCAGGATGTCCGAGCAGAATCTCCGACACTCCAGTCTGTTCCGGTAGTGAATGAATTCCATGATGTGTTTCCTGATGAGTTACCTGGTATTCCCCCAGAAAGGGAGATAGATTTTGCTATTGACTTGTTACCAGGCACTCAGCCGATATCAATTCCTCCCTATAGTATGGCTCCTGCAGAACTCAGAGAATTAAAGGAGCAGCTAAAAGACTTATTGGATAAAGGTTTCATCAGGCCGAGTACTTCACCGTGGGGTGCGCCAGTTTTATTTGTGAGGAAGAAAGATGGCTCGCTCTGAATGTGCATAGATTATCGGCAATTAAACAAAGTTATAGTAAAGAACAAGTACCCGCTTCCCAGAATTGATGACTTATTTGATCAGTTGCAGGGAGCCAGATACTTTTCTAAGATTGACTTGCGGTCCGGATATCACCAGGTCCGAGTACGTGAGAGAGATATTCCTAAGACAGCGTTCAGGACCCGATATGGACATTTTGAATTTCTAGTCATGTCCTTCGGGTTAACGAATGCCCCGACAGTCTTCATGGACCTGATGAATAGTATTTTCAGACCTTTCCTGGACTTGTTCTTGATAGTATTCATTGATGACATTCTGGTGTATTCTCGCTCTGAAGTAGATCACCGGACTCATTTGCGGACAGTGCTCCAGATCCTCAGGGACCGCCAGTTGTATGCTAAATTTTCTAAGTGTGAATTCTGGCTTAACTCAGTGGCCTTTTTAGGGCATATCGTCTCAGATGCTGGTATACAAGTTGACAAACAGAAAATAGAAGCAGTTAAGTCATGGCCTAGGCCTACCACTCCGACTGAAGTTCGTAGCTTTCTGGGATTGGTAGGATATTACAGGAGGTTCGTTGAAGGGTTCTCGACCATTGCGGCACCTCTAACCAAATTGACACAGAAAGCAGCAAAGTTTCAATGGACAGAGGCATGTGAGCAGAGCTTCCAGGAACTGAAAGACAGATTAACCTCCGCCCCAGTATTAGCATTGCCGGAAGGCACAGAAGGTTATTCAGTCTAATGCGACGCATCAGGTGTCGGGTTAGGTTGTGTGTTGATGCAGCATGGTAAAGTGATTGGATATGCTTCCAGACAGCTGAGGAAACACGAAAAGAATTACCCTACCCACGACCTGGAATTGGCCGCAGTAATCCACGCCTTAAAGATTTGTAGGCATTATCTGTATGGCGTCCATGTAGACATCTTTACAGATCATAAAAGCTTGCAGTATATTTTTACACAGAGAGAGTTAAATCTGCGGCAGTGTTGTTGGTTAGAATTATTGAAAGACTATGATGTGAATATTCTATACCACCCCGGAAAAGCTAATGTAGTAGCGGATGCCCTGAGCCGTAAGTCAATGGGGTGTTTGGCGTATTTGCGACCTGAGAAATGAAAGTTAGCCAAAGAAATTCATCAGTTAGCTGGTTTAGCCGTTCGAGTAATGGAAACAGAAAATAATAGAGCAGTAATTTAGAATTCTACTGTGTCATCATTAGTTACAGAGGTAAAAGAACGACAGTACGAGGACCCTGATTTAGTTCAGCTCAGAGATAAAATTTAGAGAGGTAAGGAGTCAGATTTTCACATAACTGAGGATGATGTGCTACGCTGTAAGGGCCGCCTCTGTGTCCCGAATGTTTCAGGGCTTCGCGGGCGGATCATGCATGAGGTACATCACGCTCGCTATTCCCTCCATCCAGGAGCGACGAAGATGTACCACGACATTAGAGACATTTACTGGTGGCCAGGTATGAAAGCTGAGATAGCTGAATTTGTATCTAGATGTTCTAACTGTCAGCAGGTGAAAGCAGAGCACCTGAAACCGGGCGGTTTGACGTAAGATATAATGGTGCCTATGTGGAAGTGGGAAGCGATAAATATGGATTTTGTAACAGGACTAGCCCGTACCAGACGCAGAAATGATTCCATTTAGGTAATAGTTGACAGGCTGACAAAATCAGTTCATTTCCTGCCAGTGAGGGCTACCTTCTCAGCTGAGGATTATGCCGAATTATATATCAGAGAAATAGTTAGATTGCATGGAGTGCCAGTATCCGTTATTTCAGATAGGGGAGCACAGTTCACAGCTAGATTCTGGCAGTCGTTTCAGAAAGGTTTGGGAAGGCAGATTAACTTGAGCATAGCATTCCATCCTCAGACAGATGGGCAGGCTGAACGTACAATTCAGACGCTCGAAGATATGCTACGAGCGTGTGTGCTGGATTTTGGGGGTAGCTGGGATGAGCATCTTTCGTTAATTGAATTTGCTTATAATAATAGCTATCATTCAGCCATCCAGATGGCGCCTTTCGAGGCATTATACGGGCGAAAATGCAGGTCGCCGATTGGTTGGTTTGAAATAGGAGAATCAGCATTGGTTGGCCCAAATATTGTTCGGCAGGCAGAGGAAAAGATAAAGCTTATCCGAGAACGTTTACTGACTGCTCAAAGCTGCCAGAAGTCTTATGCAGATATGCGGCGAAGAAATCTAGAATTTGCGGTAAATGACTGGGTATATTTGAAAGTGTCTCCGATGAAAGGGGTGATGAGATTTGGCAAGAAGTAATGCAGCGCCCCACTGGGCGTCAGTACCGCTGGTACTGAGTATGTAAAGCAACAACTGAAAGAGATATCTGAAATCAATAACATAACTGATGAAACTGGAATAAGAAGAACTAGATTAACTATCTGATGATGTAGATCATACCTATCCTTAATCATGCTGAAGGGAATAGGAATCATACCTTGAGACGTATCATTCTACTACTAATCTGCTCGTATCTACTGTAATATAGCATAACATACATAAATAACATGGCATACACAACCTTACCCGGCCCCCATAAGCCGGGAGGTACAATCAACACAGAATCTATACCCCTACCCCAGTCAACCCATCTCCTATACTGGCTGTAGGCATCCTGCCGGTCCCCTGGGTATGCACTTGGGCTCACTGAGCCCCTGACTATAACTGTATCTGAGTCCGGAGGACTCCTGAATCTGCACCCGGGCGTATCCGCTCGACTGGGGTGTGTAAGGCCGATCAAGGCACAAATATGGGGAAAAAACTGGCATCCCATCTTCGTCCCCTGGCGGGACGGCATGCCACTCCGTAGCGTGACGTATCCTCATCCTCTGGCGGACGAGTCGATACAGCTATTAACCCTGGGCGGTCATGGATGCTAGGTAATCCAACCCCAAACAATACAACGGTCTCAACTGGCAATACTATCTGTGTATCTCACATGCTGAGGCTACTAGGGGTAAAGTATCATATATATTACATGCTGGGCTACTGATAGTAATCTGTACGTATTTAATACATGCTGAGGCAAGTAAAGATGTATAAATATGAATATAGTCTCCTGCCGGGCTGTACTGGGCAAATGCTATATAAGATAATGTTTATGCTGAAAACTCTGTTGTTTGCTAAGTTTCTGTATACACTATATGTTGGACTAGTGATAGAAATATGTACACACTTGATACATGCTGAGGCTGGAAGTACTATATATATATGTACGAATATAGTCTTTCTGCTGAACTATGTTGTATACTGATTTTCTATAGTAACCTGATTTACTATTCCTGACATGCTTTCTGAACTTCATTTTAGCCTGCTATTCTATTTCTGAAGTGCTTTACGGGTATTGCATTACTATACGGGGTTTCAACTGAATACAACCATATCCTGACATGGCATATCACATTACATACTGAGTATACTGGGCAATCTCTAATACTTGCGTTAGAATTTGTATCATACTGATAGGTTTCATATACATTACAACCCAATGTTTCTCACACCGTACCAATATTCATAATAACGCAATACTCGACTTCTGAACATTCTACTGGTCCGTAATTTATTACACTATACTGATATTACTTAACTTGCCGAAGGAAACTAACTTTACATACCTTATCTTCGACTATTCGTCCGTCGGACGAGGCTCGGCCGGTACTTCAACTATTTTCTCCCAACTGCATTCATAAATACGTCAATCAATACTAAATACAGCTTTATTGTAAAGAGCAACGTTACTTTCGATATAGTTTATAGCCTAAACTTAGGCTTATTAAAAGACGGTCGAAAACTCGCTATTTTTCAGCGGCCCAGAAGAGAGAAGTATTCACTTCTCAGCTAGGAACACATAGACATTAATTTAGAGCAATTCTACTTACTTTAGTTCGGCGGCTCGCCGCTTCGTCGGTCGTATTTCGCGAAACGAATTCCGTAGAAATGCTCTCTGCTGCTAAATACTCGGGTATCTTGGATTAATTTGAGTTTGGGCAGCGTTTGGCAGCGTAATCGGACGAAAATTATTTAATTCCTTCGTTCCTCTTTCTTTTCTCAGCGTTTGCCTCTATTTTCTGGAAAGTTTTTAAGTGTGGAATGAGTTTAAACCGAAGTGGGGGCTTTATATACTTGGGCCTGAACTTGGGCAACGTGTCACGGAGACATCGCGGAGGCCTCACCTCCGTGACACGCTGCCATCGCGGAGGGGCTCTGCCTCGGCTCCTCCCGCGATGGTTCGACGGGTTTCTCGTCCGATCTTTTCTCAGGCCTTTCTACAACACGTATGACCTTCAAATATGCTTAACCAACGTGGGAATAGGTCACCTACGTGCCGGGAATTCTACGGGGTGTAACATTCTCCCCCCCTTAAGAACATTCGTCCTCGAATGTACACTGTTATCTAGAGGACTACTTACTTTACTTTTCTGGAAAAAAATTTGGCAGAGTTTCCCCTGTAATATGGACTATCGCAAAAACCTGAAACGCAGAAAAGTCCAACACAGCCACTGCACACACTATTCTAAAATCCACTGGACAACTAAATATCACTTCTTTCTTTGTCATTTACAACATACAACCATAAGGTACGACATAAATAATAATACGGACATACCTGTCGCCTGATTAGGCCTGAAATAGGTGAGGGTATCTGGTTTTCATATCTTCTTCAGCCTCCCACGTCATTTCCTCCCGATTTCTGTTACGCCACAATACCTTGACAGATGCAACATCTTTAGTTCTCAGCCTGCGAATCTGTCTGTCTAAGATAGCTACGGGAACCTCTTCATATGCTAACTCTTCTGTGATCTGGACATCTTGAACTGGAATTACTGTAGAAGGGTCCCCTACGAACTTCCTTAGCATAGAAACATGGAATACTGGGTGAACCAACGCTAACTCTGGAGGCAAGTTTAACTCGTATGCCACGCGGCCTATTCTTCGCCGAATCTGATATGGCCCAATGAATCTCGGGCTAAGCTTGCCTTTCTTGCCAAACCTCATTACCCCTTTCATCGGGGACACTTTCAGATATACCCAGTCGTTTACTGAAAATTCTAGATTTCTGCGCCGCCTATCTGCGTATGACTTCTGGCGGCTCTGAGCGGTCAGTAAACGTTCTCGGATAAGCTTTATCTTTTCCTCGGACTGCCGAACAATGTCTGGGCCAACTAATGCTGATTCTCCTATAAGTAGATTAATGACGGCACATGCTCATTTCGGCTACCACCGAAATCTAGGACATATGCTCGCAACATGTCTTCGAGCGCCTGAATTGTGCGCTCGGCCTGCCCATCTGTCTGAGAATGAAATGCTGTGCTTAGATTACTCTGCGTTCCCAAACCCTTTTTTTTTTGGAACGACTGCCAGAATCTGGCTGTAAGTTATGCTCCTCTGTTTAAAATAATGGATACTGGTATTCCATGTAATCTGACTATCTTTCTGCTATGCAACCCAGCATAATCTTTGGCCGAGAAAGTATTCTTACTGGCAAGAAATGAGCTGATTTTTGTCAAGCTGTCATTTATCACTCATATAGAGTCATGTCTGTGTTTAGTACGGGGTAATCTTGCTACAAAATTCATCTTCCCCGCTTCTCATTTCCAAAGAGGCACAGCTATGTTCTAAATTAACCTGCCTGGTTTCTGATATTCTGCCTTCAACTGTTGGCAGTTAGGACACTGGGCTACCAATAGTTTTCTTTAATGTCATGGTACCTCTTTGTCATATTGGGATGAAGAGAATAGCGGGCGTAATGCGCCTCGCTCATAAGCTGCTGACGATGCCCCAAAATCTCTGGAGCGCAATGCGGCCTTTATATCGCCACATTTCATCCCTGGTTATCTGAAAATATGTCATCTCTCCTTACTAAATCTTGTGTTCAAGTTAAACCCGGCTAGGGTTTCTATACTGTCGTTCCTTTACTTCCACCACTAACGACAATGCTGCGATATTCTGTATTATCGTTTTGTTATCTTTTATTTCTGCTATGTGAACGGCTAAACCAGCTAACTAGCGAAATTCTCGGGTCTATTCCCGCTGTTCAGGCGGCAAGTATGCCAACTCCCCATAGATCTATGGCTAAGGGCATCTACTACCGTATTAGCCCTCCCCGGGTGACACAAAATTCTTGATTTTTCAAGTATAAACTACTGCAACTACCTCCAGGTCATGGGTAAGACAATTCTTTTCACGTTTCTTCAATTTCCTGAAAGCATAAACTGTTACTTTACCATGTTGCACCAACCCTCTGTACCTTCTGGCGATACTAACACTGGGGCTGAGGTTAACCTGGCTGTTAACTCTTGGAAGTTCTGCTCACACGCCTCAGTCTACTGGAACTTTTGCTGCCTTCTGTGTCAACTTAGCCAGAGGTGCTGCTAAGGTGGAAAATCCTTCCACAGACCCTCTGCAGTACCCGGCTAACCGCAGGGACTGCGTACTTCGATCGGAGTGGTAGGTCTAGGCTATGTTTTCACTACTTCAATTTTCTGTGTATCTATCTGTACACCAGCCTCCGACACAATGTGACCAAAAAGGCTACTAAATTCAACCAAAATTCACATTTACAAAATTCGACATATAACTGACGGTCATACTGGTTTATTATACCGGAGAATCCGACAAGTAGTCTACCGGTATAACTAGAGCTTATCTGGCCTTCTGGCCGCATGCTAAAGATGCTTGTTGCTAAGGTAACCTTGAACGACTATTTGCACACCATGTGCCCGTATCTAATCAGGGGGTCCTGATATTGACCATGACCTCTAATGATCTGGCTGCATAACCTTAAATGACTGAATAGTCGGGTTGAATGACCCGAATGTGGCAGTAGTCTAGCAATGCTCTAACTGTTCTATTTGAGTACTTGTAATTCGCATAACTGCAAACTCGTGGGCATCTAATTACTTTGTTATTTGCTTGAACCACTGTAGGGCTGGGCTTAATCAAACTTACTTCCAGGCGATCAATCTCTGGATCTTCACGGGGAGTCTACTGATCCCCTGGTCTTAATAAACACTATTCTAGCAGGGTATTATCAATCCCTTACGCCTTGTGTGTATCCACTTGGATCTATACTGCTGTTCTGTGGAATTCTCGGTCTTATAGGCTATTCTGTACTACTGGCCTTCCGCTAGGGCTCTGTATTTGAATATTTTACGAAACACAGCTGAAGTACCAGTTTGTCACTGACTACTGATGTGGACCCTTCCTTGGGGTACCCACGGGTATTCTGACTGGGACAGCCGGCTGACTTCTGGGGGGGGGTTCTACATAACAACTGCAAGGTTGACTAAGGCCGACTGTCGCCCACAAGGCTGGGAAAATGACGTATGACCACTTAACATGCTAGAACAATTCTGGTATTGCTAATCTCTGAAATCTGCCTACTCGGTCTCTAATCCTGGTTCTGGCACATGCACTACTGTTACCGATCTTCAGGGATGCCTCCCTGCTAATGCGGGCGCCAGCTGGTCGGTAGACCGTCTAACTGCGCCCCTATCATCTGGCCATCTGTCTTAGGCCAATAACTCTGGTAAGCTCCTAGAGCCTAGATCTGACAATAACACATAAGTCTGTTAATCTAATAACTGAGAACTGAGATAGTTTCTATGACTTCATATGTAACTCACACTCACAGTTAATCCGCCCTTTCTCTTCTTCTTTTCTTTCTTCTTTTTTTTTTGGCAATGCAATTTGTATAGGCTTTCTATTACTAATCAGCATCTGTGATTGTAGCCCTTATAGGCAACCACTCACAACATATCTATGATTTGTAACATATATATCGCTAGCGACGTACAATATGTACTGATTCCTGCGGTAATTCATAACCTCTGACATGTTCTGCTGAGTCTCACATCGTACATGATACATTTCTTCTACGGCCTAATAATATATCCGGCCCTGACTCATCATTTCATTGCATTGTCACCCCATTCTGAAAGTAACAACATAAACATTCTAGTTATTGTCTGCTGTTTGAAATTCTGCCACTCTTACAATGTGGGGATCGACGTTCGAATCCGGTAGCCTTACTAGGCATATATTGAGAGCCCATAACTGTCTGATGGGCCTTATCTCTAGGCTACACTAGATTAGAATTGCTGTATCGGTAACTTCTTAACTTTTCCATAGCGGACATGCTGCGGTATTCTGAACCGTAGTCTTACTGTCAGCCCGAGGCTTAATCCTTAATACGATACTTTATCAATCCGGGGTAGTTCTAATTTCCCCACAAGATCTGCCATTCCTGCTTCTTCCTCTCATCTTACTTAAACTGAACTCTGGGGTTCAAGGTACCTGCCTTTTGCTGCTAATGAGATTACTGATCAAGCCTCGTCCTATACTTCTTTGGGCGTATACTCAAGCCCATCTGATTCACATAACCTCTATATCTCTCGATGTCACAACTAGATCATAACTATAATCTTACAGGTATGTCTTGCTATCTGTTAGCATATATGGCGGGCTTGGCCTTTTTCTGGCTCAAACTTGACTATTATTAGGCATTCATCACTAACAGGTCTGTTACCCCTACTTCGGGTAAGCTAACAGTCTTACTTTCTTTACTGGCTTGTTACCATAAGGGTCTGCACAACTTACGTAATCATAAAGGCTTTTTATATTTTCTAATACTTACTAGGATCACTCAGCCCATCTTTACTTACTGCTTGATCTGGCAACCCCATCTCAAGTCTTATGCCCCTTTACTATACTGGCATCAAAATCAGGAGGTAGGGATAGCCCTTTTCTTATTGCAACAAATAAAAGCGTTCAACTGTACCATATCCAAAAGGATGTACTCGGGATTCCTGCATTTTTTTCTCTCTTTCTTGTACCTACCTGGTGGTCTGACCTTATCTGTAATCATAATCAAATCTTATATAACTAATAAGTAAATCAACTCATAAGTACATTATACTACTGACTTCCTATTCTGACGTTATCAACGTATACTAGGAATAATGCCAATAAAGGTATCACGCTGGGAGGTCTCTGATACCTCCTCCTGCTGCTGTAGTTATCATGTAACTGACTGAGGTTCTTTTCTGTTGCTATCTCTGATCTTCTGCCTGTGATAGGGAAATGCTGATCTACCTTTGTATCTGTAATCAAAGAATACGGTAAGTTTTCAGGGACTCAACCTTATACTGTACCGCTCTAAAGCACGACTGACTGAGAAGGAAAGGTGACCATCATATCATGCCTCGCAGCCTCCTGCCTATAGTATGTGGTGCACAACACATCCATAGACAAGACTCTACTTAGCATGGCTTGCAGACTCCCTGGGATACGACCTGCTCTGATACCAAGTTTGTCACACCCCGCCCTGGGGGGTATGACTGGCACCTGGTGCCCTACTAGGACCTGACCTGCTGGACTGCTAAGCCTAGGCGCATCTGGCGCCTGGCTGGCTCTAACTCACATTTCTGGAAACAAAGGGCTATATAACGGCTGTAAATACAGCCCCCGACCCATTGGCCTATAGCCTTCTATACCTGTACTAACAGCTGACCAGAAACATAGTAATTCAGGGGAACCTATGCGGGCCGACAAGACCACCATGCTGTCTAGTTATCTGTAACTCAAACATAACATACTGAAAAGCTACGTGACCGGCAAGGTCACCACTACTGGCAAACTATGGCCCCACACGGCCATTACAAAGAAAGAAAGGAGTAAAGGCAACTATACAACTGCACGGCCTCACACGACCGGCTCATCTGACCACAGGGAATATAAACAGACTGCAAGCCTCTAGGAAGGATAATAGAAATGATCGGGACAGGGCCCCGACCTACCCGTACTGTACAACAAAAAGAACTGGACTACACCTCTAGAAATTCAGTCTCCGGATGACAGGAGCTGAATACTCAACCGCTGATGGGGATCACGTGGTATCGCCTGCTCGTCTATGGGTACCTGCAGGCAAGTAATGCAGCGCCCCACTGGGCGTCAGTACCGCTGGTACTGAGTATGTAAAGCAACAACTGAAAGAGATATCTGAAATCAATAACATAACTGATGAAACTGGAATAAGAAGAACTAGATTAACTATCTGATGATGTAGATCGTACCTGTCCTTAATCATGCTGAAGGGAATAGGAATCATACCTGGAGACGTATCATTCTACTACTAATCTGCTCGTATCTACAGTAATATAGCATAACATACATAACATAACATGGCATACACAACCTTACCCGGCCCCCATAAGCCGGGAGGTACAATCAACACAGAATCTATACCCCTACCCCGGTCAACCCATCTCCTATACTGGCTGTAAGCATCCTGCCGGTCCCCTGGGTATGCACTTGGGCTCGTTGAGCCCCTGACTATAACTGCATCTGAGTCCGGAGGACTCCTGAATCTGCACCCGGGCGTATCCGCTCGACTGGGGTGTGTAAGGCCGATCAAGGCACAAATATGGGGAAAAAACTGGCATCCCATCTTCGTCCCCTGGCGGGACGGCATGCCACTCCGTAGCGTGACGTATCCTCATCCTCTGGCGGACGAGTCGATACAGCTATTAACCCTGGGCGGTCATGGATGCTAGGTAATCCAACCCCAAACAATACAACGGTCTCAACTGGCAATACTATCTGTGTATCTCACATGCTGAGGCTACTAGGGGTAAAGTATCATATATATTACATGCTGGGCTACTGATAGTAATCTGTACGTATTTAATACGTGCTGAGGCAAGTAAAGATGTATAAATATGAATATAGTCTCCTGTCGGGCTGTACTGGGCAAATGCTATATAAGATAATGTTTCTGCTGAAAACTCTGTTGTTTGCTAAGTTTCTGTATACACTATACGCTGGACTAGTGATAGAAATATGTACACACTTGATACATTCTGAGGCTGGAAGTACTATATATATATGTACGAATATAGTCTTTCTGCTGAACTATGTTGTATACTGATTTTCTATAGTAACCTGATTTACTATTCCTGACATGCTTTCTGAACTTCATTTTAGCCTGCTATTCTATTTCTGAAGTGCTTTATGGGTATTGCATTACTATACGGGGTTTCAACTGAATACAACCATATCCTGACATGGCATATCACATTACATACTGAGTATACTGGGCAATCTCTAATACTTGCGTTAGAATTTGTATCATACTGATAGGTTTCATATACATTACAACCCAATGTTTCTCACACCGTACCAATATTCATAATAACGCAATACTCGACTTCTGAACATTCTACTGGTCCGTAATTTATTACACTATACTGATATTACTTAACTTGCCGAAGGAAACTAACTTTACATACCTTATCTTCGACTATTCGTCCGTCGGACGAGGCTCGGCCGGTACTTCAACTATTTTCTCCCAACTGCATTCATAAATACGTCAATCAATACTAAATACAGCTTTATTGTAAAGAGCAACGTTACTTTCGATATAGTTTATAGCCTAAACTTAGGCTTATCAAAAGACGGTCGAAAACTCGCTATTTTTCAGCGGCCCAGAAGAGAGAAGTATTCATTTCTCAGCTAGGAACACATAGACATTAATTTAGAGCAATTCTACTTACTTTAGTTCGGTGGCTCGCCGCTTCGTCGGTCGTATTTCGCGAAACGAATTCCGTAGAAATGCTCTCTGCTGCTAAATACTCGGGTATCTTGAATTAATTTGAGTTTGGGCAGCGTTTGGCAGCGTAATCGGACGAAAATTATTTAATTCCTTCGTTCCTCTTTCTTTTCTTAGCGTTTGCCTCTGTTTTCTGGAAAGTTTTTAAGTGTGGAATGAGTTTAAACCGAAGTGGGGGCTTTATATACTTGGGCCTGAACTTGGGCAACGTGTCACGGAGCCATCGCGGAGGCCTCACCTCCGTGACACGCTGCCATCGCGGAGGGGCTCTGCCTCGGCTCCTCCCGCGATGGTTCGACGGGTTTCTCGTCCGATCTTTTCCCGGGCCTTTCTCCAACACGTATGACCTTCAAATATGCTTAACCAACGTGGGAATAGGTCACCTACGTGCCGGGAATTCTACGGGGTGTAACATTCGTTGTGACCCTGTCGACTAGATTTCAAATTTAAATCCTAGGGTTACTTTTGTAATTTCCCACCTACTGAGTCCCTAAACTACATCATTTTGGGTCAAATAAAGGGTTTTAGGGGGGGGGACTGATGGTTTCTCTCATTCTTTTCTCATCTCTCATTAGTTAAGCTTAAAGTCCCTCTCAGAAAAACTCAGAGCAGAAGTTAGAAAGAGTGATTATTCTCAGATTTCTCAAGGAAGTCTCTCAAGGTTTTCCATCACCAGGTATATGGGAATTCAACAAGGTAATAGTTCTTCCTTTTTGTCCCCCGAAATTCCTCCTATTTCTTTATCAGTTTTAGCCCTGAAACTATCATATGTTAAGAAATTGTTAGTCATACTTCATTTAATTCATGTGGAATATTATTGAATGATAATTGTAGATGTTTTCTACCAATTTGTGACTATATGGATGCTTGTCCCTTTAAAATAAATTCTAGCCCTATCTCTGGTATGCAGAAAAACTAGAGTCTTGTATAAGTGATTAAATATCGAAATTTTCTTGATTCTATCGGTGTTGGGGATTCCCATATTGTTAGTTTGTATTGAAACTCAGTTAGATTTATGTCAGTTTAGTTTCAATCAAAATGTTAGAATACTCAGTGTTAGTTATAAATGTCAGCTAATCAGTTTGACTATATAAATTCTCGAGGTGTTAGTAGTGCCTCCCAGTTATCAAAATTAGACTCAATATCAGTTTTAGTGGTTCTTTAGGCAGTCACAAAACTTTCATATAAGCTTCTCTGACCAGCCTCAAGAGCCCAGCTTCAGATTGTAGTTTGTTCTCTAGATGGTTACGACACTTCCAGATAAGCAGCTCTGACCAGTCTTAGAAACCAATTACAGAATCCGGTCCAATAAGACTCTCAGAATGCTTCCAGATAGGTATTCTTGACTAGTATTAAGCCCCAGTTTTGAGCTATTAGCTTAGCAGTCAGTCTAGGACTATCTAGTGGGAGTACGACTTAGCACCGAACGGACCGGGGTTCCAGCGTATCCAGGTTCTCAGAACTACATTTCCACTGTAGGATATATTTTATTGGCCTCATGGCCTCAGATTTTTGATCACCCATTTCATGCCTTTATACCCTGCAAGGTATATTGCATCCTACCAATGGGGTGTATACATCGGACTCCATATCTAGCTTATGTGGTTATATGTCGGTTATAGACTCTCCCACTAGTCAGCTTAGTTCAGTCTTAGATCAGTTCAGTACAGTATTTCAGATTCAGTACCTCAGATTAAGGGCATGTCTTTGACCATCAAACAGGGTCATCTTGACCATCTCAGTATATTTCAATTATTTCAGTTCAATATATCAGTTGGTCATTGCATGTCAGTTCGGCTCAATTGTTATATCAAATGTTATGTTTTCTCCTACTTACTCAGTATATTCAAAGTACTAATGCATACCTTTTATGTTGTATTGTCTTATGATACAGCTATAGGATCTCAGTCACACCCTCGTTAGCAGATCATTCTCAAAAGATCCCAGTTGCACCATTGGTGAGTCCTCATCCTTCGAGGACAAAGATCATTTCATTCAGTTATATTTTCCTTATTTAGACTTGGAGTTAGCTGGGGGCTTGTCCCAGCAACTTATCAGTTGTAGTGGCTTTTAGACACAGACTTAGTTTTTCAGACTTGTAGTTTTGTTTAGATGTTTTTAAACTTTTTGATTCAGCTTCATTATCATTAATGTTTTATATTTTACTTTAAATCTTCTGCTATATTTATGTGTTTACTCAGAATGCTAGTGTATCATAGGCCAGGGGTTGACTTGGGGTTACTTGTAACTCCAAGAATCGTGTTTCGTCCAGGATGTAGACTCGGAGCATGACAAACTTTGTATCATAGCACTAGGTTTAGAGTATCCTCAGATATCTGAAAGTTGCATTGAGTAGAGTCCCTTTCATGGGTGTGAAGCGCGCCACACTTATGACGGGGAGGCTACGAGATGTCATTAGGAAAACTCCCCTTTGTTCATACTCTTTATCGAACATTGGAATTCAACTCCAGAATCTTTCTCCTAACTCATGCTCTATTTCGTTTCAGTGAATTATGCCTCCGCAGAGTGGTAACGGAAGAAGGGCCAGTAACACTCACCGACCTACCCCACCAGCTCCAGAAGCCCCTCGGGATGACTCAGTATCCACTACAGAGTTCAGGGCGGCTTTCCAGCTGCTCGCTGGGATAGTTACCAACCAAGTGAACCAACAGATGGTTCTAATCAACAATAATGGGTCTGCAGCACCTGCCCAAGTGCGGGATTTCACTCGAATGAACCCTCCAGATTTTCATGGATCTATGGTGGGAGAGGACCCACAGGAGTTTTTGGACGAGATTAGAAAGATCACCTGGATTATGGGTGTTAGTTCCTCAAAGAGTGCCAATTTGGCTGCCTACCAGCTGAAAGGGGTAGCCTAGATCTAGTACGAGCAATGGAAGGAGGGGAGGCCAGCGAGAGAAAGATCGGTGGAATAGGAGGAGTTCCCTAAAGCCTTCCTAGACAGATTCTTCCCTCGGGAGCTCAAGGAAGCGAAAGTGGCGGAGTTCATGAATCTGAAGCAAGGAAATAGGACATTAGAAGAATATGTATTGGAGTTCACCAGGTTGTCTAGTTATGCTCCAGAGATGGTAGCCGAGCCAAGGGCTCGCACGCTAAAATTTGTGAATTGAGTTTCAAATTTGGTCCTTAAAAAGTGCAGGACAGCATTGCTTATCAAGTACATCGGTCTCTCCAGCCTCATAGTTCATGCCCATCAAATTGAGGCAGAAAAATTGAAAGATTTGGAGCGGGAGAGAAAATGGGCAAGAATCAGCCAGTCATTTTATGGCTACTAGAGGTCTGGCGATAGTAGCCACCCACAACAGCAGCAGCAGCAGCAGTAGAGGGCTCCAGCACCCAATTCAGCCAGTGCCCCTACTTTTTGGTCCTACAAGGATCAGAGAGGTGGAGCATCTGACTCTCAGTCCCAGAGCTTCAGTGCTAGCAATCGCTACCCATCTTGCCCTAAGTGTGGCAAGAGCTATCCAGGAGAGCATCTTTAGGGTCGAGAGGGATGGTTTGGTTGTGGACAGCTTGGTCATCGACTTAAGGAATGTCCATCAATAGGACGGGGAAGGTCACAATCCACTACTTTAGCAGCTCCAGCAGGCCGACCATCTCAGTTGGCCAACACTTCAGGTATGAATGGTGGTTATCGCCAAAACCTTTTTTATGCATTGTCTTTTCGTCAAGATCAGGAGAGCTCACCTGACGTGTTCACGGGTATGTTATGCCTTTTTCATCTAGACGTATATGCCCTACTAGATCCAGGAGCCAGACTTTTATTCATGACTCCCTATGTAGAAGTTTATTTCGATATCAATCTAGAGGTCCTCTCAGAACCATTCTCAGTCTCCACCCAGTTGGCGAGTCAGTTAGGGCCAGCCGAGTGTATAAAAACTGCCCAGTCTCAATCTTGAATAAGGTCATTCTAGCTGATCTTTTAGAGTTATACATGGTCGACTTTGACCTCATTCTTGGAATGGATTGGTTACACTTCGGTTATGCCTTAGTCGACTGCAGAACTAGAGTTGTCAAATTTCAGTTTCCTAATGAGCCATTGTTAGAGTGAATGGGCAGTAGTTCAGCCTAAGGGTCGATTTATTTCCTACCTGCAGTCCCAGAAGCTTATTTCCAAAGGGTACATTTACCATCAAGTTTAGGTCAAGGATTCCAATTTTGAGACCCCAACTATCAAGTCAGTCCCAATTGTCAGCAAGTTCCTTGATGCGTTTCCCGAAGATCTTTGTGGAGTTCCTCCTAAGTGTGAAATAGACTTCGGTATAGACCTTCTCCTAGATACTCAGCCTATCTCCATCCCTCCTTACAGAATGGATCCAACTGAGTTTAAGGAGTTGAAGGAGAGGCTAAAAGACCTTCTTGATAAGGGTTTTATTAGACCTAGCATCTCTCCTTGGGGGAGTGCTCCAGTCTATTCATGCGGAAGAAAGATGGTACCCTCAGAATATGCATCGATTACCATCAGTTGAACAAAGTCACAGTCAAGAACAGGTATCCCCTACCCAAGATTAACGACTTATTCGATCATCTTTAGGGAGCCAGCTGTTTCTCAAAATTAGATCTCAAGTCGAGGTATTATTAGTTAAGGGTCAGAGAGTGTGACATGCCAAAAATAGATTTCAGGACTCGGTATGGTCACTACGAGTTCGTGGTTATGTCCTTTGGACTCAAAAATGCCCCCGCAGCTTTTATAGACCTGATGAACAAAGTCTTCAAGCAGTATCTGGATATGTTCAAGTCATCATTTATTTATTGACGACATTCTGGTATACTCCAGAAATGAGGAAGAACACGCTAACTACCTGAGAATAGTGATTCGGACGCTCAGAGACCGCCAGTTGTTCGCCACGTTCAGCAAATGCAAATTCTGATTGAAGTTCGTGACTTTCCTGGGTCATGTGGTCTCGGGTGAAAGTATTTAGGTTGATACTCAAAAGATAGTAGCGGTGAAGGACTTGCCCAGACCTACCTCCCCAACTGAAATCAGAAGTTTCTTGGTTCTTGTAGGTTATTATCGTCACTTTGTGAAAGGCTTTTCTTCTATAGCATCCCCTCTAACTAGGATGACTCAAAAGAAGGTGAAATTTTAGTGGTCAGATGCGTGTGAGAAGAGTTTTCAGGAGTTAAAAACTTGACTCACTACCGCTTTAGTGTTGACCCTGCCAGAAGGATCAGATGGGTTTGTAGTGTATTGCGATGCTTCCAAAGTTAGACTCGATTGTGTTCTAATGAAGTGGGGCAAGTTGGTAGCCTACGCCTCCAGATAGCTCAAGATTCATGAAAAGAATTATCTGACTCATGACCTAGAGTTGGAAGCGGTGGTGTTTGCGTTGAAATATGGAGACACTACCTGTACAAGGCTTACATAGATGCTTTCACCGATCACAAGAGCCTTTAGTATGTGTTTAGTCAGAAAGATCTAAATCTTCATCAGAGAAGATGGTTAGAGCTACTAAAGGACTATGACATGAGCGTACTGTATCACCGGGGCAAAGCCAATGTGGTGGTTGATGCTCTGAGCAGAGTGTCTATGGGGAGCGTGGCTCATGTCGAAGAAGGCAAAAAGCAGCTGCCAATGGATATCCACAGATTAGTTCTATTGGGAGTACAGTTGGTTGATACTGCTGAGGGTGGAGTAGTTGTGCAAAGTGGATTATATTCCTCTTTGGTAGTTGAAGTTAAGTCAAGGCAGGATGAAGATCCCTTATTGCTTAAATTGAAGGAGGCGGTTCACAAAAAAGAAGTGGAGGCTTTCTCCCAAGGGGGAGATGGTGTACTCCGTTACTAGGGTAGATTGTACGTATCAGATGTGGGTGAATTGAAACAGTAGATACTGGCTGAAGCAAACAGTTTGAGATATTCCATACATCCTAGTGCTACAAAGATGTATCGCGATTTACAGTTTTTTTACTAGTGGAACGGCATGAAGAGAGACATCACTGATTTTGTAGCTAAGTGCCCGAAATGCCAGCAAGTCAAAGTAGAACACCAGAGACCAGGAGGTATGACCCAGGACATCAGCATACTCACTTGGAAGTGGGAAGAAGTAAATATGGATTTTATTATGGGCCTACCTCGGACTCATTGGCAGCATGATTCTATCTGGGTGATAGTTGACCGGATGACTAAGTCAGCACACTTCCTCCCAGTTAAAACTACAAATTCAGCTGAGGACTATGCTAGGCTTTATATCCGGGAGTTAGTCAAACTTCATGGGGTGCCCTTATCTATTATCTCAGACAGAGGTACCCAGTTCACCTCTTACTTCTAGAAGTCCTTTCAGAAGGGACTTGGTACACAGGTTAAGCTCAGCACAGCTTTTCACCCGCATACATATGGACAAGATGAATGGACTATTCAGACCCTAGAAGATATGTTGAGAGCATGCATGATCAATTTCAAGGGCAGTTGGAATGATTACTTGCCTCTCATCGAGTTGGCATACAACAACAGCTACCACTCCAGTATCCAGATGGCCCCGTTTGAGGCATTGTATGGTAGGAGGTGCAGATCTCCTATCGGGTGATTTGAGGTTAGTGAAACTACTTTAATCGGGCCAGACTCAGTTCATGAAGCTATGCATAACATACAGCTTATCAGAGAAAGATTGAAAACAGCTCAGAGCCGTCAAAAATCTTATGTTGATGTGAGGAGAAGAGAACTAGAGTTCGCAGTGAATGATTGGGTTTATCTGAAAATTTCACTAATGAAAGGGTGGTGGGATTTGGGAAGAAAGTAAAACTCAGTCCGAGATATGTGGGACCCTATAGAATTCTGAAACGAATTGGCAAGGTAGCTTATAAGCTGGAATTATCTTCAAAGTTGGCATCTGTGCACCCAGTATTCCATGTGTCACTATTGAAGAAGTGCATTGGTGATCCAACTTCAGTTGTTCCATTGGACAGTGTGGGAGTGAAGGATAGTCTCTCGTATGAAGAGGTCCTAGTTCAGATCCTTGACCGTCAGGTTCACAAGCTGAGGAACAAGGAGGTAGCTTCAGTCAAAGTCTTGTGGAGGAATCAGCATGTAGAAGGATTTACATGGGAAGCCGAAGCAGATATGATGGCTATATACCCACACTAGTTCCCTTCCAATTCGGTTCCAGCATCAGGTACTAAATTCCTCCTCAGTACTCTATTCAGTTTCGTACTCATCAACTCTATTAAGATTTTTTGTGTGCATTTTAGTTGCATCAACTCAGTTAGTACGGTTAAGTCAGTTCGGAGTTAGTTACTCTTTAGAAACCAGCTCATAGTCTCAGTCTAGAAATCTCAGCTCTTTTCCTAGTTTTACCGTAGTTTTAGTCTTCATTCGAGGACGAATGATCCTAAGGGGAAGATATTGTAATACCCCAAAACTTTCTTAAACCAGACTTAGACATTTCTAGAAAAATGCAGAAGAAAAACTAGAAAAAAATTTCTCAAACCGATTGAGAGAATAAGTCATGGTCAGCTCCAACGATTCGTTATGTCAGTCGTGGTCACCAGGTCTTTTCCACTTGGGAACCAACAAGACAAGGAATGACCCGTTGTGAGAAACAACGAGACGTTCTATCAGTCGTGGTTTCCCCAACCCAGAAATCCTTCCCAGGACCCACGACTCAACCAATGAGTCATTGTCAGAAACAAAGACCCGTTGTGAGAGTCGTCGGGTGAAGTCTCTAAAATTCTCCTTCTAGTGAAGACAAGAGGAAACAATGACTTGTTGTTTCCCCCAATGATTGTCAGCACCGTCGTTTCAACTTAGGCATTTTCAGAAAAATCCCTCCAGTGAACCTAATGACTGGACATGACGACCCGTTGGTTCAACCAATGAGTCGTTGTGTCACTCGTTGCTTAGCCTTCATGTTTTCCTTGCCCAGTGGCCATGGAAGGAACCAACAACCCGTTGGTCCATCCAACGAGTCGTGGTGACCCCCGTTGCCAGGTCCAGTGACTTCTAGTCCTAGGTAGTGGAACCAACAACAGGTCCCAATGAGTTATGGTCTCAACCAACGACTCGTTGAGTGACCCATTGGGACCCCGTCGACCAGATTTTAGAATTAAATCCCAGGGTTACTTTTGTAATTTTCCACCAACTGAGTCCCTAAACTACGTCGTTTTGGGTCAAATCATGGGTTCTACAGGGGGAAACCGATGGTTTCTCTCATTCTTTTATCATCTCTCATTAGTTAAGCGTAAAGTCCCTCTCACAAAGCTCAGTGCAGAAGTTAGAAAGGTGATTCTTCTCATATTTCTCAAGGAATTCTCTCAAGGTTTTCCATTACCAGGTATGTGGAAATTCAACAAGGGAAAAGTTCTTTTCTTGTGTCCCCCAAAATTCCTCCCATTTCTTTATCTGTTCTAGCCCTGAAACTATCATATGCTAAGAAATTATTAGTTAGACTTCGTTTAATTCATGTGGAATATTATTGTATGATAATTGTAGATGTTTTCCACCAGTTTGTGACTATATGGATGCTTGTCCCTTTAAAGTAACTTCTAGCCCTAGCTCTTGAATGCAGAAAAACTAGAGTCTTGTATAAATGATTAAATATTGAAATTTTCTTGATTCTATTCTATTAGTGTTGGGGATTCCCATATTGTTAGTTTGTATTGAAACTTAGTCAGATTTATGTCAGTTTAGTTTCAGTCAAAATGTTAGAATACTCAGTGTTAGTCAGAATGTTAGCTGATCAGTTTGACTACAGAAGTTCTCGAGGTGTCAGTAGTACCTCCCAGTTATCAAAATTAGACTCAGTATTAGTTTTAGTGGTTGTTTAGGCGGTCGTGACACTTTTAGATAAGCAGCTCTGACCAGCCTCAGGACCCCAGCTTCATATTACATTTTGTTCTTTAGACGGTTACGACGCTTCTAGATAAGCAGATCTAACTAGTCTTAGAACCCAGTTACAGAATCCAGTCCGATAAGACTCTCAGGGTGCTTCCAGGTAGGTATTTCTGACTAGTCTTGGGCCCTAATTTCGATCTATCAGCTTAGTAGTCATTCTAGGACTATCCAGTGGGAGTAGAACTTAGCACCGAGCAGATCGGGGTTCCAGCGCACCCAGGTTCCCAGAACTACGTTGCCATGGTACGATATATTTTATTGTCCTCCTGGCTCCATATTTTTGATCACCCACTTCATGCCTTATACCCTGAAAAGGTATATTGGGTCCTACCGATGGGATGTATACATAAGACTCCATGTCTAGCTTATATGGTTATATGTCGGTTATAGAATCTCCCACTAGTCAGCTCAGTTCAGTCTCAGATCAGTTCACTACAGTATTTCAGATTCAGTATCTCAGATTTAGGGCATGTCTTTGACTATCAGACAGAGTCATCTTGACCATCTCAGTATATTTCAGTTATTTCAGTTCAGTATATCAGTTGGTCATTGCATGTCATTTCAGTTCAGTTGTCATATCTAGTATTATGTTTTCTCTTGCTTACTCAGTACATTCAAAGTATTGACGTATACCTTTTATGTTGTATCATCTTATGATACAGCTGTAGGATCTCAGTCACAGCCTCGTTAACAGATCATTCTCAGAAGATCCTAGTAGCACCATTGGTGAGTCCTCATCCTTCGAGGACGAAGATCATTTCATTCAGTTATATTTTCCTTATTTATACTTGGAGTTAGCTGGGGGCTTGTCCCAACAACTTATCAGTTGTAGTGGTTTTCAGACATAGACTTGATTTTTGAGACTTGTAGTTATTTCAAATATTTCTGAACTTTATGATTCAGCTTCATTATCATTAATGTTTGATATTTTACTTTAAAGCTTCCTCTATATTTATGTGTTTACTCAGAATGCCAGTGTATGATAGATCAGGGGTTGACTTGGGGTTACTTGTAACTCCAAGTATCATGATTTATCCAGGGTGTATACTCGGGGTATGACAAAACATTATATCGTATATCATAAACATAAGTATCTTAAAATATGAGGAACAGTGGGAAACTCGTCACAACCAACACCATCATAATAGATCTTACATGATACCCCAACTATCTTGATCAAGTAGGCAGAACCTTCTTAAGCCTTGCCAGGGCAAAGAATGATCAAGGTTTGATATGACGGGTGTGTACTAGGGTTCTCAGACTACCTGGCCTGCTTAGTGCTAGACACTACTCCTAAAAATATGTATATAGCTTATAAAGATATCTTGAGAGTCTTGACTCCAAAACATCTATTTAAAACATATATTGTATGCCTCGGCTAAATATCATAATGAAACGTACTTGACTTTTTATATGGTCTTCCCCAAATCATGAAATCATGCATACTTGAATAAGGCTTCATAACTTGAAATCATGAAATCATAAGCTTGAGAGTTTGTAAATATTCATGCATACTTTGACATTTCATCATACTAGAAATCATGGGCTCACAAATTAAAATTCATAAATCATGCATAATAGGGCAAAATCATTATAAACTTGAAATCATGAATTAGTAAAAAATTTAAGAGTAAAATCTGCCCTAATAACCTTAATTCATCATTTAGAACATGAGAGCAAGGAACCCATAGAGAGATCAGAGATAATTTTATGAAATTGGGTTAAACCCTAGAATTTCAATATAACCTGCTTAGGGACTTGAAATCATGAGAGATAAAAGAAATTGGACATGAGGGTGGAAGGATTTCCCCCATTAATAACCCTACGTACCTTATCTTTGGCCTCAAAACTATCAACACGAAGCCACAATTCTCTTATAACGTCAATTTGTAACAATTTTATGGATAGAAACTACAATCAATAGCTTAACCGAAATTCAAGTCAGAGAGGCATTTCATCAAACACCCGGAGGGCATAAGAAGTTCAAGCCTCATATGAGTGGGGTTCCCTAACACCCACTTCTTTCAACAGACCCTTCACAACAAGCATAACCATTACAAATCCAACCAAATAACCACATTCATCCTCAACATCAAAACAATTCCATATACCCTAACCCTAGGTCATCACATGAACTCGTGGCTTCTTAGCACCATCCCATGAGTCCAAACATTAGAACATCCCTAAGGATTAGTAGACAGTACTCATGTAAGGTTTTTTGGAGAGTTACTTACCTTGGAGGAAGGAGGAGTGCTCAAGATTTCAGGTCTTGGAACTCAAAGTTGTTCTTGACCTTGCTATAGATAGAAAGATGATTTTGATATTAGAATTATGAAGAAATTCATGGATTTATATTAAAATAGGTTGAATAATACTTACCTAGCCTTAGGAGGGTTGATGAGAGCTTTTGAAACTGATTAAGTCGATTTGGAGGTGGAATAATACCAAAAAAATCGTTTAAGGCAACTTTTAAAAGCCCTAAAACCTCCATGTGACGCCCCAGGTGATGGGTCGTCAGTCCCCCGAAGGACCGTCAACTTTTCCATCACTTTGGGATAGCAATTTGCTGATTTTTGTTAAGGTTGACGGATAAAACTTGACGGGTCGTCGAGTAATTGCCAGGCCGTCACTCTGGCTGTCACACCTGACAATGCTCCACTAAATTACTCATAATTTTTTATTCTGAACTTCGATTGATGCAAGGTCGAATGAGTTGGAAATAAAATTCAAAGGGATATAATTTGATATGCTGAATCACTCAGGCGCACTTCGTAAATTAGGGGTTATGATCGTTTGAAGTTGACCCTTATAAGAACTTACATGAAAACTCAATCGGTAGGAAAGGTCTCAACTCAACTTTATACTAGAGATTCCTTATGACCTTGATTCATGTCCAATGCATTTCCCACACTTAAGAATCGATTTTAACACTTATTTTCTCTAAATTTCACCCTCCCAAACACTTGACGGTTGTGGACTAAGGTTGGAAACTTCCATTATATGGTCCGTGCTTTTACCCATTCATGACGAAAGTCACAAAAATTAATATTTTCAATTTTTAACCTACTCCAGACTTCCTTAACACATCATAACTCCTGACTTTTACTTCTCCAAGAATTTAAAATCTTTTTATGAGTCGATTTCACCCACATACATAAAACGGTCTAAATCATAGTATAACGGTACGAGGTAACATAATGTAAGTATGAAAATGGTATTCTTTATATTGGTTTTATTTATGTTAAATCTGAAACATGATTACACATGATTATTTAACATGAATTGATATATGATAAGAATATAGATCAGATTATTTTTTTCTTAAATCACCTGAATTGATTGTTTTTCATAATTTATCATAAATTTTGGAGATCGGAAATTTTTCTATTTTATAGAAATTCAGTAGGTTCATCGGACAAGATTCATTAAGAAATACTCACTCTATGTAGTGAATAATGACCGTTCTTGGTTGTTCAGGGTCGTTAGATGGTTCTTTTGGATATTTTTTTTTCATTTTCTGAAAATTATTTTTAAGAGAAAATAAATCGGCGATGATCTAGTATCTTCGTGACTAAATTCAAGTGAAATTATAAATTTAAGCATTCATTTTAGGTCTCCCTCCATATCGGGTAAATTTATTATGGATTGTCACTAGGTAAAATCACTAGTTATTAATAACTTGTATTAGCTCTCTATATGCATTTACATGTTGGATCAATAAAACTAGAGATGATAATAATTATATTTACTTGACTTAAATTAATAGTATACTCTCCACCTGAGTTAGCTTTAATTTTAATTTATTAGAGTAAATAATCTGACACCACATATGTGTATTGCATGAGTTGTTCTTTTTCCATCGAAATTTATCATTCAAGATATATGAATATATATATATATATATATATATATATTCGATGGTACATTACTTTAATTTATTTCATATGCATTTTATATTATTTGAATTAATAAGAACTCATGATTAGTAAATAGTGTCTGCTAAAGTGGTCTATTTATTTGGGATAATTGAAGATTCTTATTTTATTTTCATATGAAATTATATTATGCATGGATTGAGAATTATGATTGACAAAGAGCTTCCACCAAGCAGTTTATTTATTTAAGTTATTAATATTCTCAATGCACCATGTATATTGTTCGTGAAAGTGCTGATATAAATTATTTCTATGCTCTCCACTATTACTTACAGGTGAGATAATAAATTTATGCGTTGACTTTAGGTCTTTATCCATATCAAATAAATTTATTACAAGTTCACTAGATAAATTTTTAATAATTGATAGCATGTATTAAATCTCCATCTGAGTTTATATGCTGGGTCAGGTTTGAAATTTTAAGAGGGGCGTGTAAAGTAGTGATTGATATTACTTCATGTGGCAAGTGACATAATAAATGTAAGTGTTGACTTTAAGTCTTTCTCCATATCGGATAAATTTATACGGGTTTTCACTAGGTAAAATCACTACTTATTGATAACTTGTATTAACTCTCCATCTAAGTTGATTTTTTCTCTTTTTGAATTGTATTAATCTTGCATAATTTATATATATTGCATGAGTAGTATTTTTTTCTTCAAAATTTACTATTCAGATGTATGTATGTATATATATTGATGAATATGGTCTGAATTTAATTACTCAGGTTATCGGCTTATTTTAATCTATTTAATATGTTATATCTCAAATTCCCAATAGACTTTATTCTGTCCACTTACTACTATTTTATTACACCCCACACACTTTCATCGTCTAACCAACATGTGCATGCGCATGTCGAGAGTTCTTAGAGTGCGGAACATGTGGGAGAAGGTTCGAAGGTGGAATGCATGAGTGTGTCATCGAGCGAGCGGGTGGAAGGGAGCTGGAGGCAGGCTGCTACAGGCGCCGCGTTGAAGACCCCCTCCCACACAGGGAGTGGCGCGTTGCGCCCCTATCCCTCTGCGATGGGAGGCGCTTCGTGGACCCCTGCCACCACCTCAACCTATATATATGAGTTGTGTTAAGTTGTGATTCATTTAAATATTTCCTAAAAGAGTAGCAGCGGGTTAAAGAGAAATTCCCTTGAAATTTCAGCAGAATAAGGGAAAATTGAGCGACCAAATCACACTCAATCACAAATTCTTCTTGGGAAATGAATCCTAGGGCTACGAAGAACATATCTATAGAGTTGTATCATTGAAATTAGCTTGGATTGATGGAGACCTAAGGAGTAGAAGTTGTAAAAATCATCTCTATTTTAGTCCAGAATGTCTACAGGGGGTAGTAAGTACTTCTACCTTCCTAATCTATAAAAATTCATAAGGTTTTGCCAAAATTGAACTTGTTGTGACTTGTTGTCATTGTTTCTGTGGGACGATGTTGCCAGCCAACTTTCTTGAAATGGAATAGTCTAATTCTATTGAATTATGAGCTAACACCTAGGAGGATTGCAAATTCATAAGTTGAAGTTGAACGGTTAAGTGGAATTCGGCGAATTGAGGTATAATAAAGGCTATACTCCTTCGGTAAGTTTCTCTCGTCGTATAGTTGATACGACTTGTGCCTTTATAGTAGTTTCATGGTCATGTGTGCTGTGGTTAGTTGCTACGATTTGAATTTCTGTTGTAGCGTAGTATCCCTTGTCGGGATTAGCCATATCCAGCTTTGCCTCTTGGTAGAAGTGACATAGAGATTTCACATTTGTATTATCACCGCCTAGATTGACAGATTTACTAGTGATGTTTTGCTGCCTTACCGAGGCCATAGAGGCATGTGGTTCGCCGTTGAACATCTTCTTTCTAAGTTGGGCAACATAGGGCATAGTCTGACATTATTACTTCCTATTTATGATGCCTATACGTAGTAAAGCTCGCCTATAAGCCGTTGGCGTACTTTGATGCCCACAGGGCTAGAATCTTAATATGGAAGCCTTACCTTTGAGTTAATGGCACCATGAATGAATGGGGTGGTATATAGTAAGATGGAACACATATTGTCAGCGGCCGCATAGCTTCATTCGACATCAGCTTGTCATATAGGCCGCTCAAAAAACCACTTTAGCTTCTAATAACCTGGTAGATTATGTAATAATTTGAATAGCCATCTTATCAGTTGTTAATGTTGGGCCAACACCTCTGGCTACTCATGTAGATCCACACGTACATGTTGCCTAGAAGGGCTAAACTTAAGTATACCTGCCTACGAGGCTACAAGTTGCTTATATGAGCTATATGTTATCTGGAAAGACCAGATTGAGGCCTGCAGAGCCATATTGAATTCTATTCACTTATGGACTTTCTTTATGTCGTTATGGCATTACTAACTCTCTATAGAGCCTTGTATGCTCGGGGTGCAGTTACAGGAGCCCAGATGGCTCAGATATAGTTACAGGAGTCTAAAAGGCTCAGATACAGTTATAGGAGCACAGAAGGCTCAGATTCAATCTCAGAAGCCGAGTATGCTTTAGTTACAGCCTGCCTGCGGGACTACAGTGGTATCGATAGAGGTATATATATTGAATTGTGTATCCATAGAGGTATATAGATTAAATTGTACTTACCAGAGTTTATGGGGGACCAGGTAGGTTATTCTGTGTTGTTTGTACCTGCCAGACTTATGGGAGCCAGGTTAGGTCCTTGTTTGAATATTACGTATTAGTTACAGTTCTTATTTATGAAATCATACAAGTTAACTTCTGGCTCTTATTTCTAATTACTTTCAGTTCTTTAATCAATTTCATCCTTACATATTCTGTATATATTGTACTGACGCCCATGCATGGGGCGTTGCGTACTTGCCTGTAGGTGTTGACAGACAGGTTCTGAGACCTCCTTAGTAGCCATTCAGTTTTAGCAGATTGGTCAGTTCCCTTCCTCCGGAGTTTCCATATATTAGAGGTTTGCCTATATTTTTCTGTATAGTTTTTGGGTAGGTCGTGGCCCTTCCCGACCAATAACTTATTCTTTAGAGGCTTGCAGACTACGAATTTCGTTAGACATGCATTGTTGGCCGTGTTGGTCTAGTTTTTTTGCTAGTTGGCAGCCTCATTGGCTTATATATATGTACATATGTGCTTGTCTTGTTTTTGGTCTGGCTTATACAACATGGTGGTCTTGTCGTCTCGCATAGGATGATATTAATACTGTGTACTGTTGGGTCAGCTGATTTTGTACAGGTATTATATCGTGACTTGGTCGTCATATAGGCCTATGATTAAGTCGAGATATACTCGTTGTTTTCTTGTTTGTGTGATGTTGGTATGCACCAGAAGTGTATATGCCCAACTAGGTCAGCTCAGTATCCAGTATGGCATTAGGTTCTAGTTACTCCTCCCAAGGTGGGGAATGACATATTCAAGTATATAATTTTTTTCAAAGAAAAGACATAAATTTAATGAATGCATTGTATATGTACCTTTTGTTAGAAAGAATTTAATTTTAGTTTCTGACCAATTAAGAGATGGATATTTAGTTTACTTTTCTTGTAACTTTTGCATTACTGAGCTTGATAAATATTTTATCTCTTGTAGTACATTGATGTATGAACTCTTTATATTAATATCTCTTTTAAACTGAATAATATAAATTTGTCCCACAAGATAAAATATTCTTTAGAATTGAATAAACCTTATCTGGTACGTTAGTGTTTAAGTTCATTTATTCTAGATAGGATTTCGAGATTGGTCAAAGGATGGACTTAAATGTTCATTTAGAGTGTATTAAGATACTATCAATTTGTGAGTCCTATTTTTTTAAAATGACTAAGATATATTTCCCCTTAAAAGGAGATAGAGTTAGTGATAAGTTTGAATTAATTCATTCTAATTTGTGTGGTCAAATGAACATCCAGACAAGAGGTAATTTTAAATATTTTATACTATTCATGAAAGATTATTCTGAATATAAATATATTTATTTGATACTTTATCAGTCCAAATGCTTTGAAATACTCACGATGTTTAAGGCAGAAACGAAAAAGCGTCATGAAAAATATATTAAGTCATTGTGATTTGATCATGGTGGCAAGTAACTCTTTGGAGAGTTTATTAATCACTTATCAGATAGAGGAATTGCATTTCAATTATCTATATCTACAATAGATTGATGTAGAAGAGGAAAGAAATAGAGTTCTTATGGAGATGATAAGATTAATGATTGAGTTATTTGTTTTTTTCTATTTTCGTCTTGAGATATCCTTGAGAAACTACAAATTACATTCTTAATTTAATTCCTTCTAAGTCAGTACATTTGACACTTATAGAACTATGGACTTGACATAAGTCCAGTTTGTGACATGTTCGTATATGGAGTTGTCTAGTACATATGTTGAAAGGCAAAATAGATAAGTTGGAATTAAGAACGAATATGTGGGTGTTTATTGGATATACAACAAAATGAAATGAGATTTATCTTACTGTCCTAAAGAAGAAAAAAGTATATTGTTACTACAAGTGCCAGATTTTTAGAAAAGGACAATTTAAAAAATCATGTTCCTAGAAATAAACTAGTTTTATAGGAACTAAGCAAAGAAATAACAAATGAGTCATCTAAAAAAGTTTAGAAGTTCAAGAACATCTAACCAAAAAGCCAGAATTGATGTTCCATTACATTTAAATAGTGGGAGAAACATTAATAGACGTAAGAAAATCCACTACCTCAAAGTAGTGGGAGATATATTGAGCAAATAACATTATATGAAGTCGTTAATATTTCAACACTAAAAGGTTATGAAGAAAATATTAAGACTTATGAATATTATAGTGTGACAATAGTAGTGATAGTACTTACTCATAATGGGAGAATGATAACCTAGATTAGTTCCATATATACTCTTGGGAGAGTTTCATGATAGAATCCATGAATACACTAGTATAGAACCGGTCAGTTACGATGAATTACTATTAGACGAAGTTGCATTAGAAAATAATTTGACATGTTCCTTTTGCAAATAATTTATTGGCTAACACTTTTGATAGTCGTGTCAAAAGAATGCCTGTAAAAGTTAGATGCATAATTAAGAGTCTAAGTGGGGGATTGCTGGGGTATATACCATTAACCATGTATTTGTATATGATATATTCTAACAATTATCAGTATAAGTGGGAGATTGTTGGGATATATACTATTAACCATGTATTGTTTAGATATAGTTTTTATTATATAACAATTGGTTATTCAGTTTTAATAAAAATTTAAATAGACTATATATTTATCGATGTGTCCTTTACTTATATAGTAGATGATTTAGTATATAGAGTTTAGCTTATAAACGGAAGATTAAATCGTCTGTTTTTATAAGTATAAAGTTTATATATGTTCACAATCTAGGTTGTAAATTGGACAATCCATCGGTATGATTGTAGCAAAAGATTAAATATAATTTATATTGATTATGAAAATGGTGTAATTCCAATTTCTTGTACTAGTATATTTTATATGTATTGAACGGACCAAGTAGAGATAAGTATTTTACACTGACTTAATAAAATAAATTCTCCAGTCCATTAAATTTACTTATACTCTTAATCTTGATATAATTATTATGATCAATGTAATTTATTTGTTATCTTGATCTATCAAAAGGGTGAAACTCTTTTGTGAGTTAAAATATTCTCGATAGGTTGGATGATGACAAATAACATTTATAAAATAATAATTAGTTGATGGGATTCATGTCTTGACCTTGAGATTAATGATACCCCTTTATGATTTCTTATAAGTTTTCATGTGAAAACCCTGCAGTTGGATTTTGTATCCTTCACATGAAATAAATTAAGCGTATGAATAAAGGATTAAATTAATCAATGAACCAATAGTCAGAAATTTAATTTGGTTGATTGTTATCTGTAATCTTAACATGTGGAGTTAAATAAGATTTAATGAATAATTTTAAAATTATATCGAGGAGTACAATTACGAATTTTTAGTGGAATAATCTATAATTTATTATGATAGGTTAATTCATTTCATTTTGTGAATTAATACCATAATTGAAAGCCGCGCTAATTAAATCTATGGTCCCTGCTATGCCTGAGTAATTAATGAACTTGAAAATGAAGAAACAGTTTTTCTACAAACAGTAATATACTACAAGATTTTGGTAAAAATAAACTGGTTTTCTAGAAGAAAAGTTTTGCATGTTTTGGGATTTTGTTATAACCCACGTGTACAATTATTTGGAGAGAAATAATCCTATATGTTTTGGGATTAGGGTTTTACACCATAAAATGTAGTTATAAATAGGACCCTCTTCTTCCATGGAAGATGACCTTTCTGAGAAGCACTACTTGCCCACACAAGTATTTCCTATTCGGAGATTTTTTAAGCTATAACAGAAGATCGCAAACCTGGAGAATGCATTAAATGATTTGTGCAATAACATCAAGAAATTTGATTCGCGGCCACTCTTCAAAAGATAATTTGCTTCCGCTGCGAATGCCTGTATTCTAACCTAGAAAGCCTAAGAAATGCGATCAATGATCTATGATGGAAAATGCGATCGATGAAGGAAAAGAATTGTATTGAAACTTGAATTCTTTGTCTAATAGTTAGCACATTTTTCTTGTTGAACAAGATTTTCTTCTTTAATAAATAAAAGACCTCCTTACCCCAATTATACTAATATATTATTGAAAATAAGAATCTTGTTATGAAATAATAAAGAAAGGACAAGAATATTATAGAGAAAGAGAGAAGTTCTTATTTCTCTTGATGGGATCCTCTTGAGGAGTTGAAGGGATCATAAGGGATAATCTACAATGAATCGAGAACCCCTTTATTTATAGGGGAAAACTAACTTGGTCCCAAAGTTACAAACCCTAACTTTCCTTTTAAGAAATAGACATTCACCATAAATAGAAAATATATTTATAACACTCCCCCTTGGATGTCTATTTGATAGATAATGTGCCTCGTTAAAACCTTACTAGAAAAAAACCCAATGAAAAAAAATCTAGTGAAGGAAAAAGAGTACACATATCTAATAATACGTATTTTGGCTGTCTCGTTAAAAACCTTACAATGAAAACCCAGTGGGACAAAACCTCATAAGGAAAAAAGAGTACAACGCGTATTAACTCCCCCTAATTAGAACATCCTTGAATCTTTACATCCCGATCTTGTGCATCATCTTCTTGAAAGTTGCAGTTGGTAGAGATTTGGTAAATAAATCAGCCACATTGTCACTTGAACGAATTTGTTACACATTGATATCACCATTCTTTTGGAACTCATGTGTGTAGAAAAACTTTGGCGAGATGTACTTTGTTCTATCTCCTTTTATGAATCCTCCATTTAGTTGTGCTATGCATGCTGCATTATCTTCATACAAAATTGTGGGCACTTTGTCACATTTCAAACCACATTTTTCTCTAATGAGATGTATCATAGACCTTAACCACACACGTTCTCGTCTTGCTTCATGAATAGCTATTATCTCAGCATGATTTGATGAAGCATCTACGAGAGACTGTTTTGTAGATCTCCAAGATATGGCAGTACCTCCACAAATGAACACTTAGCCAGTTTGAGATCGAGCTTTGAGTAGGTCAGATAAATACCCAACATCAGCATAACCAACAAGATCGGGGCTGCAATTGTTAGAATAATATAAGCTCACATCACTAGTCCCTTTAGATACCGCATTATGTGTTTGATCTCATTCCAATGTATCCTAGTAGGAGCAGACTATATATTCAGGATCAAGAATTTCCTCATTCTTTTAAATCCTTTAAGGATTTTCATATATCCTTCAGTCTCTCTAGACACGAAAATAATTTCTTTATGCGCATATCAAGTTTTTCATATATTGCCCGACTTATGAGGAACCTCAAAATAATTGCATCCACCATAAGAGGAACTCTCCATATAATAATTTCAGAATTTACAAAAAATCTTTCTGCCATAAGAATCCATTTATATCCACTGCGTTATACTTGAATTGTGTATTTTTAATTGGCAATCATTTATCTATCCATACTTTTTAACAGATTTGAATTCAAGATCCTCGTCAATATTTATAATATTGAGCGCTACATTATATCAAAGGTATCATCGATGATCATTTTGATATCAGTTCCAATGCGACATAACTTATTGAGATCTCTTCATTTTTCGTCATTTTCAGGTACCTGAACCTTTGCCAAGGTTTTATGAAGTGTTATGTCGTGGTACTTTCTTAAAGAACTTGCCTCATCATTATGACCATCTTAATCATTTGCTCCTCTTCTTCTTCAAGGAGTTCTATATTTGAAACCGTTTGGTCTATCACGCTTCAGGCGTCTCATAAACCCTGTCCTTCAAGGACCTTTCGTTGGAGCATTTGCAACTGAATTATAAAATAGAGTTAGCAAATATATCTGGCAATTGATTTGCAATATTTTTCAAGTGAATTATCTATTGAACTTTAAGTTCACTTTTTTTTTCTCGAGTATCTAGATAATTCATCCCACTCTCAATTTTCATCTGCTAATCACTTCTCCTCCTAATGTTAGAAAAACTAACATTTATCCCCCCCCAAGCTCATTTGGGGACCCATCTCTATGTGTTGTGGTGGAGCAATTAAATCATATATCGCACATTCAAATTTTTAGATGAAATTATTTGGTTTCTGACCCTGAACCAATTGTGATAGGGGAAACCTTGTTGGCTTGATGCATTCAAGTGTTGTTATATGTTAAATAAACATATCTCATACCAAATTTTATTTGGGAGTTTTATTCTAATAACCAATGATTTAATTATATTTGGAGGCATACAATTTTTGCTAAACCAACATAGATATGAATCAGCATTATCAACATGATTTTATAATTTGGAACTATGCTCTTAATTTAATAATTCAAGAAACAACCTTACAAAAATCAATTGCAAGTTGATATCAAAACACATGTGACCATACCATAGATGCATCTATTAGCAAATGGTTCACATGGTAGGTGAACGGGCCCATATTCACCCTTTTATAAGTTTCAAAATTTCAGGGAATATAATTCCAATCTTAGCTGATCAAGATCATTCTATCACGAGAACAAGCAACACAAGACAATTCTTGAAGAATCTTTTATTTCTTCAACATATAGCCATGTGAATTCTCAATTTTTGTTGCATCACATTTGAACCGAGATGGCCAACTAGTTATGCCAACTTATTTCAGTAAACTTCTAGTTTACTTTCGTATGTGATTTCTTCATCATACCCATATTTATGTACTACAAATAAAAAAACGGCGGGTAATCTTTTACATAAATATTTAAGACCCGCTTTAATTGTAGTAGCATGAAGATATTAGATCTTCCCATAATTTATAGTCTCAATTTTTTTTCAATGTCCTTGAAACTTATAAGTTTCCTTTTGATACTTACTACAATAATTTCATTCCTTCAAGTAGTAATACATTAGCTCTTTCGGAGCTCTCAATTAATTTTGTGTACTACCACATATTCAATCATATCAACATCATTAATAGTTTCTCCACATAGTTTCAACTTAGAAACAATTTTAAATGTTGATGAGCTATACTCATGAACAGACTTATAGTCTTGATGGATCCAATCATATCGTGTCTTTGGGTGGATGACCATCTTCAGGTGGTCATACCTTTCTTTTAGGCTATTCCACAAAACAAGTGGATCCTTAATCGTGAGATATTCAATTTTAAGAATTTCATCAAGATGATGACGCAAGAATATCATAGCCTTAGCACGATCTTGATTTGATGCTTTATTTTCACTTTTAATGGTGTCTCCAAGACCCATTGCATCCATATGGATTTCAGCATCAATCACCCATGAAAGGTAGTTCTTGCCCAAACTTTGAAGGGCAACGAAATCAAGTTTCGTAAGCTTATCCATATTAAAAGAAAGAGAAATATAATACCTTGGCCTTCAAATTTTTAGACAGTAGAGTCGTAGAGCAACAATATTACCAACGGAATATCACTCCTGTGGTTAAGTAATACATCTTTCAAAAAAGAAATTTTAATTTTTCTTACCTCAAATCATTCAAAGTGAGTGCTCAAGGCAGAGACTCGTGCTGATAACGTGTTATGAAATAATAAAGAAAGGACAAGAATATTATAGAGAAAGAGAGAAGTTCTTATATCTCTTGATGGGATCCTCTTGAGGAGTTAAAGGGATCATAAAGAATAATCTACAATAAATGGAGAACCCCTTTATTTATAGGGAAAAACTAACTTGGTCCCAAAGTTACAAACCCTAACATTCCTTTTAAGAAATAGACATACACAATAAATAGAAAATATCTTTATAACAAATCTCTATTATTCTCTTCTTCTCTTTAAGATTATTTTACAACAAAAACAAAATAATTTCGCATTTTCCTATTTTCATCAACACAATTGTCACACCCTACCTTGGGAGGCATGATTGGCACCTGGTGCCTACTAAGACCTAGACTGCTGGACTACTAAGCCTAAGCACTTCTGGTGCCAGACTGGCTCTAACTCTGGATTCATGGAACCAACGGGCTATATAACAGCTGTAAATACAGCCTCCTGTCGACTAGGCCTATAGCCACCTATAAGAAAACAACTAGCTAACCAGAACAACAGAATATAAGGGAACCTATATAGGCCGACAAGGCCACCATGCTGTCTAGTTATTTCTAAATCAAGAAAACAAGTGCTAAACTGCTACTTGACCAACAAGATCCCCACTACCAACTGAATAAGGCCCCACACGGCCATCATAAACAAGCTAAAATATACACACGGCCTCACAAGACCGGTACAGCTAACCACAGGGAATATACAATCTGCAAACCTCTAAGAATACTGATAAGATGGTCGGGACAGGGCCCTGGCCTACCCATACTGTACAACAAAAGAAAAGAAATAAACCTATAGCAGTCTAGCTCCGGATGACAGGAGCTGATGACTCTGTGTGCTGGCTAGAATTATGAGGGATCGGCTCTCGTCTATGAGTACCAGCAGGCAATTAATGCAGCACCTCCAAATGAGCGTCAGTACCACTGGTACCGAGTATGCAAAGCAAACTGAACATAACTGAAGATAAACAGCAAACTGGTAGTTACTATAATGACAGAGGATAGCTAAAATTGTCTGCAATAGTAGAATCTGTACCGAGCTTAACTGTACTAGAAAGAAGATAAGAATCATACCTGTCGATGCGGCGTCCTACTATTTATCAATTTAATAAGTAACACACACACACAGATATATATATATATATATATATATATATATATATATATAGCACACAAGAACCTATACCAGCCCCCATAAGCCGGAAGGTGCCAATCAACACGCAATCCATATACCCCTACTTGGGTCAAACCATCAAAAAATAAATTCACTCCACTCACCTAATAACTATGAGCATCCCACTGGCCCCCTAGGTATGCAGCTTGGGCCCTATGGGCCCCTAACTATAACTGTATCTGAGTCCGGAGGACTCCTGTAACTGTAATCTGAGATCTGTATCTGTAATCTATAATCTGTGCCCTGGGCGCAAGCGCTCGACAGGGTATACTGTAATGCTGATCATCCTGCTATGGGGAATGCTGCATCCTATCTTCGTCCTACTGCGGACGGCATGCCACTCCTTGGAGTGACGTATCCTCACCCTCTAGCGGGCGAGTCGACACAGCTATTAACCCTGGGGCGGCAAGGAAGCTCTAAGGGTGCCCACATATCACAAACAAGTCTCAACAAGCAATAATAATCACATATAACATGTATATTAAATCTGAAAATACTATCCATGCTCTGATATTCTATTCTGATTCTTTGACTGGATTAAACTGAATCTGGTACTGAGTCAGAAATGATATCTCGCTGTTTAATACTGATTACTGACTTTTATTCTGAATATGACATAATAATGCAAACATACTTAATAATCGGCTTCTGGAACTTCCTTATGGAATTTATTCTATTTTACTATACTAGAATTACTAACTTGCCGAAGAAACTAGCTTTACATACCTCAGTTGTCGACTTTCCAGCTAACTGGCGTTACTCGGCCAATATTTAGCTATTTTTTCCAACTGTATTCACATTCATAGCAATTAGAACTAAATTCATCAATATTCTGGAAGAAAATGCTACTTTGAATATATATATAGCCCAAATTTTGACTTATCAGAAAACAGCCGAAAACTCGCTATTTCTCGAAAGTCCAGAAGAGAGAAATACTCACTTTTATGTTGGGAGTGTATTAACACTAGTTTGGAGTAATTCCACTTAATTTGACTCGGCAGGTCGCCGCTTCACCAGACGATTCTTACGAAACTAACTCCTTAGGAATGCTCTCTACAGCTTTATACTTCGGTACCCGAAGTTAATTTGAGTTTGGACCGCGTTTGACGGCACAATCGGAAGGGATTTTATGAAAATCCTTCATCTCCCCTGTTTTTGTTTGTTCTTTGGAAATGAAAAATGGAAAGTGGCCAAAAAAAACCGAAGTGGGGCTTTATATACTTGGACCTGAACCCCCCCGTTGTGGCACGCTGGCCATCGCGAAGGGGAAGCCTCCATGACACGCTGCCTGTTGCGGAGGGGCTTTGACCTACTTACTCTTTAAGTTGCATTTGTCGAATGCGATTTATAAATCGCATTTGTCGAATGCAATTTATAAGTCGCATTTGTCGTCGCATTTGCCTTGCGATGCTCCGACTTGGCGCTTGTACGGTCTTCCCCCGGGCCTTTTCCTAGCATGTATGGCATTCTAAAACTCTTAACAAACATGCAAATAGGTCATCTAAATGTCAAGAATTTACGGGGTGTAACATCCTTCCCCCCATAAAAACATTCGTCCTCAAATGTTAACTTCTGCTTGTAAGAATCTTAACTTGCTCTGCTTATCCTGGAAAAATTTCGGCAGAGTTTCCACTGTAATATGGACTATCTCAAAAATCTTGAAACACAGAAAAGTCCAATACATGTACTCCACACAATACTATAGCATTCATTTCAGAATAAACTGAAGTCAACATCTCACTTATACACATGAATATAAAGCAACTCATAAAACAGCAATATCAACATACCTCTAGTTGACTAAGTCTGAAATGAATGAGGATATTTGACTTTTAGATCCTCTTTTGCTTCCCAAGTCATCTCCTCTCGGTTCCTGTTACGCCATAATACTTTGACAGAAGCAACATCTTTAGTCCTTAATCTGCGGATCTGCCGGTCTAGTATGGCTACTGGAACTTCTTCATAGGCCTACTCTTCTGTAACCTGAATATCTTGGACTGGGAAAATTCTGGAGGGATCTCCTATGCACTTTCTCAACATTGATACATGGAAAACTGGGTGGACAGATTCTAACTCTGGAGGTAAGTTTAACTCATATGCCATTTGGCCTATTCTGCGCCGCACGTCAGCATATGATTTCTGGCGGCTCTGAGCAGTCAGTAAACGTTCTCTGATAAGCTTTACTTTTTCTTCTGACTGATGAATGATCTCTGGCCTAATCAATGCTGATTCTCCTACTTCAAACCAACCGGCTGGAGATCTACACTTTCGCCCATACAACGCTTCATAAGGCGCCATCTGGATAGCTGAATGGTAACTGTTATTATAGGCAAACTCAATAAATGGCACGTGCTCATCCCAGCTACCTCCAAAGTCTAACACACATGCTCGCAGCATATCCTCAAGCGTCTGAATAGTGCGTTCTGCCTGCCCATCTGTCTGAGGGTGAAAAGTTGTGCTCAAGTTAATTTGTGTCCCCAGGCCTCTCTGAAATGATTGCCCAAATGTAGCAGTGAATTGCGCCCCCCTGTCAGAGATAATGGACACTGGAACACCGTGCAGTCTGACTATTTCTCTGATATACAACTCAGCATAATCTTCGGTAGAGAAAGTAGCCCTTACTGGCAGAAAATGGGTTGATTTTGTCAGTCTGTCGACAATTACCCAAATCGAATCATTTCTATGCCTGGTGTGACTACTTTCCACTTCCAAAGAGGCATAACTATGACTTGAGTCAATCCGTCTGGTCTCTGGTGTTCAGCTTTTACTTGCTAGCAGTTAGGACACAAGGCTACGAATTCTGCTATTTCCCTCTTCATACCTGGCCACCAGTAGATTTCTTTGATATCGTGGTACATTTTCATCGTGCCGGGATGGAGAGAATAGCGGGCATAATTTACCTCGCCCATAATCTTCTGGTGAAGCCCTGCAACACCCGGAACACAAAGGCGGCCTTTACATCGCAACACTTCATCCTCAGTTACCTGAAAATCCGACATTTTTCCTTGCTGAACTCTATCTTTAAGCTGAACCAGGTCAGGATCTTCATACTGTCGTTCCTTTACCTCCACAACTAATGACGACACTGCGGCATTCTTAATTACTGCTTTGTTGTCCTCTGTTTCTGCTACATGAATGGCTAAACTGGCTAGCTGATGCAACTCTCGGGCCAAATCCCGCTGCTCGGGCTGTCAGTATGCTAAACTCCCCATAGATTCACGCTGAGGACATCTGCTACTACATTGGCCCTTCCTGGGTGATACAGAATATTCACGTCATAGTCTTTCAACAGCTCTAACCAGCGACGCTGCCGCAAATTCAACTCCTGGAACTCCACTCTCATGCCTCAGTCCACTAAAAAATTTTTTGCTGCCTTCTGTGTCAGTTTAGTCAAAAGTGCTGTCAAGGTGGAAAATTCTTCCACAAATCTTTTGTAGTACTCGGCTAACCCCAGAAAACTATGTACCTCGGTCGGAGTGGTGGTTTTGGCCATGTTTTCACTGCTTTTATTTTCTGTGTATCTACTTGTATACCAGCCTCCGACACGATATGACCCAAAAAGGTTACTGAATTCAGCCAAAATTCACATTTAGAGAAATTGGCATGTAACTGACGACCATACTAGTTTATTATACCGGAGAAACTGACAAGTAATCCTTTATAGCTAGAGCTTATCTGGCCTTCTAGGCCGCATGCTATTGCTACTCGCCGCTGGAATAATCTATATGAGTGTCTGCACACCATGTGCACGTATCTGATCAGAGGATCCTGATAGTGATCATGATCTCTAATAATCTAGTTGAATAACTGTGAATAACTGAATAACTGGGCTGAATGACCTGAATGCTGAAGTAGTCTAACAATGCTCTAAATGTCCTACTCGGGAATCTGTAGCTCATGCATAACTGTGGAGTTATGGGCAACTAACTGCTTTGTTATTCTACTTGAACAACTGTAGAGTTGGGCTTAATCGGACTTACTCTCAGGCGATCAGTCTCTGGATCTTCATAGGGAATCTACCGATTTCCTTGTCTTAGTAAACATCGTGCTAGCAGAGTACTACCACTTCCTTATGCCTTGCTCGTATCCACTCGGATCTATACTGCTCTTCTGAGAAATTCTTGGTCTTATAAGCAATTCTGTAAAGACTGGCCTTCTCCTAGGACTCTGTATCTAAATATCTTACGGGAACTGGCTAGGGTACTAGTCCATCACTAACTACTGATGTGGACCCTTTCTTGGGTACCCACGGGTTTGTTTGACGGGACGGCTAGCTGACTTGCGGGGTGTTCTATGTGATAACTGCTAAGTTGACTAAGGCTGACTCTCACCTACAAGGCTGGAAAAACGATGTACGACCACTTAACATACTGGAAAATTCTGGTGTTGCTAACCTCTAGGGTATGCTTACTCGGTCTTTATCTCCGGTTCTGGCACATGCGATAACGTTACTGGTCTTTAGGGGTGCTTCCCTGCTAATACAGGCGCCAGCTGGTCGTTAGACCGCCTAACTGCGCCCGTATCATCTAACCACCTGATTCAGGCTACTAACTCTTGTGAGCTTCTGAAGTCTAAATCCTGCCCCCTTTTTTGGCGAGGGGACCTGCAGTACGATCTGTATATACTCCCTAGCAGTTAACCAGAATCTGTGTGACTGTAACCCCTATTGGCAGCTACTCACAGCATATCTGATATATATATATATATATATATATATATATATATATATATATATATATATATATATATATCAACAACTAGGTACAATACATACTGAATTTTGTAGTAATACGTAATCTCTGACATGCTTTACTGAATTTCATACTGCACATTATATACTGCTTCTACAGTCTAATGATATCTCCTGTCCTCTCGTACCATTTCATCGGATTTCCGTCCCATTCTGGAAGCAACAAACACATACAGTTTAGTTATGATCTGCTGTTTGAAATTTCACCACTCTTACAACGTGGGGTCAACATCCGAACCTTGTGGCCTTACTTGGCATTATATTAAGCGCCCGTGACTATCTGTTGGACCTTGTCTCTAGGCCATACTAGATTAGAGCCTCTGTGTCGGCCCTCTCCTACGTTCCCCCTAGGCGGACATACCACAACATTCTGGACAACGACCTTACTATCTCTTAGCTGTCAGTCTAAGGCTTAGTCCTTAATACACGATGTTCTATTAATCTGGAGGTGATTCTAATTCCCCCCCTCAAAATCTGGTATATACTCCTCACCCTTATCTTCCTTAAATTGAGCTTTGGGGTTCAAGGTACCTGCCTTACATTGTCAATAAGGTTACCAGTCAAGTTTCAACCTATGCTTCTTCTGGCTTGTAGTCGGACCCATCTTATTCATATAAGCTCCCTCTCTTTCGATATCACAGCTAAGATTATAATTATTATCTTGCAGACATATCCTGTCGTTGTTAGCATTCTACGGTGGATTCAGCCTTTTCCTGACTTGAACTTGACTATTACTGGAAGTTCATCATTGACGGATCTCCTACACCCACTTCGAGTAGTCTACTGGTCTTACTCTCTCTTCTGACTTGTTACCATGAAGGTCTGCACAACTTACGTAATCATAGGGCTCCTTACTCTTTTTAACACTTTCTGGAATCAACCAATCCGTCTTCACTTACTGCTTACTTTGGGAAACATCGCCTCAATCCTTATGCCCTTTATTGTACTGGAATCAAAACTAAGAGGTAGGAATAGCCTTTTCTTACTGCAACGAAACGAAGAAATGGAACTGTACCACATCTGAAAGGATGGAGGTGGGAATCCTGCATTTCCCTCTCTTTCTCACATATATGCGATAATCTAATATTATCTGTCATCTTAGTCAGATCTTATATATCTAACAAATAAATCAACTAGCATATACGCTATGCTTCTAACTTCCTACTCTGAAGTTATAGAAATATACTGGGGATAGTACCGATAGAGGTATCACATTGGGAGGTCCCTGATACCTCCTCCTACTGTTGTAGTTACTCTGCAACTGGCTGGTGCCCTCTTCTGCTGCTATATCCAATCTTCTGCCTGTGATAGGGTGTCGCTGATCTGACTTTGTATCTATAATCAAAGAGTAGGATAAGTTTTAGGGACTCAACCCTATACTGTACCGCTCTATAGCACGACTGCATAAGAAGAAACAGTAACCATCCAATCATGCCTTGCAGCCTCCTGTCTATAGTATGTGGTGCACAACACATCCATAGACAAGACTCTACTTAGCACGGCTTACAGACTCCCTGGGATACAACCTGCTCTGATACCAAGTTTGTCACACCCCGCCTTGGGAAGCATGACTGGCACCTGGTGCCCTACTAAGAACTGGACTGCTGGACTACTGAGCCTAAGCACTTCTAGTGCCAGACTGGCTCTAACTCTGGATTCATGGAACCAACGGGCTATATAACGGTTGTAAATACAGCCACTGGTCGACTAGGCCTATAGCCACCTATAAGAAAATAACATCTAACCAGAACAACAGAATATAAGGGAACCTATACGGGCCGACAAGGCCACCATGCTGTCTAGTTATTTCTGAATCAAGAAAACAAGTGCTAAACTGCTACTTGACCAACAAGATCCCCACTACCAACTGAATAAGGCCCCACACGGTCATCATAAACAAGTTATAACATACACACGACCTCACGCGACCGGTACAGCTAACCACAGGGAATATACAATCTGCAAGCCTCTAAGAATACTGATAAGATGGTCGGGACAGGGCCCCGGCCTACCCATACTATACAACAAAAGAAAAGAAATAAATCTCTAGTTGTCTAGCTCCGGATGACAGGAGCTGATGACTCTGTGTGCTGGCTGGAATTACGAGGGATTGGCTCCTCGTCTATGAGTACCTACAAGCAAGTAATGCAGCGCCCCCAAACGAGCGTCAGTACCACTGGTACCGAGTATGCAAAGCAAACTGAACATAACTGAAGATAAACAGCAAACTGGTAGTTACTGAAATGATAGAGGATAGCTAAAACTGGCTGCAATAGCAGAATCTATACCGAGCTTAACTGTACTGGAAAGAAGATAAGAATCATACTTGTCGATGCGGCGTCCTGCTATTTATCAATTTAATAAGTAACACACACACACAGATATATATAGCACACAAGAACCTATACCAGCCCCCATAAGCCGGAAGGTGCCAATCAACACGCAATCTCTATACCCCTATCCGGGTCAAACCATCGAAAAATAAATTCACTCCACTCACCTAATAACTATGAGCATCCCTTCGGCCCCCTGGATATGCAGCTTGGGCCCTCTGGGCCCCTAACTATAACTGTATTTGAGTTCGGAGGACCCCTGTAACTGTAATCTGAGATCTGTATCTGTAATCTGTAATTTGTGCCCTAGGCGCAAGCGCTCAACAGGGTATACTATAATGCTGATCAACCTGCTATGGGAATGCTGCATCCCATCTTCGTCCTAATACGGACGGCATGCCACTCCTTTGGGTGACATATCCTCACCCTCTGGCGGGCGAGTCGACACAGCTATTAACCCTGGGGCGGCAAGGAAGCTCTAAGGGTGCCCACATATCACAAAAAAGTCTCAACAAGCAAAAGTAATCACATATAACATGTATATTAAATCTGAAAATACTATCCATGCTCTGATATTCTATTCTGATTCTTTGACTGGATTAAACTGAATCTGGTACTGAGTCTGAAATGATATCTCGCTGTTTAATACTGATTTACTGACTTTTATTCTGAATATGACATAATAACGCAAACATACTTAATACTTGGCTTCTGGAACTTCCTTATGGAAATTATTCTATTTTACTATACTAGAATTACTAACTTGCCGAAGAAACTAGCTTTACATACCTCAGTTGTCGACTTTCCAGCTAACTGGCGTTACTCGGCCAATATTTAGCTATTTCTTCCAACTGTATTCTCATTCATAGCAATTAGAACTAAATTCATCAATATTCCGGAAGAAAATGCTACTTTGAATATATATATATAGCCCAAATTTTGACTTATCGGAAAATAGCCGAAAACTCGCTATTTCTCGAAAGTCCAGAAGAGAGAAATACTCACTTTAATGTTGGGAGTGTATTAACACTAGTTTGGAGTAATTCCACTTACTTTGACTCAGCGGGTTGCCACTTCGCCGGACGATTCTTACGAAACTAACTCCGTAGGAATGCTCTCTGCAGCTTTATACTTCAGTACCCGAAGTTAATTTGAGTTTGACCGCCTTTGACGGCGTAATCGGAAGGAATTTTATGAAAATCCTTCGTCTCCCCTATTTTTTTCGTTCTCTAGAAATGAAAAATGGAAAGTGACCAAAAAAATCGGAAGTGGCGCTTTATATAATTGGACCTAAACCCCCCCCCCCCCCTCCTTTTGTGGCACGCTAGCCATCGCGGAGGGGAAGCCTCCGTGACACGCTTCCTGTTGCGGAGGGGCTTTGCCCGACTTCCTCTTTAAGTCGCATTTGTCGAATGCGATTTATAAGTCGCATTTGCCTTGCGATGCTCCGACTTGGCGCTTGTCCGGTCTTCCCCCGGACCTTTTTCTAGCATGTATGGCATTCTAAAACTCTTAACCAACATGCAAATAGGCCATCTAAATGTCAAAAATTTACGGGGTGTAACAACAATTTCTAAATGACAAGTATCAAAGCTTGGCTCACAGGAATAAAGACAAAACAGGGAGAAACTTATGGACTGAAAAATAAGAAGGTATCCCTATAAAAGTAAGAGTTCGCCAAACCAATGTCACTATCCAACTTCAAAATATCTGGATAATGAAAATTGAAGGTAATATCTCATATGGTCACTCAATTAAGGGTATTTTTTTTAGAAAGTCACTCAACTTTATTTTATAACCCAAAAGCACTCAACTAAGGGTATCTCTCTCAGAAAGTCACTCAACTAAGGGTAATTCTCTCACAAAGTCACTCAACTTTGTTTTTGACTCAAAAGTTACTCAATTATTGTTATTTCACCTAAAAAGTCATCCAACCAATTTAAATAATTTTTTTAATTAAATTAATCTGGTAAAATAAAATTTTTATTTTAAGCTAAATTTTTAAGAAACAAAATGATATTCATTTTAATCATTTTATTGACCCACCTCACTTGATATGACCCCCTAAAATTATATGGATCATCTTTCTTAATTATACAATATTGAAAAACACATTACATATTTTTAGCATAAAAATAATATATTAATTTAGCACAAAAAAATACCCTTTTGCGGCGTATCCCACCCAAACGAAACCCCCATCATTAACCTAAAATCTCACTCCTTAGTGACTTAATTATTATTTTTGTCTCCTAAGACAAAAAAAACTAAATAAAAGATGTTACTATCGATTTTCTTTCCTTTTTTATTTTGTATAATACACCATTTAACATGCACAAATTTAATTACTTGTAATTTTTTATTTATGATTTTTTTAATGTTTAAATATTTAAATCTTTAGCAACATTAATATATATATATTGATGCCCATCATTTGTTTCTAATATTTTCATAATTATGGTATATTTTTCAATATAAATGTTTTATATTTTAAATATACCATTGATTTTAATAATATTTTAAATATAGTAAATCAAAATCATGCATATTGTAAGAAAATATTATTATACTTTATTTATACTATTAAAATAAAATCAGAATATGCTCTTTGAGAAAATTCAAAGAAAATATTTTAGTATTCAATTCCTAATTTAATGAAAGAACGAGATATAAAATTAACAACTAAAATTAATTCATTATTCATAGAGAGATATAAGGGGATATAATTAATAAGAATTAAAATAAATTAATTCCTGATCTTTTTTCGACACTATTCAGATTTAAATTATTGACTATATCTGTTATATAATATATATTTTTTTGAAACATTTAGAAAGTTCTGATATTAATGTAATTAACTTTTAAAAATTGAGTTTCCACATAATTTTTTTTTTAAATAAAATGGTCTTAATAAATGTATATTTAACCTATATAATTTTAGTGGGTCATATTAAGTGGGGCGAGTTAATAAAATTGTTAAAATACATATTTTTTTATTTTTTAAAAGTTTAGTTTAAATAAAAATTTCATGTCAACAAAAATTTAATTAAAAAATTCTTTAAATTGATTAAGTGATTTTTTAAGTGAAATATCAATAGTTGAGTGACTTTCTGAGATAATTACCCTTAGTTGAGTGACTTTTTGAGTTATAAAACAAAATTGAGTGACTTTCTGAGAGATGTACCTTTAGTTGAGTGACTATCTGAGATATTATCTCATGAAAACTGTAATACGTTCCCCCAGACGAAATTTTTAATGAATCAAATCTAATAAAATTAGTAGTTTCCCAATCGTATTTACAATTATTTCAACAATGGTGTCGAACTCCATGAACATTTAAATGAAAATCAACAGATCAAACTTCCAAAAATAAATAAGAGAAATATTCCCTTTATTTCATTTTAATTGTTAGATATACTTAAACTAGTTATATTAGTTTTAAAATTCAAGAGATAATTGATCATGTTTTTTCAATTCTACCCTTATTATTTAAAGTCATTCTAAAATATGAAAAAAATTTACTATTGTATGTTTTTAAAAAATTTAATAGAGTTATATTACTCAAATTATCATTCCTATTAATTTTTTCTTAATGAATATACAAATTTTATCCTATCAATTAAAATGGAATACAACAACAAAAGAGAAAGAAAAACTTTTCGACTTCATTCAGATTGTCGAACGGTTGTAATAAATTTCATATCTCAAGGTATTAACATACGTCAAAGAGAAGAAATGCACAATTTCCAGAAGCCCCGCATGTACAATTCTCCATACCCCATCTAATCTCATGATATAAGAGATTTTCCTTCTCAGTACTCCATATTGTACTCTCCAAAAGCAAGGGATGAGAGAGAAAAAAAAAAGAAGAAGAAACTCCACCTTCCAAAATGTGAGAAAATTATCTAACACGGAACCTATTTTCCCTCTAATCAAAAAGGACAAAAGAAAAGAAAGAAAATAGAGGACGTTGCTAGCTTCATACACTTCTAGCCAACATTTCTTGAAATCTCCTATAAGATTCAACTTTCTCCAATCTGAACCTTTCATGACAATTTGCAATGAACATATCAGCAAGCTTATCAATATCATTCCCATTATTATTATTATTATTATTATTATTGTTATTATAATTATTATTATTCTCCTCACAATTAGCCTTTTCTTCAAGCCATTGAAGGTATTCAGAGAGCTCTGACTCATCACAAGCAATAGAAATGATAGAATTCCAATTAGAGTCATAATAAACATGACCGGTGGAGCAATCAGCAAGAGCAATTGGCACGGGCACTGGCATGACATGAGAAGAACACCAATTATAGTGCAGCCTAAATGAACCAAGGAACAACTTGGCATTCTTGTTTTTGTTCTTTTTCATCATGGGAAATTCAACAAGATGGACTAACTGAACATTCTTCACAAGTTGAAACAAGACTGATTTTGCTTTGGCTAGAGCACGAATAACGCGATATAAATGGGAGAAAATAAAGGATTGTACTAGTGTTTTGAGCTTCATGGAGTTTAAGGTTGAAGATGAAGGAGTAGTAGATGATGATTTGAGGGAAGAAAAGAGAGTTTTTGTATGAGAGGGGCCAGCCATTTTTTCTTTTTCTTTTTGGATGTGTAGGGTGGGAATTAATGTGTCTTGTGCTAATGGATATATAAAGGATCTTGATTACCAATTTGCCACTGGTAAGTAGTTAAATTTAAAGAAACTGCCAACCACTTTGCAGATCTTTCTCCGACTTATTTGTTTAGTTTTTTTTTTTTTCCTTTCTTGACTTTTAATTTCTTCCTCTCGTTTGTTTTTGGGCTTTAGACAAGAATTGTACCTCCATGTTTGGTGGAATAAAGCAAATCACAATATCGAAATTCCAACTATTGAATTTACTCCAATTGAAGGTGGAACGGGCTTTATTAAATATGATTTATATTGTGCAGAAAGTATATATGCAAATCTGTACCTCTGCAATAGTAAAATAAATAAATAAATTTTGCGCATAACTCAACCTCTAAAAATTAGTTTATAAGAAAAGAATTACTCAAGTCTATTTAAAAAGTCCACCCATCTCATTAATTACCGATGTGAGACTTTTTCATTTTTTAACAATAATGGCTAAAATATATACAAGGATTCTAATTTTAATGAAAGTATCTTGATGCAACGGCCATGAACTTGATAGCACAGGATATGTGGTGCCCATTTGTGCAAGGATAGTTTTCACATTTTTTCAAACTTTTAAATCGGACATTATTTGGACATAGAATTGAATATAACTTTTCAAAATTCATTATTTTTATAATTTTTACTTTAAATAAGTCATAAAATTTTTAAAATAACTTAAATTTGTATTCATATCTGAAAGAGTTACTCTCTCACTTTTAACTTGAATGAAATAATTAACCTGGTTATGATTCATGACGGGTGAGCTGTTGCGAAAAACATATTCGTATGTTGATCCAGATCAACCAAGCATAGTCATTAAATTCAGGTGATATACTGTTTTGATGTAAATAAATTGCAAAAACACACTATGTAAAATAGCATAAGTTTCATTCAAATTCATGATTTAAAATCAATATGTTCTACTTTTAGTTCACGCAAATGTGTGTGTGTGTATATATATATGCTCAAAATTTAACAATTTGTTCACTATAAATGATTCCAGATCATTTTTCACTTGATGCCCATATATGTTGTAAAGTAGACTCGCCAAACGTGTCCCCTGAAGCATTTTTCCTTCTTGGTGCCCGCTATAAATTTTTGAAGTCATTTAAATTGCAAATTAAAAGAGAAAAAGAAAGGGGTCAATTGGGTAAAAGTGGTCCATGACAGGTCCTTGCTGTTTGGTCTTCTATACGGACACACTGGAAAAGCAACTTGTGACTTGATTATTAATGTTCTTCCACCAAAAAGACCAAAAAAAGAAAATTTGAAATAAAGTAAAGTATAAAAAAAGAAAAAGAGAAGGAATAAAAAAGTGGTTTAACTTCTTTAAACTAGCACTGTAACTTGATCAACTCACCTAAAGATAATTATAGGTAATGCTCATAATAAATGTGTAGTGTAATTAGAAATTAATGACAAATTATTCATTAGCATACATTGATGATGTAAAATTTATAAATATATATAAGTTAATTCCAAAATCCAAAAATAAAATGAAGAAATAAAACAAAGCCCAAGTCTAGCGGGGTTTGGGGAATCAAAGAGTGAATAACTCGAAGAGCTAAATATGGCTGAATCTTCGCCGATATTTACATAAAATGATAAAACCAATGTTTTGTTTTTTAATGTAGTTATAATATCCAAACAGCTAACGTTGTGATCAGATTTCAGCTAAAATCAAGCCTTTTTGCCCCTTCTAATATTTCTGTATAAACAAACAAAGTGTAAAATGACACGAGATCTTGGAAAACCCTTTGACCTTAATTGCTTCACTTTCTATCCTGATCAGCGATAATAATAATAATAATAATAATAATAATAATAATAATAATAATAATAATAATAATAATAATCAACTACTTTTGGCCAAAAGAGAGAGAGAAAACTTATGGAGTAAAGGTGCTAAATCTTTTCCTTTTTATCCTTTGCTCACTCATTGAAACAATCAATTCCCGTTGATTAGAATTGAAAGTATGTCTGATCAGTTAACTACTCAAAGAAAAGGGTCATGCACGTCTTACTTCTTCCGTATTTTAAATTCTAATACTATAGCCAAAAAGCATTCTCATGTAATCTATCAAAAATCCCCTCTTTATATTTTGGGTTCACCATGGACTTTTTATTCTTTTTGGGTTTCTCTAAGTAGAATTTTGGAAAATGATTAATTATATGATCTTTTTTATTCTCTAATGTTTATTTCTGATAACCTTTTTTCGGAAAATAAATTCTAGATGATAATAAAATTTTGTGTTTAATACAAACACTACTCATAAGGTAGAAGTTATATTATGTAGTAAATGATTGATAATTTATCATCTTTCCAATACTTGAAACATTTTCAATGGAGCTAATTTTTTCCCTAAAAAACTAAAAAGGTTTTTAATGAAGTGAAATTTTGTGGTTTCACTAATATAATTAAGTTTTAAATGAATGACATATTGGTTAATGGAGTAGAATACTTTTCCATGAAAACCATGTATTCATTGTAACAAAAATTGTATCTTGTATATTTGCATAGGTCTCTAGATATAAAATTTATGGGATGCTAATATTATTTTATTTGCCTAAGAAAGAGGACAGCGAGATTTGTCGGCAACTTGGATCTGATAAAACATAGATATACGTACTGAAAACATAATAATATTTAAAACTTAAAAAATACAGAAGTGTAATGTTGGTCACGGTACTTTATTTACTTCTCCCGCTGCTCCCTCCTTTTTTAAACAATGAAGTTTTTAATTTAGGCATACTCTTTAAAAATTATTTAGTTTTAGAAAGTAAAATATATTTTTTATTAATTTATCCTTATTAAATACATTTAAAAAGTTAGTAGTTCATAAATCTCTCCATTTAAATAAAAATAAAATTAAATGAATATTATTAATATTTTCTTGATAATGTGAAGCACCACTTATTTTAAAACGGAGAAAGTACTACTATTTGTAGTAGTATCAATTATTCCCTTCCGTCCAACATAATTAATGAATTAGCCTGTAAAAATTAAGTCAAAATAATTAATATTTCACAAAATTAAAAGGTATTTAATATATCGTTTTTCCAAATTTGTGTTTCACACATTTTTAATTTAATTACAAATTGAACACTTTTTACAATTAAGGGTGTTAATGAGGACAGGTCAGTCTGATCTGACCCAATTAATTACATTTCAGATCCGTCTCAATACTAACCTAGCTAGGGGATGGGGATATAGGGGTAGGGAATGGGGAACGGATGGGGCTAGGTTTTGTCCTAATGGACCCAGCACGATTAGACCTAGTTCTATCCTATTTTAGCCCAGTCCCGATCAAACTTTTAAATTCTTTTGAAAAAACATTGTTACATCCCTTTGGGCGTCGACCACATGGGGCTGATCAACAGCTATTTAGCCATTAACACCCCCCCCCCCCCCTCCCCTTCCCGCTTAATTTTTTATTTTAATTTTTAATTTTATTAAATTGCACTTTAATTTTTTTTCTAAACTATAAATACTCCTTCACTCTTCATTTTCTCTCAATTCATCTATCTCATTTTCTCCCTATATATATTTGCTAATTGTTTTGCTATTAAACTTGGCTAACTATTTCAAAAAACTTTCAAACTTCAACTTTCAATGTTTGTTTATGACCTACGGTTATAATTGTCTGCTTATGTAGACATTTGATACACTAGTTTCATCTTTTAATTTATTTAAATCTCTTATAACTTTTTTAATTATGTATGGGAAAAAATTATTAGGCATGCCAGTTCCTCCAATCCCAAATTCATTTAGTGGAAAGAGCAGAAAAGGTGCTAGCTCTGAAAAATCTAAGATTAAATTTGAAAAATTATTAAAGATTTTACGTGTATTGATAAAACTTTTTAAACCCAAACCGACCCCATTTTTCGTGATATTAATTTGACTAATATATTTAATAATGAGACCTTACAAAGAGCTTATAGGAATTCTATGGAAGAAAAAGAGGAAGAACTAGGAGAACAATAAGAATCCGGAAATGATGAATTCGATAATATACCTAGTAGTCCAACAAATCTTGTAGAAAGTGAAGGTATTTTGCATCTTGGACCAGGTGCCAGTCAACATAAGATCACATATTGCGGAGAAGTGAAGATATTTTGTGGCAAAGAGTGTGACGAATCTGCTATTTCCCTCCTTTACTATGTTGTGTGAGCGAGCAGGAGTGCCAAACGAGAAGGGAGATGACATGATAGAGTGCGATGTGCTTTTGATCTCTTGAGGGTGAATGGTGCACTTAGGAGGGGTAGGAAGAAGAGGAAGGTGGACTCGAACGATGAGCGCAGCAAGGGCCAGGTGAATAACACACTAGGACAACACAATAGGGGAGAATAAAAGCAAAAACTTCCTAGATGCCTCGTAGCTTTTTTAGGATTAAATATGGGCGTCTATACACCAATCTTGCAAGACTCTATTGAACATTACTCTTGTACTTGTGAGACCGATAACCTAGGCTCTGATACCAACTTGATACGCCCTAATTTGATGGTTTGTGCGGTCACCTACGATCACGTTCAAGTTACACCTCGCAATGGAGTACAAAACGATCACTGTCAAATATAGTAGCACAACTAGGTTGGGGTCGATCCCACGGAGAATAAGAAAGAAATAATATATTAATGTCTCAACCCAAGCATGGACCCCAAATCATAATACAAGATCTAGAACCATGAATAACTCCAAGCTAACTCATGGCACATGCATAACATAATTAGGAGCATAGTCTAAGCGGAACATTCATAAATCATAACATAAGGCATAAGCGGAGGTCTAAGATATCATAATACGACCAACTGAATCAACAAATAACACAGCTGGATATTTATAAATCATGTCTGAAAGCCTCTAGTCATACGATGAGCTGAAGGGACAACACCCCCAACTAGCTCCACTAAAATCTGAAACTAGAAGACGTAAATAGAACATGCATCAAAACTGACATCTTTGCATAATGAGGACTCACCAAAACTACTGAAGCTGGAGTCGGACAGAATCTAGCAATGAGGCTAAGACTGGTCACCTAATCTTATATCATGAGATGTTATAGCATAAAAGTATACGGTTAGTACTTTGATTATACTGAATATGTAGGGTAAGTAAAATATGAGAGTAGGACAACATGCTAAAACCATGTTCTTGAGATAGTCATAAATATGAGTTATTCCTCATAAACGAAGCATAATGACCCAAAGTTTCGAAAGTAAATCATATAGCTTAACATTTTTGAAATCGTAAGTAATGCTCATAAACTGATCGATGGGTCAATTATACTATAAAACATGATATCATAAATCCTGAACATGAACAACTTAAAACATGAGGAACAATACGAGATTCTCATAACTGACACCATCATGAATGAGCACATGATGCTCAACTATCTCGCTCAAGTTGGCAGAGCCATTCTAAGCCTTGTCAGGGCAAAGAATGATAAAGGCGTGATATCACTCATGACCCCATTTGGGCAGGGAAACCTTCTCTAGCGAGGACCCCTATCATGAGCATCTCTACGGTGGCACGTTGTTTTGAGACTTGGGTGTGCTGATACTCATTGCTAAAAACTACTCCCAAAATATGCATATTGCTCATAACCATGAGACATACTTGATTTTGCATGGGCTATTTGAAAACCATGAAATTCATAAATATACTTGGCATACGTGAACTAGCCATGTAAATAATGTCATTGATTCAGCCATAATACATAAGCTTGAGATTCATAAAATTCATACATATTGAATAAATCATCATAACTTGAAAACGTAGATTCATAAGTAAATTAAGTATAAAATATGTAATCATAGTCATAAATCATGGATTGAATAATAAGAGAATTGAATTCTTGGAAGATCATGAGAGATATCGTCAAAACTAGGTCTAACCCTAAAAATTCATAAAATCATAATTTGAGACTTGAATTCATTAAATTGATTTGAAATTAGGTATGAAGGTGAAGAAATCCTCCATTCATAACCCTACATACCTGTATTGAAGAGTTCCTTGACTTGATTTGGAGACCCAAGAGAGTTAGAGATGAAGAAGGTGAAGAACCCTAACTCTTCCTTGTGAGATGATTTCTAACTTACGGTATTTGAAGAGAATGAGGGTTTATGCTAAGTAAAACCCCTTAAAACAACCCTTAAGAAACCCAACATGACCTAACTTAGGAGTTAAAAGCATAAGAAGTACAAAAATACCTTAAAATATTGTATTTAAAAACTGTCGGGTGAAACCTACGACCCAATAAACAAGTCATTTTTTCAATAAACAATCCATATGTTCCCTTCGTGGGTTCTCGGACCTGCTCTAAACCATTTTTGGACCTGATGCAACAACCATGACCAATGTCCCATCCTATGAAACCAACGGGTCATCCTCTTAACCGTTAGTTCAGGGCAATTTTCAACAATTTTCGAAACCTCCAACATACGGGTCAATTTAACAACCCATATATTCTACCTACGACCCTTCCTAAGGGTTGTTCTATGGTTTGGTGCCAACCTTCCTATTGGTTTTATACTTCATGTTTAGGATTTGATCTTAGGGACTTTCGGGGTGTTATATTTCTCCCCCTTGGGAATATTTATCCTTAAATGGAGGTTAAATGAGGTGGAAAGATAGGGAAAGAGTTGCAATCCCAGAACTGATAGCTATAGAATGAATACTGATGGAGTTCCTGACTCTGAACTAAGATATGTATCGAATTGAAATCATGAAACATGTATGCATACTAAGACATGAAAGAATTGAGAGACAAGAACTTGACATCAAACTGAATGGAGTACTAAGGAGAAAACTAGTAGTTCATGATGAAACTGAGCTGGAAGGGAAAAGGTGAGGATATCTAGCTATCATATCTTCCTCGGCTTCCTAACTAGCTCCCTCAACTAGCTGATTTCTCCATAAAACCTTCACCGAAGCTACCTTCTTATTCCTCAAGCTACGAACCTGATGATCAAGGATCTCAACTAGAACCTTCTCATAGGTAAGGTTATCCTTCACACCAATGCTCTCTACTGGTACCACTAGGGCTTGATTACCCAATGCACTTCTTCAGCAAAGACACATGAAAAACTGGATGCACAAGCTAACTCCACCGGCAACTCTAACTCATGAGACACTTTGCCAACTCGCCTCAAAATCCTATAAGGACCAACATATTAGGGACTATTATTTCCCTTCTTGTCAAACCTAATAACTCCTTTTCATGGCTAACACCTTCAGAAATACCCAATCATTGACCTCAAACTCAAGCTCTCTCCTCCTAACATCCACATATAATTTTTGATGACTCTGGGCTATCTTCAGCCTCTCTCAGATAAGATGAACTTTCTCCATAGCCTCATGAACTGAATCGGGCCCTCCCAACGTAGCCTCGCCTATTTAGAACCATCCAATAGGTGACCTCCATCTCTGCTTATAAAGAGCCTTAAATGGAGCCATCTGAATGCTGTAGTGGTAACTGCTATTGTATGCAAACACAATGAGAGGCAAGTGATCATCCCAACTACCTTTGAAAGTAATCATGTACACTCTCAACATGGCCACTAGATTTTGAATGGTCCACTCGGTCTGACCATCCGTCTATGGGTGAAAAGCTAAACTAAGCCTGACTTGAGTTCCGAGACCCCTCTAAAATGACTTCCAGAACTTAGAAGTGAATTGAGTACTCCTATCTGATATGATAGATAATGGAACTCCATGCAACCGAAATAACTCCTAAATGTAAAGTCTAGTATAATCCTCGGTTAAATCTGTAGTCTTATCTGGTAGGAAATGTGTTGAATTGGTCATCTGGTCCATAACCACCAATATAGAATCATGTTGTCGGCATGTTCGTGGCGACCCTGTAATGAAATCCATATTGATCTCTTTCCACTTTCAAGTAGGAATACTGATATCTTGAAGTATACCTCGCGGCTTCTGATGCTCAACCTTCACCTGTTGACAATTCGTACACTTAGCCACAAACTCTGCAATGTCCTTCTTCATGTCATTCCATCAATAGACATCCCGCAAGTCACGGTACATCTTGGTGGTACCTGGATGGATAGAATGTCGAGTGTTATGAGCCTCTCTCAACATCTTCTCTCTTAAGTCACCTACTTCTGGAACATATAGTCGGCCCTAATATCGGAGTACACCATCTCCTCTTTGGGAGAAAACCTCCACTTTTTGATTCTGTACCGGTTCCTTCAATTTCACAAAAATAGGATCCTCATCTTGCATTGTCTTAACTTCCAACAAAGAAGACTCTGCACCATTCTACATAATAACACCACCATCCGCTGAATCAGTAAGGCGAACCCCCAAGCAAGCAAGCCTATGGACATATTTCACCAATTCTCTCCTCTTACCCTCCACATGGGACACACTCTCCATGGACAACCTACTAAGAGCGTCAGCCACTACATTGGCCTTGACCGGGTGGTAAAGGAAACTCATGTCATAGTCTCTGAGAAGCTCAAGCCATCTCTTTTGCCGCAAATTCAAGTACTTTTGAGTAAAAATATGCTGAAGGCTCTTGTGATCCGTGAACACATCCATATGCACCTTGGTAACTTACCAACTCATTAGACTTTTAAGCATGAGCTTTAGCTTAGCTTTTAAGTCTTTTAGTTTGGATTTTATACCCTTTTTCCTTTAGATGTTGCAGGTACCTATCTTGAAGATAAGGAGCATGAAATTAAGGAAAAAGAATGAGATTTAGGTGGAAACCGGCGGTCCACCAGCAAAACGCCGGCTGAAACCGGCGGTCCACCAGCAAAACGCCGGCTAACCGCAGACACCCACTAGAATGAGGAACAATTGCAACTGATGGCTCACAGAATAGCAGCCGATGAACCGCCGATGCCATCTCCAGTTTTCTCTAGAATTCATTGAACAATAGAGGAGATCAACCGACAGCCTGCGGATGGACACCGGCGAACCGCCGGTGACTCGCAAGTGAAAGACGCCTGAAAAGGGCAAAAATGTTCATCCCTGAAAAAGAGGAGAATGTGATGACCTAATTTTGTACATATTCTAGAAAATTACTCTGAACGAGGAGATTATTCTACTCCATTTTTGGAAGGGAGATTTGCATAGAAAATAGAGTTCTAAATATTTCTTTTTAATCTTCATCTTCTTCAACAAGTATATCAACCATTGTAAAAATATTTTGAGCTTGATTGTGTTTACTCTTAATTATGAAATTGTTGAGTTTATTGATAAATATGCTCTTATGTTTCTCAATTATGAGTAGCTAAATCTATAGTTAGAGCTGTGTGATGATGGGTGTTCAATTTAATTAGGTATTGCTAGATTTATCTTGTTATTACTTAATTAGTGTAAATCTATAGATTTCTCCTCAAATTGTAGTTGATTACTCATAGTAGCAAATATGGGTCTTGTTTGCTTACTTAATTTTGGATTGAAGAAGAGGAATTAAGTAATGGGGGAGGGGAGGGGAAGTTAATAGTGGGCTGAGATTGATTATGTGGGGTTGGGCTAGAAATAGCCAAAACCCATTGTCATAATCCCATTAAAGGTTGATGGTTAGAAATAGCTTAACTCCTAACCCAAACCATATGAGGTTTAAAAAAAACTTGAGGAAGAAGTGCCCTAGTGGTTAAAAACATCGGGCACCATCTTTCCCAAGGTTATTTACACATATTAGTAATAACTTGATTGTCTAGTAAATCCCAATTCGATTGGCATCCCATTTACATCACACCTCTCACCTTTGTTCATTATCGTTTCTCGATTTTGGTTATCTTGCTCTCTTATTTAGCTGAGTTTAGATTCAATTTACTCCCCCAAAATTTTCATTTACTTGTCTTGTACATTGATGCAAAATAATTCAAGTTAATATACAACTATTGCATGATCATTTCATATTCCTTGTGGAATTCGACCCCGACATCCATTGGGCTATTTGTTTTGATACAATGACCATTTACTCACTTTCATAGAGAAGGGTGTAGTTTGGACTTTATCAAAAATAGTTTCGTTGCCGGGGAATGTAGTTTGTAGTCTTTAATTGTTGTTATTTTGAATTGATCTTGCGTCATAATTAGTTTGACATTACAATCTTAATTGGTATCTTTTAGGTTGAAGTTGATATGAGCTAGCATTCACTAGAAGGAGAAGGTTCAGTGGATGGGCATATGGATCATGAGGATGATGACCCTGTGATGCCCGATGTAGCAGGGGCAATTCGCCTACCCCCTAAGGTAGGGAATGCAATTTTTCATGTGACAAGTACAATGCTGCACTTGCTTCAAATGAAGGGACTCTTTGGAGGGATGCCTAATGAGAATCAAACAGGCATCTCCACACTTTCTTTGAGATTTTTCAACCCTTCAACATTATAAATATCACTCAAGAGTCAATCAGATTGAGATTCTTTCCATTCTCACTCACCAGGGAAGCAACTGCGTGGTTGGAGGAGCTTCCTCCCGAGTCAATTACCTCTCTAAATGAACTAACAAAGGCATTTTTGGATAGGTTCTTTCCTCCCTCAATGATGTTGCAACTGAGGAATGACATTAATAATTTTCGACAACTTGTGGGGGAACAACTCCATGAAGCTTGGTTGAGGTTTAAGAAAAAGGTGGCCATTTGTCCGAACCATGGCTTACCCAATGAAGTTTTACTTCAAAGCTTCTACCAACCATTGGATTCTATCAATAAGTCGGTGGCAAATAATTTAGCTGGGGGATTAATCATGGATCAGCCCTATGGAGTAGCCAAGGCATTACTTGATAGAATGACAAAAATCAACCGAGCATGGCACACTAGAGAAGCGGAGGTATCCTGTAGTGGTGTTGCTTCCAACCTGGTGAGTGCGGAGTTGAGGAAGAGAGATGAGGCTAGAGATGAAACTCTTGCCAAAATGATAACTCATCTAGAGTTGATGGCAAAGCATGTGATGGGAGCTGGTATAAAGAATGTGAATGTCGTGGCTACTCAACCCCACGCTCAGTTTGATAATGATACTTCATCTCCGAGATATGAGGAGGAGTGTCAATACATGTCAGGACAATTGGGAGGTTCTCGCCCTGGGTATCAAGGTGCCAACCAAGGCCCTTAGCTCCCAAGGAACAAGAATCAAGGTTGAAGAAACTGTGATAATCCTGGTTGGGGGGAGAGAAATGATCGATAGGGGAATAGAGAGCAAAATCATGAAAGAGAGTGATATCACCGTAGTTTTAAAATTTATGTACCTCCTCCAAAAGTAGAAGTGCCTCAAGGATAGCCCAGGGTGAGTGATGTAGAAAGCTCAAAGATCGAGGATATATTGTCTCGAGTGTTAAAGAAAGTAGAATCCACTGACGGCGGGGTTCGAGAGTTGGAAGGGGAGGTGTCTAACCTCGCCAAAACCGTGAGCTCCCACTCTATTGAATCAAACACCTCGAAGCACAAATGAACCATCTGTTTGCACAAATGAAACCCCGCATGAAGGGTGCACTTTCTAGTGATACTGTTCCGAACCCAAAGAAGGATGGCCATTGCATGGCAATAATGACTAAGAGTGGTAAGGTCTTGAAGGATGCGAGAGTGAAGCTTAAGAATGTTGATTCCCTAAAGGAAATTGATGATGATGTGTTGGATGAGGTGCCAATAGCACCAAATGTTAGTGATGTAACTCCCTCGGACAATGCCTATATAAACACTGGAAAGAAAGCCCAAAGTGAAAAGGATCATGAAGTGAGAGTTCCCCCACCATATCCGCAGTGGTTGGCAAAAAACAAGGAGGATAATCTTTTTTAGAAGCTCATTGAAATGTTTAGTAAATTATCTATCAACATACCGTTGGTGGATGCTTTGATTCAAATGCCAGGATATGCAAAATCTATGAAGGAACTCTTGAAGAAAAAGAAGGTGGTGGACACAGGCACCGATGAGGTAACACATTATTGCAGAGCTATCATGACTAGCAACCTTGCTCCAAAACGTGAAGACCCTGGGGCATTCACCATTCCTTGCACAATTGGCTTGTGCATGTTCAATAAGGCTTTGTGTGACCTCGGTGCTAGTATCAATCTCATGCCTCTCATGATATTCAACAAGCTCGGGTTAGGAAGTCCAAACCTACCTCTATGAGGTTGTTGATGGTGAATAGGTCAATCAAGCGACCTGTCAGAGTGTTAATTGACGTTCTTGTGAAGGTGGACAAATTTATACTCCCAATTGATTTCGTTGTCCTGGACTGTGAAATGGACATCGAGGTGCCAATCATCTTGGGACGACCTCTACTAGCAATGGGAAGGGCTTTAATTGATGTGAAGCTCGGGGAGCTGAAATTCCAGGTAGGTGGTGACGAGTTCACCTTCAATGTATGTCAGCCTATCAAGCCTCTGGATGAGTGCAAGGTCATGGAAGTGCTCGATGGGGAAGAAGAGCATTATGAGTCTTTGGATAATGAAGGTGAAGTGGAGAATGACCCTTCAAAATGTTGAAAATTGAGAAATTATCTGTCGTGCCACGACGTTAACTAAGGCGCTTCTTAGGAGGCAACCCAAGCATTCTTATCTTGAGCATTTTGATGTTTTGTTGTTTTTGTTTTATGGGACTAAGTGGATGTGAAGAAGGGAGGAGAAGTACAAAACAGGGCAGGCACCGTGCTAGACTGGCGAACCGCCGATCCAGATGTGCAAACCTCCGATGCCTTGAGTAATAAAGGCAGAAACCTGGGAATAAAAAGGCCAAATTGGTGATGCACTGATAGAACACCAACACCAGTCCGCAAACTGCCAAGTGAATGTCGTCTTAGGTCATAATGCCTGGGATTTGAGGCACAAACGGTGGCCCTCCAGTGGAATGCAAAGTCTAATCCACGAATTGCCGGATATTAAGCAGAAGACTAGGCATAAAATGCAGGTCAGTGGTGTTAAGGTGGCGAACTGGCACTCATCATTGGTGATGCCATTGAGACGCCGATACAGGTACGTGCTTTATTTTAAAATCTTGACCAACCCATTGACTGACCCGACCCAAATTTCTTTAAAACCTCCCCTAACTGGATACATTACCTTTTTATTCTCCCAAAATTCCCTTTTCCCACCTTTTCACCTTCTCCCATACACCATTCCATCTTCCAACACTCCACCTTCCCACTTTCTTTCAATCAACTCACCATTAATACCCACATCTCCATAACACATTTAAAATTTCTTCTCACCTTTCCATCAACCAATCCCATCCCTCTTATTTTACATATAAAAAACCCCCCACTGTTCGGTGCGTTGTTGGGGTTATAAAACCGACACGCAAGTGCACGTGGTCAAACAAGTAATAAAGTGGCTAAGTAAGCCAAGTATCGATCCAAGGAGGCTCAGGGTATGTAAAAATTGCCTAAGTATACTATATTCTTATTTTACTTCTAACTATGCTAACAACAACGTAACCAACAGTTAATTGAGTTTTTGTTTATAAAATATATACTAAAACTATTAACAATTATTTACTATGAATTTAAACTATGGATATGAGCATACCAAGGTTAAGAACAAGTAATGAATTCGATTGTAATAATAATTCGGTTAATCTCTTCTTCATGTTGCTAGCCAAGAACATTAGCCTAGAAATTAAAACTCTCGTATTTAATTTCACTTAAGAATCATAAACCATTCGTCTACATTTCTGTGATCAAATGCAATTTACGACCTAGCAATACAATTCCGGTTCCTCAATTGACTAATACGGCTTTCAAGTATATTTCTATCAGGAAAGCACATCAAAACCCAATTTTCCCAAATCAAGTTAAGAACAATACCCTATTAATTCACAACTTTCCAATTCCTTACTCTCTCGAGTGAAATTGGACTTTTTAGATGTACATTAATGTCGGCCAAGCACTAATGCAGTAAGAACAAGAATTAATAGAACAACATGAAAGAAGAAGAAGAAAACCATATCATTTACAATCAAAATTCACTACACATGTTCAAAACCTTAGCAAGGAAGAGAACTAGCCACTCATTTGTGGATTGATCATCCTAAAACAAGTGTAAATCATACATACAATTGATTGAAAGAAGAAAGGAAGAGAAGAAATCTCTTAGCTTTTTCGTCCCTCAACTGCTGCTAACCCACGTCCTAGCTCCACCAAGTCTGAACTAAAACTAAACTAATTAAAATAAACCTAAGTGTGCTATTTATACTAGAGGGAAATTTTTCCCGGAATAACAAGCAACGTGTCACGGAGGTCAACGCGGAGCACTGCCTCCGTGACACGGCGTGGACGCGGACCTTCACTGGAAATCCAGGGTCCGGTAAATTAGCCTCAACGTGGCACGGAGGCCAACGCGGAGGCCTATCTCCATGCCACGGAGCTGTCGCGAGGCCTCACTGGAAATTGCCATTTAATTGCCTCTCCAGGCAGTGTGCCTCCGCGATGGTAGCGTGGCACGGCTCCATCGCGGAGCCCCTATAATTTGTGCCTTCCAATGTCTTTTCCACGCTCGTATCCAAGTCCAACTCCGATATAGTTCCAACATGCATTTTAGCTCCTAAAAATCATATTTTCCTGCAAAACAAATGCTAATCATGTTGGTTAGTATAAATTCACATTTTATTACCAATTACATGAGAATATATACATATTGCACACAAACAAGGTGAAAATAATACGTTTGAGTATCACTTGGGCATATAAATCTGCCCAAGATCACCCACCAACCATTTCCTTTTTATCATTTTTACTCATTCCTACTCTCTACTACTCACACAAGCTTTGCACTATTGTTGAGCAAGTTCAAGATTTCAATTTCTCGTCTCTTGTCAATCTTGTGCTTTGGTATGTGTTTTAAAACTCTTGTATTATTAGAAATTCTAGTTGTTGTTGCATATGAACTTTGATGTTAGCATGTATCTCCCTTATTTCCACTCCCCATTTCTCCAAATTTCCATGATTGTGGGTACATGTAATAAATGTTGTTGATGTTATGATGTAAACTTATTAGGGGTGAGGGTATTATGCTTAAAAGTTGTGGGGGAGGTTATTGCTCTTTTGAAGCATGGTGTCCCATGATGTGTTCAATACATAGGTTTGGGTGAAGTCTAAGTAACCCTAGGGCTACAAAGTGATCGATTTGCTCGATGATAGATCAAGTGACGTCGTTCTTAAGGGTAAATCATCATTTTGTATTTTTTTACTAAGATTTCTTGTGTAGTCAATGTTTAAATATGGTGTGAGTAAGTGCATATGAGAGTGAGATGTTGAATTATTATTTTGAGGTACAATGGGGACAACGACCATCAGCTAATTGCCGATCAAGTCCGGTGAAATGCCTGATGAAACACCGGTTCAGGTAAGCTGGCTTTAGGCCACTGCCTTAAATCCGTGTTAAATCAGTGCTTTGCAGATCATGACGGGTGACTCACAGATAATTCTTTGGTTGAAAGTAAAAAACTTTGTGTTCTACCAAGCGCCATAGGTGCATCGACGTTCCGCAGGTCACCAACTGCATCTGCTGAAGTCCCGCCGGTTCTGTTGGCTCTTTCCATGATGTTCTTTCCTCTTGTTTCTCATACAAATCTTTAGAGTAATTATTGTTTGTTTATTTTATCATTAGAAAAATACAAAAAGAAACATTGTTTCATGGCACTAACATCAATTTTGCAGAATCATGTCTTCATCTAGGAACCCAAGCAAGGGAAAGGCCATTGCCACATCTAATGCAAAGGGTAAAGGGAAAGCCAAGGATACCCAACCCCCACCAATACCCGAGATGTTATTATCTTTTATGCGCCTAGCATGAAGGGGCACTATGTTGTTTGTGAGGTCTGCTCGATCATCATAGAGAAGCATTTTGACTTGGCGAGGCTGAGGGGCGACTTTCCCAACATCACTTCACGATTCACTAACTACCAGTGGCATGTCTTTGCCAACCCTCTCTCAGATTTCTACAGGAGCTTGGTACCCAAGTTCTACGCTTCTTACCAGGCCAGACAGGAGAACATAAAACACAGAGGCAAAGTTGAGGACTTCCCCTGCCTACCTTCAGTGTTGGTGAGAGGTGTTGAGGTCGACATCATGCCGGCAGCCATAAATTCTCTATTTTGGGAAGATGAAATTGACAAGGGCGCTGAGTATTCGGTCCGCCTCACCAATAAAGAAGACCAATTCAGTGTTATTTCTCTCATCATTGCCACCAGCACACCCCTATGGGCATCTATAGGTGGTGAGATATCTTGCCCTGATCTACGCTTCGAGGCCAAGTTGTGGCTAGACTTCCTTTGTGGCCGAATCATGCCCTCTAAGAATGAACAGTGGGTGAATTTGAAAGCAGCCATTCTTATTTATTGCATTTTGACAAGGGTCCCTATCAGGATTAGGGAGATAGTGGCCAATCAAATACGGAGAAAGACAAGGCAAGATGAAACTTTAATGTTGTATGTTGTGCTTATATCGCAGCTCTACCTGAGAGTGGGAGTACCTCTTTTCCCAGATGAGACCCCTAGCTTTGCCTCCGGTGTGATCTCCGTTACTAAAAAAAGGGAGGCTGATGCTCCCAAGAACAAGAGGCCTGTGAATGTAATCCTTTGAGGTTCTGGATAAGTCCATCACCCCTGGGTCAGAGCCGGCCCCCATTGCCCTCAATCTCAACATGCCACATCCTGAGGCATCGGGTCAGGGTTCTAGAGGAGCATCAGTTCGAGGTTCCTCACCTCCTCTCACCTCCTCACACCCAAGTGGTCTTCAAAATCTTGCAGAGATGACCCACTCACATGAAAGTCAACTCCAACGACTAGCTAAGAGTCTCCCTGATCTTATCATGAAAATAGTTAAGAAGGAGCTGATGTCGATCAAAGATACCTTAAGTAAGTCGTGTACTCGTGTAGATGTGGTGGAGGGAGCTGTCACCTTTCTCCGGGCTGAGGTTCGGGAATGGAAGAGTCGGAAGCCTATGGCATTACCAGATATAAGTGCTCTTGATGCAGCTATGGCTGCCCCTTCTACAGCTCGAGGCACTATCAATGATTTGTTCGAGGGCTTAGGTGACGATGAGGATGATGTGGATGATGTTGGCCAAGTTGGGGATAAAGCGGCCGGTGATGGTGATGATGATGAGGCCGATAAGAAGTGACCACAATAGGAAGTCCTTTCCCCTTTTTACTTTTCATGTGTATATTGGGGACTATGTAAATTTTTTAGTTGGGGGTGGATTGAGTATTGTGGTCTTTGATGAATTTGTGGCCCTTTGTCGGGCTTTTGTTTTTGACTTGTGAGGAGTTGTGAGCCTTTGACGGGCTCTTTAGCTATGATTGATGTTTGCCCTTGTCGGGCTGTTTGTTTTGTTAAAGTTATGAATGAATGAAGTAAAAAAAGATTGTCTTTGTTCTTATTGCCTCAAGTTATGACCCAAATTTAATTTTCCCCTTGTAAATAGTAAATAGTAATTATACTCCAAGAGTTTTCTTCACACCACGGTTCTTTCCCAAGGAGTATTTTCTTTTTTCTTTTCTTTTTGTTGTCGAATCGAGTTAACATTTCATAATGATAGATTGTGAGGAGACTCTCTTCAGGGAAAATATCGTGTCTTTCTTTGAGTCTTTTGTGGAAATGTGTTTGAGAGGTACCACAAAAAATTCTTATGTGGCATGAAAAATTAAGTTAAAATGAAAAAAAATGTGCATTTGAAATGGGAAATGTATCACTCTCTTGTTACATTGCATATTCCTTGTTTGGCTTTTGGATTTGCATGTTCTCAGGTCTTGAACCAAAATCTTGTAATAATAATGGCTTGTGTGAACCCTTTGGGGTGTGATGCCTTGTGTAGTAAGGTTATTTGAATGAATCTCATGCATCTCTTCTTGTCTAGAACTTGCCCTAAGTGTGACTCAAGGCGAAATCCTAGATGTAGCTGCAGTTAGAACATGATTTTAGGCCTTTGTTTGATTAGTCACTTCACCCAAAATGACCTTTGAAAATGTCTTCCCTTGCTAGCCAACGTTGAGCCTTTGGACTTTTTATTTTTGAAAACCACGTTAGAAGCCAATGTCTCTTTTGTAATTATCTTCTTTGGCACCCATCCTCCCTAATTGCTAGAGATGAATGAATAAAAATAATGGGGGCTTTAAGCCTAAGACATAGGAAGAGATAAGGAAATCAATGAAAAAGAGGCAAAAAGCTAAGTCTGGGGGTTCATAAGAAAGGGAAAAATGTGATGAGCCTAAATGTGAGGTGGCACCAAATTGTGATCAAAATAAATGAAATGATGGGTGAGAAGCCTTGAATCACCAAAAGATAAAAAGAATAGTGAAATGGTGTTACCTCTTGCTTAGACAATACTTAATGTGAGAGCCAAAAGAGCTACAAGGAGAGCTTTTGAGAAATGAAAAAATTGAAGATGATGAAAAAGGAGGAATAAGATGGAGTGATCTAAAGAGTTGGATGGGAGGATAAAAGTGTTCACAAAAAGGTATTAGTAAGGTTCTAGTCACTAGAGCTAAATATTCATCCTACTAGTACCCTTATCGTTCATCATGATCCGCAAGTACTAATTGATTTTGAGTGTAGTTGATCCACATTAGTGGCGAATTATACGAAGGGCAAGCCTATGGGTCAAGTTGTATGCATGGAGATTTTTTTTTGTAAGAGTGAGCTTGATCATCTTATTCTATAATCCCTTGTGTGTGAATTTCTTTATGATAAATAAAGGGAATTCTCTCTTGTAATGAGTGGCACCAATCCCTTTTGAGGACATACTTGCATTAATGTAAAAGTGTGATTAAGACATGAGCAATGTGAGCTCCAAGGAAAACTTTAAATGTGAAGTAATTATGACTTGAGATGCTATATGTGTTTGATTGGATAAACCATGCCCTTGTTTTGCAAAATGATTGTGAATCATGCCTACGCATTGTGGTTACCTCTTGAAACTTTTCCACATTTTTAGGGAGAGTTGTTCTCTTTTGCAGTGAGTTGGTGAGAAATTTCGGGTTATCTTAGGTTCAGTGGTCCTTGATGCATAAATTTATATTTGACATGCTGTCCATTTGCTCAATTGAAAAAAAATTGCATTACTTGAGGACAAACAGTGGTTCAAATTTGGGGGTTTGATGAGTTAGTAACTTACCAACTTATTAGACTTTTAAGCATGAGCTTTAGCTTAGTCTTTAAGTCTTTTAGTTGGATTTTATTCCCTTTTTCCTTTGGATGTTCCAGGTACCTAACTTGAAGAGAAGGAGCATAAAATTGAGGAAAAAGGATGAGATTTAGGTGGAAACCAGCAGTCCACCAGAGGACACCGACGGAACACCGACTTACTGCAGGCACCTACTAGAATGAGGAACAATTGCAACCGGCGGCTCACAGAATAGCAGCCGATGAACCCCCGGTGCCATCCCCAATTTGCTTTGGAATTCACTGGACAACAGAGGAGATCAACCGGTAGCCCGCGGATGGACACCGGCGAACCGCCGGTGACTCACAAGAGAAAGACGCCTGAAAAGGGAAAAAACGTCCAGCCCTAAAAAAGAGGAGAATGTTATGACCTACTTTTGCACATATTCTAGAAAAGTACTCTGAACAAGGAGATTATTCTACTCCATCATTTTTGGAAGGGAGATTTGCATAGAAAATAGAGTTTTGAATATTTCTTTTTCATCTTCATCTTCTTCAACAAGTATATCAACCATTGTAAAAATATTTTGAGCTTGATTGTGTTTACTCTTAATTATGAAATTGTTGAGTTTATTGATAAATATGCTCTTATGTTTCTCAATTATGAGTAGCTAAATCTATAGTTAGAGCTGTGTGATGATGGGTGTTCAATTTAATTAGGTATTGCTAGATTTATCTTGTTATTACTTAATTAGTGTAAATCTATAGATTTCTCCTCAAATTATAGTTGATTACTCGTAGTAGGTCTTGTTTGCTCAATTAATTTTGGATTGAAGAAGAGGAATTAAGTAGGGGGGGGAGTTAATAGTGGGTTGAGATTTGATTTTATGGGGTTGGGCTAGAAATAGCCAAAACCCATGGTCATAATCCCATTAAAGGTTGATGGCTAGAAATAGCTTAACTCCTAGCCCAAAAAATATGAGGTTTAGAAAAACATGAGGAAGAAGTGCCCTAGTCGTTAAAAACATCGGGCACCATCTTTCCCAAGGTTATTTACACATATTAGTAATAATTTGATTATTTAGTAAATTCCAATTCGATTGGCATCCCATTTACATCACACCTCTCGCCTTTGTTCATTACTGTTTCTCGATTTTAGTTATCTTGCTCTCTTGTGTAGTTGAGTTTAGGTTCAATTTACTCCCCCAAAATTTTCATTTACTTGTCTTGTACATTGATGCAAATTAATTCAAGTTAATATACAACTATTGTGTGATCATTTTACATTTCTTATGGGATTCAACCCCGACATCTATTGGGTTATTTGTTTTGATACAACGATCGTTTACTCTCTTTCATAGAGAAGGGTGTAGTTTGGACGTTATCACACCCCGTACAAATAGTGCCTCCAAATCTTCAAGGCAAACACCACCACTGCTAACTCAAGATCATGCATCGGGAAATTTTTCTCATGAATCGTAAAGCTATCTCAAGGAATTAGCATTGACCTTCCCATGCTACATCAACACATACCCAAGGCCAATCCTAAAGCATCACAATATAGAACAAAGCCATCAATGCCTTCTGGCAGGGTCAACACTGGAGCTGAAATGAGTCGAGTCTTTAGCTCCTAAAAATGCTTCTCACAAGCATTGGTTCATTGAAATTTGACCTTCTTCTGGGTCAACATAGTCAAAGGTTCAGCAATGGATAAAAATCCCTCTACAAACCTCCGGTAGTAGCCAGCTAAGCCCAAAAAGCTACTAATGTCAGTAAGGTTGATAGGTCTAGGCCAGTTCTTCACCGCCTCTATCTTCTGAGAGTCTACCTAAACACTCTCACTGGACACCATATGGCCAAAAAATGCAACCAACTTCAACCAAAACTCACGCTTACTACACTTAGCAAATAGTTGACGGTCTTTAAGAGTCTGCAACACAATCATCAGATAAGCGGCATGCTCCTCCTCGCTCTGAGAATACACAAGGATGTCGTCTATGAAAACAATGACGAACATATCCAACTACTGCTTGAACATCCTGTTCCTCAAATCCATAAGAGTTTTAAGGCATTCTTTAGTCCAAAATACATAACTATAAACTCATAGTAACCATACCGAGTCTTGAAGGCCATCTTCGAAATGTCACTCTCCCTCATCCTAAGTTGGTGATAGCTAGATCTAAGATTTATCTTCGAAAAGCACTTGGTACCCTGAAGCTGGTCAAATAAGTCATTAGTCCTAGGGAGGGGATACTTATTCTTGATTATGACTTTGTTCAATTGACAATAATCGATGCACATCCTGATGATTTGGTAATTTACCAACTCATTAGGTCCTTAAGCATGGGATTTTGCATGATTTTCATATCAATTAGGAGGGTTTTATGCCTTTTCTCTTTGATTTTACAGGCATTGAACTTAGATAAGAAAAATAGAGGAATTGAAAAAAAAGGCACTCTACTAAAAGATAGGAATCTGCGTGCCATACTTTGGCACCTGTGAAATGCAAGTGCCAATGCAGGACTTACTGGATAGAGCATAAGTGCACTAGTGAAATTTAGGTTGGCACCTGCGAAATGCAGGTGCATGTGCAGCCAATTCTGGAACAAGGCAGCTAAGTCCTGCGAAGGATCCGCGACTTACCGCGCAAGTGAACAGATCACTGACTTGGCACAAATTCTGGCACAAATTCAATGTGGAAGCTTCCAAAGGCATTTGAGAAAAGCTTCACAAAAAGAGAATATGTAGAATTACCCCAAGAGTGCTCATACATGTCATAACTTGTACGTCTTAGCTAAGGAATTGTAGAGAGAAATAACAAAGTACATTCTTCTTCTTCTTCTTCTTTGCTATTTTGAGCTAAGTACACCATTGTAGCAGATTGTTCAAAGCTTCAATTTCTATTCAACGTGATGAATGTTAATGAATTACCCATGTGTATATTCTCTTTAACTTCATCTATGAGTAGCTAATTTAATTGCAAGCAGTGTGTCCATGACTGGGGTTTAGAATGGATTGGATATTGTTGATTTAGTTTTAAATTCAATTATAATGCATAATCTAGTGTTTCCTCCAAGTTTTAATGCTATAATTAATAGTTGGAAACATTAATTTACTTTTCTTATTTTTCTCTTTCTTGAGAGAGAGGAGTAAGATCTGGGTGAGGAAGCATTAGTGAGGAATTGGGTTATGGATATGTGAGATTGAGCTAGAGATAGTCAAAACTCATTTCCATAATCCATTAAAGGGTTGAGGCTAGAGATAGCTCAACTCTTCCTCAAGTTTATAGTGGATGATTGATAGTTGTGACCTTGGGATTTGAGAAAAATCAAGGTAAATTCACTCAAGTGGTTGAGAAACATTGGGTGTAGCCTTTGCCATAGCTATTCATGATGTAATTGATATTTGAGACTCGTCAATTAAACTCAATTCAATTGATGCGCTGTCAAAAGCAAATCCCTAGTTCATTCTCATTGCTAGTAACAATTGACCTTGCCTTGTCTTTTTTTGTTTTGAAATTATAATTCTATAATTTACTCTCCCCCCCCCCAATTTTCCCTTTTTACAATATGAACAATTATGCATGTAAAATTTATTTATTTTACGACTATTGGTTGATCTAGTTTAATTCTCTGTGGGATTCGATCCCGACATTTGTTTGAAATTTATATTTTGACAATCACCGTTGTCACGTCCCTTAATCAGGAGAGTTGTATTGAACGTTATCAAAGAATGGTATTGTTGCTGGGGAATTAAATATGATTGTCATTAGTTGTTAAGTAATTCAATGTGTTGTTTTTACTTTTGGTTTGTTGGTTGTCTAGGTTTGTGAAAGATGAGTCATGCAAGTAACGCATGCAGTGTGGATGGTGTAATGGAGGGGGAAGATGATCCCATAATCAATGACGTAGTTGGTGTCATTCTATTACCACCCATGGTAGGGAATGCAATCTTTCATGTCACGAGTACCATGCTACACCTTTTGTAAATAAAAGGTTTGTTTAGAGGACAAGCTTCCAAGGATGCTAATCGGCACCTTCAGAACTTTATAGAAATATGTCAACCATTCAACATCACTAGCATAAGCCAAAAGTCGATAAAGTTGCGGTCATTCCCATTCTCATTGACGGGTAAAGCTACGGTGTGGTTAGAGGAGTTGCCTTCTGGGTCCATAACCTCTTGGAATGAACTAACCAAAGACTTCTTGGATAGGTTCTTCCCTCCATCTCGGATGCAACAGTTGAGAGACAAATCACAAATTTTCATCAATTTTCGGGGGAGCCCATTGACAAAGTGTGGCTTCGATTCAAAAAGAAGGTGGCTATTTGCCCCAATCATGATTTTTATGGTGGAGCATTACTCCAAAGATTCTATAGGTCTCTTGACTCCATCAACAAGTCTGTGGCCAACAACCTTGCAGGGGGTTCAATTATGAACCAAATATATGGCTTAGCCAAGGCACTTCTCAATCAAATGACAAAAATGAATAGAGCCTGGCATACTAGGGACATCAAGGCATCCACAAGCGGTACCTCTTCTAGCCATCTTGTAGCTGAGTTGAGGAGACGCGATGAAGAGAGAGAAATAGGAGAGTACATTGTTCTTCTTCTTCTTCTTTGCTATTTTGAGCTAAGTAAACCATCGTAGAGGATTGTTCAAAGCTTGAATTTATATTCAATATGATGAATGTTAATGAATTACCCATGGGTATCTTCTCTTTAACTTCATCCATGAGTAGCTAATTTAGTTTCTAGGGATGTGTGCATGATTGGGGTTTAGAATGGATTGGGTGTTGTTGATTTAGTCTTAAATTCAATTATCATGCACGAATCTAGTGTTTCCTCCAAGTTTGAATTCTATAATTAATGGTTGCAAATATTAATTTAATTTTCTTATCTTGCTCTTGCTTGAGAGAGAGGAGTAAGATCTGGGTGAGGAAGTATTAGTGAGGAACTAGGTTATAGATATGCAGGGTTGAGCTAGAAATAGTCAAAACTCATTTCCATAATCCATTAAAGGGCTGAGGCTAGAGATAGCTCAACTCTTCCTTAAGTTTATGGTGGTTGATTGACAGTTGTGATCTTGGGGTTTGAGAAAACCCAAGGTAAATTCACCCAAGTGATTGAGAAATATTGGGTGTAGCCTTTGTCATTGCTATACATGATTCATATTTGAGACCTGTCAATTAACTCCAATCCAATTGATGCCCCGTCAAAAGCACATTCCTAGTTCATTCTCATTGATTCAACAATCGACCTTGCCTTGTTTTTGTTTTGAAATTAGAATTCTATAATTTACTCTTTTTCCCCTAATTTTCCCTTGCTACAATATAAACAATGATGCATGCAAAATTGATTTATTTTACGACTCTTGGTTGAAACCAGTTCAATTTTCTGTGGGATTCGACCTCGACATCCATTGAAAATTTGTTTTTGACACGATCGCTGCCACTTTCCTTAATCGGGAGAATTGTATTGAGTGTTATCACATCTTGAGAGAACCGTCTTTTTTCTGAACAAAGAGGACTGGAGCACCCTACGGGGACTTACCAGGCTTGATGAAATACTTATCCAAGATATCTTTCAACTGTTCCTTCCACTTCTTTAGCTCGGCTGGAGTCATTCTATAAGGAGGAATAAGTATGGGCTACGTATCAGGGGGAAGATCAATACCAAAGTCAATTTTTCGCTCGAAAGAGACCCCTGGTATATTATCTGAGAACACTTCTGGATACTCACATACAATAGAAACTAACTGAAGAGTTGGGGTTTTGGACTTAGAACCCTTAACCCGAACTGAATGGTATACACAACCCTTGGAGATCATCTTCCTAACCATGAGATAGGAAACAACGCGACCTACAAGCACAACTGAACTACTCTTCCATTCTAGGACTGGCTTACCCGGGAATTTTAGCTCTATTGACCGGATTCTACAATTGATCAAGGCATAGCATGAATACAATCAATTCATATCGAAAATAACATCAAAATCTGTCATATCTAACCCTGCTAGGTCGACTAAGGTGACTTTCTAAAGAACTATAACCGGGAAATTTTTGTATACTCATCGAGCTATAACTAACTCACCGATAAGAGTAGAGACTGAGAAGGGTTCTAAAAGGATTTTGGGACTGACACCAAAAATGATGGCAACATAAGGAGTCACGAAGGATAATGTGGATCCTAGATCTAGCAAGGCATAAATATCAAGATGGAAGACTCGTAACATACCAGTGACCACGTCTGGTGAGCTCTCCTACTCCAGGTGGGATGATAGTGCATAGAACCGGTTCTGGTGTTGCCCACCACTGGCACTAGAAGATGCACCCTGCTAAGGTGGGTGAACTGCTGGAGCTGCTGAAATAGTGGCTGGGACACAACCTCTACCGTCACCACTGTATAGTTGAAGGACAATCCCTGCACATGTGTCCAAGCTTCCCACACCCGAGCAAATATCTGAGACAACCAAGCACTCCCCTGGGTGGTTCTTACCACACTTCCTACAAGCTGGGAAAGTGCGCTTCCCTGACATGCTCCTCTGACCTCTAAAGCCTGATGCTCTACCTCTCTGATCACCTCTGTTCCTAGATGGAATATTGGCTGATGATGGAGCTGGGATTGATGATCTCTGCTGGGACTGTGGACGGTTTCCACCACCAGTCTCTGCTGGGAGTACTCAAAGTGTTTGGTTCTAGGCCTCTTTGGCTTCCTTTGCTTCTCCTTCAACTTCTCCTTCTTGATCTGCTGGGCATGAATCATGAGTCGAGAGATATCCATATCACTGATGAGCATAGCGGTCCTACACTCCTTGACCTCTAAATTTGAGACACCTAACACAAACTTACTTATTTGAGTCCTTGGCTCGGCAACCATCTCCGGAGCGTAGTTTGACAACTGAGTGAACTTCAAAGCATACTCCTGAACTTTATATGTTATTCTGCTTCAAATTGATAAACTCAGCAACCTTGGCTTCCCTCATCTATCGAGGAAAGAACCTATCCACGAAGGCTATCACAAACTCATCCCAATTGACAGGAATTGCACCTGCCCTACGACCTGCCTTCCATTACGAAAACCAAATGTGAGTCACCCCCTTCAGCTAATAGGAGCCCAAATCTGCACTCTTCTCTCCTGAAAACCCCGTAATCTGAGTAATCTTTTGGATCTCCTCAATGAACTCTTGTGGATACTCATCCACCTTGGAACTATGAAACTTTGGCGAGTTTATTCCGATGAAGTCTCTCACTCTCCCTGTCGTAGCTCCCCCCATTGGGGTTCACCGGTGCAACAGCCTGCTGGTTAACCATTGTTGTCATAGCCTGGGCTAGTATGGCAATATCTGAAAAGTAGCCCTAAACTTGGTATGAGTCACCTGCTCATTCAAAGGGTCCGCTAGAGCTAGTGCGGCTGCCTGATGTCCATCTCCATTTCCATTTCTGTTTCCATTCCTTCTTCCATTAACTCGGCGGGGAGGTATATTTCTACAAACACGTATAGCACGAGTTAGAGAAGAATAGAGAGGGTCAGACTTCATCGCACGACATAGATGATGAAATAAGGGAAGTTTTCTAAAACGTCTTGTAGCCTCTTCCTTATAAGTGTGGCGCTCTTCACACCCATGAAAGAGAATCTACTTAACGCATCTTTCAGACACCCTAGAACACACCTAAAGTTGATACTCTAATACTATATTTGTCACGATCCAAGCATAGACCACCGATCATAACGTGGGACCTAGAACCATGAATGGTTTCAAGCTAACCCATGGCACATGCATAACATAATTGGGAGCATAGTCTAAGTGGAACAGTCATAAAGCATAACATAAGGCATAAGCAGAGGTCTAAGATATCATAATACGACCAACTGAATCAACAAACAACACAGCCGGAATTTATACATCATGTCTGAAAGCCTCTAGTCATATGATGAGCTGAAGGGACAATACCCCCCAACTAGCTCCACTAAAATCTGAAACTGGAAGATATAAAGAGAACATGCATCAAAATTGTTATCCTCGGATGATGAGGACTCATCATAACTGCTAAAGCTAGAGCCAGATATAATCTAGCGATGGGGCTCAGACTGGTCACCTGATCCTATATCATGAGACGATATAGCATAAAAGTATGCGGTCATTATTTTAAATGTACTGAGTATGTAGGATAAGTAAAACATTAGAGTAGGGACAATATGCTAAAATCATGATTGTGAGATAGTCATAAACATGCGTTGTTCTTCATAAATCGAACCATAATGACCCAAAATTTTGAAACTCACTTTTAGTTTTTAAAAAAAAAGTAGTTCATTTTGTAAGCAGAAAAATAACCCATTAATTAGGCCCATAATCGAAAAAATCGAATTAGAAAAATTGAACCGAACCAAATTTGAAAAAAATCAAACCAAATAGAATAATTCAAATCGGTGTTCGATACACATAAATAAAAAATCAAAAATCAAAAATCAAATCGAAAAACTAAATGCCCATCCCAAATTGCAACTAGATGAAAATCGAGGGACTAACTAATGCATTTATTTTTCCATCAGAATGCCGTATATCTAAAACCAAGCTGACACATGTTTATGCATTTATGGCTTTTAAGAACTAAAACAAAACAAGATTCTTCCCTCTTGATCCAAAAATGGCCCTTGCATTAATGACACTTCCTCGTAAGGAAAATTTAAACTACTACTTCCGTTTCAAGGTTTCAAGTACTCCTCCATTCCTCTTTAGCTTTTAATTATATTAAAAATAATTATTTTAAAATAATTATAAGTTTCAAAATTCAAGAAATAATTAATTATTATTTTTCAATTTTACCCTTAGTAGTTAAGTCACTTTAAAATATGAAAAGAATGATTATTGTATGCTTTAAAAAAGTACTTGTCAATTAATAGTGTTATATTAATCAAATTGCAATCCCTATTAATTTTTTCTTAATTAATATATAAATCTTATCTTAACAACTAAAAAGCAACGACGGATGTATATTTCTTAAAGAAAATTATGTTTATAAATTTCAGATAGATGAGCTTTTATTTTAGGAAAAATCATTAAAGATATGTTTAAATTATATGAAATTGAATAAAAACGTTTTCTGTTAAATGTTTGATTTAAAAATATCTCTGTCATTAATATTTTGGTTCAAAAATGTCCCTATTATTAATAGTTTTGTCCAAAAATACCCCTACTGTTACTTTTGAGCCAAAAATGCACTTTTTCTAATAAACATATTAGTTTTTTTAAACACATAATTTTTTAATAAAAATATTGTAACCCATCATTAATTTTTATATATATAAAATCACAGTAATTCATTTTTAATTTTTATTCAGATAATGATATAATTTTTTTAATAAAAGAGAATATTTTTATTTCTTAAACTTTTCTGAATTGAAAAAAAAATAAACATTTGCTAATATATTTCTTTATTTTAAAATTGATATTATAGTTGTATATTATTTATAAACACTAGTCTACGTGTACGCGCCTCGCGTGTGTCCCTCATATTAATAAGAATAAATTATAAAAATAGTATAAATAATATTTAAAAGATGTGTTTGTATAACAATATAAGAATTTAGAAAGAAAATTATGAATTTATAATTGATAAATGATTTTGTTTAAGAGTTTGATCCAATCTAGTAGTTCTTTCTTCAGTTCATTCCAATACTTTTTTCAAATAAACAAAAAGGTCATAGAAATAACGTTTGATTGAAAGGTAAAAATAATTTTCTCTTTTACATGAACAATTAAATTCAAGCACTATATATATATATATATATATATACACACACTATTTTGTCAAGTGAGAACACTATTTTTAAAAGGATAAAAAAGTGAATTATATTTTACTACGAGGGTTCATACTTTAAATATTGAATAATAACTTAATTTTAAACTTTTTATTTTACCCTTCATGAGATGATTTCTGCTCAATTTTCTTTTCTCTTTCTCTTAATCTATGTGTTTAATCAAATACTTCACATAAAATGAACTTAACATAAATTAAAATAGAAAAAAGAGTATAGATTTAACTAAAAAGAGTGAATAACAAAAAGAAGAAGAAGGAATTAGACGTATTAATACATAATAAAATTACACTCTTTTAATTTATTTTTTCGTATTAAAATATTGTAATAATTAGTTAGTTTAATAAATAATAGATTGATATATAAGTTAACAAAATTGTAATTAAAAGTCTTAAATGTTAGGACTTTTAATATAGTTCAAATAAGAAAAGATTTAAGAAGCAAAATTTTAGTCAATTTTAAAATACTAAATAATAAGAGTTTTACCTTTTACAAATTAGTAAAGATCTATAATAATCAAATAACAACTAATTAAGAAAAATAGTAAATGACAATTTTATCTATTGTAAAATCTTTTAATGAAAGCAAAAAGTTCAATCAACATTTATAAGGATCTTCGTGCTTAAATCTACAAAGAATATTTTGTTAAGTAAATAGAAGTAAAATATTATGCATATATTGAATGTTAGATTAGCTGATGAAATCTAAAGAAATTACGAAAGATTGTTCCATCGAAAGATTGTATTGCATCTTCAAAAGAAATAAAATTATTTGAAAAACATAATTGTAGCATTCTTGAACTATAGTGTTGTCAGTGAATTCAAATCAATCTCCTTGTTTACTGATACAAAATTAGGATTAACACTATTAATTTGTCCCTTTGTGACGTGTCGGATCTTGTTTTGATGTAAATTTATTTTCACTTTTCAATATCATTATTGAAAAGTATAAAATGACTTTTGTGCGCTACGAAAAGTTAAACTTTAATAGTCAAATATATATATATATATATATATATATATATATATATATATATATATATATATATATATATATATATAATAAAAATAGATAAGAACTCAAATGGTGACAGAGGAAGACAACACAGTATTATGTCAAATACTAGGAATCGAGGAGGTTAGAAGGGCAATTTTCAACCTAAATGGGGACAGTGCAGGTGGTCCAGATGGGTTCACAGGGATTTTTTACCAGAGTTGTTCGGACATAGTAGGAAGGGACATTTTGAGAACGGTACAAGCTTTCCTTGATGGTCATACTCCCCCAAATCTATAACTCACACTAATTTGGTACTCATTACAAAAAAAAAGGAGGTACATATTTTTGCTGACATGAGACCAATAAGTTTGAGTAACTTTGTCAACGAAATTCTATCCAGAGTAGCACAAAATAGGCTGGAGACTGTGCTTCCTAAACTCATATCTTCTAATCAGTAAGGATTTGTGAAAGGTATAAACATCTCAGAGAATGTTTTACTAGCTCAGGAAATTATCACGGACATTGGTAAAAGGGGAAAACCAGCAAATATCATTATCAAGCTGGATATGACTAAGGCCTACGATAGAGTTTTCTGGTTTTTTTAACCAAAGTCCTAATGAAAATGGGTTTCAAATAATTGCTACTCAGTGTTGATCAATGGTAGTGCATATGATTTCTTTCACTCTACTAGGGGTGTCAAACAGGGGGGATCCCCTATAACCAGCTTTATTTATTCTGGGTAAAGAAGTGTTAACCAGGACTTTGAATGAATTATTTGAAGATGATCAATATAAGGGTTATGGTATGTCTAAATGGAGTAGGAATCTAAACCATTTGGCATATGCTGATGATACCATTATTTTTTCCTCAACTCATGGGTACTCACTGGATAGAATAATGCAAACACAGCAAGAGTACGAGACTCAATCAAGCTAGAAGATCAACAAAGAAAAAAGTGCATATTACATGCAATAGAGTATGGGGTCAGATCTAAAACAATTGGTGGAACAGAGTACAGGGATGACTAGAGGTCAATTTCCTATCCTATACTTGGGTTGCCCAATTACCCATGCTAGAAAAAGGAAAATATATTATTTTGATCTGATTAAGAAGGTGAAGGACAAGGTTCAAGCATGGAAGGGAAGGATGTTATCTTATGGAGGAAAAGCAGTGATGATTTCCAGTGTTCTTTAGAGTATTCATATACACCTACTCTCAGCTATTGTCCCTCCCAAATGTGTCATCACGAAATTACATAAGATTTTTGCAAAATTTTTCTGGAGTAATAAGGAGATGGGGGGTGTAAGCACTGGGCAGATTGGCTTGTGTCATGACCTAAACGGGGGTCCAGATCGTAACACGGGACAAGAAGCCCTGAGATATCTCAAGTCGACCCATGGTGTAAGCATACATCTAATCTCAATCAAGAAAACTGAATAATCGACAATACAATAATAGCGGAAGTCTAACTTGGAATATAACATCAGAATATGAAATCCGAAGCTAAATACATATATATGTATGAATAGCCTCTAAACATGATGAGTTGATGGGACAAGACCCCAACTAACTCAACAAGATGAAATTGAAATACATAAGGAAAAGCAGAATAATCTAGTCCTCGAAAGATGAGGACTCACAAAAAAGAAATGCTAACTCTGACAAACTAACTAAGAGCGGGGTTGAAACTAAGAGTCAGTTCCTGTATCATGAAACGATACAACATGAAAAGTATGGGGTCAATACGTGAATGTACCAAGTATGCAAGGTAAGTAAGACCGCTAAAATAAGCAAAAATCATTTAAAGACAATGCGGTAATTAAAACATAAACATCAGTAAACTGAGAGCAGGGCTTGCATGCATTCTTTCTGAAATCCTAATCTCTTCGTAACATGACATAACATAACTTCATAACATCATAATTGAATCGATTGACTCAAAGCTGAATTCTGCCATTTATAAGTAAAGCTGAACATTGAGTCAAACCTTCTTTAGAACATGCATTTACATAAATCTCATAAGTAATGAATATGCATATCTGAAATCATGAGGAACAATGGGAGACTCGTTTTTTAACCGACATACCACGATAGAGCTTACGTGGTCCCAACTATCACACTCAAGTGGTTAGAGCCGTCCAAAATCTTGCCAGGGTTAGGGACGATACAATGATATCAATATCAAGCTGAAGGCCCATCCAGGCAGGGGAAGCTCACAAGGGAGGTCCCAAAGTCATAATGTATAAACCTACGTTGGCACGTAATTCTGAGGCATAGGGTGATCGAACCTTAGCCTACTCGGTGCTAGACGTTACTCCCAAACATGAATATGCTCTATATCGCTTTATAACGAAGCTCGATATCATCTATTGACAAAGCTCAATGATCAAATACATCTAAAATATGAAATCATGCATATGAGAAGCTTTAACTCAAGACATACCACAAGCTGAAAACATAATTGGGGAGCCTTCGCTCCAAACCATGTGGTAAGCTAGGCATAGGGAACCTTTAACTCAAAACATACCATAAGATGAAAATAAAATTTGGGAGATTTCGCTCCAAAACAATGTGGTAAGCTTTGTTCGAAAAAAAAATCATTGTTTGTACTCAACAAGTGGGCATTGCCCAAAGATTTGTCATACTTGATGATACTTAATTCATATCAAAAACATCAATTATAAACACGGGTAGCTTTAAAATATGCTTTTCTTCACAATATCTCATTCATCGTCATATATTCATCACAAATCTCACTTTTCATGAACATCTCATCAATGGGCTTTTAAATTCATAAGGCTATAAACACGATTTTAAATGGAAAACATTATAAAAATTTCCCATGCTTCATAACTCAGTAATAGAATCATAATTAAATCATACACACATATATATATAGATAATTCATGTATTTGGGTAAAAACCCCATTGAGTAGACATTGAAATTTCATACTTTAGAGAGGGATTGGCATGGTGTGGAAGAAACCACCCGTTCATAACCCTACATACCTATTGGAGGCTGAATCTAACTCTCCCTAGAATGTCCAAAAGAAAATTGAAGGAGAAAACCTTGAATCACCCTTGATTACCTCTCTATCACTCTTCTATTCTTTTGCACACATGAATGAAGACATTTAGGATAGTTTTCCCTTCTTAAACCCACCTTTCATAGCTTAAAACGACATAGGTTAGGATCCTAGAGCATAGAAATTACGAAAAGAACGTTACTTAAATCACAGGGTTTTGCTGACTGCTAGTCCCCAGGAGGGACTGGACGACTCGTCCCCTGATGCCATGACTCATGGCCACAAACTGTCAAGTCCACTGCCAAATTTCCATCAGGGAACCCCACGAGGGACCCCACGAATCGTAGTGGCTGATCATGACTCGTGGTCTCCACCCATGATCCCCACTGCCCATAATTTCCTTGCCAAATCTCCAGTATAGACCACGGGTGACTCCATGAGTTGTGTGGCCTGACCACGACTTGTGGTCATGCCCGTGGTGACCCCTCAAGACTACACTCCTCTTTCCTTGACCACGAGTCACCCCACGACTCGTGGTCCCTCCTTAGGGGTCACCTAATGACCCATTCTATGATTTGGTGCAGAATTTCAGTTTTCCTCCGTTTCAGCTCTCGGGTCTAATCTTTAGGCTTTCGGGGTATAACAATATCTCTCCCTTGGGAACATTCATCCTCAAATGTTGGAAAACACATAGAAAAGCAGAGATATGCAATTATCATATTCAAATACGAATTATTTAAACCGAAATCTAACGGAATGATTACGTCCAATTCAAACTACACAACTGAACTAAATTCACGAATCGTAAATTCATCCGTATACATAAAAGAAACTTGTGCACATGAACTGAAAATGAAACTAAATTAAGTCTGAGTGCAAAACTGATACCTCAAGCTGGAACTGAGCGGGTAGAGAACAAATGTGGGTATCTTGCCATCATATCCGCTTCAACTTCCCACGTAGTTCCTCAAATATGTTGATTCCTCTATAACACTTTAACTGAAGCTACTTCCTTGTTCCTTAGCCTTCAAACCTGACGATCCAATATTTCCACCGAAACCTCTTCATAGCTAAAGCTGTCTCTCACACCAACACTGTCCACAGGGACAACTAAGGCTGGATCACCCAAACACTTTTTCAAAAGTGATACATGAAACACAAGATGCACAGAAGCTAATTCTGAAGGCAACTCCAACTCATATGCCACCTTGCCAACACGTTCCGGTACAGACCGATATAGCGGGGACTAAGTTTCCCTTTTCTTCCAAATCGCCTCACTCCCTTCATGGGAGACACGTTTAGAAATACCCAGTCATCGACCTCAAATTCTAATTCTCTTCTTCTCACGTCCGCATAAGACTTTTGGTGACTCTGTGCATTTTTCAACCTGTCTCTTATCAACTGAACCTTCTCCATTACTTCATTAACCGAATTCATCCCTACCAATGCTGCCTCACCAACCTCAAACCATCTGAAGGGCGATCTATATCTTCGGTCGTAGAGATCCTCGAACGGCGCCATTTGGATACTAGAGTAATAGTTGTTATTGTAGGCAAACTCGATCAGTGGCAAATGCTCATCATAACTACCTTTGCCATCACGCATGCTCTCAACATGTCTTTGAGAGTCTTGATTGTCCGCTATGATTGACCATCCATTTGCGGGTGAAATGTTGTACTGAGTTTAACCTGAGTCCCAAGCCCTTTTTGAAATGAGCGCCAAAATTGAGAGGCAAATTGTGTACCTCGGTCTGATATGATGGACAAGGGCACTCCATACAATCGAAGTCTGATATGATGGACAAGGGCACTCCATACAATCGAACCAACTCCCAAATATATAGCTTAGTATAATCCTCAGCTGAAACTCCCAGATATATAGCTTGGCATAATCTTCCGCTGAATCTGTAGTCTTAATCGGTAGAAAATGTGCAGCCTTGGTCAACCTGTCTACCACAACCCAAATAGAATCATATTGTCAATGAGTATGAGGCAGACCTGTGATAAAATCCATATTAATTTCTTCCCACTTCCAAGTAGGATGTTGATATCCTGAAGTACACCTCCCGACCTCTGATGCTCAATCTTTACTTGTTGACAATTCGGGCACTTGGCTACAAATTCTGCAATATCCTTCTTCATGTCATTCCACCAATAAATCTCTCGAGTCAGGATACATCTTGTTGTCACCTGGATCATGAGCCTCGTGCAACATCTGGCTCCTTAAATTGTCCACGCCCGGTACACACAAGCAACCCTGGTATCGAAGCACACCATCTCCCCCTTGGGGGAAGACCTCCACCTTCTAACTTTGAATGGCTTCCTTCAACTTTACCAGAATCGAATCCTCATTTTGCCTAGACTTCACTTCCATCACCAAGGACGATTTTGATCTGCTTTGAACAACAACGCCACCATCAATAGAGTCAACCAACCTAACTCCCAACCTTACGAGTTGATGTACATCCTTTACTAGCTCCTTTTTCCCCTCATCCACATGAGTCACGCTCTCCATAGAGAGTCTACTAAGCACGTACACTACCACATTAGCCATACCCGGATGGTAAAGAACACTTGTATCATAGTCCTTGAGCAGCTCCAACCACCTCCTTTTCTGAAGATTAAGATCTTTCTGCATGAACACATATTGTAAGATCTTGTGGTCCGTAAATACATCTACGTGGACCCCTTACAAGTAATTCTGCCATATCTTTAAGACATATACCGCCAGCGGTCAATTCAAGATCATGAGTCGGGTAATTCTTCTCATGGACTTTCAACTGTCTAGAGGCATATGCTATCACTTTCCCATGCTGCATCAACACACACCTAAGTCCGATCCTTGAAGCATCACAATACACTACAAACCCATCAGTACCCTCGGGTAGGGTTAACACTGTTGCGGAAGTAAGTCGAGTCTTCAACTCTTGGAAGCTCTTCTCACAAGCCTCCAATCATTGGAACTTCACTTTCTTTTGAGTCAATTTAGCCAAAGGTGTGGCAATAGAGGAGAAATCTTCAACAAACCTCCAATAATAACCAGCTAAACCCAAGAAACTTCAAATATCCGAAGGATTCACCGGTCTAGGTCAATTCTTCACCACCTCAATTTTCTGAGAGTCTACTTTTATGCCCTCACTGGATATTACATGGCCAAAAATGCTACAGAGTTCAACCAAAACTCGCACTTGCTGAACTTGGCATACAATTGACGATCCTTTAGAGTCTGAAACACCAGTCTCAAATGAGCGGCATGCTTCTCCTCTCTCCGAGAGTATATAAGGATGTCGTCAATAAACACGTTCACGAACATGTCTAGGTGTGGCTTGAACACCCTGTTCAACAGGTCCATAAAAGCTGCAGGAGCATTCGTTAGTCCAAAATACATAAATACAAACTCATAATGACCATACCGCATCCTGAAGGCTGTCTTTGGAATATCACATTCCCGAACTCTGAGCTGATGATACCTGAACCTGAGGTCTATCTTTGAGAAACACTTGGCGCCCTGAAGTTGGTCAAACAAATCATCAATCTTGGGTAGAGGATATCTGTTCTTAATTGTGACTTTATTCAATTGTCGATAGTCTATACACATCCGAAGGGAACCATTCTTCTTTCGAACAAATAAGACTGGTGCACCCCATGGAGACATGCTCGGTCTAATGAAACCCTTATCTAATAGGTCCTTCAACTGCTATTTAAACTCTTTTAGCCTGGCTGGAGCCATCCTATAGGGAGGAATAGATATAGGTTGCATGTCGGGAAGAAGGTCAATACCAAAATCAAGCTCCCGCTCGGGAGGAACACCCGGCAAATCATCAGGAAAGAATTTTGGATACTCACATACTAGAACTGACTGGATAGTCGGGGTCTCGGACTCAACATCCTTAACCCTAACTAGATGATACATGCAACCCTTAAAAATCGTCTTCCTAGACTTAAGGTAGGAAATGAAATGACCTACAGGAACAGCTAAACTACCATTCAAATTCTAAGACTGGCCCACCAGGAAATCTGAACTCTACTACCTGGGTTCTATAATTAACTGAAGCATAGCATGCAAATAGCCAATCCATGCCGAGAATCACATCAAAATCGGTCATGGCTAACTCTATCAAATCTGCTGAGGTGACCTTCTGAAGAACTGAGACTAGGCAACATCTATACACCCGTCTAGCTATAACTGAGTCACCTACTGGAGCAAAAACTGAGAAGGGTTCTGATAAGACTTCGTGACTGACTCCGAATCTAATGGTCATATAAGGTGTCACAAAAGACAAGGTAGCCCCAAGATCTAACAAAGCATAAATATCAATATGGAGAACTCGTAACATACCAGTGACCACATCCGGGGAGACCTTATGCTCTTGACATGGTGTTAAAGCATAGAATCTATTCTGGCGCTGACTGCCAGTTATGCTAGTAGATGCCCCCTGATGAGCTGAGCGTGCGGGAGGGGATGCTGAACTAGAAGTTGAGCCTCGGTCCCCAACTTGATCCTGTCTCACTGCTGGGCAATCTCTAAGCATGTGTACGGATTTTTCACACCCCAAATAAGCACCTGAACATGCCAAGCACTGGCCTGTGTGTCCCCGACCACATCTGCGACAAGCTAGGATGCTGGAATTAGCAGGTATGCTGCTCTGACCCCTCGAGCCTGATGCTTGCTCTCTATGATCATGTCTAGGTCTGGATGGCACACTTAATGTCGAAGACGCTGGAGCGGATGATCTTTGGTGAGTCTGCTGTCGATGCCCACCGCCTGACCTCGATTGGGAGAATCGGTGGTCATTAGTCCTAGCCCTCTTGGCCTCCCTCTCCCTCAGATGTTCCGCTTCCATCTGTTGGGCGTACAACACTATACGAGGAAAGTTCATATTCTAATGAAGCATGGAAGTCCTGCAATCTTTGTCCAAATGGCCCACCATGCCATGAACAAATTGGCTCACCCGCACCCTCCGATCAGCCACTAACTCTGGGGCATCTTTGACAAGCGAGTGAACTCAAGAGCATACTATTGCACCATTATCCTCCCTTGCTTCATATTTATGAACTCATCTACCTTTATCTCCCTCATATCACGAGGGAAGAACCGGTCTATGAATGCAACATGGAACTCCTCTCAAGTGATAGAACCTGCTCTGGCGACCCTACTATCCTTCCATTGGCGAAACCAGATATGCGCGACCCCTTTCAACTGGTAAGAGGACAACTCTATGCACTCAACTCCATTCACCCCCATGAATTGGGTGATCTTGACAATCTCATCTATGAACTCATTCGGGTCCTCATCTACCTTGGACCTAAGGAACTCTGACTGGTTCATCCTCAAAAAGTCTCGAACTCGAGCAGCCACTACATTGCCATTTTGCGGAACATACGTAACGGCCTGCTGATTGACCTGAGCAGTCAAGGCCTGCGCAAGCATCTGAATAGCGGTCCACAACTCAACATGAGCAACTGGCTCCGGTGCCTGGGGCTCCTGAATCGATCGGGCTTAGTGCCCATGCCCATTACCATCCTCGTGGCCTTCACCATTTCCATTCCTCCTACTATTAATTCTTCGAGGAGGCATGATCTGCAATCGTGAATAGCACGAATTAGAAGGATAGAAAGACTTTTCATCGCACGACATAGATCATGAAAGAAGGGAACATTTCCTAAACGTCTCGTAGCCTCTTCTTCATAAGTGTGGTGCGCTTCACACAATGAAAAAGACTCTACTTAAAGCGGCTTTCAGACACCCTAGGACACTTCAAAACGTAACGCTCTGATACCAAGTTTGTCACGACCCAAACGGGGGCCCAAATCGTAACACGGGACAAGGAGCCCCGAGAGACCCCAAGTCTACCCATGGCGTAAGCATACATATAATCTCAATCAAGAAAACTGAATAATCGACAATACAATAATAGCGGAAGTCTAACATGCAATATAACATCAGAATATGAAATCCTAAGCTGAATACATACATATGTCTGAATAGCCTCTAAACATGATGAGTTGATGGAACAAGATCCCAACTAACTCAACAAGCTGAAACTGAAACACATAAAGAAAAGAGGAATAGTCTAGTCCTCGGAAGATGAGGACTCGCCAACAAGCAATGCTAACTCTGACAAGCTGACTAAGAGCGGGTTTGAAGCTGAGAGCCGGGTCTTGTATCATGAAATGATACAACATACAAAGTATGCGGTCAGTCCGTGGAATATACTGAGTATGCAAGGTAAGTAGGACCACTAAAATAAGCAAAAATCATTTAAAGACAATACGGTAATTAAAACATAAACATCAGTAAACTGAGAGTAGGGCTTGCATGCATTCTTTCTGAAATCCTGATCTCTTCGTAACATGACATAACATAACTTCATCACATCATAACTGAATCGATTGACTCAAAGCTAAATTCTGTCATTTATAAGTAAAGCTGAACATTGAGTCAAACTTGTTTTAGAACATGCATTTACATAAATCTCATAAGTAATGAATATGCATATCTAAAATCATGAGAAATAATGGGTAACCAACATACTACGGTAGAGCTTACATGGTCCCAACTATCACACTCAAGTGGGTAGAGCCATCCAATGCCTTGTCAGGGCTAGGGACGATATCATGATATCGATATCAAGATGAAGCCCATCCGGGCAGGGGAATCTCACAAGGGAGGTTCCAAAATCATAATGTATAAACCTACGTTGGCGCGTAGTTCTGAGGCATAGGGTGATCGACCCTTAGCCTACTCGGTGCTAGACGTTACTCCCAAACATGCATATGCTCTACATCACTTTATAACGAAGTTCGATATCGTATATTGACGAAGCTCAATGATCAAATACATCTCAAATATGAAATCATGCATATGAGAAGCTTTAACTCAAGACATAACACAAGCTGAAAATATTATTGGGAAGCCTTCGCTCCAAATCATGTGGTAAGCTATGCATAGGGAACCTTTAACTCAAAACACACCACAAGATGAAAATAAAATTTGGGAGATTTCGCTCCAAAACAATGTGGTAAGCTTTGTTTGGAAAAAAAATCATCATTTATACTCAACAAGTGGGCATTGCCCAAAGCTTTGTCATACTTGATGATACCTAATTCATATCAAAAACATCAATTATAAACATGGGTAGCTTTAGAACATGTTTTTCTTCACAATATCTCATCATCATCACATATTCATAAAAAAGTGCACTTTTCATGAACATCTCATCAATGGGCTTTTAAATTCATAAGGCTGGAAACATGATTTTAAATGGAAAGTATTATAAAAATTGTCCATGCTTCATAACTCAGTAACAGAATCATAATTAAATCATAACCATGTATAGAGATAGATGATTCATGCATTTGGGTAAAAACCCCATTGAGTAGACATTGAAATTTCATACTTTAAAGAGGGATTTGGCGTGGGTGTAGAAGAAACCACTCATGCATAACCCTAAATACCTGTTGGAGGTTGAATCCAACTCTCCCTAGAATGCCCAAAAGAAAATTGAAGGAGAAAACCTTGAATCACCCTTGATCATCTCTCTATCACTCTTTTATTGTTTTGTATGCATGAATGAAGACATTTAGGATAGTTTCCCCCTCTTAAACCCACCTTTTATAGCTTAAAATGACGTAGTTTAGGACCATAGAGCATAGGAATTATGAAAAGACCCTTACTTAAATCACAGGGTTTTGCTGACTACCAGTCCCCACGAGGGACTGGATGACTTGTCCCCTGATGCCACAACTCGAGTGGAAATTTTTTATGAGCACAGGTTCAGGGAAATTTTTTATGAGTAGTGCATGGGAATTATTGAGGCTGAGAGAGGCTGTATCAGAATTCTATAAACAAATCTGGGTGAAAGGTTTGCCTTTCAAGATATCTTTTTTGGCATGGAGGGCTTGTAAGGCAAGACTGTCGGTAGTTGTGGAAGTAGTAAGATGGGATCCCTCTGGTGATACAAATTGTCGTTATTGTACAATACCTTTATTTGAAACTGTACAACACCTGTTTTTAACAGGGGAAGTGGCAGGGAGATTTTGGGAGTACTATGCTAATGCAGCGAGAGTGATTGGCCCATGCATACAGATAAAGCAAACATTTATGAAATGGTGGAATGCCCCAAAGAATGATGAATGCAAAGTTGTTTTCTATGTTGTCCCTATCATCATTATATGGATATTATGGAAAAGAAGAAACACTATCCTAAATAGAGGGACATTCACATTTGCTAAAGTGATATATGATATTATTATCACAATTCACAGATTCACAAGGTTTAGACTTCCCAAACTACAAGATTTCCCAATTTATTGGCCTCTTTTAGTACAATACTTAGAGTATCTCAGGCCAAAAATAAGGTACAAGGTAATTAGGTGGCACATGCCCCCTGAAAGTTGGTTTAAATGTAACACAGATAGGGCATCCAGGGAGAATCCTGAGCCAAGTTCTGCAGCTTGCTGTGTTAGAAACAAGGATGGAGATGTGGTGGGAGTAAAAGGAAGAAGACTATCAATTACAACAAACATTATAGCTAAGGTTGTAGCTATTAAAGGAGGGTTGAAATTTTGTATACAAAGACAGTACTGTCTTGTAATTGTTGAAATAGATTCCCTAACAATGGTCAATATTATAAATGTCATATGGAAAATTCTTTGGTGTGTGACAATGGAGGTCAACACTATAAAGAAATTTGTGGAGAGAGTCCCTGTGATCATTTAACATACATTAAGAGAGGAAAACACCCTGGCGGATTGTTTTACTAACCTAGCTTTTGATTTTTCAGGTACATTCCAGATGAATAACTTTTAAAAAGTTCCACAACAGGAAAGGAGAATTATTAATTTGGATAAAGCTAATACCCCTATTCTGAGGATTACAAAGGTGGTTAGAGGAAGAGATATTGAAGTCTAAAAAGGGTCAATCAGAAAGTTATGCATAAACATGGTAAGGGAAATCATAGTTAGACAGAGACTAAAATTGTTTTATTTGCCTGAAGACAATTCAACCGATTCGAGAGTTATAGCACCTGGTGAGAGCTTTTTTGGGGCATTCAGTATCATCGAATCAAGGCAAAAGGGTATTTTAGTCGGACGTCAAACTCAAAATTACCTTTACCATTATTAATCATAGATACATTTTCACCCTACCAGTTCGGGAATAAACTTTTCAACTTTGCATTTATTTATCTAATACTAGTCTATCTAATGTGTGGTATTAATCTCATTTGAGGTTCAAGCTATTAGAAGAGTAGTAATAGACATGTTGAAATAACAAATGGGGAATAAATTTGCATGTAGCCTAGCTTACACATAGGGTACCAAACTCACGAAAAGCGATAAGGAAAAAGTAGTTTGGGGGTAGGGTAGACAGAGCTCGATAATCACCTGGAAGAGGGGTACAATCCTGCTGAGTGGGAGAGGAATGGCCACGACAACACACCCACGAGATCTGCAAATTCAAAAGAAGAGAGAGCTCAAGGAAAGCGGAAAATTTGATAAAAAGAAAAGCAAAGAGAAGGAATCACCTGGCTTCGTCGTAATCAGTGGAGCAGAGGAGTAAGATCGAAGATGAGGGGTTTCACTGAAGAATACAGCTTTTGGGACCTTCCAAAGTTAAGAGTGGAAATTGCTATCTGAATCGGATTTAGCCACTTTTGGGCTAAATACGTTTTATTTTTTGTTGGGCTTATTGGTCATATTTTTAACCAAATCGTGATTTACTTTATAAATTTGCAGCCTGGTTGGCCCCTTTTGATTAAAAAAAATATAATCAAATAATGTAAAACTATAAAATATAAATATAGAATATAATACGAAAAAAAATTATTACCTCTTCGTCAACTAATATCATAGCCATTTATGTGCTTTCCTTTGTTTATATTTTATATTCTTTTACTAAATCAACTCCAATTACTCATACTTTTATTATTCAATGAGAATTATATCTCCTTAAGTTATTAATAGGGCAATTTTATTCACGAATCCTTTTCAGATTCCATTTCAACATTATCTAAAATAAATTTGCATAAGAGTTATAATTATAATAATTTATAATTTTATATAAAAAATATTATTTTATGAGATGAATAGATTACTTTACCTGAATAAATGAAAATTGTGAATGTATAAGTAGATGAATGATGTCAATTACAAATAATAAAAAATTCAAATCACATAATCTATATTATATTAAAAGTGTGAAGGTCCTTAAAAATGTTGATTGAACTTTTTGCCCTTCATTAAAAGACATCACAATAGACAAAATCGTCATTTATTATTTTCCTTAAATATTATTTAAAATTATTATTTTACCATTAAATTTTTTATTTTTCCTAAGAAATTTCAACCGCCTTAGATTTTCTACTTGGGATATAATTAAAGAAAAATTTTCACTTTATGTTATTTTAAAGTTTCCATGCCCACTAAAAGAAGTTTTACCGAATATTTTTCCTTTTATATTGTAAAAAAAAATTCCTTCAACCACAAAGCACTATATAAACCATTAGTTCAAAAAGAAATTTTACCAAAACTTTTTTTCCTTTTTTATTTTAAAAAGAAATTTCATAAAGATTTTTATTACTTGTTTGCATCTTGAACATGGCCAGTCGAGCACTATATATACCAACGAAAATTCTTTTTTACCGATTTTTTTCTCTTTTTGATAGTCACGAATTTTTATTTTTATTTTTTTTTGATAGTGTGTTCACTTTTATAAAAGGATTTATAATTATATAATTTAATTCATCAATATAAATTTTAATTCAATTTTTTCTCTCTTAATCTATGTGTTTAGTTAAACACATTCACATTTGTAAAATAAATACATTTGTGATATTATATCAATTTATTAGGTTGATTCAAATTATTCTAACCTTTTATTACTTATTATTTTTGTTTGGCGTACAAAAAAACTTTTCGAATTCCCGGTAGAAAGAGATTTCGCTAACGAGTCTAACTCATAATACGATTTCGTAAGTGCAAATTGTTTAAACGAATAACTTATACCATATGTTCTATTCTACTATACAACTTTGTATAAGGATGCTTCTTCATAATACTAATATTTATATTAAATGATAGTCTGTTAATAGTGTAGTAATATAAAATTTGTAATAATTAATGTGAAATATATATAAATATAATGCATGCATTTAAGTGCTCATATAAAAGCAAAAGAGTTTTTTTACTTTACAATCAAATGCTATTTCTATGGCGTTTTTGTTAATGAAACAAATATTAGAACAAACTGAAAAAAGAACTACTAGATTGGATCAAATTTTAAAACATAACATTTATAAATTTAAAATTTATAATTTTCTTTCTAAATTCTTATATTGTTACACAAATACATATTTTAAATATTATTTATGCTATTTTTTAAATATTTATTCTTATTAATATGAAGAACACATGTGAGGCGCGTACACTAAAACTAGAATATTAAAAGTGTGAAAACCCTTAGAAATGTTGATTGAAATTTTTGCCCTTCATTAAAAGAAATCGCAATAGACAAAATTGTCATTTACTATTTTTATAGAATTATTATTTAAAAATTATTAACTATAATTATTTTCATCAGTTTATTTTATCATATTAGGTTTTCTATTTATAACATAACTTTATTTGTGGTGTAAATTCAAAAGAAAATAAAAAATTTACACTGAGTTTGTTTTCCTTTTTGATAGTCATGAATACTTTTATCTTATTTTATTATATTAGATTTCTACTTGTGGCATAACTCTATCTATTGTGTAAATTTTAAAATAAATAAATTAAAAACAAAACAAAAAACACACTCACTTGCACGAAAGATTTTTTCCCCCTTTTTATTTGAATTTTTTTTTTCCTTTTTGATAGAACATTTTTACAAAAGTTTTTTTTCATAGTCACGAAATTATTATTTTTTTGATAAAAATCTTTTTCGTTTTTTAATAGTAATATTTTTATATTTTTATACTTTCAAATTTTTTTGATTATAAATTCTTCCACTTCTATAGAAGAATTTATAATTGCATAATTTAATTCATCAACTCTTCTACATCAACACCTTTGACTCAATCTCCAACTTTATATATATTTGTGTTAATCTATCTTCTTCTTCTTTTTTCATGTAATAATTTGTTTTTATGTTTGTGATTTGAAAAACACAATAGTAATTGTTTTGCCAGCTCAAGTTGTTTGTATTCAAAAATATTTTAACTTATATTGTCTCCTTTAATTGAGTTTAATATTGATACTATGTTAACCGACATTCTTTACCTACTCATACATTCACAAGTTTCATCTATTCAGTTAAAGTAATCTCTTCATCTCATGAAATAGACTTTTATATAAAATTATAAATTATTACAATTATAACTCCTGTGCACAATTTATTTTAGATAATATTGCAATGAAATCTGAAAAGAATTTCGTGAACAAAATTGCGCCAATTAATTAAGACCATATGATTCTCATTGTATAATAAAAAATCTTAATAATTGGAGTTGGATCAGTAAAAGAGTATAAAAAGGAAACAAAGAAAGGCACACGAATGACTATAACATTAGTTGATGAAGAGATAATAATTCTTTTTCGTATTATATTCTATATTCATATTTTATATTTTTACATATGCATGTTTAAGTTCTTATATATTTTAATCATATTTTATATATTTTATATTTTTATATATATGTTTTTTTATCATTAAAATTTATTTTTTTTCAGGGTACAAAAGTTCATTCTATACTTTTCAATAATTATATATTAAAAGTGGAAAAAATATTTACAACAAGACAAGATTTGTGGGCCGAATTAAGATGGATACCGATCAAACTAAAGGTACTAAACATAACATACATTTTGTTCTTGGAGATAATTACATTTTGATTGAGTTATTGTGATAAGAAAAATGAAAATAAGTAATATAAATATCATGAACGGACGCATTAATAGTGTTAATGCTAATTTTGTATCATTAAACAAGAAGATTGATGTTCGGTTCAATGACACTACTATAGTTTAGGAATGCAACAATCACTTTTCTACTGTTACTTTTTCAAACAATTTTGTTTTGTTTGAAGATGCAATACAATATTCTGATAGAACAATCTTTGGTAATTTCTTTAGATTTCATCAAATAATCTAACACTCAATATATGCATCATATTTTGCTTTTATTTACTTAACAAAATATTATTTGTAGATATAAGCACGAAGATGCTTATAAATGTTGATTGAACTTTCTTCCCTTCATTAAAAGATTCTACAATAGATAAAATTATCATTTACTATTTTTCTCAATTAGTTGTTAATTAATTATTATAGATCTTTACTAATTTATAAAAAGTAAAAATTCTAATATTTAGTATTTTAAAATTCACTAAAATTTTGCTTCTTAAATCTTTACTTATTTGAACTATATTAAAAGTCCTAACATTTAAGACTTTCAATTACAATTTTGTTAACTTATATATCAATCCATTATATATTAAGCTAACTAATTATCCATCACAATATTTTAATATAAAAAAAATATTAAAGTAATTTTATTATGTATTAATACGTGAATTCCTCCTCCCCCTCTTTTGAAAAAAATGTATAATCAATTTTTTTATTGAAACATAACATACTTTAAGTTGTTTCAATTAATCGAGTATTTTTTTATTCACTCTCTTTAGTTAAATTTTTTCAGTTTCAATTTATGTGAAGCATTTGAGTAAGCACATAGATTAAGAGAAAGAGAAAAAAGTTGAGTTGAAATCATCTCATAAAGGCTAAAATGAAAAGTTTAAAGTTAATTTGTTATTAAATATTTAATGTAGCCTTATAGCAAAATATTATTCACCTTTTTACCCATTTAAAAATAGAGTTTACACTTGACAAAATAGTTATTTAATTATTTTTTTAATATTTAAAATTTTAAAATAACTAAATTTTATGTATTAAATTCTTCCTTATTTGAAATATATAGAAAATATTAATATTTATATATACATATAGTGCATGTATTTAAATGTTTATGTAAAAGCGAATATTTCTTTTACCTTTTAATCAAACATTATTTCTATGACGTTTTTGTTCATTGAAACAAGTATTAGAACAAACTGAGAAAAAAAAACTTAACTACTAGATTCGATCAAACTCTTAAATATAATCATTTATCAATTTGAAATTCATAGTTTTCTTTCTAAATCCTTATATTGTTACACAAACATATCTTTTAAATATTTTTTATGCTACTTTTATAAATTTATTTTTATTAATATGAGGGATGCGCGCGAAGCGCGTATACACAGACTAGTATCAATATAAGACCCAATTAAAGAAGATAACATCGTATCAATATTAGACTCAACTAAAGGAGACAACCTAAGTTACATTATTTTGAATACAAACAACTTGAGGGTGTTGATGTAGTAGAGTTGATGAATTAAAATATGGAATTATAAATTCTTTTATAGAGGTGGAAGGATTTATAAATCAAATGAATTTAAAAGTATAAGAATATTAGGAAATTACTATTAAAAAGAAAAAAATTATTAAAAAAATCGTGCCTATGGAAAAAGAAAAAAAAGGTCACGACCCGAACGGAGGCTCGGATTATAGACACGGGACAAGGGACCCCGATAGACCTCAAGTCGACCCATGGCATAAGCATAAAACTAACTCATTCAATAAACTGAAGAAAACATCAATATAATCTCAGCGGAAGTCTAATTCAACATCACATCAGAATAACATCCGAAGCTAACACATACGTAAGTCTGAAAAGCCTCTAATCTGGACGATTTGATAGGACAAGACTCTAACTAACTCAACGATACTGAAACCGAAACTATATAAAGGAAAATTATAGTTTAGTCCTCGAAGGATGAGGACTCACCAATCCTGAGCAGATACAAACTCCGTAAAGCTGACTGATAACGCTCAAACCATACTTTCAATTGAAGATGAAGCGGACATTGTTTATAAAGAACCCAACTAGAGGTTGGGGTCGATCCCACAGGAAATATGGAAGGATGTAGAAAAACGCTAGTGCTTAAATTTTTTAGTTAATTATCTCCTGAGAGGGGGAAATTTGTAAAAATAAGTATCAATATTGAGAAGTTGGTGGTTGTTTCCAAATTTATGCAATTAACTAGGGTAAGTGTTCCCCATAGATCCTTAACTACTTTGGGTTTTACACTAGTGATCTATTCCAATACTTCACTTATAGAACTGATAACTTAGGTTCATTCAAACGATCGACCAATTCCTATTGAATGACTATCCTCAATTACTCGACCAAGTCTCATGAGTTTTGCAAACTAACCGTTATCACTAAGTTTTAGATATAACTATCCTGCGACCACAACTCAAGTTAATTCAATGATCATCAAGATCAAGGCTCCGTTGTAATTCTCTTTTCCTAATCTTTACCTCTTCGACCAAAGAAAGTAAAGAATTCAGGCACTTCCTAACATTGCACACCATTAAGAATTGTTAAAGATGAAGAGAATACAATATAAGCGTTTAGTATTGATTTTAGATTCACTTCGTGCTAACCCTAGTTCGTTAATTCACCATGGTTCCCACAACCCTAGTTGTGATAGTTTTAGTCTATCATGTTCATAAGTAATTTAATAGCATTCAGAGACAAAAGCTTAAAATAATACTTATAAAAATGATTGGAAGAACCTTCACTTGATTAATGCAAAATTCGAAAGACAACTTTACAATCGTATCTCAAAATAAAAACTAACTCCCCAAACTAGATTGTAAGAGTTGAAACTTGATGTAAAGCTTCCACACTTAAAGACCTCCTTATTACATGAAAATAAAGGGGGTATTTATAGTAGATTTATGTTTTCCTTGTTCCTTGTTGAATTTGACTTGGACTTGATGTTCCTTTTCCTAGTTGAAGTAGGAAATCCACTTTTTTCCCCTTTGGAAGCCTTGCCGCGTCGCCTTGCCTCATTGCCGCGTTTAGTGTCGCTTGGCACATGCCTACGCGCCTAGAAGGAAGATGCCTCGCGCCTTCCATCGCACGGGCTCAAGTGTCGCGTCACACGGGCTGTTGTGGCGGGAGTGTTGCTGCCTCGCATGTGCTATAGCGCTGAAATGGAGCTGCTGCACGCCTGCTGCAGTGCTGGGACAAGGCTGCCTCGCGTGGCTTATGTCATCCTCGTGCGGTTGATCACTTCAAGCTTTGATCTTCGCATTGTTCATTCCAACTTCTTTACTTGTATTCCAAAGGCCTCAAACACATTCAAATTTATCATTTTAAGTCCTAAAAATATCTCATTACGTGTGTTAGCCATTTTCACAAATATGTAGCATAAACACATGAAAATACACATAATTTATTCTCAAAACATAGTAAAGTGTGGGCAAAATACGTCTATGAAGCGTGTAAGTATACCCTTCATCACTGACTAAGAATGGGGCAGAAGCTACAAGCCAGGTCCTGTATCATGAGACGATACAACATAGAAAGTATACGGTCAGTACGTAGAATGTACCGAGTATGCAAGGTAAATAAAACCGCTTAAATAAAATAAATCATTTATGACATTTCATAACATATCATAAGTTTTTAATTCTGAGAAGAAGGGTTATATGCATTCATTCTGAAATGGTAATCTTATCATGACATGACCATGCATAGTTTATATCATCATGATTGACTCGAATGACTCAAAGCTGAAATATAACATTTATGATAAAAGCTGAACAATGAGTCAACCCTTGCTTTTAGAACATGCATGTGAAAAGTAATCACCATGAGTAATGAATATGCAAATATGAATAATATAGACAGTGGGAGACTCTCACTTAACCACGATAGAGCTTACGTGGTCCCAACTATCAAACTCAAGTGGGTCTAGTCGTTTATAACCTTGTCAGGTCTATGGACGATACCATGACAATATCAAGCTGAAGGCCCCATGGGGCAGGGAAAAACTCACAAGGGAGGTCCCAAAAGTGTATATATATATAACCTACATTGGCGTGTAGTTTTGAAACATAGGGTTGACTGACCCTTAGCCTACTCGGTGCTAGACGCTACTCCCAAAAAAATGCATATACTCTCCATCATTTTTCAATGAAGCTGACCATCATCTAGTGACGAAGCTGAAGATGAAATCATGCATAACTCAACATCGTATGAAATGAAGCTCAACATTGTCCTTTGACAAAGCTCAATAATGAAATCATTCATAGACTCGACATCATATGGAAATAAAGCTCAACATTGTCCTTTGACAAAGCTCAATAATAAAATCATGCATAGACTCGACATCATATGAAAATGAAGCTCAAGATTGTCCTTTGACAAAGCTCAATGATAACATACATCCCAATTATGAATTCATGCATATGAGAAGCTTTATTTCGAAACATTCCACAAGCTGAAATATAAGTGGGAGCATCTACTCCAAACCATGTGGTAAGCTTTATGTAGGAATATTCAACTCAAACACACCAGAAGCTAATAATATGAAAATTTGGGAGACTTCGCTCCAAACAATGTGGTAAGCTTATTTCGAGAAAAATCATTATTTTAAATCAACATGTGGGCATTGCCCAAAGCTTTATCATACTTGGATCTACTCAATTTATTTTGAAAACAATATCATAATCATGGGTAGCTTTAGAAACATGCTTTTCGTTATCAAATCTCATTTTCATCATACATTCATCATCACTCTCTTCTTTCATAAACTTCTCATCCATGGGCATTTAATTTCATAATGTAGAAAATTTAATTTGGTTGAAATTAATTTAAAATCTGCCCAAGATTTACAATTCATCAATATAAATATAATCTAATCATACCCATGTATAGAGAGTGAAGAATTATGCAATTGGGTAAAAAACCTATACTTTTTCATAGGTAATTTTCATGTTTTGATAGAAATTGGGTATGGTTGTGGAAGAAGACACCCACTCATAACCTTACATACCTGGTTTGATGATCCCTTGAATTTTTTTGAAGATCCAAGTGGAATTGAGAAGTTTGAGGTGATGAGCCATAGCTTCTTCTTGAGAGAAAGATCAATCTATGGATGTTTGAAGAGGCTGAGAGGATTTAGGCTAGGCTAATCCCTTTAATCTGACCTTAAGGAAGTCCAAAACATTGTCATTTAGGAGTTAGAAGCATAGGAGTTTACCAAAATGCCCCAAAACTAACGAAATAAAACCTGTAACTAGTAATTACTATGACCAACAGTATGATCCGTAGGTTGATTGTACGACTCATACTGAGAGTCGTACAATGCCTGTTGCAGCTTTACTAAATCGCTCATAACTTTTTACTCCAAACTCCGATTGACGCAAGGTCGGATGCATTGGAAAGAAGACTCAAAGGGATTCAATTGGATATGCTGAATAACCCAAAAACGTTTTGTAACATGAGAGATACGATCGGTTGAAGTTGACCCTTATAGGAACCAATACGAAAAACCCAATTGGCAAGAAGGCTCTCAACTCAACTTCATGCTAGAGGTTCCTTAAGACCTTAATTTGCATCCAATGAAATTCTTACACTTGGGAATTAATCTTAACACCTTGTTTCAATAAATTTATTTGGTTTGGGTCTATCCACATACCTAGAAGGGTTCCTAACTTAGCCCGAAAGTCCGATGCATTATAATATATCAACTCACGACTGAACCAACGATTCACACCATCATATTATGATTCGTACCATGAGTCATACCACCAACCTATAGTTTCCTCCAGTGACTAATGAATCCATTCTCCTCAACTCTCTGAATATTTCCACGACTCGTACCATGATCCGTAACTCTATCCTACAAGTCGTACTATTGCCCATACAATCATTCACAAGATAACTCCAAAGACTTGTTACGACTTTTACCCACGGGTCGTACCCACATACTACGGCTCGTAGTGTGGACTCGTGGTTGAGAAAAAACTTAACTGATCTGGACCATGGGTCTTCCTACGACCGGTACTACCAACCTACGACTCGTAGGTTGAGTCGTACTGAAGTAAACTTTTTCCAACTTTTCCTGCTGATCACACTTCAAATCTCAAGTCTAGTCTAAGGAACTTTTGGGGTATTACAAAAAATCAAAAAAGAAAAAAGATAAAAACTTCCATTCGAGAAAGGGAAAAAGTTTCAGTCCAAATAAAAGAAACTTTCAGACTTTGTTTAATTTTATTTTATTTTTATTTATTACTATAAATAAAGTTATGCCATAAAGTAGAAAACCTAATACAATAAAATAAGGTAAAAGAATTCGTGACTATCCAAAAGGAAAAAAAATCATCAATTTTTTTAATAGATTTACACCACAAATAAAATTATACCATAAATAGAAAATCTAATATGATAAAATAAAGGGGTGAAAATCGTTTTCATCTTCAAACTTTACTTTAGAAATCAAACTCCTCTCCTCAACTTTGAACAATCGACATTCTTCATCCTTTATCCTAATTGACTTTTTAAAATATTTATTTTATCCTTACATTATATGTCTTCTTCTTTTTACTTCTTAATCATAATTAATCTATATATATATAAGAAATTTTTTTGTATTTTCACAATTTTTTTAATAAAAAATATATATTAACTTCTGGTAGAAAATAAAATAAAATAATAATAATTAAGTATGTCAGTTAATGATATTCTATAATGAAGTAAATTAGTAGAATAAAAAAATAATTTTATTAATAATAATCAAAATTCTAATATTCATTTATACAAGTGAAAATTGAAAGGTAATAATAATTTTATACATATATTTCAATTCATGAAATACAAAAAATTAATAAAATAAAGACAAATTTAAAGATTATTTATTTATAATATAAATTAATTTTAAACAAAATTTAAGAAATATTATATTAATAATAATCAAACTTGTTTTATTTATATAGATAATAGAGGATAAGAAAGATGAGAAACAATACACACGCACATGCGTGCACATACATATATACATATATAATGCATATAATATTTTAATAACAATAATAAAAAATATAAATAGCATTAGATTTTGTGACAAATTCATAGAAGTATTGTTCTACTTAAAATGTTAGTGAATTTAAATAAAAAACTATAAATATCTAGATTAAGAAATAAATATTATATACAATATAAAAAGGTATTACATAAATGAAGGATTGAAAATAACAAGGGCAAAACAGATATTTTAAAAAGTCAATTGGGATAAAAGGGGGAGAATGTCTATTGTTCAAAGTTGAGGGGGGAGTTTGATTATTAAAGCAAAGTTGGGGAGTGAAAATGATTTTCACCCCAGCCCTAAAATAAAGTGATAGAAATAATTAAAAAAATAATAATTTTAAATAATAATTATGTAAAAATAATAAATGACAATTTTGTCTATTACTGAGTCTTTTAATAAAGGGCAAAGAAATACAGTCAACATTTTTAAAGACCTTCACACTTTTAATATAATACTAGTCTAAGCATACACACCTCGCGCGTCATCCTCATATTAATGAAAATAAATTTATAAAAATAGCATAAATAATATTTAAAAGACATGTCTGTGTAACAATATAAAAATTTAAAAAGAAAACATATATATAAAAATAGATAAGAACTCAAACATATATGTAAAAATATAAAATATAAATATAGAACATAATACGGAAAAGAATTATTACCTCCTCATCAACTAATGTTATAGTCATTAGCGTGTCTTCCTTTGTTCACTTTTATACTCTTTTACTAATCTATCTTCAATTACTAAGACTTCTATTATCCAATGCGAATCATATCACCCTAATTTGTTAACTGGCACAATTTTGTTCATGAAATTCTTTTTAGATTTCATTGCAATATTATCTAAAATAAATTGTGCACAAGAGTTATAATTACAATAATTTATAATTTTATTAAAAAATAATTTTATGAGATGAAGAAATTTATTTTACTTGAATAGATGAAACTTGTAAATGTATGAGTACATGAAGAATATTAGTTATAAATAACACAAAATCACATAATATTAATATATGACTGAATTAAAAGATATAATATAGTACCAATATTAGAATCAATTAAAAGAGACAATTTAAGTTAAATTATATGCAAAAAAGATGACATAACAATTATTATTGTGTTTTTCAAATCTACAACGTTAAAAAAAATCATAACAAAGGAAAAAAAAGATAGATTAACATGAAAACACACAAGGTTGGAGATTAAACCAAATGTGTTGATGTAGAAGAGTTGATTAATTAAATTATGCAATTATAAATTCTTTTATAAAAGTGGAAGAAGATTTATGAAAGAATTTATAAATAAAAAAGAATTTAAAAATATAAGAATATTCGGACATTACTACTAAAAAAGAAATTTTTTTTAACCAAAAAAGAAAAAAATATTAAGAATTCATGCCTATAAAAAAGAATTTTTTTAAAAATTCCTACCTTCGAAAAGGGGAAAAAAAAAGAAAAGAAGTTTTCAAAATCAAAAAGGGTAAAAAAAAATTCGTGGAAGTTCTTCTTATTCTTTATTTTTTCCCCGCTATAAATGAGTTATGCTATAGGTAAAAAAATGAATATAATAAAATAAAATAAATAAAAATTCATGACTATCAAAAAGAAAAAAACTTGATGAAAATTTTTATTTTTTTTAGATTTACACCATAAATAGAGTTATATCATAAATAAAAAATCTATTATGATAAAATAAAGTGATAAAAATAATAATTAAAAAATAATTGCTTAAAAATAGTAAATAACTATTTTGTTCATTGCTTTGTCTTTTAATGATGGGCAAAAAGTTTATTCAACATTTTAAAAGATTTTCACACTTTTAATATAATATAGATATCGCTTAGTACCTTTCTATAGTATTTTAGCCGTTTCAACATTTTCCATTTTCTCGTAAATAAATCATTTTTTCTCATAGAATCATATTATCCATATTTGATCTCAGAATATTAGCACCATCTAATGTTATCTCACAAGAGCTACCTCTCCAAAAGCAAGAGATAAGAGAGAAAAAAAAATAAAAAAGAAGAGAAACTCCACCTTCCAAAATGTGAGAAAATTATCTAACACGGAACCTATTTTCGCTCTAATCAAAAAGGACAAAAGAAAAGAAAGAAAATTGAGGACGTTGCTAGCTTCATACACTTCTAGCCAACATTTCTTGAAATCTCCTATAAGATTCAACTTTCTCCAATCTGAACCTTTCATGACAATTTGCAATGAACATATCAGCAAGCTTATCAATATCATTCCCATTATTATTATTACTATTATTATTATTATTTTCCTCACAATTAGCCTTTTCTTCAAGCCATTGAAGGTATTCAGAGAGCTCTGACTCATCACAAGCAGTAGAAATGATAGAATTCCAATTAGAGTCATAATAAACATGACCGGTGGAGCAATCAGCAAGAGCAATTGGCACGGGCACTGGCATGTCATGAGAAGAACACCAATTATAGTGCAGCCTAAATGAACCAAGGAACAGCTTGGCATTCTTGTTTTTGTTCTTTTTCATCATGGGAAATTCAACAAGATGGACTAACTGAACATTCTTCACAAGTTGAAACAAGATTGATTTTGCTTTGGCTAGAGCTCGAATAACGCGATATAAATGGGAGAAAATAAAGGATTGTACTAGTGTTTTGAGCTTCATGGAGTTTAAGGTTGAAGATGAAGGAGTAGTAGATGATGATTTGAGGGAAGAAAAGAGAGTTTTTGGATGAGAGGGGCCAGCCATTTTTTCTTTTTCTTTTTGGATGTGTAGGGTGGGAATTAATGTGTCTTGTGCTAATGGGATATATAAAGGATCTTGATTACCAATTTGCCACTGGTAAGTAGGTAAATTTAAAGAAACTGCCAACCACTTTGCAGATCTTTCTCCGACTTATTTGTTTAGTTTTTTTTTTTTTTCCTTTCTTTACTTTTAATTTCTTCCTCTCGTTTGTTTTTGGGCTTTAGACAAGAACTGTACCTCCATGTTTGGTGGAATAAAGCAAATCACAATATCGAAATTCCAACTATTGAATTTACTCCAATTGAAGGTGGAATGGGCTTTATTTAATATGATTTATATTGTGCAGAAAGTATATATACAAATCTGTACCTCTGAAATGGTAAAATAAGTAAATAAATAAATAAATTTTAGGCATAACTCAACTTCAAAAGTTAGCTTATAAGAAGAGAATTACTTAAGTCCATATAAAGAGTCCACCCATCTCATTAACCATCGATAAACAGATCACAATTTCATTTTATAATACCTCGAGAGCTAATGAAACTATTTTAGTAAAATTTAATTCTCTCAATTCCGGGCGATTACACCAAAAATTCGAGTTCCTTCGCTCCTTGCTGGCGGAGCGGCATACCGAAAAAAAAAGCAAGAAATAGGACAACGAAATGAAAAACGAAACTTTACGACAGCAACACAACAAAGACGAATTTTATGGTGCTTTCTCGATCAACTAGTAGTCTTGCATGAAGAAAGAGACTAAACAAGACGTCGATGTGGAACTTTTTCATTTTTAAACAATAATGGCTAGAATATATACAAGGGTTCTAATTTTGATGAAAGTATCTTGATGCAACGGCCATGAACTTGATAGCACGGGATATGTGGTGCCCATTTGTGCAAGGATAGTTTTTACATTTTTTCAAACTTTTAAACCGGACATTATTTGGAGATAGAATTGAATATAACTTTTCGAAATTCATTATTTTGTTAATTTTTACTTTAAATAAGTCATAAGATTTTTAAAACAACTTCAATTTATATTTATATTTGAAAGATAAATTTGAAATAAAAAATTAAAATCTTCTGAATCTTATGAAACACCACTTATTTTGCATTAAATTAAAAAGATAACATTATAATAAGTAAGGAGTACTTACTTATCTACAGTATAATTAATAACTTTACCAGAGTAATAAATCCTGATTAACTAATAAAAATGTATGAAAAAGACACACTACAAATTAATTTATATAGTATAATTAATATCAGGTGTGAGTATATTCGTTATTATTTTCTTTCTTATGTTAAACATAATCATGTCAAGATTAGAGTTTATAAATTTCAGATAGATGAGCAAAAAGAAATTTATACTTCTATACGAGCAGTTATTTGTTAAAAAAATAAGACTAATATTATCGTTGTATATTGTTTATAATACATTAATGCTGGATAGATTAACTTGTTATAGTATTTTACCCCGTTTTAATATTTTCTAATTTTTCGTAAATAAATTATTTTTCCTGATAGAAACTTTGAATCATATTTTATCTCAGAATATCTTAAACTTGTAAAGTTACTATTGCATGCGAATTAAATGCCTTGCTGTGTTTAAATTATAGTTAATTCATTATTATTATTATTACTATTGTCTAATTAGCTATAAGTTTGGAGTGGTGAAGAGAAAATTGTGGAATTTTAGTAGAAACTCAACTAATTATCTGAAATACTATTTTATTAAAACAAAATGCTCCTTGTGGACCCCTACTAGTAGTTAATCACGAACAAATTAAAATAGTACAAAGTAGAGGACTAAAGCCTAACCTCTTGAAAGCTAATCAAGTGGTTTATTCCTTGATTTTACATTTTGAGAATAGAAAAAATTTCTAATCCTAAGGTGAGATAGAATATATATGTTAACATAAAGGTAGCACAATTAAATTAAGATTAACGAGTAGTGACTTTACTCAATCTTGTGCAGAAAGTTTCTAGTTTAAATTTTTGTGAAAAAGAAACATATCTGAGTAGAAGATTGTGGGGAATTGTCCTGACAAGAGCAGGATTCGGAGTTGGGAAGGAATCTGTAAAACAATGAAAGGAAGGAGAAAGAGAAAAAGCAAAGCAAGGGAACAGGTAAACAGTAGGTGAAAACACTAACTTTAAAGTGTAAGTGTGTGTGTGTGTGTGTACCTAAAGACATAATCAATCACAATGGAAGATTGGGAATACATCATCACCCATTCCTTTATCATATAATAATTCCTCAGAATCAATTGTCGTTGTCACTAAAAATCCCATTCTATTTTTCTACTCCCTAGCTAGTCCTCCTTCTTTCAAACATTTCCTCACTTTTCTTGCTTCCTGCAAGTATTTAATTTCAAACATCCTCGTCTTTCCTTTCTTCTTTATTCGTTCCCCAACTCTTAATTTCAATCAAAATCTTTCGAATTCAAATGGAGCCTAACTAGGCGTTTGGTCATTACATTCCAAATATTTTTCATTTTTTCTGAGATTTTTGAAGTTGAATATGAAATTATGCTTGGTCATAGTTTTTTCAAAGAATATTTGAAATCATGTTTACGTTGTTTTTTTCCTACAAATTAAACATGATATATGATTTATAGCCCACAATTTCAAAAAACTAGCAAAATGATCCAACTTAACTAGTCTATTTTAAATAAACAATTAAATCTGTTCTAAAAGAGTAATATCTCATCTGTCATAAATAATCACGTTATGTCATAATTATTTGAACCCCATATATTAGCTTACATGCTATTACACTTTGTCAATTTTTAAATACTATTACAAAAATCTATTTTCCTGACTGTTGTTGCACACAATGATAGTCAGTTATATGGGATTTTATAAAAACCAAATACTTAGGGAGAAGAAGTTGCCGTCGAGAGATTTTAGGAAAAATTGTTAGCTACTGAGTTTTGGGTATTTACGTTGACTAGTATAAGAGTACACATAAATCTATAAAAATTGCATAAATAATATTTAAAAGATATATTTGTGTACAATATAAGTATTTAGAAAGAAAATTATGAATTTCAAATTGATAAATGATTATATTTAAGAGTTTGATCCAACCTAGTAGTTCTTTCTTCAGTTGTTCTAATGTGTGTTTCAATGAACAAAAATATCATAGAAATACCGTTTGATTGAAAGATAAAAAAATCGTTCACTTTTACATAAGCACTTAAATGCATGCATTATATGTATATATAAATATAAATATTTTTTTTATATATTTCATAAGAAAGAATTTTATAGATAAAATTTGTTTAATTTTAAAATCCTAAATATTAAAAAATAATTAAATAACTATTTTGTCAAGTGTGAATTTTATTTTTAAAAAGGTAAATGATATTTTGCTATGAGGCTCTGTACTCTAAATATTTAGTAATAACTTAATTTTAAACTTTTCATTTTTACCTTTTATGAGATGATTTCAACTTAATTTTTTCTCTCTTTCTCTTAATCTATGTGTTTAATCAAATACTTTACATAAATTTTAAACGAAAAAAATAGTGTAGGTTTAACTAAAGAGAGTGAATAATAAGAGCATTTGATTAATCAAAGCAACTTAAATATGTTGCGTATCTTTTGTTTTTTATCCAATTATATAATTTTTTTAAAAGAAGAAGAAGAAGAAAGAATTCACGTATTAATACATAATAAAATTACACTCTTTAGTTTATTTTTTCATATTGAATATTGTGATAGATAATTAGTTAGTTTAATAAATAATGGATTGATATATAAGTTAACATAATTATAATTGATTTTAAAGTCTTAATATAAGAACTTTTATTATAGTTCAAATAAGAAAAAATTTAAGAAGCAAACTTTAGTCAATTTTAAAATATTAAATATTAGGAGTTTTACTTTTTACAAATTAGTAAAAATCTATAATAATGAAATAACAACTGATTATGAAAATTAGTAAATGACAATTTTATCTATTGTAGAATCTTTTAACGAAGGACAAAAAGTTCAATCAATATTTCTAAGGAGTTTCGAGCTTATATCTACATAGCATATTTTGTTAAGTAAATAAGAGCAAAATATTATGCATTTATTGAATGTTAGATTAGTTAATTAAATCTAAAGAAATTATCTGTTTCATTGGAAGATTGTATAGCATCTTAAAACGAAACAAAATTATGTGAAAAAATAACAATAGAAAAGTGACTATTGTATTCCTAAACTATAGTGTTGTCACTAAATCCAACCTCAATTTCCTTATTTATTGATATAAAATTAGGATTAACACTATTAATGCATCCGTCTCTGATGTAACATATTTTGTCTTATTGTAAATATATATTTCACTTTTTGATATAATAATTAAAAAGTATAACATGAACTTTTGTTCCTACAAAAAATTAAACTTTAATGGTCTCTCTCTCTCTCTCTCTCTCTCTTATATATATATATATATATATATATATATATATATATATATAAACTCCAATATATATATATATATAAATATAAAATATAAGTATAGAATATAATACGAAAAAAAATCATTACCTCTTCGTTAACTAATGTTATATTCATTTGTATGCTTTCATTTGTTCATTTTTTATACTCTTTTACTAATCAAACTTCAATTATTAAGACTTTTATTATTTAATGAGAATATATTACCTTAAGTTGTTATTGACACAATTTCGTTCACGAAATCCTTTCCAAATTTCATTGCAAGATTATCTAAAATAAATTGAGCTCAAGAGTTATAATTATAATAATTATAATTTTATAAAATGATTTATTTTATGAGATGAAGAGATTATTTTACCTGAGTAGATGAAACTTTTGAATGTATTAGTAGATTAAGAATGTCAGTTACAAATAATAGAAAATTTAAATCACATAATATCAATATAAGACTCAATTAAAGGAGATAATATAGTATCAATATTATGCTCAACCAAAGGAGAAAATTTAAGTTAAATTATTTTGAATATAAATAGCTTGAGCTGGCATAACAATTTTTCAAATCCACAGCATAAAAAAATTCATAACATGAAAAAAAATAGATTAACATGAAAACATACCAAGTTAGGAATTAAATAAAAAATGTTGATGTAAAAAATTGATGAATTAAATTATACAATTATAAATCCTTTTATAGAATTGGAAGAATTTATAAATAAAAAAAAGTCAAAGTATAAAAAATATTTAAAAAAAAAGAAAAGAAAAATACAACTTCGTCACTATTAAAAAAAAAAAGGGAAGTTTATGTTTTCAAATAAAGAAATTCACGACTATCAAAAAAGGAAAAAAATATAATTTATTTTATTTTATTATAAATTTACACTACAAATAGAGTTATGCCAAAAATAGAAAACCTAATATGATAAAATAAAGTGATGGAAATAATTAAATGATATAAAAATAGTAAATGACAATTTTGTCTATTGCAATATTTTTTAATGAATGATAAAAAGTTCAATCAACATTTATAAGGGTCTTTACACTTTTAATATAGTATAGATTGATGGCTGATATATAAAACAGGATGAAATTTGAAAATAAAAAATAATTTCGATCATGAAAAGTAAATTTTAAAACAAATTGTATTATATTTTCAAATTTAAAATATAATTTTATGTTGAATAGGATGAAATTTGAAAATAAAAAATAATTTCGATCATGAAAAGTGAATTTTAAAACAAATTGTATTATATTTTCAAATTTAAAACATAATTTTATGTTGAATTTGAAATTTTCATGAAGGGAAAATATTGATTTTCAAGAAAAATAAAAATTATTTAAAAAAAAAACACCTTTTATAGCCAAACCGATCTAATTTGTATTCACAATGTAGAAGAATTTGTTTACTATCAAAAAATAACTATTGGGTTCTTCACAAATCATGTTCAAATTCTAATTGGGACAACTTGTTGATTTTCATCTTTAATTCACCTAAAAGCTCAATATTTTTGGTTTAGCATCGTATAATCTTTTAACTATCTAATATGTCTTTGGCGTACAAGGAAGTAAGATAACATTCCTAGCAAAGCACAAAATTTTCACTTTTAATAATTTGTTGAATTTCAATACATACGTGGAGCCAAAACACAATAAAAAAATAAATAGGACCGTATTTTTAGCCATTGTTGTTCAAGTGTGGTGGGGAAATCGTTGTTGTCTTTCATGAACTTTATGTAAAAAAAAAACTGTAAAGAAGAAAACCTAAGAAAACTTCTAACCTATGCCTTTCAAAGTGTATACCAAACTGATGAAGTCACAAGCATATTTATGGGTACGCTAGGGACTCTTAGGCAAAATACTTTAACCCTAGGGACTTCTCCATAAAATATGATTTCTTTAAGGAATCCTAATTAATAGTTTTCTTCCATAAAAAAACTTTCATATATGCATAACTAAAATTATTATCTGTCATATATATTATTTACTTGAAAGACAAGGTAAATAATTTATTATCAAATATATTGACCACATTAAATGTCTCCAAAAGAGAAAAAGAAAGACATTTGTTTTCTTACATTCTCCCACTTGGTCGACATATCACAATCAGATAATTTTTTATGAGTGATAAACATAATAATATGACAATAAATTTTATTCACTCAACTAAACCGTTATGCAACAATAACTTTAACTAGAAAACATTATTACATGAATCATAGTGGTCATTCTCTTAATCAATATTTTTTCATGTATTATAATGTATAAATATTCTAACAAAGTGTCCAATAACTTTATGAATGAGCTTAATATAAGTCATTCAGAGTCCAGTTTGTTGATCCAATGATCACAATATAATACATGAAAATAAATGTGCACGGTCATGTATCTCAAAGAATTGATAATGTCTAGACAATATGTTAGAGTACAAAACAAGACTAAAATCAGTTATCAATACCCATTATCACGACTCGAGCTGAGACCTCGGATCAAGACACGAAACCTAGAACCACAATAGTTCCAAGTCGACCAATAGCGTGAACATGATACATAAAGCACATACTTTAAGCGAAAGCTTATAATTGAAAACATGAATAGCCGGAAGCCTGAATACATATCAACCGTACAGAGTCAACACTGACAGAGCTGAAGTTCTATATATTGTCTGATAAGCCTCTAACATATCTGAAGAGTTGATGGGACAACACCCCCAACTAGCTAACTAAAGTCTAAAAACTGAAATAACATAACGCAACATCAAACTTAAGGTCATTGATGGATGAGGACTCACCAACAAGAGAGGCTGGACTAAGCTACGGGGACTGACTATGGCGGAATTGAGGCTGATCGTCTAAACTTGTATCATGAAACGATACATCATAGAATATATGGTCAGTACTTGAAATGTACTGAGTATGTAAGGTAAGTAAAAACAAGCTGAGTAAGTATAACTGAAATCATGCACATAATATAAATAGTAAGATCACGAGAGTAAGGACTGTATGCTAATATCTGAAAACATGTATAGTCATAAACTGAATCTCATATCTGAATTGAATGACCCAAAGCTGAAAATAGAATCATATGGCTTGCCATAACTGAAATCATAAGTAAAAGCTTATAAACAGATAATTGGCTCAAACCTACTGAAAATATAATATCATAAGTCATAAACATGCATAGCTGAAATCATGAGGAACAATGAAGGGACTCATCTTAACCGACACCATCATGATAGAACTTACATGATAACCAAGTATCTCACTCAAGTGGGCAGAGCCGTCCTAAGCTTGCTAACGAAAGGAACGATACTTGGTGTGATATCACTAATAAGGACCCCATAGGGTTAGTCATGAATATATACCTATGGTGGTACGTAGTTTTGAGACATAGGAGTTTACTTGAACACCGGGTCTACATGGTGCTAGACACTACTCCAAAAAATATGCACATGAGGGCTCATATAATTATCGTGAAATTATACATGAAGTTTGATCTTGGCAGAATTATATGCCCAAGTGATACTCAAATGCTTCATTTCGTCTTGTTTATCCATTGATAGTTGTACATTCTCATGTGATTTGTAGTTAAAATGTGAATTTATACTAACCAACATGATTAGTGTTGTTTTGCAGGAAAAATGTAATTTTAGGAAGCTAAGATGCATGTTGGGAGAAATCGGGAATAGACTCGGAAGCGAGCAGTGGAAAAGGCCAAGGTTATGCAGCAAATTAAGGGGCTCCGCACTGGAGCAGTGTCACGCTGCCATCGCGGATGCATTCTGCCCCGGATGATAAAAATAGGCCAAATTCCAGTGAAGGTCCGCGTTGGGGCAGTGGCACGTTGGCCAAGCCCCGCGTTGCACGCCATGGCACGTTGGGCATAATTACCTGGAGGATCGGATTCCAGTGAGGGTCCGCGTTTGTGGCGTGTCACGGAGGCAGTGCTCCGCGATGCACTCCGTGACACGTTGCTTATTATTCCAGGAAAAATTTCCACTAGTATAGATAGCACACTTAGGTTTATTTTTGATTATTCTGACTTGGTTGACCAAGAACGTGGGTTACAGGCAGTTGAGGGGACGAAATTCTTAGGGTTCTTCTCTATCTCTTTCTTCCTTATTTCAATTATTTGTATGATTTACACTCATTTAATGATGTTTAATCCATAAATGAGTGGATAAATTCACTTCTTGCTGAGGTTAAGAACATTTGTAGTGGAATGTAATTATTGTCATTTTGGTTTTTCATCTTTTCTTCCATGGTTGTTCTATTAATTCTTGTTCTTACTGCATTAATGTTTGGCCAATATTAATGTATATCTAAAAAATCCGGTTTGCACTCGAAAGAGAAAGAAATTGGAAAGTTGTGAATTAATAGGATATGATCTCTTCTTGGTTTGAAAAAATTGAGAATTGATTTACCTTCAGAATAGAAATATATCTGAAAGTCGTATTAGTCAATTAAGGAATCGGTTTCGTATGGCTAGAACATGAATTTCTTCTTATCACAGAAATGTAGGTGGAAGGTTCATGATTCTTAAGTTGGGTTAAATACGAGAGTTTTAATCATAGGCAATAATTCTTGACTAGCAATCGAAGGAAATATTAACCAATTTGTATCAATAAATTGCTTCCCTGCATGTTTGTTTTAGGCTCAGCATGCTCATTACTATAGTTCAGACTCAAATTGTACATTTGTTTTAGATTAGTATAAATTAGGAAACAAACTCCCAAAATCTTCTCGAAACTGTTGTCTGCATTATTAGAGTTACGGTTTATTAACACTTAATTAGATTATTACCTTGGTCCAGTACCTGTGGGATCGATACTTCGCTACTCTATCCATTTTACTACTTGTTCGACCACGTGCACTTGCGTGTAGGCATTCCAAACCACCGAACAAGTTTTTGGCTCCGTTGTCGGGGACTGGCAATTGGTAAAATTGTTGTCTTAAGTGTTAGTTTACAATTTTTTATTAGTGTTGACAACTTGGTCTTAGCTTGTCTTTTGCAGATATTAAATTCCGTTGAACACTGGCAAGGGACAAGGAGCTGGTGGATTCACATTCAGAGAAGGAAAGACAATTCCATCGTCAAAGGAGAGAAGCTCTAGAGAGAAAGCTGCAGTTTCTCAGACAGACAATCCTGGAGCAACAACAGAATCCACCCATTGTAAGGGCAGTGTTAGTGCCCAAAGAAATGACAGCTAGGCCGGTTCACGAAGTGGCAATCCCACATGCTAACAATGTTACATCTAGCATTCGCAAACCTGAGCCAGGAGAGAGGTTCGAGCTTAAACAGAATATGGTGCAATTGCTGCATACCAGCGGGCAATTCACAGGTCTCCCTCACGAGGATCCACAACAACATATCCAAAACTTTTTGGAGATAAGTGACACTTACATCCCCGCTGGAGTGTCACCCGATTATGTCAGGCTTACATTGTTCCCATTTTCACTTTTGGGAGAAGCAAAGAGATGGCTGAAAGCTGAGCCACCTAATTCCATCACTACTTGGGATGATCTTGCAAAGAAATTCTTGATACGGTTCTTTCCATCCGGCAAAACAACAAGACTTAGAAGTCAAATTCTAAGTTTTAAACAAAGAGAGGGGGAGAATCTGTATCAAGCTTGGGAACGATTCAAATCTATATTGCGGGATTGTCCTCCTCATCACCAATCCAATGATGTGCTGGTGCATACTTTCATAGAGGGTTTGGAACCCCACACAAAAATCTTGCTAGACTCAGAAGCTGGGGGACAAGCATTAGAAAAAACTTACGAGGAGCTATATACTTTGTTGAACCGTATTTCGCAGGGAAATCCAGAATGGAATGCGGACTCATCTAGAGGAGGAACAAGGAAAGGGGCAGGAGTCTTGGAAGTGGATGGTTTTACAGCTATCGTTGCACAGATAGTTGCATTACAGAATCAACTCAATACCCACTTTAGCAATATGAGCATGAATCATTCTCAAGCCCCAGTGAATGTAGTGCAGCAGATTTGGTGTGAAGTGTGCGACAGTAAAGAACATTCAGCTGAGTGTTGTGGTGCAAATCCCGATTCAGTAAACTTTGTTGGTAATGTACAGAGAAATAATCACCAACAGTATGGCAACAACTACAACTCTAATTGGAGAAGTCATTCGAATTTCTCTTGGGGTAGTAACAGCCATCAAGGGCAGAGTTCGAGTCAAGGAGCACAGAGAAATCAAGGAGGGCAACAGCACTATCAGTCGCAATACAGAAGCAACAATGCACCTCCTCCACCACCATCACCCAGTATCGAGGAAATGTTCAAAATGATGATAGCTAACCAAGCTCAATTGCAGGCTGACTATGTGAAATTGGCAGCCGATGTAAAGAATAATCAGTTAGCTACAAAGGCATTGGAGTACCAGTTTGGGCAACTAGCTGGAGCTCAGAACACCAGGCCGAGAGGAGGACTCCCGAGTGACACTAACCCCAACCTCAAGCAAGTGAATGCAGTGACCACAAGGAGTGGTTTACAACTCAAGGAGGTGGAACCAAAAAGACCACCACAACAGTCGGGAGTAGTGGAGAATGAGAGGGAACACAATGATGATAGGGGGAAGGATAAGGAAGCTGAACCAGAAAGGCCACCACCCCCGTTCCCTCAAAGATTAAAGAAACACAAGGAGGAAGCGTGTTTCAAAAAGTTCATGGAGGTGCTTAAATAGGTACACATTAATTTACATCTTGTTGATGTTTTGCAGGGAGTGCCGAAGTACGCAAAATATATCAAGGACATCGTGGCGAACAAAAGCAGGTTGACGGAGTACGCTACGGTGGCGCTTACGGAGGAGTGCACTTTCCGGATACAAAATAGGTTGCCCACAAAGATCAAAGACCCTGGGAGCTTTACAATTCAACTTACAATCGGGCAGAGTATCCGAGCTTGTGGATTATGTGATTTGGGAGCGAGCATTAACTTGATGCCGACATCGGTATTCAAGAAATTGGGGCTAGGCAGTCCTAGACCGACAACAGTGATCTTGCAACTAGCGGATCGTTCTTTGGCCAGAATAGATGGCATTGTTGAGGATGTGCTGGTGCAAGTGGGCTCCCTTATCTTCCCGGTTGACTTCATTGTGCTGGATTTTGAGCCGGATGCGGAAATCCCATTTATTTTGGGACGTCCTTTCTTGGCGACAGGGAAAGCACTGATTGATGTAGCTGCAGGGCAGCTAACCATGCAGGCACACGACAAGGTGGAGGTATTTGATGTGTACAAGGCCACGAAGCTTCCATCTGTATATGAGGAACTCTCAGTGATCAACATGCTTGATCGAGCGAATATTGCTCAGAGTGTTGATTCGCGAGAGCTAGTGGGAAAACCACCGGTGAAGGACCCCCCAAAATTGAAATCGTGGCAAAAAGATTGAAGTGCAACATTCTTAGTCAATGGGCAGTGATGTAAACATTACTGGGGTGAGGACAGTAGTCAAGAGAAGACATCCGTCACCCTAGAGGATGACTAAGCTTCAATGACGTCGAGCCGCGACGGTAAACCAGGCGCTGCACGGGAGGCAACCCGTGAAATTGTTGTAATACTTGAGTAGATTTAGTAGAAGAGAAAAAAAAATAGAAAAATAAAAATAAAAACAAAAATTGTATTTTATGTGAAACCTATCAATTCTAACCAATTTCTTGTTGTGAGATGAATTTCAGGTTAAACGAAGGGCAAAAATGCAAAGGATCGCAAAGGAAAAATCGAGGTGAGAAAAATAATAAAAAGTGAAAAAACAGTGAGCCTGCGCGATGGCTCCGTGTCACGTAGGAGGGCCTCCGCGTTACCCTCCATGATACGTTGAGGTTTAATTCTAGAATTTTTAAATTCCAGAATACCTCCGCGTTGGCTCCGTGTCACGGAGGGGGTGCTCTGTGTTACCCTCCGTGCTCGTTGAGGCTTTAATCGCGATGGGTCACACCGGGTCACCGGGTGAACCGCGCGAAAATACCCCTTTTTAACCCCGAATTCCTTCAATTTTCCCTCATTTCTCACCCCCTCCGCGACAAACACCCAAAAACTCCCCCTTCCCCAATGTGACACGGACCTAGGCACAAGTTTTCTTCGACTTTTCTTCAATTTCATTAAACTAAAGGTATGTTCTCTACTTTCATCTCAATTCTTGTCAAATTTGTTGATTTTGAGCATGTAAAGTGAGTAAAACTTGCCCTAATTGTAACTTGAGCTTGAATTCATTTAAGTTATTGTTGATTGAGGTTCATAGTATCATTTTGATTGTATGAACTCGATAAATACATGCTTGATCGAATTTTGGTGAAATATATAGCTAGGGTTAGAATTTGATTGCGAAGAAACTAAATGTGATTGAAAATGTGGAAATTATGTGTTGGGCATGTTGGGTAAGTTGAATTGTGTGGTGCTTGTTGTGAATATGCTAAATAAACGATGGATTTTCGGGAGATTGAAATTGTTGAATTGCATAGAACTTGGTGAATTGCATAGGTTGTGTTAACAGAAGTTTTTTTTTTGTTAAGTGCTATGTGATGAAATGGTATCAATGGTGATATTTGGATTAACTGTACGAAGTCTGAGTAGTACGTAGAATTTATTCCATTGAATTCTCTGAATACACAAGGCATGTTGTTTTTTTTTAAATTGGAAAGTGAGAATTGTCTTGCCGTAATGTCGTAATTGTGGCTAAAGACTAAGTGTGGGGTGGCCTAGCTTAAACCAACCTTAGTTGAAGCTAATTTTAATTTGAATAACATTGGGACTGTCTGTTTGATTTGACAGGAACAATGGCAAGCAGGCAAGACAAAGGAAAGGGCGCATCTACATCGGGCGCCGGAAGGAAAAGAATTAGACTGGGAACAGCAGTCCCAGCAGCACCAGCAGTTCCGCGCGGCCAATGCCGTCAATACAGAACCCGATGGGTGACATAGGAAGGGAAGAAATGGTACACAAAGCATAAGGAGAGCAAATACTTCCCCGAGGAGCATATTGCAAGGGAGCCGTTACCACAGGAGTTCCCCAGAATTGTACACCGGATTGACGCTGCCGGGCTGAACTTCATTTTTGAAGAGCCCAAGGAGTGCAATCTCCACCTGATTCGGGAGTTCTACGCCAACTGGAACCCGATACTCCGAAGTCATACCGTCAAAATAAGGGGACAGGTAGTCACTTTTGAGCCCCATCACCTGAATGCCATTTTGGGGGCGCGGGACACAGACGCCCATGTACTCCGGCAGCTGAACATCACTCCACCATATGCGGATATCAAACACACTCTGTGTGGAGCCAGTTCTACAGCACGGTGGAGCAGGCATAAGGAGAGGGGCTACTATCAGACGCTGCCCTACTCTCAAATGAACAGGGAAGCCATAATTTAGCTTAAGATCGTGTGTTCCTGCCTGATCCCGGGGGTGCACATGACAGATGTCACCCGGGATCGGGTGTGCTTGGTATACGCCCTGATGAAAGGGCTAGAGATTAATGTTGGGGCGGTGATTATCTCCGCCATGAAGAGAGCCCGTTTGCATCAAGGGCACAGATGCAGGTTTGGTGGCTTGCTGACCACTTTCCTGAGGGGCCTAGATGTTGAGGAAGAGGCCCTAGACTACATCCTGCAGATGGAGAGGCGTGCCTTGGACGTCACCAAAACTAAGGCACCCGACACCACTCATGGGCCAGTTCTCACATTAGCCGAGTGACATGCTCGGGATGATCAGTATATGGCCCGCATGTTCGGGATACAGATGCTACAGTTGTGCATAGGCAGGAGGCCATCAACAGAAGATGAGCTGTGGCAGCTAGAGTTGGACTACCCCTTCGGCGAAAATGCCAGGGCTCTATGCCGAGTGGGGCCAACTTTTGTGGAGCCCGTAGATGATGATGTCCCTACAGATGAGGAGACATGCCGCGATGACTCAGATGTTGAGTCAGATGAGGATAGCGAGGGTGATTCGGATATGGGGGACGAGGCAACCGCACCTGACGAAGAAATGGAATACTTCGATTGATCAGGGAGTTTCACCACCTACTCTTGTGCTATGCTGAATTTTGTGAACACTGGGGATAGTTTTCGATTTAAGTGTGGGGTGGAAGTAGTTAGGTGCTGGTTGTTTTGTTGTTGTTTATGTTTATGTCTTGTTGTTGTGCCTGTGAAAAATTGTGACCCTGTGATTTTAATGTTTATGTTTTGTATTGTAATTTGGTATTGTAATTAATGTGAAGCTGTTGTGTGCTGTATGGAGTTATTGTTAGCTGGTTGTGTAAATATTTTTGTTTTATCGAAATTATCGATATTTTTAAAATTTTTCGTGAATATTTTTTAATGATTGGGTTTCTCGGCGTTTGTTTTCGATGCTTTTACCTAGAATAGTCCCATTGAACCGAAGTCGTAAATAGTGACCGTTCGCTATGATGGATGGATGACGACCGTCTTAAGGGAAATGTAGTCGATAGGAGTAGATTTCTTTTGTTCTTTTTAATTTTTTTTCTTTTGTTTGTTTTTATCCCAAACGTGTTGTTACTTTATGGTTCTAAATTCTGGTTGCGTGTTGTACATGATGTTTAGAATGCAAAGGTGATTCGTATGAAACCATGAAACTTTGTAAAAACATTAAGATACCTAGACCGTAGAGTTCGATTCGGTGTGATGGAGGCTTAATGTTTGAATTCTTGTAATTAGCTGATTGAAGAGTCTGTGAATATGTCTTGAGTTGAGCTTGTGCAATGAGAGTGTGGTGAGGTTTTGATTCTTCCATGCTATTGTGAAGTTTCTAGAACTTGCCTGGTGTGTGTACGAAATGAAATGAAGGATGTGTATGGTAGGAAAGGATGTAGGCATTTCTTTGATTTAACCGAAAGTTTTTTTCATTATCGTACCTACCTTGAATGTACATCCTAGTTAGCCCATTGAGCCTTTAGCCTATTTTTTCTTTTGTCAAAAAGGTACAAACCGAGCTTAACCCCTTATTTTCATTATCCGTGAATTTGATCCAAAACTCTTAAGCGCTCAAGAAAAGAAATTTTCCCACAGTGTCAAGGAGTGGTAATTGTGAAAAGAAAGGAAACGCGGAAGTGGTGAAAGTAAAGAAAAGGTCAAAGGTGCACTTGCCGAATCTAATAAAATGAAGATGTATAACTAATCTTTGTTATTAAGTCGAGTGTGCTTAAAGATATGGGAACAAAAAAAAGAAAGGCTTCAAGAAAGGGGAGGATGAAGGAAGAAACAATACCCATAATGTGGTGGGATGTATGGAGAAGCGCTTAAGGGTGCTAGTTGCTATTATTGGTTAGCCCAGTATGTACTAGTTCCTTAGCTTACATTACAACCCATTAAATCCTACGTGATCTTACCTCCCTCGTCCTTATATTAGTGGAGTAATACACTAGAGGTAAGCTTATGGGTCATGACATGATGCATGTGAATTCTTTGGGAGAGAGAGCGAAATTGTGTTCATATGCCCCTGCATATAATGTTTTTGAGATCATATGATTGTAAAGGGTGAAATTCTCTTGTGTTGTGAGGGCACATGCTTGACGAGATATTTAATTTCGTGTCGGATGTCTTGATCAGCTGATTTTCATGAGTTTGCCAAGATCGAGAGGCGACTCTTGAGTCTAGGAGGTTTTAATGTGTTGAATGTCATTGTATTGATGAGACTATGCATGTTTTCTTGATGATTTGCTATGTAAATAATCGGTATAACTGTAGCTTGAATTGTCGAGCCAAAGTAGCTATGATTGGGTGTCAATTGCATGAGATGTGAGATTATTGTTCGAGGACGAACAAAGTTTTAAGTGTGGGGTAAGTGATCTTGGGCAGAATTATATGCTCAAGTGATACTCAAATGCTTCATTTCGTCTTGTTTATCCATTGATAATTGTACATTCTCATGTGATTTGTAGTTAAAATGTGAATTTATACTAACCAACATGATTAGTGTTGTTTTGCAGGAAAAATGTAATTTTAGGAAGCTAAGATGCATGTTGGGAGAAATCGGGAATAGACTCGGAAGCGAGCAGTGGAAAAGGCCAAGGTTATGCAGCAAATTAAGGGGCTCTGCGATGGAGCCGTGTCACGCTGCCATCGCGGATGCATTCTGCCCCGGATGATAAAAATAGGCCAAGTTCCAGTGAAGGTCCGCGTTGGGGCCGTGGCACGTTGGCCAAGCCCCGCGTTGCACGCCGTGGCACGTTGGGCATAATTACCTAGAGGACCGGATTCCAGTGAGGGTCCGCATTTGTGGCGTGTCACGGAGGCAGTGCTCCGTGATGCACTCCGTGACACGTTGGTTGTTATTCCAGGAAAAATTTCCACTAGTATAAATAGCACATTTAGGTTTATTTTTGATTATGCTGACTTGGTTGAGCAAGAACATGGGTTACAGGCAGTTGAGGGGATGGAATTCTTAGGGTTCTTCTCTATCTCTTTCTTCCTTATTTCAATTATTTGAATGATTTACACTCATTTAACGATGTTTAATCCACAAATGAGTGGCTAAATTCACTTCTTGCTGAGGTTAAGAACATTTGTAGTGGAATGTAATTATTGATCATTTTGGTTTTTCATCTTTTCTTCCATGGTTGTTCTATTAATTCTTGTTCTTACTGCATTAATGTTTGGCCAATATTAATGTATATCTAAAAAATCCGGTTTGCACTCGAAAGAGAAAGAAATTGGAAAGTTGTGAATTAATAGGATATGATCTCTTCTTGGTTTGGGAAAATTGAGAATTGATTTACCTTCAGAATAGAAATATATCTAAAATTCGTATTAGTCAATTAAGGAATCGGTTTCGTATGGCTAGAACATGAATTTCTTCTTATCACAGAAATGTAGGTGGAAGGTTCATGATTCTTAAGTTGGGTTAAATACGAGAGTTTTAATCATAGGCAATAATTCTTGACTAGCAACCGAAGGAAAGATTAACTAATTTGTATAAATAAATTGCTTCCCTGCATGTTTGTTTTAGCCTCAGCATGCTCATTACTATAGTTCAGAATCAAATTGTACATTTGTTTTAGATTAGTATAAATTAGGAAACAAACTCCCAAAATCTTCTTGAAACTGTTGTCTGCATTATTAGAGTTAGAGGTTATTAACACTTAATTAGATTATTACCTTGGTCCAGTCCCTGTGGGATCGATACTTGGCTACTCTAGCCATTTTACTACTTGTTCGACCACGTGCACTTGCGTGTATGCATTCCAAACCACCGAACAAAGTTCATGGCTAGTTAAATCATACCATACTTGATCATAATTGAAATACATGACTAGCCATGAAATAAGGGCCCGTGAGTCGGCCAAAATCATAAACTCATAAATCATGATGGAAATACATTCTTGAGAAAATTACCATGCTTGAAATACACAAATTCATGAAGAGTACCTGTAGGAAATTATATCACAAATCATAAATCATAAATTAAGGTTTAGGAGAATTGAAATCATAAAACGATCATAAACTTGACTTTTCATGAAACTTGCATATTAGGTATAATTTTAAAAAACTTGAAATCATGAATTATAATCAAAATAGGTATAAAATTCGCCCATAAATATTAAAGCATGCTTTGAAACATAAAGGAAATTGACCCATAAGTAAATCATAGAGAATTTCACAAAATTAGGATAAAACCCCATAAGATCATGAACTTGATCTAGAACTTATATTCATGGAATTGAGGAGAATTTTGAGCATGAGAGTGAAAGAAATTCTCATTCATAGCCTACATACCTCGATAAATTGAAACTATACTTGTCTTTGGAAGCCCAAGAGATTTGGAGAAGAAATTGAAGAATTCTAGGCTTGATCTTCAATGAGGAATTCCTAGTCTTACATGCATAGGAGGGGAATGATTTAGAATAGGTTAAAATCCCTTAAAACCCTCTTTTCAGAGTTCAAAATAACATAGTTTAGGCTTAGGAGCTTAGGATTTACGAAAATACCCTTAATGAATTTGTAGAAAAACTGATTCTGTTAATTGTCACGACTTGTACCACGAGTCGTACAATCCTCCTACGACTCGTGATATCCTCCCGTATTGACAAAGTCCAAAACCTCCAATCCTTTGAATATCTCCACGAATCTTACTATGACCCATAACAGGCTATCATGAGTTGTACCAACACTCGTACAACCAACATTTGAAAATCTCACGTACTTTTTATGATCCGTACCATGACTCATACCCACACACTATGACTCGTAGTGAGGACTCATGGTATGTGGAAACAAATCTCTGAACTGAATCACGGGTCTTACTATGACCCGTACCACCAAATTACGACTCGTAGGTTGAGTCATACTGAAGAATTCTCCACTTTTCCTGCTGATTACATTTCAAATCTCGGGTCTACTTTCAGGATATTTCAATATCTCCCCTTGGTAATATTCATCCTCGAATGTGGGGCAAACATACTGAAAGACTGGAGAAAGAAACTTCAATCCCAAATACTGAACAACTGAAGCTGAAATATGACAGAGTGACTAACATACATGATTGAACTGAATTCATGAATCATACATACATGCTAAAATATGAAAGGAACTGAGAGACATGAACTTGACATGAAACTGAATAGAGTATTAGAGAGGAAACTAATACCTCATGATGGAATGGAACTGGAAGAAAAAAATACGTGTATTTGTCCATTATATCTGCTTCAGCTTCCCATGTAACTCCCTGAACAAGCTAATTCCTCCATAAGACTTTCACTGAAACTACTTCTTTGTTCCTCAACTTCCGAACTTGACGATCAAGGATCTCAACGGGTACCTCTTCATAGGTAAGTCTATCCTTCATGCCTATGCTCTTCACCGAAACAACCAAAGCCAGGTCACCAATGCATTTCTTTAGTAACGATACATGAAAAACTGAATGCACTGACTCTGACTCCACTGGTAGCTCCAACTCATAGGCTACCTTGCCAACATGCCCCAAAATCCTATATGGGACAACATATCAGGGACTAAGCTTCCCTTTCTTTTCGAACCTCATCACTCCTTTCATGGGAGACACTTTGAAGACACCTGATCATCAACTTCAAACTCGATTTCTCTCCGCCTAACATCTGCATATGACTTCTAGTGACTTTGGGCTATTTTCATCATTTTCCTAATAAGATAAACTTTCTCTATGGCCTCATGAACTGAATTTGGTCCTATCAACGTAGCTTCACCTACCTCAAATCAACCAAAGGAGATCTACACCTCCGGCCATAAAGAACCTCAAATGGAGCCGTCTGAATGCTAGAGTGGTAATTGTTATTATAAGCAAATTTGATAGGAGATAAATGATCATCCCAACCGTCTTTGAAGTCAATCACACATGCTCTCAACATATCCTCAAGAGTTTGAATGATTCACTTGGCCTGACCGTCTGTCTGCGGGTAAAAAAATTATGCTAAGATTGACCCGAGTACTGAGTCCCTTTTGAAACAATCTCCAAAACTACAAGGTGAACTGAGTACCTCTTCCTGAAATGATGGACAAAGGAATCTTGTAAAACCGAACCAACTCTCGAATGTACAATCTAGCATAGTCCTTAGCTGAATCGGTAGTTTTGACCGGTAAGAAATGAGCTGCTTTGGTCAACCTGTCTATCACCATACAAATAGAGTCATACTATCGGCCAGTACAAGGCAACCCTATGATGAAGTCCATATTGATCTCTTCCCACTTCCAAGTGGGGATACTGATGTATTCTAGCATACTGCCTGGTTTTTGATGCTCAATTTTCACCTATTGATAATTTAGACACTTCCCACAAACTCTACTATGTCTCTCTTCATGCCATTCCACCAATAGACTTTCCATAGGTCACTGTACATCTTGGTGGCACCTGGATGTATAGAATATCAAGAACCATGAGCCTCATGCAACATCCATTCTCTCAAATCATCGACATTCGGAACACATAAATGATCCTGATATCGAAGTACACCATCTCCCCCTTAGGAGAAGACCTCCACCTTCTGATTTTGAACCACCTCTTTCAACTTTACCAAAATAGGATCCTCATCTTGCCTAGCCTTGACCTCAGTCACCAACGAAGATTCTGAACCATTTTGAACAATGACACCACCATATGTCGAATCTACGAAGCGAACCCCTAATTGTGCAAGCCGATGCACATCCTTCACCAACTCTTTTCTTCCATCTTCCACATGAGAAACGCTCCCCATGGATAGTCTGATAAGGGCATCCGCCACTATATTGGCCATTCCCAAATGATAAAGGACACTCATGTCATAGTTCTTAAGCATCTATAACCATCTCCTTTGTCACAAATTTAAGTCCTTCTGGGTGAACACATATTGTAGGCTCTTGTGTCCGTAACACATCTCGATACAATTAGTGTCTCCAAATCTTCAAAGAGAACACCACCGCTGCCAACTCTAGGTCATGCGTCAATAATTCTTCTCATGATTCTTAAGCTGTCTAAAGGCAAACACAATGGCCTTACCATGATGCATCAACACACATCTAAGACCAACCATTGAGATATCACATGACACAACGAATCCATTTGTTCCCTTTGGTAGGGTCAATACTGGAGCAGAAGTGAGTCGAGTTTTTAACTCCTGAAAACTCTTCTCACATGCATCCGACCACTAAAATTTGACTTTCTTCTGGGTCAACTTAGTCAACGATGCTGCAATGGATGAAAATTCTTCAACAAACCTCCTGTAATAGCTAGCTAAACCTAAGAAACTCCTGATCTCCAAAGGACTAATTGGTCTAGGCCAATTCTTCACCGCCTCTATCTTTTGAGAGTCTACCTGCACACCCTCGCTAGACACTACATGGCCCAAAATGCTACTATGTTAAGCCAAAACTCACACTTGCTAAATTTAGCAAACAACTAGTGATCCTTGAGAGTCTGTAGCACCACCTTGAAATGAGCGGTATGCTCCTCCTTGCTCCGAGAGTATACGAGAATGTCATTGATGAAAACAATCACGAACATGTCCAAATATGGCTTGAACAACCTGTTCATTAGATTCATGAAAGTTGCAGGAGCATTCGTTAGTCAAAAATACATAATTACACACTCATAGTGACCATACTAAGTCCGGAAGGTTTTCTTTGGAATGTCACTCTCCCTAACTCTGAGCTGGTGGTAACCGGATTTGAGGTCTATCTTTGAGAAGCACTTAGCACCCTGAAGTTGGTAATAAAAGTCATCAATTCTGTGGAGGGGATACCTGTTCTTGATTGTTTACCTTGTTAAATTGCCGATAGTCAATGCACATATGAAGAGACCCATCCTTCTTTCAAATAAAGAGAATTGGTGCACCCCACGGGGACTTGCTAGGCTTGATGAAGCCCTTATCCAAGAGATCCTTCAATTGTTCTTTCAACTCCTTTAGCTCATCTAGATCCATTATGTAAGGAGGAATAGATATAGGCTGCATATCAGAAGAAGGTCTATTCCAAAGTCAATCTCCTACACGGGAGGGACCCCTGGTAGATCATCTGGGAAAACCTCCGAATACTCACATACAATTTGGACAGACTGAAGAGTCGGGGTCTCGTATATAGCATCCTTAACTTGAACTAGATGGTACACACAACCCTTGAGAATCATCTTTCTGGACCTAAGTTAAGAAACAAAACGACCTACAGGAACAACTGAACTACCCTTCCAATCTAGGACTGGCTCACCCAAAAATCGGAATTCTACCGTTCTGGTTCTACAATTCACCAAGGCATAACATGCATGCAACCAATCCATACCAAAGATAACATCGAAATCAGTCATGACTAACTCTACTAAATTGGATGAGGTGACTTTCTGAAGGACCATGGCAGGCAATTTCTGTATACCCGTCGATCTGTGACTGAGTCACTGATTGGAGTAAAGACTGAGAAGGGTTCTGATAGGATTTTGGGACAGACTCCAAAACTAATAGCAATATAAGGAGTCACAAAAAATAAAATTGCCCATGGATCTAACAATGAATACACATCAAGGTGAAATACTCGCAACATACCAGTGACTACACCTGGAGAGACCTCCTGCTCCTGATAAAATGAGAGGGCAAAAAATCTGTTTTGGTGCTGACCACCACCTGTACTAGTGGATGCACCCTGCTCAGAAAGATGTGTTTCTGGAGCTGCTGCTGAATAGGTAGGCTGGGCACGACTTCTATTGTCTCCCTGCCTAGCCAAAAGACTCTCCCTATGCATGTGCCTGGGTTTCCCACACCCAAAGCAAATATCTGATCTGACTAGGCACTCTTCTATGTGGTTCTTACCATATTTTCCGTAGATTGGAAAAGTACGCTCTACCGGCGTGTCTCTCTGTCCCCTCAAACCTGATGACCTGCTCCTTCGATCCCCCCGAGGTCTGGATGGAACATTGGTTGATGATGATGCTAGGGCCGATGATCTCTGGTGGAATTTGTTGATGATGTCCGCCACTGGACCTCTGTTGAAAAAATCCAAAGCTGCCTATCTTGGCCCTTTTGGACTCTCTATCCCTTTTTTTTATCTGATCCGCCTCTATTTTTTGGGCATAAATAACCAATAGAGAGAAGTCTAGGTCACTATTCAGCATTGTAGTCCTACGCTCCTTGACCAGCGAATCTGACACCCTATACACAAACCTGTTCATATGGGCTTTCTGATCTACAACCATATCCGACACATACTTCGACAGCTGCGTGAACTCCAAGGAGTATTCCTGCACAGTCATATTATTTTGCGTCAAGTTGACGAACTCCACTGCCTTTGCTTCCCTCAACTCCCTAGGGAAGAATCTATCTAAGAAGGCAGTCATGAACTCACCCTAGCTCATGGGAACTGTGCCCACTGCTCTACCATCCTTTTATGGAGGGTACCAAATATAAGCAACCCCCTTCAGCTGATAGGAGACTAAGTCCGCGCTCTCTTCTTCTGTCACCCCTATAATCTGGGTGATCTTCTGTATCTCCTCAAGGAACTCATGCGGGTCCTTATCCACTCTTGAACCAAGGAACTCAGGTGGGTTTATCCTAACAAAGTCTCGAACTCGAGCCGCCGCTGCATTCCCATTCTGAGGGACATGGGCCACCGCCTGCTAGTTGACCTGAGCGGTCAAATCCTTCGCCAACATCTGAAAAGCCTCTCTAAAATCGGCATGAGAGACCTGCTTGGGTAAAGGACCTATTGGTGCTGGCAGGGCTTGCTAGTGCCCATCTCCACTGCCATCTTCATGACCATTGTTATTTCCATTCCTTCTACCATTTACTCAGCGTAGAGGCATGATTCTACAAATGCGTATAGCACGAGTTAGAAGGATAGAGAGGTACTTTCTCACACGACATAGATCATGAAAGAAGAAAAATTTCCTAAAATGTCTTGTAGCCTCTCCCCCATAAGTGTCGTGCGCTTCATACCCATGGAAAAAGACTCTACTCAGTGCAACTTTCAGACACCCTAGGACACTTTAAACCTTTGATACCATGTTTTTCATGACCCGAGCTGAGACCCCGGATCGAGACACGGAACCTAGAACCACGAATGGCTCCAAGTCAACCCATGACATGAAAATGATAACTAAAGCACATACTTCAAGCGAAAGCATATAACTAAAAATATGAATTTACAGAAGCCTAAATACATATAAACCGTACAGAGTCAGAACTGACAAAGCTGAAGTTCTATATATTATCTAATAAACCTCTAACATATCTGAAGAGCTAACAGGACACACCCTCAATTAGCTCAGTAAAGTGTGATAATTGAAATAACATAACGCAACATCAAACTGAAGGTCCTCGATGGATGAAGACTCACCAATAAGAGAGGCTGGACTAAGCTACGGGGACTGGCTAACGTTGGAACTGGGTCTAATCGTCTAAACTTATATCATAAAATGATACAACATAGAGTATGCGGTCAGTACTTGGAATGTACTGAGTATGTAAGGTAAGTAAAAATAGGCTGAGTAAGTATAACTAAAATCGTGCACATAACATAAATAGTAAGATCATGAGAATAAGGACTGCATGCTAATATATGAAAAAATGTATAGTCATAAACTAAATCTCATATCTGAATTGAATGACCCAAAACTGAAAATAGAATCATATGGCTCGCCATAACTGAAATCATAAGTATAAACTTGTAAACTGATCATTGGTTCAAACCTACTGAAAACAAAATATCATAAGTCATAAACACGCATAACTAAAATCAAGAGGAATAATGGGAGGACTCATCTAAACCGGCACTATCATGATAGATCTTACATGATACCCCAACTATCTCGCTCAAGTTGGTAGAGCCATCCTAAGCTTTCCAAGGCAAGGAAAGACACTTGGCGTGATATCATTAATAAGGACCCTATTGGGTTTGTCATGAATATATACCTACGATGACACGCAATTCTGAGACCTTGGAGTTTACCTAAACGCCGGGCCTACTCGGTGTTAGACACTATTCCTAAAATCATGCACATAAGGGCTCATATAATTATCGCGAAATCATACATGAAGTTTGTGGGATAGTTAAATCATAACATATTTGATCATACTTGAAATACATGACTAGCCATGAAATAAGGGCCCATAAGTCGGCCAAAATCATAAACTCATAAATCATGAAGAACATATATGCTTGAGAAAATCACCATGCTTGAAATACATAAATTCATAAAGAGTACTTGTAGGAAATCATATCATAGATCATAAACCATAAATTAGGGCTTAGGAGAATTGAAATCATAAGAGGAACATAAACTTGACTTTTCATGAAACTTGCATAATTTGGTATAATTTTCTAAAAACTTGAAATCATGAATTTATAATCAAAATCAGTATAAAATCTGCCCATATATCTTAAAACATGCTTGAAACATGATGGAAATTAACCCATAAATATATCATAGAGAATTTCACAAAATTAGGATAAATCCCTATAAGATCATGAACTTGATCTAGAATTTAAATTCATGGAATTGAGGAGAATTTTGAGCATGAGAGTGAAAGAAACTCTCATTCATAGCCCTATATAACTAGGTAAACTTAAAGTACACTTGTCTTTGGAAGCTCAAGAGATTTGGAGAAGAAATTGAAGAATTCTAGGCTTGATCTTCAATTGAGAATTCCTAATCTTGCATGCATGGGAGGGGAATGATTTAGAATAGGTTAAACTCCCTTAAAACCCTCTTTTCATAGTTTGAAATTACATAGTTTAGGCTTAGGAGCTTAGGATTTATGAAAATACCCTTAATAAATTCGTAGGGAAACTGATTCTGTCAGCTATCACAACTTGTACTATGAGTCGTACAATCATCCTATGACTCATGGTATCCTCCCCTACTAACTAAGTCCAAAATCTCATATCCTCTGAATATTTCCACGAATCTTACTACGACCCATAACAGGCTATCATGAGTCGTACAATACTTATACAACAAATATCTAAAAAATCCCAAGTACTTGTTACGATCTGTACCACGAGTCGTACCCACACACTACGACTCATTGTGAGGACTCGTGGTCTAGGGAAAGAAATCTCTGAACTGAACCATGTGTCTTCCTACGACCCGTACCACCAATCTACGATTCGTAGGTTGAGTCTACTGAAGAAAATCTCCACTTTTCCTGCTGATCACATTTCAAATCTCGGGTCTAGTCTTAGGAACTTTCAGGGTATTACACCTATAAGGGTTACATGATCCTTGAAAACATTAGATGGTAAACCTTTAGTCATAGGATCAGAAATCATCGAAGTAGTACTAACGTGTTCAAAATTCACATCTTGCTTCTTGACATAGTATCTAACCATCAAATAATTTATGTCAATATGCTTACTTGGCCTGCCACTTTTATTATTCTTAGAAATGAATACTACAGCTAAATTATCATAAAACATTCTCAATGGACTTGAATTGGAATCGATAATTTTAAGGCTTGAAATGAAATTCTTCAACCATAGCTGTTCTTGGCGTATTTATACGACCAAACTCCATATTTTCAACCATATGGGAGCCTAGCTGAGAGGATAATATTGATGTATTCATGCATGTTTTTGGTTAATTATGTTTTAGTACTAATGAATGCGGTGTGACTAGTTGCAGGTGAAGAATACAATGACTTCAATGTTATATGGTGGATGATACTTAGACTTGACATATGGAACTTTTGGAGAGCTTAAAAAAACAGATTTGGGAATTCACTTCCATGTCAAGCTAAGGATTGATCGCGTTGAACAATGTGCCACTGTGCTTGGGTAGAAGAAGAAATTGATAAAATTTGGAAGGCACAAAACAGTGAGGGTTCGCGACATGTCCGTGTTACGGAAGAGAATTGACATGTTCATCTCAATATTTCCAGAACCCCACAAGTCCAGTGAGGGTCTGCAACAAGCCCGTGTCATGGAGGTCATTTAGTGCATTCAGCTTCGTGACACGGAGCGGTGGTTTCCAAGATCCCTCAACTTCCAGTGCACCTCCGCGACAACTCCATGTCACGGAGCCATTTCACCGCGATGAGCTTCGTGCCATGGAGCTAGTTTTTCACAGTGTAATTTTTCACTTGTATAAATAGAACACTTAGATTTTTATTTTTCATTATCTGACAAATTGGCAAGAACGTGGGAAACAACAGTTGAGCTGAAGAAAATTCTAGGGTTCTTTCTCTTCTCTTTTCTTCTAAATTTCAATTGTTCTCATGATAAAAACTTGTTTGGAGATGTTTAATCAACAAATGAGTGGCTAAATTACCTCATTCTAAGGTTAAGGTTAATTGCATGATTGTATAATTTCATATTATTTTCAGCTGAAGTTTCTTCTCTCATAAATGGTTATTCTTCTATTCTTGATTTTTGGTGTTTTAATATTTGGCCAGCATTAAGCTAAATTTATAATCCTAATTTGACTATGAAAGGCGAATGATTAGGGTAAAATGAGGAATACGGGAATATGTTCTTATCTTTGCTGTAAATCGAAGGTAAGATTCGTGTGCAGGATAGAAATATACCTGTAACACCATATTCAGTTAACAAAGGAAACAACTTTTTACTAGACCGAAGATGAGTTATTGCATCACAGAAATGTGTAGTGCGAGGGTTATAATTGGGCAATTGGTTGGAGGTTCGAAAGACCATAGTCAGACTCTAGTTTTCATAACCATCAACCTGAAAGAGAAGGTAGCTGAAGAATACTACAAGTTATACATGATTGCATTTCATGCCTTAACCTTAGACTGTTCTTGCTATTGTTTTAATCAAAGTTTTTAGCTTCATTTAGTATTACTTTCTATATTATTAGTTGTCAAATTCTTAATTCATTGTGTTACTTACACACTTGCATAGAACAATTGTGAACACTAAAATAGGAAAAAAATTGTTAAGCTATAGTCCCTGTGGGTTCGATACCCAGCTTGAAAGAGCCACTATATTACTTGTACGATCATGTGCACTTGCGTGCGTTTGGGCGGCAACAAGTTTTTGGCGCCATTGCCGGGGACTGGCGAAGTTAGTGAAATTTTTGAGTTTTAGTTTTGCAAGTTTTGTGCAAGTATTGACAACTTGATCTTAGCTGCTACGCTTGTAGGTACAGGGAAATTTCTGAACACTGGCAAGGAATAAGGAATTGATGGACCCATTTTTGGAGCCGGAAAGATAGTTTCATTTGTAAAGGAGAGAAGCTCTTGAAAGGAAGTTACAATTGCTACAGAGGGAAATTCTGGAATAAAAACAACAACCACCAGTTAGGTGGACAGAGTTATTGCCTGAAGTGATGGAAGCAAGACCAGAACGTGAGGTGGCAATACCACACGCGAACAATGTTACCTCTAGCATCCGTAGGCCGGAGCCAGGAGGTAGATTTGAGCTGAAACAGAACATGGTGCAGCTATTACATACTAGAGGACAATTCACAGGTCTTCATCATGAAGACCCGCAGCAGCACCTACAAAATTTTCTGGAGATCAGTGACACATATATACCCACTGGGGTATCATCAGATTATGTGAGGCTTACATTGTTCCCTTTTTCTTTGATGGGGGAAGCGAAGAGGTGGCTAAAGGCTGAACCACCTAACTCTATTACCACATGGGATGATCTGGCAAAGAAATTCTTAATCATGTTCTTTCCTTTGGGGAAGACAACAAGGCTTAGAAGTTAGATTCTAAATTTCAAACAAAGAGATTATAAGAACCTGTACCAAGCTTGGGAGAGGTTCAAGTCTATGCTGAGAGATTATCCTCACCATCACCAGTCAACTGATGTATTGGTGCATACTTTTATAGAAGACTTGGAGCCTCACACCAAATCCTGTTAGACACTGCAATTGGTGGGAAAGCTTTGGAAAAGACGTATGAGGAGCTATATACACTGTTGATCCGTATTTCACAAGGAAACCCAGAATGGAATGCTGACACAACCCGAGGTGTGGTGAAGAAAGTGGTAGGTGTCTTGGAGGTAGACGGACTCACAGCTATTGCGGCATAGATAGCTGCATTATAGAATCAAATTAACACTCATTTCAGTAGCATGAGCTTGGGGCAGCCACAAGCTCCAGTCAATGCGGTCCAGCAAGTGTGGTGTGAAGTTTGTGGTAGCAGTGTGCACTCAGCTGATACATGTAGACTTCCTCTTCAACATCTCCATTTAAGAATGCCGTTTTCACATCCATTTGATATAACTCTAAATCAAACTGAGCTACTAATGCCATGATTATTCTTAATGAATTTTTTCTAGACACTGGAGAGATGGATTCATGGTAATCAATGCCTTCCTTTTGAGTGAAACCTTTGACTACAAGTATGGCTTATATTGTTCAATATCACCAGATGAGTCTCTTTTAGTTTTATAAATCCATTTGGATCCTATAGTAGAGACTCCTTTTGTAATTCAACTAGATTTTAGACTTTATTTTTGGTCTTAGATTCCAAATCTTCCTTCATGGAAACATACCAAAGTGTGGAGTTTTCTTCACTCATAACTTGTGAAAATGAGCATGGATCATCCTTAAGTCCAACATCGTAATTAGACTCTTGAAGATATACAACATATTCACTAGAAATTGCTGGTTTACGAACTCTTACGGATTTTATTACTCCCACTTGTTCAGGCGTTCCTTCAATGGGTTCAGGTAAAGTGGGTTGTTCTTGATATGGCTCTTTAGTTGGTGGCAACTCTTGAACTTATTGCTCTATAGAAAATTCATGAGAATTTATATGATTAGCATTAAAGTTCCCAATATATAAAAGTACATATGTGGTTCCCTTACTTCTTCTACTTCTACCACTTGAGTCAAACCACTCTCACTTACTTCATGTTCCAAAAAATTTAGCATTTCTAGTCTCAACAATTTTAGGAGAATGAGGACAATAGAACCTAAATCCTTTTGAGATAATCGCATAGCCTATAAAGAAATCACTTTTTGTTCTTAATAATGGGTTATAAACGCTCATCATGGACATCCCCAAATGTGTAAATGAGTTAAACTAGGTTTTGCATTCAAAAGGCGTTTTGGGGACAACCTGTCACAACCTGAGCTGGGACCCCGAATCGAGACATGAGACCTAGAGCCATGAATGGCTCCAAGTAGGCCCATGACATGAATATAGTGGCTGAAGAGCATAACTTAATGGAAGACTGATAAACTGAACATAAATAAGTGGAAGTCTACACACATAATAATTGTAAACCGAGCTAACACTGAAAAGCTGGGTTTCTCCATATTGTCTGAAAAGCCTCAAACATAACTGATGAACTGTTACGCTCCAACGCACTCGCAAGTGTACGCGGTCGTACAAGTAATACAGTGGCCCCTTTTAGGAGCCGGATGTCGAACCCACAGGGACTGGACCAATTCAGCAAATTATCAAGTTCAAGTGTGATATTAACCCTCACAAGTGTTGATTATAGAAGTCTTCGTTAAATTATAATTAAATCTAGGGGTGGTCACAGAAATAATCTGAAACAATATAAGAAGCAACTAGAGTTAAGGCCGGATAATCATGCAATGCTACCCTCTATAATGGTTCAAGTATGAAATTATCAATTGTTATCTCACATAGTTGAAATTGCGATGTTCATGGTCTCTCGAGCCTCTAAACATGAAAAACTAGCCTCACAACTACATCGTTGAGCGGGGATGTGATATCCTAGTTCGTGGGCAATTCAACTACATGGATGTGGTTTACGGGGTTTATGCTCTTGATTATGGACTTTCGTACCTCTAATCATTTAACTCAACTTAGATTCACAACTACTTCTACGAGTGGTGGAATGAAAATTCTAAGCCGGTGTCTTATTGTCATCCCATTTTATCAACCAAGCAAGGCAAATTAGGTATAATTTCTATCCTAACCGCGAATCATATCGAAAGATAAGAACTTTCTCCCTACATTCTCTTGTTCTTGCCTAGGGTTGCTCTTTCAAGCTTTTACCTAAGCTTAATGCATTTGTTTTCATGGTGATCAAGCATAAAAACAACCATAACGTAGAATATAAGAAGAAACAACAATTAAATACTCAAACCAAAACGAGTTCATTCAATTACAATCATATCACGTGGCCTCAGCCCCAGAGGAAGGGTTTTAGCCACTCATGTTCGTACAAATGCTCAAAAACATCGTTAAGGTAATGTACTTACAAGAATATATAAAAGAGAACGTAAATTTTGTGAACCCTAGGTGAGTTCTTCACTTCTCCCTTCGCTTCTTTACGGTTTTCAGAAAATATTTGGTGACAAATTGATTTTAGAAGCTAAGGGTCCTATTTATAGTAAATAGGAAATGTACAGTTTTTGCCCGTCATGGAATGGCTCTGTGGAACGGAGGTGGTCGCGCTAATTTGCCTCTGTGACATGGAGGTATCGCTAAAGCACACTGGAAAGCACCTAAAAATGACATTCGGCTGAAGGTTGCCGTGATGGCTGGCGTGGCACGCTGCCTGTGCAGCGCGATGGCTTGCGTGACACGCCCTTGGCGCGCAGATGTGCTTCGCGTGACACGGCGCTGGCGCGCAGACGACTTGTTTGCTGCATTGTTCTCGCACTTGGCATTGGCGTGGCACGGCGCTGGGCGCGGCACACGCACAGCGTGGCACGCTGCCTGGCGCGGCCAGCCTTTCCAAGACATGGTTCCTTGCCGACTTTTGTAATTTTCTTCCCATTCCATTTCTCCACTTCATCCATCATTATTTAGTCCGTCAAATGCATTTTTAACCTACAAAAACAAGGACTAATCATGTTGGTTAGTATATATCCAAATTTACATAAAATTACATGAGAAATTAAATGCATAAATAGACAAACACGACTAAACTAAGTTATAAAATAGCACTTGGGCATGCAATTATGCCCAAGATCACCACCCCACACTTACAGCCTTGTTCGTCCTCGAACAAACCTTTTACATCTCATGCACATAAAGACTCCCACATAGCTAATTTAGCAAGATAATTCAATCTACGACTATAATGGCTATTTAAAATAGCAAGTTAAAAATAGAGCATGCAAGATTTAACCATTAAAATCAAATTTAACTATGTTAAGACTTCCTAACCTCAAGAATCGACTCTCAATCTTAGCAAACTCATGAAAATCAACCGATCAAGAAATCCGACATGAATTTTTATCTTTCAGTAAACATGTGCCGTCACAACACAAGAGAGTTACCCATTTTTACTCACAAAATTTCAAATCACACCATGTATGAGTATATATATGGGAATTAAGCTCGCTCTCACAGAGAATTCACATGTATCATGTAGTGACCCATAAGCTTTCCTTTAGTGTATCACTACACTAATTTAGGAATGTTTGAACGTAAGATCAAGTAGGAATTATCGGGTTGTAATGTAAGCTAAGGGAAGGGTAGGTACTATTCTGGCCAGTAATAGTGGCTATCTTCCCCAAGCGCTTTTAATACATCACACATTCATTACAAACATCTCTTCTCTTATTTCACCTTCATTCTTTTCACTCTAAAATTTCCTCTTTTGTTTCCCATTTCTTTAAGCACACTTAGCTTATTAGTAAGGAGTACTTAAGCAACTTTTTCATTCATTTGTTCTCTTACTCCCTACCAATACTCAAGAATTTTCAAACAAGTGCACCTCTAATCTTTTCCTCAACTCCCGCAACCATTATTTTTCCTTCTTTTTCACGATTCTCACTCCTTTACTCTTTTGGATTTTTCACTTAAGCGCTTAGGAGTTCTGGAGCAACTTCAAGGCTATTGAAAGAAAAGGATTAAGCTTACGTTGCAGCTATCAAAGAATAGGCTTAAGGCTCAATGGGGCTAACTAGGATCAGACATTCAAGGTAGGTAAAGCGAGGGATAAAAATTAGGCTCATTCAAAGAAATGCCTAAATCATCTCCTACAATCGACATCCCTCATTTCATTTTGTATACACACCAGGCAAGTTCTAGACACTACACAATAGCATGGAATATTCAAAAACCTTACACTCACAGCACATGCTCAATTCAAGACAAATTCAGCAGACTCTTAACTCAGCTAATCACAAGAATTCAAAACTAAGCTTTAAGCACATAGAGTCACATTCAAGAGCCTAGGTGTCTCAAACAGAGTTATACAACTTCTTACATGCTTAAGCACTAACCACACTTGCATCTCACAATCATGTATAGCACATAACAAGAACATCAAGCCATCAATTAGCTACGGGTTCAAAAACCAAAACCTATTGACTAATTTTCCCTCAAGACGGTCGTTATCCATCGATCGTCGGGAATCGTCCCTAACTATGACTAAAAAAAACTATGTAAAGACAAAGAAAATTTTTTTATTCTTCGGTTCAAAGTGACCCCCATCGGAAAAGAACCGAAAAGAAAAACCAACTGGTGGGGAATCATGCTCAACTCAAAAATTTTCCATCAACCAATACCTATCAAGCACTAAATTCACCCGAAATCATTAAGCGCAAAATTTTAAAATTTCCATCACCCCACACTTGAATCATGCTATGTCCCCAAAGCATCTAATTAAAATTTAAAAGGGTGAGAAGTACTCCCTGAGGCCTCTAGGCCTAGCTAACGTCATGTTTTTCATCATATTTGCACAAGTGGGCATTTGACCCCACACTTTTCCTCTTCCGTGCTTCTTAGCTTCCTGCTCCAAGGGTACTCAAATTTCCCCTCCATTGGTGCTTAAATTTCTATCAAAAACAACACAAGTTGAAAATAAAAAAAATCAACACAAACAAAAATTAAAAATTGTACCTATGGTACCCTTGGGTTGCCTCCCAAGCAGCGCCTAATTTTACGCCACGGCACAACATGAACTATCATCCTCATACTTGGGTTCCCTTTCGAGAACCATCTTCTTCTCTTTTGATTTTTAGAGAGAGCAGCCTCCACTCTGTCCCTCTCTTCCTCCAACTTCTTCTCATACTGAAGCCCTTCATCAGAATAAGTTCCTTTGACCGTGGACCTGTGGAATCTGCCACCCCACACTTATCCTCTGACAAAACACTGACCTTACACAGGTTTCTGTAGTGTGTGGGTGGGTTAATCTCTTGGTAGACTTGGAAGAGTTCTTCTTCATCCTCGACCCTCATTTTCAGGGTCCCTATTCTTACATCGATAATGGCTCCTCCAGTGGCCAAGAATGGCCGTCCCAAGATTAAGGGTACCTGATCATCAACATGAAAATCCGATATGATAAAATCAGCGGGTATAATGAACTTACCCACTTTGATGAGAAGGTCCTCTATAATTCCATCCGGTGCCACTCACGACTTGTCTGCCGGCTGCAGCATCAATCTCGTTGGTCTCGTTTGACCCAACCCCAAGGTATTAAAAAAAGATAGGGGAATTAGATTAACTACTTCCCCTAGATCACACAAAGCTCTTATTACCTCAGCTTTACCAATTTGTATGAGGAGGGTAAAACTCCATGGGTCTTTGAGCTTTTTAGGTATCTTGCTCATCACCCTGTGACTGCACTCCTTGGTAAGTGCTATCGTCTGGACATCCACCAATCTGACTTTGTTGGCCATCACATCTTTCAAGTATTTAGCATACTTGGGCATTCCCTACAAAACATCAAGAAAAGGCAAATTTATGTGAAGTTCTTCAAAAATCTCGAGGAACTTTTTGAAGCATTCCTCCTCCTTGCTCTTTTTGATTCTCTGCGGGAATGGTGGCGGTGGTCGCTGTGCTGGTTGCAATGATGATTGTGCATTTTGTTGTGCAGCACTCTGATTCTCTCCTTTATCAGTGGATGGTCCTTTTCTAACCAACTCCGGCTGCACCTCATTTCTCTTATCTTTAGGTGTCGCATCAGCTAATTACTTGCCACTCCTTAGACTGATGGCATTGACCTATTGGGGGTTTGTGTCTGTGTCACTGGGTAATCCTCCTTGCGGTCTAGTGTGGTGAGCAGCTGCTATTTGACCCATCTGCTTCTCTAGATTGCGGGTGGCCAACTGCTGATTTTTCAAATCCGATGCCATCCTTGCCTGATTCTCTACTAATTGAGTCTGGGTCTCCATGATATTTGCAGCGTCTCCTCAATGTTGCTGCTCAACTGGCCATCAATCTGCCTGTTCTACTGATACTGCTGCTATGGAAGTTGCTGGTAACTTTGCCTTTAATTTCCATCCCAAGAAAAATTTGGGTGGCTTTGCCAACTCTTGTTGTAATTGTTCCCAAAATTCTGATTGTTCCTTTGGACATTCCCAACAAAATTGACTGATTTCGGATTGGCCCTGCATGATTCTGCATTGTGCCCATTATTGCCGTAGATTTCACACCAACTAGGAGCTTGCTGAACTGCATTTACCTGACCCTGCTATTAGTTCATACTCAGTTTATTGAACTGAGTCATAATCTGATGCTGGAATGAAGCTAGCTGTGCCGCCAAAGCATTCATACCATCTACCTCTATCAGCCCTGCTCTCTTTCCTGCCCCTCTCGATGCCTCGCTGTGCCACTCTGGATTTCCCTGAGCAATTCTATTCAACAAAGTGTACAACTCATCATAAGTCTTCTCTAAGGCCTGCCCACCCAATGTAGAGTCTAGTAAAATTTTTGTGTGGGTCTAGACTTTCTACAAAGGTATGGGCTAGCACTTCATTGGACTGCTGATGATGGGGACAGTCTCTCAGTAATGACTTGAATCTCTCCCAAGCCAAATACAAGTTCTCATCCGGCCTCTGCTTGAAACTCAATATCTTACTTCTAAGTTTGGTAGTCTTGCCTGAAGGGAAGAATTTGATAAGGAACTTCTTTGCCAAATCATCCCAAGAAGTTATGGAGTTCGGTGGCTCAGACTTCAACCACCTCTTTGACTCTCCCAACAATGAAAATGGGAAGAGGGTAAGTCGGACATAATCTGTGGAAATGCCGGTGGGGACGAACGTGTCACTAATCTCAAGAAAGTTTTGTAAGTGCTGCTATGGGTCCTCATGTGCCATCCTAGTGAACTGGCCACTAGAATATAACAGCTGCACCATATTCTGCTTTAATTCAAAGTTCCCTCCAGGTTCCGATTTACGGATACTAGAGTTCACATTTGTCGCTAGTGGGATTGCCACTTCGCAAACTGGTCTGGCTGCCATGATCTCAGGTGAAAACTTTGCTTGTCCTGCTGGAGTTTGTTGTTCTACCCTCTATTGAAGTCTCTTTAGCTTTTTCTCTAGAGCTTCTCTCCTGTGTAAATGAATTTGACGCTCTGGTTCAAGCAACGGTTCCACTAGCTCTCTCTTCCTTGCCAGCTCTGCAAGGACAACCTGTCACCTGCAATATGTCAGACTAAGACCAAGTTTCTCAACACTTAAGGAAATTAAAAATCACACAAAAACAGAAAAATTTACTAAACTTGGCCAGATCCCCGGCAACGGCGCCAAAAACTTGTTACTCTCCAGCGCACTCGCAAGTGTACGCGGTCGTACAAGTAATACAGTGGCCCCTTTTAAGAGCCGGATGTCGAACCCACAGGGACTGGACCAATTCAGAAAATTATCAAGTTCAAGTGTGATATTAACCATCACAAGTGTTGATTATAGAAGTCTTCATTAAATTATAATTAAATCTAGGGGTGGTCACAGAAATAATCTGAAACAATATAAGAAGCAACTAGAGCTAAGGCCGGATAATCATGCAATGCTACCCTCTATAATGGTTCAAGTATGAAATTATCAATTGTTATCTCACATAGTTGAAATTGCGATGTTCATGGTCTCTCGAGCCTCTAAACACGACAAACTAGCCTCACAACTACATCGTTGAGCGGGGATGTGATATCCTAGTTCGTGGGTATTTCAACTACATGGATGTGGTTTACGGGGTTTATGCTCTTGATTATGGACTTTCGTACCTCTAATCATTTAACTCAACTTAGATTCACAACTACTTCTACGAGTGGTGGAGTGACCATTCTAAGCCGGTGTCTTGTTGTCATCCCATTTTATCAACCAAGCAAGGCAAATTAGGTATAATTTCTATCCTAACTGCGAATCATATCGAAAGATAAGAACTTGCTCCCTACATTCTCTTGTTCTTGCCTAGGGTTGCTCTTTCAAGCTTTTACCTAAGCTTAACGCATTTGTTTTCATGGTGATCAAGCATAAAAAAAAACATAATGTAGAATATAAGACAAAACAACAATTAACAACTCAAACCAAAACGAGTTCACGCAATTGCAATCATATCACGTGGCCTCAACCCTAGAGGAAGGGTTTTAGCCACTCATGTTCGTACAAATGCTCAAAAACATCGTTAAGGTAATGTACTTACAAGAATAGATAAAAGAGAACGTAAATTTTGTGAACCCTAGGTGAGTTCTTCATTTCTCCCTTCGCTTCTTTATGGTTTTCAAAAAATATTTGGTGACAAATTGATTTTAGAAGCTAAGGGTCCTATTTATAGTAAATAGGGAATGTACAATTTTTGCCCGTCATGGAATGGATCCGTGGCACGGAGGTGGTCACGCTAATTTGCCTCCTTGACACGGAGGTATCGCTAAAGCACACTGGAAAGCACCTAAAAATGACATTCGGCTGAAGGTTGCTGCGATGGCCGGCGTGGCACGCTGCCTGTGCGGCGCGATGGCCTGCGTGACACGCCCTTGGCGCGCAGATGTGCCTCGCGTGACACAGCGCTGGTGCGCAGACAACCTGTTTGCTGCATTGTTCTTGCGCCTGGCATTGGCGAGCACGGTGTTGGGCGCGGCACACGCGCAGCATTGCACGCTGCCTGCCGCGGCCAGCCTTGCCAAGGCATGGTTCCTTGCCGACTTTTGTAATTTGCTTCCCATTCCATTTCTCCACTTCATCCATCATTATTTAGTCCGTCAAATGCATTTTTAACCTACAAAAACAAGGATTAATTATGTTGGTTAGTATATATCCAAATTTACATAAAATTACATGAGAAATTAAATGCATAAATAGACAAACATGACTAAACTAAGTTATAAAATAGCACTTGGGCACGCAATTATGCCCAAGATCACCACCCCACACTTACAACCTTGTTCATCCTCGAACAAACCTTTTACATCTCATGCATATGAAGACTCCCACATAGCTAATTTAGCAAGACAATTCAAGCTACGGCTATAATGGCTATTTAAGATAGCAAGTTAAAAATAGAGCATGCAAGATTTAACCATTAAAATCAAATTTAACTATGTTAAGACTTCCTAACCTCTAGAATCGACTCTCAATCTTAGAAAACTCATGAAAATCAACTGATCAAGTAATCTGACATGAATATTTATCTTTTAGTAAACATGTGCCGTCACAACACAAGAGAGTTACCCATTTTTACTCACAAAATTTCAAATCACACCATGTACCGTCACAACACCATTTTTTTCCTAAAATTTGAAATTATTAAATAATAATCAAAAATAAATATACAATCTACCGATAGATCTTAAAATGTGATCTGAAACATGAAGGAGTTGACCCATGAATAAATCATGGAGAATTTCATGAAAATTGGGATAAAACCCCATAGAATCATATACTTGAATCAACACTTGAATTCATAAACTTGAGAAGAAATTTGGGCATGAGAGTAAAAGAAAACTCCCATTTATGGCCCTACATACCTGGGTAATCTGATTTTTAGCTTGACTTTGAAAGCCCAAGAGATTTAGAGGAGAATTGGAGGTTTGCTAAGCTTGATCTTCAACGGGACCCTCTAAACTTGCATGCATGGGAGTTGAATGAATTAGAATAGGTTAAAATCCCCTAATACACTCCTTTCAGGGCTTAGAATGACATAATTTAGAGCTTAGAAACTTAGGATTTATGAAATATCCTTAATGAATTTGCAGGAAAAACTGATTTGCCATTTGCCACGAATCGTACGACGAGTCGTACAGTCCTCATGGTATCCTCCCATACTAACCAAGTCCAAAACATTCAACCCTATGAATATTTTCATGAATCTTTCTACGATCCGTAACACAGTTCTATGAGTTGTACCATCGCTTGTACCATCAATCACTAGATAGCTCTGAAGACTTGCTATGACTTTTGATCACGGGTCGTACCCACATACTATGACTCATAGTGGGGACTTGTGGTTCGAAGAACAGAAATATATAACCCGATCCACAGGTCTTCCTACGATCCGTACTACCAACCTACGACTCATAGGTTGAGTCGTATTGAGGCAAAAATATAGATTTTCTACTGAACTCATTTTCAATCCTCTCATCTAGTCTTAAAAACCTTCGGGGTATTACACAACCTTGGATGGAACCCTATTTAATATATATACAGCAATGTTTAAGGCTTCACTCCATAAGGATAAAGGTAAACTTGATCTACTAATCATGCTTCTTACCATGTCCATTAATGTCCGGTTCCTTCTTTCTACCACACCATTTTATTGTGGCGTTCCTAGCATGGTATGTTGAGCAATTATACCTTCACTTTCAAGGAACTCAGCAAATAAACCTTTAATTTTTCCCTTTTCTGTGTACCTACTATAATATTCTCCACCCTTATCAGACCTCATGATTTTGATCTGAGCTTCAGTTCATTTTTATACTTTTTTTTTTGTAAATTTTAAAAGCATCAAGTGCTTTTGATTTGTAAAACGAAAAATAGAGATACATGTATCTTGAATAGTCATCAATAAATGAGATAAAATATCTCTCACAATTCAAGCAAGGGGTAGGAAAAGGTCCACAAATATCTGTATGTATGATCCCACGTCATTGAGAAAACGTCATTGAGAACTCCTTTTGAGCACCTTTAGTGAATTTGTTGGTTTGCTTTCCTTTTATGCAGTCCATATAAGTCCCAAAACTTAGAAAATCAAGAACTTGTAGAACTCCATCATTAACCAACCTTTATACTCTCCAATAGAGATATGTTCCAATCTCTTGTGCCAAAGATGTGATGAGTTCTCATTGATAATACATCGCTTAGTGCTAATGTCTTTATCATTCAGGGTTACAAAATTACATTCAATTGTGAGCTCTAGGTCAAATTTAAATAACTTTTCATCCAAAATTTTCAAACTGATTACTTTATTGTCTTTCAAAAGTTTCACTATAGAATAATGAAAATTGAAATCATAACCAGAAATTGATAGGTATATGCTTTCACTATGAGATGTAATTTTTGAGTTCTTTATTGTTATATGCTTGGAATTAGCCACAACATCCTAGGTATATGATATAAAGAAAAATTATATATTTTTAATCACATAAAGTTAAGTGATTAAGATTTATGATGATGACATCTAATAAAGTTTGATTATCTTATCAAAATGGTAACGCTACCCCCACAGTGAGGTAATTATTTTGGTTAGATTAAGTGGAATAAGAGAGTAAACTTTTCAGTTGAAAATTATTCTATGCCCACAGGTATGAATTATTTTCGAGATTTATTCTAGTTTACTAGTATAATAAAGTTAAGTAAACTATGTGCATGGGTTGAAACCTCTGCCTACAGGAAGGTTTAGAATTTACTTGGAATCTATATTTACGCGATTCACTTTTGATGGTTTGTACTACATAGCTTATGTATGTTTGTCCTTGTTCTGCAGTTCACATACATTTTCCTACTACTATCTTTAACCAAAATGCTCGAATTCCGATTCTATATGGTGGCAACTTTATAGAATGGAAGGAGAAAATTCTTTTCACTTTAGGGTGCTCGAACTTGGATCTGGCTCTCCATGTGGAAGAACCATTTAAGCCCATGAAATCAACTATGCCAGAGGCTAAGGCTTCTTATGAGTTGTGGGAGCGATCCAATCTCTTGAGCTTAATGCTAATAAAATCCCATATAAGCCAAAGAATTAGGGGTTCTATCCTTAACAATGATAAGGTCAAAGCCTACACAAAGGCAATTGATGAACAATTTGTAAGCTCTAACAAAGCCTTGGCCAGCACCCTTATGAAGAGGCTCTCAAGTATGACTTTTGACAAAAGTCCTACAGTGCGCAAGCACATTATGAAGATGAGAAACATTACTTCTAAACTCAAGTCTCTCGAGGTTGATATGTCTGCACCATTTCTTGTGCATTTTTTCCTCAATTTTCTTCCTGCAGAATATGGTTCATTCAAGATATCTTACAACACACATAAAGATAAATGGTCAATTAATGAACTTTTGACTATGTGTGTTCAAAAAGAATAAAGGTTAAAACATGAGAAATATGAAAGTATAAATTTGGTGACTCATGATAATAGAAATACAAAGAGAATCAAAAGTGTTCCTATAAAGACGAAAAGCAGTCTGGATAAAAATTCTTGTCGTTTCTGCAAAAAGAAGGGACATTAGAAGAAAGATTGCCTGAAACAAAAGAAATGAATTGAGGAGAAAGGTAATTTTACTTTTGTATGTTATGAATCTAATTTCACTGAAGTTTCTGATAATACATGGTGGATCGATTCTAATTCCACAACTCACATTACTAAGACCATGCAGGATTTTCTAACACTAAAGAAGTTGGTGAAAAGTGAACAAAATGTTTATTATGGCAATAGGAAAACATCAAATGTAGAAGGAATGGAGACTAATAGTCTCATTTTAAAGGATAGTTTTCAATTAGATTTAGAAAGCACTTTTAGGATTTTTAGATCCAAATTCAATTTCATCAAAAAATAACTTGATGACCCCAAAAAATATATACATATGCATATTGCAAACCAAAACGAACATATAGAGACAATGAATATTATAAACAAATTAATTTCTTTCTAGATTTTCAATCTACATCTAATTATCACAAAAACTACAGAAATTTCAACAAGACGCTATATAAAATTTTAATTAGAATATAACACTGAACAACACAACTAAAGGCAGACTCTAATACCACAAGTTGAATTTCAACATATACGTAGAGCCAAAACGGAGCGAAAAAATAAATGAAAATGTACCTTTAACCGTTGTGGTTCAAGTATTGTGGGAAATTGTTTCTGTCTTTCACAAACTTTACGTAAGAGAATTGTAAAGAAGAAAATCTAAGAATCTTCTGGCCTATGCCATTCAAAGTGTATGCCAAATCGATGGAGTCACAAACGTATTTATAGGTGGGCTAGGGACTCTTAGGCAAAATACTTTAACCATGGGGACTTCTCCATAAAATATGATTTTCCTAAGAGATTCTAATTAATAGTTTTCTTCCATCAAGAAAACTTTCATATATGCATAATCAAAATTATTATCTGCTATATATATTATTTACTTGAAAGACAAGGTAAATAATTTATTACCAAATATATGAATCACATTAAATGTCTCCAAAAGAGAAAGGGAGAGACATTTGTTTTCTTACATATTTCACTAGACATCATATAAGCCAAAAATGTTATTCCTATTGACCAAAGGTATTATAGCACTTGAGAAAAAAAATATAAAATGTTTAAGGCTAAATCAAAAAGTTATCAAGCACTAAATGCAACATTTTGTGTGCAAATACCGCCCCCCCCCAAATGTATATGTGGATATGTAAAAGCCCTATGAAGTTTTCAATTTAATTTGAGCAACTTACACGTTTTAAGTGTAGTCAAAATAGTCTCAAATATATGTGGGCCCACAAGAGGGAGACGAGGATCTCAAGATATGTAAACATGGATAAGAAACCAATTTGAAGAGATTCATGTCGAAAAATAAGAAGGGCCAAAGAAACATAAGCTGAAAATGCTCCTTTTATATAGCATTTGGACACTCTGAAATATTGAGGAAGAAAACCGGAATGTAATAAGGTCCTCCCCCTACACATCTCTATCAAAGCATGCACCTTAGGTATAGAGAAAGCGACTCTCAGTTGGCACTATAAGAAAAAGTCTTATTTATGACCAACAGCTTGGGATGAGTGAATAATTCTGTCTCTAAGTAGGCATTTGACATGCAATTTCATGTTGCGATTTGAAATTATGAGATGAAATCAGCGTTTGGACATGCGATTTCTCTAAAAATATTGATTTGGGATTTCAAATCATGAGATGAAAATTTTCAAATGTAAAATTTACCCACAAGTTTATATTTGTAAAAAGAAGTCCATTTTATATATACCAACTATATTTATTAATCATTTATTTAATAAATGTAAACAATCTTTGCCAACTATTATATTGAACATAACACTTTGCCAATCATTTACTTTGTGAGAGGATTATATTAAAGAGTAGTACACAACAACTCATGTTAATTTTACTTTTTATTGAACTAAAGTTCGATTCTTAAGTTGTATTTTTTTAGAATGACTTTGTGAGAGTGTATTATATATTATTATGAACTTTTACTTATTTGATAAGATTGTATAAGAATTTGGGCAATTTGAATATATTTTACAACTTATGGGGTTCTTATGTTCATGAGAAAAAATACAACTTAAAAATTCCAAAGTGCATGTCCAAATAAAACTTCAAACTTCATCTCATATGATTTCATATCATGATTCCAAATCATGATTTCATCTCGCATGACCAAATGTGCCCTAAAAGTATATATCAATGATGAGATTATATTTTAGTCCTTAATGTAGTATTTTATTGGGAAGATATTTAATTTGGACCCTAAAGAATATTAATAACTGGTCCCAAATTATAATCAAGGGGCCTTGAGTGGGAGAATGTACCGCCAAGTTAAATCTACTAATACTAAAAATAATTTTAAATTTTTATGATTTACTTTTCTTAAAGTTAAAAAAAAGACCCCATGTTTATATTAATATAAAAATAAAAAAATCTCTGCTAATATTAAAATAATTTTAAAACATCTTTTATCTTCATAAAAAATCTCATCAGGCACCAAAAGGACTCTCTGTTTTCTCAAATCATCGTGGTCGCTACTTTGCTCCATTATCTACTGATGTTGGACATATTTCTATGCTCATTTGTCTTTTTTTGCCCATCTTTTACCTTGTATTGAGTTCAAAACCCTTATGAAATGCATAAATTCATGTGTTGTGTGTTTTATATGCTAACAAATAATTTGAGGTGTTTTGAGCAGAAAATCAAGGAAAATGGACCCAAAATGAACCAGGGTTGAAGGTTTGAGAAGCTTAGAAGAAGGTTTAAGAAGCTGAGAAGAAGGTTTGGGCTATGGCTGGTGCACAACACCCGGTCCTCAACTTCATGAGATAATTTCATCATTTTTGGGGCTACGGCTGGCGCTCATACCAAGTCCTTAACTTCAAAGGATGTTCATTCAACACCATGGCGAGATGGTGGGCGTGGAGCCCCAGAGCTTCCCAGAAATAGAGAAAATTCCAAAATTCTGGTGAGATAGAGGAAGCCACGCGCCAGAAGGGTCCTAATGTTCAAGAATTTGACTGGTGAGAGTGGAGCTCTAGAGGAGTTAAAAGTGCAGAAAATTGATTAAGTCCTTGGTGAGATGGTGAGGGCGGTGCGCCAGGCCTATCCCAGAGCTGAAATTGCGGGACATTTGTCTAACTCTGTGGTGAGATAGGTGGGGCGGCATGCCAGACCTATTCCGGGCTGAAATTGCTGATTTTAAAGCAACGTGTTGGAGGGCAGAAGCATCATTTGAAGGATCAACTATAAATACATCCTCTAGGGAATTTGTTAGTAATCCTGGGATCAATTTTACATTCCGTATTTCATTTGTGGAGGCTTGTAAGCGTTTGGAAGGAAGACAAGTTCTACACTAAGTTTCTTCTCTTCTTTATTGTTTTACTTTTGAATGATGATGATTAAGTATTTATTTTTCCACTTGTCTATTGTCACGACTGAGTCTATACCCTGGACAAGACACAGTACTTAGAGTCACAAGTAACCCATCAACCCATGGTCTATCATAACACTGGTAATCTGAGTAATATATAGCGGAAGCTTTAAAATAATAAAATAAAATATTTATGAAGAAGAAGTAAATAATAAAGTTTTAATACAATTGAAATAAAATTGAAAATCTGGATCTGGATTTGTGTCTGTCTCTGGAAACCATCTATCTGATGAGTTATTGGGACAAGCCCCCAGCTAACTCTAAGTCTAACTGAATAAAATATAACTAAAGAGAAATAATCATCGTCCTCAAAAGATGAGGACTCACCACTAGTGCAGCTGAGAACTCCTGGACTAGATATGCTAACGGTGCCGAGACTGAGAACCTGCAGCTGTATCATTAAACGATACAACATAAAAGGTATATGTCAGTACTTTGAATGTACTAAGTAAGTAGGAGAAATCAAAACACGGAGAATAAAAATAGTTAAGCTGCAAAGATATGCAATGACCATTTGAAATGCCGAAACTAAATAAACTGCAATGTACTGAGATGATCAAGATGACCCTGTCTGATGGGCAAAGAAATGCCCTAAATCTGAGATACTAATCTGAAATACTGTACTAAATTGAGAAATCTGAAACTGTTTTGAACCGAGCTAATGTAAGACTGAACTGAACTGACTAGTGGGAGAGTCTATAACTGACATATAACCACGTGAGCTAGACGTGGAGTCTGATATATACACCCCATCGGTAGGACCCAATATGCCTTGCCAGGGTATAAAGACATGAACTGGGTGATCACAAGTCTGGGGCCACAAACCCAATAAAAAAACTATGGTGGTAATGTAGTTCTGGGAACCTGGGTGACTGGAACCCCAGTCCACTCGGTGCTAAGTTCTACTCCCACTGGATAGTTCTAGACTAACTGCTAAGCTGATAGCTCAAAATTAGGGAACAAGACTAAGTCAGGAATACTTATCTGGAAGTACCCTGAGAGTCTTATCAGACTGGATTTTGTAACTGGTGTTCCAAGACTGTCCAGAGCTGTTTATCTGGAAGTGTTGTAACCGTCCAAAGAATAAAATATAATATGAAGCTGGGGTCCTAAGGCTGGTCAGAGTTGCTTATATAGAACTGTCATGGCCGCCTAAACAACCACTAAAATATGATAACTGGGAGGCACCACTGACACCTCAAGAATTAACTGTAGTCAAACTGATCAGATGATATTTCTGGACAACACTGAGTGTAATAATCTGAATGAGACTGGACATGCATATATATAACTAAAATTTCCATATACACTAACAATATAGGGATCTCAAATCTGATAGAATCAAGCTATAGGGAAACTAGTCCAACACGCAAGATTCTAAATTCTACTGAACTCTGAGAACGAGGGATAAATAATTCCATTAGATACAATTCTCACAAATTTCTAGAAATAGGGAATGATAAAGTAGTTAAAAATCATGAGAAATACTCCATTTGAAATCTCAAGAAATTAGTCTGACAATTTTTGTACATTTCGAATCCATAGGGCTGAACTGATAGAGAAAATAGAGAAGATTTTGAAGATATAAGGGAAGAACTATTCCCTTATTGAATTACCACATACCTGGATAATAAATCTCTGAAGAAGAAAGCTTGAATTTTTGCAATTGATGAGGAACCCTAGTTCTTGGTTGATAGGAAAAGTCTGAGTTTCTATTATCGATATTCTGAGAGTTTACGCGGGGAATGAAGGGGAAAACTGTTTAATACCTCTAAACACGTAGTTTAGGAACTAAATAGATGGAAAATTACAAAATATCCCTAGAATAAAAATCTGGAAATTGACTGAAAGGGAACCAATGGGTCACTCAATAAATCATTGGTTGAGACCACGACCCGTTGGGACCTCTCGCTGGTCCTACTGCCTAGGGGATTGGATCACTGGATTTGGTAACGGGGGATATCATGACTCGTTGGATAAACCGATGGGTCATTTGTTCCTCTCTTGGTCAGTGGATGAGGAATCCTGGAAGGCTTGACAACGGGTGACACAATGACTGATTGATGGACCCAATGGGTCATTGTGTCCAGTCGTTATGTTCACTGGAAAAAATTCTAAAAACCTCAAACTTGACACGACGTATGGTGACCATGACTTGTTGTGGGAGACAACAGGTCGTTTTTCCCACTCGTCATCACTGGAAGGAGTTTCTGTGGTTCTCATCCAACGACTCACACAACGGGTCGTTGTTTCTAACAACGACTCGTTGGTTGAGTCACGTGGTCATGGAAAGGTGTTCTGAGCTAGGGATTCGATAAGTGAAAGGAAAACTTGTTGTTTCTCACAACAGGTCATTCCTTGTCCTGTGGTTTCTTACTGACCACGTAGGGCTGACCACGATGACACAATGAGTCATTGGAGCTGACCATGACTTGTTGTTTCAGTCATCCCGAGACAACTTTCTATTTTGTCTTCTGAATTTTTATTGCAAGGTCTACGCCTGGTCTAGAAAAGTTTCAGGGTGTTATAATATCTCCCCCTTGGGATCATTCGTCCTCGAATAAAGACTAAAGCTGCCGGGAAAACTAGGAAAAGAGCTAAAGTTTCTAGACTGAGACTATGAGCTGGTTTATAAAGGAGTAGTTGACTCTGAATTGACTTAACCTTGCTAAAAGAGCTGATGTAACTAGCATGCACATAGAACATCTGAATAGAGCTAATGAGTACGAAATTGAACCAAGTACTGAGAAGGGATTTAGTACTTGAAGTTGGAACTGAAATGGAAGGAAATAAGTGAGGATATCTGGCCATCATGTCTTCTTATGCTTCCCATGTGGCTCCCTCAACTAGCTGGTTCCTCCACAAAACTTTCACCGAAGAGACTTCCTTATTTCTCAGCTTACGAACCTAATAGTCAAGGATCTGTATTGGGACCTCTTCCTAACAGAGACTGTCTTTTATTCCCACGCTGTCTAGTGGCACAATTGAAGTTGGTTTATTGATGCACTTCTTCAATAGTGACACATGGAAGACTGGATGCATCGATGCTAACTCTGGAGGTAGTTCTAGCTTATATGCCACACTGCCAATTCGCTTTAAAATTCTATAGGGTCCCACATATCTCGGACTGAGTTTTCCTTTCTTCCCAAATCTCATCACCCCTTTCATTGGTGAAATTTTCAGATAAACCCAATCATTCACTACAAACTCTACTCTCTTCTCCTCACATCAACATAAGATTTCTGACGGCTTTGTGCTGTTTTCAACCTCTCCCTAACGAGTTATACCTTTTGCATAGCCTCATGAACTGAGTCTGGACCTATCTAAGTAGATTCACCAACCTCAAACCACCCGATAGGAGATCTACACCTCCTACCATATAATGCCTAAAAATGGGGCCATCTGGATACTGGAGTGGTCGCTGTTGTTGTACGCAAACTCGATAAGAGGTAGGTGATCATCCCAACTGCCCTTGAAGTTGATCACACACGCTCTCAGCATATCTTCCAAGGTCTGAATAGTCTGCTCAACTTGTCCATCTGTCTGCGGGTAAAAAGTTGTGCTGAGTTTGACTTGAGTACCAAGTCCCTTCTGAAATGACTTTAAAAAATGCGAGGTGAATTGGGTAACTATATCTAAATAATGGACAAGGTCACCCCATGCAGTCTGACCAACTCGAGGATATAAATCTTAGCATAATCCTTGGCTGAATCTGTAGTTTTAACTGGGAGGAAATGTGCTGACTTGGTCATTCAGTCTACTATCACCCAGATTGAGTCATGCTGTCGACAAGTGCAAGGTAGGCATGTAATAAAATCCATATTCACTTCTTCCCACTTCCATGTAGGTATGATGATATCTTGAGTCATACCTATTGGTCTCTAATGTTTCACCTTAACTTGCTAGAAGTTAGGGCACTTAGCTACAAATTCTGCGATGTCTCTCTTCATGACGTTCCACCAGTAAATATCCCGTAAGTCACAGTACATCTTAGTAGCTCCAGTGTGGATAGAATATCTCAAACTGTGGGTTTCAGCCAGTATCTGCTATCTCAGGTCACCCACATCCGACACACAGAGTCTACCTTGGTAGCGGAATACACCATCTCCTCCTTGGGAGAGAGCCTCCACTTTTTTTCTAAGAACCGCCTCCTTTAGCTTAAGCGGTATGGGATCTTCATCCTTCCTTGACTGAACTTCCACTACCAATGAGGAATCTGATCCACTCTGCACCACTATTCCTCCCTCAGCTATATCAACCAACCATAATTCCAATCAAGCTAACCTGTGGATATCCTTTGTTAGTTCCTGTTTGCTCTCTTCAACAAGAGCCACGCTCCCCATAGACATTCTGGTAGAGCATTAGCCACCACATTGGCTTTTCCCGGGTGGTACAACACACTCATGTCATAGTCCTTCGGTAGCTCCAACCACCTTCTTTTAAGAAGATTTAGATCTTTCTAACTGAACATATACTAAAGGCTCTTGTGATCGGTGAAAATATCCACGTGAGCCCCGTAAAGGTAGTGCCTCCATATTCTTAATGCAAACACCACCGCTGCCAACTCCAGGTCATGAGTCGGATAGTTCTTCTCATGAACCTTGAGCTGTCTAGAGGCGTAAGCTATCACCTTACCCCGCTGCATCAGAATGTAACCAAGTCCAACTCTGGAAGTGTCACAATACACCACGAACCCATCTGTTCCTTCCAGTAAGGTTAACACTGGAGCAGTAGTGAGTCGAGTCTTCAACTCCTAGAAAGTCTTCTCACATGCATCTGACCACTAAAATTTCAACTTTTTCTGAGTCAACCTAGTCAGAGGGGATGCAATAGAGGAGAACCTTCGATAAAACATCGGTAATAACCAGCTAGACCCAACAAGCTTCTGATTTTGGTTGGGGAAATAGGTCTTGGCCAGTCTTTCACCATTGCTATCTTTTGAGGATCTACCTAAATAACCTCACCTGAGATCACGTGACCAAGGAAAGTCATAGACTTCAATCAGAATTCTCATTTGCTAAATGTAGAAAACAACTGGCGATTTACGAGTGTCTGTAGCACTATGCTCATATGGTTAGCATGTTCTTCTTCGCTTTTGGAGTATACCGGAATGTCGTTAATAAATACAATGATGAACATGTCTAGATATGGCTTGAAAACCCTGTTCATCAGGTCCATGAAAGCTGCGGGGGCATTAGTTAGTCCGAAAGACATAACCACGAATTCATAGTGACTATACCGAGTTTTGAAAGTTATTTTCGATACGTCACACTCTCTGACTCTGAGCTGATGGTACCTCGACCTGAGATCTACCTTGGAGAAACAACTGGTTCCTTGAAGCTAATCGAACAGGTCGTCAATCCTGGGTAGGAGGTACCTATTCTTGACTGTGACCTTATTCAACTGATGGTAGTTGATACATATTCTGAGGGTACCATCTTTCTTACGCACGAATAATACTGGAGCACCCCATGGAGAGATGCTGGGCTTGATGAAACACTTATCAAGGAGGTCTTTTAGCTGCTCCTTCAACTCCTTAAGCTCAGCTAGAGCCAGTTTGTAAGGAGGGATGGAGATGGGCTGAATTTTTGGGAGAAGGTCTATGCCGAAGCGTATTTTCCGCTCAGGAGGAACTCTAGGAAGATCTTCGGGAAATACGTCAGGGAACTCACTAACAACTGGAACTGACTGAATAGTTAGGGTCTCAGAGCTGGAATCATTGACCCAAACTAGATGATAAATAAACCCTTTAGAAATAAGCTTTCTAGCCTTAAGGTAGGAAATAAATCGACCCTTAGGCACTCAACTACTGCTCGCCCACTCTAAAGCTAGCTCATTAGGGAACTGAAAATCTCACGACCCTAGTTCTATAGTCGACTGAGGCATAACTGGAGTGTAACCAATCCATGCCAAGAATGAGGTCAAATTCAACCATGTCTAACTCTACAAGATCAACTGGAATGACCTTATTTAAGATTGAGACTGGGCAGTTTCTAAATACCCGGCTGGTTCTAATTGACTCGCCAACTAGGGTGGAGACTGAGAATGATTCTGAGAGGACTTATGGACTGATATCAAACTGGATAGCTACATAGGGAGTCACGAACAATAGTGTGGCTCCTGGATCTAGTAGGGAATACACGTCTTGATGGAAAAGGCGTAACATACCCGTGACCACGTCAGTAAGCTCTCTTGATCCTGACGAAAGGAAAAAGAATAAAAATGATTTTGGCGCTGGCCTCCATCCGTACCTGAAGTGTTAGCCTGCTGGAGGTGCTGAAGTGATGGATTTTGATCTCCTCCATCCTGTTGACAAGCATTCTTTGAGCCGATGACCAAGCTGTCCACACCCAAAGCAAACCCTCTCGGCCCTGAAGGCATTCTCCTGGATGGTTCTTGGCCATACTTAGGGCAACCTGGGTAGCGGTTGCTAGCTCTATGACTCTAGAAATGTGAGCCAGATGCTCCACCCCTTCGATCCTTGTGGGAACAGAAAGAAGGGGCACTAGCTGAAGTGGTGATGGAGCCCTCTGCTGCTGTTGCTGTTGCTGCTGCTGTAGGCGGCTACTATCGCCAGACCTCTGGTCGCTATAGTTTGACTGGCCAGTCCTTTCCTGCTTGTTCTCCCGCTCCAAGTCTTTTAGTTTTTCTGCCTCAATCTACCGGGCATGAACGATGAGGCTGGAGAGGTTAATATCCTTGATAAGCATTGCAGTCCTGCACTCTTTGAGGACTAAATTCGATACTCTATTGACGAACTTCAACATGCGAGCCCTCGGATCAGCTACCATCTATAGAGCATATTTAGAAAACTTTGTGAACTCAAGTGTATACTCTTCCACCGTCCGATTGCCCTGTTTTAGATTCATAAATTCTTCCACTTTAGCCTCACTGAGCTCCCAAGGAGAGAATCTGTCTAGGAGGGCAGTAGAGAACTCCTCCCACCCCTACCTGTTCTTTTCTTGCTGGTCTCCCCTCCTTTCATTGATCGTACCAGATCTAGGCTACCCCTTTCAGCTGGTAGGCAGCTAGGCCGACACTCTTAGAGGAGCTAACACCCATAATTCGAGTTATATTTCTAATCTCATCCACGAACTCATGTGGATCCTCTCCCAACTTAGATCCATGGAAAACTAGAGGGTTTATCCAGGTGAAGTCCCGAACCCGAGCAGCTGCTGCGGATCCATTAGTATTGACCGAAACCACCTACTGGTTCACCTGGTTCATGACTGTCTAAACGAGCAACTGGATAGCCGCTCTAAACTTTGGGGAGGACACTGGGTTGTCTTGAGGAGCTGTTGGAGCTGGTGGGGCAGGTCGGTGAGCATTACCGGCCCTCTTTCCATTACGACGTCGTGAAGGCATGATTTCATTGAAATGAAATAGAGCATGAGTTAGGAGAACATTTCTAGAATTGAACTTCAACGCATGATAAAGAGTATGAATAAAAAGGAGATTTCCTAATAACGTCTCGTAACCTCCCCGTCATAAGTGTGGCGCGCTTCACACCCATGAAAAGGACTCTACTCGATGTGGTTTTCAGACATCCTAGGATACTCTAAACCTAGTACTCTGATACTAATAACTGGGAGGCACCACTGACACCTCAAGAATTAACTGTAGTCAAACTGATGAGCTGACATTTCTGGACAACACTGCATGTAATAATCTGACTGAGACTGGACATGCATATATCTAACTAAAATTTCCACATACACTAACAATATGGGGATCTCAAATCTAATAGAACCAAGCTACAAGAAAACTAGTCCAACATGCAAGATTCTAAATTGTACTGAACTGAGAATGAGGGCTAAATAATTCCACTAGATACAATTCTCCCAAATTTCTAGAAATAGGGAATAATAAAGTAGTTAAAAATCATGAGAAATACTCCACTTGAAATTTCAAGAAATTAGTCTGACAATTTTTCTATATTTCGAATCCATAGGGCTGTACTAATAGAGAAAATAGAGAAGATTTTGGGGACACAAGGGAAGAACTATTCCCTTGTTGAATTCCCACATACCTGGATAAGAAATCCTTGAAGAAGAAAGCTTGAATTTCTGCAACTGATGAGGAACCATAGTTCTTGCTTGAGAGGAAAAGTCTGAGTTTCTACGATCGATATTCTGAGAGTTTATGTGTGGAATGAGGGGGGAAACCATTTAATCCCTCTAAATTCTATGAAATTATACAAAAAAAGATGTAGTTTAGGGACTAAATAGGTTGGAAATTACAAAAATATTTCTGGAATAAAAATCTGGAAATTGACTGACAGGGAACCAACGGGTCACTCAATGAGTCATTGGTTGAGACCACGACTCGTTGTGACCTCTCGTTGGTCCTACTACCTGGGGGATGGGATCACTGGATCTGGTAACAGGGGATACCACAACTTGTTGGATGAACCAATGGGTCATTTGTTCCTCCCACGGACACTGGACAAGGAAACCTAGAAGGCTTGACAACGGGTGACACAATGACTTATTGGTGGACCCAACGGGTCGTTGTGTCCAGTCGTAATGTTCACTGGAAGCATTCTAAAAACCTCAAACTTGACACAATGGGTGGTGATAATGACTCATTGTGGGACACAAAGGGTTGTTGTTCCCGCTCATCATCACTGGAAAGAGTTTTTGAGGTTCTCACCCAACGACTCACCCAACTGGTCGTTATTTCCGATAATGACTCGATGGTTGGGTCATGGGGTCCTGGAAAGAGGTTCTGAGATGGGGAAGCAATGAGTGATAGGACAACTCATTGTTTCTCACAACAGGTCATTCCTTGTCCCGTGGGTTCTCGACTGACCACAACTGACACAATGAGTCGTTGGAGCTGACCACGACTCGATCTCTTAGTCGTCCTGAGGCAACTTTCTTATTTTTCTTCTGGATGTTTCTTTCAAGGTCTGCGCTTGGTCTAGGAAAGTTTCAGGATGTTGCATCTATGAGTGGCAAAACTCATACTCTAGGGTTTTGGCCATGGTGGATGGTGGATTGTTTGAAAGACTGATTTAATCTAGATTCGATTCTCCGTTAATGGTTGTTTGTATTTACTTATTTTAATTGCTTATTTATGAGACTGATCACCTTATAAGTAAATCTGTTGGCTTTCGATTAAATTTGGGAAAGGGAATCAAAAGGATTAAAGGTAAATACAGAACAAAAATTCAAAGACCCTTGAATCCATTGGTGAGAGGATAGAAGTTGTTGAGGATAGGGATATACCCTTAAATCCTGTTTAGTTGAAATATAAGTAGGCATAATTGTTGTTTCATGTTTTTTCTGCAACATAGGGATACAAGTGTTCGAGGTCATGAAACAGTCCTTGGATTCTAGGGAAAGTGGCAAAGAATGGGATAGTAACTTGCAACTAGCAACCAACAACCAGCAACCATAGGAAGAATCGTTCTAGTGTAATCACGTATTGAAAACACAACCTGAAACTGAAAAGGGCCATTTCCCTAGATTTTCATCATCATATGAAGTAAAACTAAGTCTACAATTGCTTTAATTAATTTTATATTTAATGTTTTAGTAGTTAACTCTTCAAATCGTTCCCCCATTTCAATTGTTTTTTAAGAATAGCAAAACAATGTAATATCCTTATAACTATTAAACTGACAAGTCTCTATTGGTATGATAATCGGGGCTTTCAGTCCTATATTACTTGATGACCACGTGCACTTGCGTATGCTGATAACGCTCAAATTTACTCCTTACTAGGATGGAGTGTAAATGGTCATTGATAAAATAAATATACCTGATGGATGTCAGGGTCGAATCCCACCGGGAATGTTAGTTGATCACGCAAGAGTTGTCTATCAAGTTGAAGTAATTCGCATTAATGTTTCAACAACAATAAAGTAAAAATTGGGGAATCACTACTTGACAATTGAACTACAAAATTTTCTCACAAAAACAGGGACAAAATATGAAAAATACCAAGGGAGAGACTACTAGAGGTGTGAAATTATCGGAGCATCATTGGATTGGGATTGTTAACTTCTCCTAGCCTTACTCAATAGTATAAGTAGTTATGGACAAGATGGCATCCTGTGTTTCTCAACCAATTAGATGTCTTATACCTCGGGTTTTATAAAACCCCGAAGCCTTTTTCACAATAGCCACATCAACATGGGTAAGAATAAACTATTTCTAGCTTTGATTATCAATGTGTGTTTGACAATGGATTTTTGCTATTTCTAGCCCAACCCCACATGATCAAACCCAATTACCCACTAATGTTTCATCACCCATACTCTAAATTCCTTTTTCAAGTAAAATTTGAGTAAGTCAAAACAACCCATATTTGTTACTATGAGTATTTAGATTAAAAATTAGATGAAATATTAGAATTATACTAATTGAGTAAATCTAAAATAAATTGAACAATACCAATCCAAATCAACCCCAATCATTCACACATCGCTAGAAAGGAATTTAGCTACTCATCTAAGTACAATAAGACATTGCATTCAATAACAATTCAACATCCATTATCAACAAAATGAGTAAAAACAAATTCAAGATCAAAGGTCTGATCTCCAATGGAGTTTTCTACCTTTTCAATGAAGAAGAAGATGAGTGCTTCTCCCTATACTTCTCTCTTCTCTTTCTCTCTCTAATTCAATAAAAGGCTAATAGAATAATGAAAAATTGATATGGAATAATGAAATGTTCAGTTCCTTTTTGAGATGTACAAAAATAGGATACATTCTTTCTCCTTTTTTTCTAAACTGGACATTTTTACCTCTGTGCAGACAGGCATCAGTTGCGATTCACCAGTGGTTCGCCGGTGCTCATCCGCTATCCGCTGGTTGATTTGGCCGATGATCAGTGAATTTCAGAACCCTTCGATGCTAGCACCGACGGTTTCCTGGTGCTGATCCATGGCTGCTGGTATTGATCTTCATCAGCACAGTGTGGAGTCTGCGATCAATCGGTGTTTCGCTAGTGCCCTCCGGTGGAGCGCCGGTCCTCATCTCCTTTTTTCCATGCTTTTTGCTCAATTTCATGATTTTCCTATTCAAGTTAGGTACCTGCAAAGATCAAGGAAAAATGGCATAAAATCCAACTAAATAACCTGAAACTAAGCAAAAACCCATGTTTTAGAGCCTAGTAAGTTGGTAAATTACCAACTCATTAAACCCCCAAACTTGAACCGTTGCTTGTCCTCAAGTAACGCAATTCCTGTCATTCGAGAAAATGAAACAACATGTCATCTATGAATCTATGCACTAAGGACCAATGAGCCTAAGACAACCCAAAAATGCTCACCAACTCAAGGAAAGAGAGAAAAGATTCCCCAAAATATGAAAAAGTTTCAAGAGGTAACCACAATGAATAGACATGATTCACAAATGCTTTCCTTCTTTAGAACCAGGGCATGGTCTATCACAACAAGCACACTAGCATCTCAAATCATTATAAGTTCACATTCAAAGCTTGTCTTGAAGCTCACAACACTAATGCCCCAATCACTTTTTCGTACCAATGAAAGTATGTTGTCAAAGAAGGTGATGCCACTCACAAGATGAGAGAATATCATCAAACAATGCACACACAAGGGATTATAGAATAGGACAATAATGATCACTCTCACAAAGAAATTCTCCATGCACATAACTTGACCCATAGGTATGCCCTTCGTGTAACTCGCACTAATATAGAATTGCTACACTCAAAATCAATAGGACTTGGGGGTCATAATGAAAGCTAGGGGTAAGGGTAGGACAATTATTTAGGTCTAGTGACTAGAACATCCCTAATGACCCTTTTTTGAACACTTTTAACATCCCATCATACTCTTTAGATCACTCCCCCTTATCTCTACTTTTTCTTCCTCTTCATCCTTTTGTTAATCAAGATTCACTCTTATAACTCCTATGAGTTTCACATTTAGCCTCATCTAAGCAAGAGGTAACACCTTTCACTATTCTTTCTCTTTTGATGATTCTAGGTTTCTCAACCCATCATTTCATTAATTTTTTTTATCACAATTTGGTGCTACCTCACATTAAAGCTCATCACATTTTTCCCCTTATTGCAAACCCCAAAACTTAGGCTTTTTGCCTCGTTTCCATTGATTTTCTTATCTTTCCTTATTTCTTGGGCTTCAAGGCCCCCCTTTTTTCATTCATTAGAAAAATAAGCAATTAGGAAGAATGGGTTCCAAAAGATAGGATTACAAGGGGACACTGACTTGTAATGTGGTTACCAAGAAAAAAGATCAAAGGCTCAATATTAGCTAGCAAGGGAAGATGTTTAGGGAGGTCATTTTGGGTGAAGTGACTAGCAATAGAAAGCCTAAAATCATGTTCTAAGTGCAACTACCTCTAGGATTTTGCCTTGAATCACACTTAGGGAAAGTTTTAGATTAATGTATATGCATGGGAAATATTCAATCAGCCTCACCATATAAGGCATCACATTCCAAGAAGTTCACATAATACATCGTCATAACTAGATTACGATTTTACTATCATTGATCATGTGAATCAACAAGCCAAATAAGGAATATGCAATATATGATAAGAGAGTGCTACATTTTTCATTTCAAATGCCCCATTTCTTCAAAACTCATGTTTTTTTCATGCCACACAAAATTGTTTTTCGTGGTACCCATAAAAAACAATTTCACAAAACTCAAGGACATGGCATTTTTTCTTAAAAAAGTTACCTTACAATATATCATTGGGAAATGTCATCCGGTTAAGCAATAGAAAAAGAAAGAAAAAATAATTTTCTCCTTGGAAAAGAATCATGGTATTAATAAAACCTTTGGAGTTTATTCACTACCTACTATTTACAAAGGTAAATATCAGGCTTGCACTAATAATTTAAGACATATTTTTGCTTCTGTCATCCATTATGAGCCCGAAAAAGGCTCAATAACCATTCAATCAAATACCAAAACAAAAGCCCAACAAGGGAAATATCAGTCATGAACAAAATAGCCCGAAAAGGGCATCTCGAGCCCGACAAAGGATCACCAATCATCACAACTTAAAAATAAAAGCTCGACAAGGGCAACATCAATCATCAAATGACCATTAAAAAACAAACACTCATCCCATCTCCAACTCAAACAATATATTTTCCCCAATGTATGCATACAAAACAAAGAGGGTAAGAACTCCCTAAAGTGGTCACTCGTTATCATCTTCATCATCTTCAGCTTCAGCCTGCCCATCATGGCCTTCATCTCCTAGGTCCTCCTCATCATCTTCCAAGCCCTCAAACAAGTCGTTGATGGGGCCTCGGACTATAGAAGGGGAAGCCATAGCTGCATTGAGTGCACTCATATTGGGCACCGCCATTGATATCCAACCTTTCCACACCCTTACCTCAGCCCGGAGAGAGGTGGCATCCCTCTTCACGACATCCACACGCGAGTATAGCTTGGTCAAGTTGTCATATATTGACATCATCTCTTTTTTCACCGTCTTGGCGATTAAGGTAGGGAGACTATTAGCCAATTTCTGAAGTTGTGTCTCATGGGAATGTGTCATCTCTACCAGTTTATGGAGGCTACTTGGCTGGGACAATGTGGGAATAGGTGAGGCTCCCTTAGTAGGTGCTTCTCTTGAAGACTGGCCCGATGCCTCTGGATGTGGCATGTTCAGATCGGGGTCCATTGGGGCCTGCACTAACCCATGAGAGAGGGACTCCTCGGGGACTTTGAAGGCCTGCAACTGCTTTCGCTTGCTCTTGGGAGCATCTGCATCCCTTTTTCTGTCCACTGTAATCACATCGGTAGCTGAGCTAGGGGCTTCATTGGGAAAGAGTGGCACTCCATCTTGAAGGCATAATTGAGATATAAGCACAGTGTAGGGCATTCATGTGCCAGCTTGCCTTGCTTTTCTCTTCATCTGAATGACCCTTATCATGATGCATGTGATGAGGATGGCCGCTTCCAAACTTATCCTTTGCTCATTCTTTGGTGGCCTAATCCAGCCATAAATAAAATCCCGCCACAGCTTGGTTTCAAACTTAAGATCACATCGAGAGATCTCACCACCCATAGTGGACAAAAAAGGTGTGTCAGCGGCTATGATGGGAGCTATCCACCTGAACTGGTTCTCTTTGTCAGCAATTTTAGTAGCATACTCAGGGCGGTATCAATCTCATCCTCCCAGAATAAAAAATTGATGGTCGCTGGTGTGATGTCCACCTCTACACCCTTACCATGATTGAGGGAAGGTAGGAGAATTTGTCAACCTTTCCTCTGTGCTGCATGCTCTCTTGCCTTTCCTGGTATGAGGTGTAAAACATGTGCACTAGGTTGTAGTAGAAGTCTAGCAGAGGATTGGAAAAGACATGCCATTGGCGGTTTGTGAATTATATTGTGATGTTGGGGAAATCACCTCGCAGCCCCACCAAATCAAAGCGCTTCTCTATCATGATAGTGTCCCTTGCAAATAGCATAGTGCCCTTTCATATGGGGCACACAAAACATAATGGCCTATCTAGTATTGGGGGCTAGGGTCGCCCTTGCTTTCCCTTTTCCTTTGCCTTTTGAGGAGGCCGGGGCCTTTCCCTTGTTTGATTTCTTGGATGAAGACGTACTTTGCAGACCATGTTAGTGCCATACAACAATATTTTCTTTTTGTATTTTTTTAAAGAAAAATAAAAACTGACATGATTATTGTGCTAAGGCAAGAAATTGTAACAGTTGGATGACAACCAAGTTGAAGAATTTAGCTGTTAAGCACTGGTGGTACCAGTGGAACACCGGTGAAACAAAGGTGAAGACTCGCAAACCGCTGGTCGACCACCAGACGTTAGCAAAAAACTGGGGAGGTCATGGTTTATCTAGCACCACACTGGCATTTTTCTAGTTTGGACCCATGAAGCACCGGTGTAACGCAGGTCGGGACAGTGGCCTGAAGCCCTGTACCCTTAATCTGCGCTTCATCTGGCATTTTGCCTTGCCGATCCATTTATTTCACCCCTAAACTCTGTGAAATCAACAAAACTTTCAGATACAAGAGTCACTCACTCAACACAACAACAACAAAACAAATAATAATGACAATTTACCCTTAAGAAAGATGTCACTCCATCTATTATCGGGTAAATTGTGCATTCTAAGCATAACGGGGCTACTCAGACTTCACCCCTAGCTATAATCAAACACATCAAGCATCAAATATTTTTCCACAGAGGATACCCACATTTTCATCCAACATTTTATCACCACTCCTATATACCCACAATATGAATAAAACAAAAGTAATGACAAGCATAATAATGGAGTAATGGGGACACATGAGTGGGGAAAAACATCAACATCCACATGCTTAAAATGATTAACCTCTTCAAACATTAATCAAAATCAAAGTGAGAGACACATACCGAATGAATTTTAGAATAAAGAGTAGAGTAAGATCAAAGAATGGGTTTGCCCAACAATGGAGTTTCCACAAAAATCTTTCTTGCTTTAATGTAGTGAAGAGATAAGTGAGTAGTGATGAAATGAGGGGAGTGGAATATGGAATTTATAGGAGAGAAGAAGTGGACAGGATTGGTAGGTGAAAAGGTGGATTTAATAGTGGGAAGGTGAAAGGGTAGTGTATGGGGAAGTTTAAAAGGTGTAATGGGGAAATGAAAAGGTGGGTGAAAGGATTTATGGGGATTTGGAGAGGGTTTAATCGGTATTTTAAATACCTAAGTCGGTTTTCGTCCACGGGTAGTCAATAATATTTTCAAATGCACTGCATTCGTAACCTGCGATTGACCGGCGGTTCGCCAGTTTAAATGCCGGTGACCATCATTATTTCAGTTCACTGGCAAGCAACCTCTGGTTGTCCAGCGGTTAGCGAATCATCACCGACATTTCGCTGGTTAGGTCACTGAGTGTACCACAACTCCCGGGTGTACTATCTTGAGTTGGCTCTAGACGGCGGTTCACGGGTTGGCACCAGCGTTCCGCCAGAGGATCGCTAGTTTCCTCGCTTCTTCTCCACTATTCTGCTTATCACATGTAATAGGGACGCGCCTCGCGTTTTTGCACCGACATTTTGCTGGTGTAGCACTGTGCCTGCCCTATTTTTCTTCTTTTTGTATTGCATCTAATTCTACCTACAAAAATCAAAAACAACAAAAACATCAAAGTGCTCAAGATAAAAATGCTTGGGTTACCTCCCAAGAAGTTCCTTAGTTAACGTCGTGGCACGATGGATATCTTCTCCATCATCAACACACCAGAGGGTCATCCTTCATTTTAATCTCATGATTAAATGGTTCATAATGCTCCATTTCACTATCAATCACTTTTATGATATTGCACGGGGGCTTGATAGACTGACACACATTGAAAGTGACCTCATCACTACCGACTCAGAACTTAAGCTCCCTCAGCTCTATATCAATCAAAGCTCTTCCCCGTTGCTAGAAGTGGGTGCTCCAAGATAATTGAAACCTCAATGTCTATCTCACAATATAGCACAACAAAATCAGCTGGAAGTATGAATTTGTCCACTCTCACAAGGACATCAGCTAACACTCCAACAGGTCATTTAATTGACCTATTCGCCATCAAAAACCTCATAGATCTTGGTTTGGTACTCGCCAATCCGAGTTTCTTGAAAATGACCAGAGTCATAAAGTTAATACTAGCACCGAGGTCACAAAAAGCTTTATTGAATATGCATAAGCCAATTATGCAAGGATTGGTAAATGCTCCAGGATCTTCACATTTTGGGGCAAGGTTGCTGGTCATGACAATACTACAATGATAGGTCACCTCATTGGTACCCATATCCACCACCTTCTTTTTCTTCAAGCGCTCCTTCATAAACTTTGCGTATCCTGGCATTTGAATCAAAGCATCCACAAGTGGTATATTGATAGATAATTTGCTGAACATGTCGATGAACTTGCGATACTGAGTATCTTTCTTTTTCCTGGTCAACCTCTGTGGATATGGAGGTAGAACCCTTGTTCTTGATCTTTGTCATCGGAGGTCTTCTTGCCTTCATTTCCCATCACATCATGCGATGGAGTCAAATCAACTTCCCCCTCATCCTTTCCTTCTTCATAATTACAAACACTTGGTGTTTTTGGAACCTCTCCTACAACATTATCATCTTTAGCCTTTCGGGAAACAATAGCCTTGGGCTTCATGCCCACATCCTTCAATATATTGCCACTCCTAGTCACGATTGCCATGTAATGGCCATCTTTATTTGGATTAGGAACAATGTCACTAGGGAGTGCATCCTTCATATGGGGTTTTATTTGTGAAGATAGATGGTTCATTTCAGCTTCAAGATGCTTGATCAATGCTGAGTGGGAACTTACTATTTTAGCGAGGTTAGACACCTCCCTTTTTAATTCTTTAGCCCCACTGTCTATGGATTCTACCTTCTTCAACACTCGAGACAACATTTCTTCAATCTTTGAGTTTCCCACATCAGTCACTCCTGGCTTCCCTTAAGATGCTTTGCTTTTGGAGGAGGCACTTAGGGATTAGCACTTTGGTGGTAGCGCTCTCCTTCGCGATTTTGATCTCTATTCACCCATTGATCATTTCTATCCCCCACTCCTTGATTATCATGGTTTTTCCAACCTTGATTCTCCTCCTTTGGGTGCCAAGGGCCTTGATTGGCACCTTGATACCCAGGGCAAGAATCCCCCAATTGACCCATCATGTATTGACACTCCTCCTCATATCTCAGGGGCGAAGTGTCATTATCAAATTAAAGATTACTTTGGGTTTACAACATTCACACTATTTGCACCAACTATGTTTCATCATCAACTCTAGCTGTATCATCATCTTAGCAAGAGTTTAATCTCTAGCCTCATCCCTTTTTCTCATCTCAACAGTCATAAGATTGGGAGCAACACCACTAGAAGATACCTTCGCTTCTCTTGTATGCCATGCTCGATTGGTCTTAGTCATTCTGTCAAGAAGTGCTTTGGATATTCCATAGGGCTGATCCATGATGGAATCCCTCGCCAAATTATTTTCCACGAACTTATTGATTAAATCCAATGAACGATAGAAGCTTTGAAGTAGAGCTCCATCGGGTAAACCATGGTTTGGGCAAATGGATACTTTTTTCTTTAACCTCCACCATGCTCATGGAGATGTTCCCTATCAAGTTGTCGAAAGTTGGTAATATCATCCCTCATCTGTAGCATCCTCAATGGAGGAAAAAACCTATGTAAAAATACTTCCATGATTCATTCCAAGAGGTAATAGACTCGGGATGCAACTCCTCCAACCACGCAGTTGCTTCCCTTGTTAGTGAAAATGGGAAGAACCTCAATCTAATCGACTCTTGAATTATATTTACAATGTTGAAGGGTTGGAAAATCTCAAAAAAATTTCGGAGATGCCTGTTTGCATCCTCACTTGGAATCCCTCTGAAGATCCCTTTCATTTGGACTAAGTGTAACATTATACTCGTCACATGAAATATTGCATTCCCTACTGTATGAGGTAGGCGAATGGAACCTTCTACGTTGGGCATCATCGGATCGTCATCCTCATCATCCATATGCCCATCTACTACCCTTCTCCTTCTTGTGAATGCTGACTCATGTCAAAATCAAAATGGCACCAATCACAAGAGTAAATTCAAACCAAATAAGATGCAATAAATCAATCCAAAATAATGAACAACTAAAGGCTGTCAAACTATATTCCTTGGCAACAACTCCATTCTTGATAACGTCCAAATTCACTCCTCGCTAAGATGGAGTGTAAACGATCGTTGACAAAATAAATATACTCGATGGATATCGAGGTCAAATCCCACAGGAAATGTTAGTTGATCAAGCAGGAGTTGTCTATAAAGTTGAAGTAATTTGTATCAATGTTTCAACAACAATAAGTAAAAATTGGGGAATCACTACCTGATAATTGAATTACAAAATTTTCTCACAAAAATAGGGAGAAAGTATATAAAATACCAAGAGAGAGACTACTATGGGTGTGAAATTATCGGAGCATCATCGGATTTGGATTGTTAATATCTCCTAGCCTTTCTCAATAGTATAAGTACTTGTGGACAAGATGGAATCCTATGTTTCTCAACCAATTAGATGCCCTGATACCTCGAGTTTTCTTAAACCCCAAAGTCTTTTACGCAACAACCACATCAACTTGGGTAAGAATCAACTATTTCTAGCTTTGATTCTCCATGTGTGTTTGACAATGGGTTTTGGCTATTTCTAGCCCAACCCCACATGATCAACACCCAATTACCCACTAATGTTTCATCACCCATACTCTAAATTCCTTTTTCAAGAAAAATTAGAGTAAGTAAAAACAACCCATATTTGCAATTATGAGTATTTAGATTAAAACTTTGATGAAACATTAAAATTATACTAATTGAGTATATCTAAGATCAATTTAACAATACTAATCCAAATCAACCCCAATCATTCACACACCGCTAAGAAGGAATTTAGCTACTCATATAAGTAGAAGAAGAAATTGCATTAAATAACAATTCAACATCCATTCAATAAAATGAGTAAGAAAAATTCAAGCTCAAAGGTCTAATCTCCAATGAGTTTTCTATCAATGAAGAAGAAGATGAGTGCTTCTTACTCTACTTCTCTCTTCTCTTTCTCTCTCTATAATTCAATAAAAGGCTAATAAGAACAATGAAAAACTAATATAGAATAATGGAATATTCAGTTCCTTTTTTAGATGTACAAAAAATAGCATACATTCTTTCTCCTCTTTTTTTAAGCTAGACATTTTTACCCTTGTGTAGACGGGCGTCACTTGTGATTCAAACGGCAGTTCGCCGGTGCTCATCCTTGTTCTGTTGGTTAATTTTGGCTGATAATCAGTGAATTCTAGAACCCTTAGGCACTAGCATTGTCTGTTCACCGGTGCTGATCTGTCGCTCACCGGTATTGATCTTCATCAGCACTGTGTGGAACTGTGATCAATCGATATTTACCTGGTGCCCTCCGGTGGAGCGCCGGTCCTCATCTCCTTTTCTCCATGCTTTTTTCTCAATTTCATATTTTCCCTATTCAAGTTAGGTATCTGCAAAGATCAAGGAAAAAGGGCATAAAATCCACCTAAATAGTTTGAAAACTAAGCAAAAACTCATGTTTAAGAACCTAGTGAGTTGGTAAATTACCAACTCATCATGCACTTGGGCGACACCAAGTTTTTGGCGCCGTTTCTAGGGAATTGAATATTGTTTGATCATTTGTAGGTTATGATTTTTATTCCGCTATTTTGTATATTTTGTATAGATTTTTATTTTTCTTCTACCTTTTTAGTATTTGACCAATCTTCGTAACATGACATTTTGGTATATAAATGGGTCGAATGATGGGTGTTCATATCTAGGTGATCCTTGTTTGAATTATGGAGGATCCCACTTATGAAAACACTGTAATGCTTGTGGTGTACATGGTGGTCTGGATGGCCATTAGAGGAGTTTCCCAAATTTTATTCCCCTTCCCCAAGCCCCTATTATGATCCTCCTAATGGTTTTGATGCTTACAAGAATAATGAAGAGGAGGAACATCATGCTCAAATAAGCAATATGAAAAAACTGATCCAGGAGCATATGCAAGTAATGAGGGAATAACTTATTGAATAGGGAGAAGCCTTAGAAAGGATGAGTTCCAAGCTCATAGAGATGATGGTTGAGACTATAACTTGTAATGATTTGGAAGTCACGGTCTTAACCAATACTCAAGAGGAACCTCAAGTGGAAGGGAGAATAGAGCCCAGATAAGAGAGACCAATTTGGCTCAAGTATCTATGACCTACAGGGTCTTTTGAATGAAAAAGTTGAGGCATCTGAGGCCCAATTACAAAATGTTGTGGATACTAGCCAATGCAAGAAGAAGAATCCCTACCATTAGAGGATTATTTATTGGTTGATGTCGATGTTGAGGAGTTGGATAAAAGTGAGGATGTCAAGAATAATGCAATCTTGGAGTTAGGGCATATTGGTCCTCATTCTAAACACTTTTCAACATTGTGTTTGGTTGGCAACTAAGAAATAAAGCCTTTCAAGCCTGTGGAGAAATGTGTAGATGAGGAACAACACCCCTGTATCCTAAAATTTATTATGACAAAGACACATTACGATATCCCTCATTTAAGGGCCAAGAAGGGAAAGATGCAACATCTATTACTTTGTCCCTTCATGTTTAGATCACTGCCCCTTGAGCATAACAGAAAATTGGAAAAGAAATTGGGGGTGAAATTCATAAGCTCAAAGTGGAAGAAAAAGTGGTGAAACTTGATAACGTCCTACCGCAACATTAAAGAAGGTGCTTGTAGGGAGGCAACCCAATCTGTAAAAATGTAATTATAATGTTCTTATATATAGTGTCAATGTTGATTTTCTTTTGTAGAAAAAAGGGAAGTCTGAGTACCCAGATTCAAGGGTAAGGAGCATGATCTGATGTAAAGTGTGGGGTCATTTGACCCGCAAATCCAAGAACCTGCTGCTAGCTAGGCCCTAGAGGGCCTCAGGGAGTAATTTCTCGGTCTAATTTTATCTTTAACTTTAGTTGCTCTGAGGACTGGGCAAGGCTTTAAGTGTGGGGTGAGGGTGTGCGCCCTTAATTTTGTTAGTCAAGGTTGAGTATGTCATTGTGTATTTTTTTTGAAAATTTGAAAATTGGCAAACCTCACCCACCTTTCGATTTTTCTTATAGCCTCAGTTCTTTTTTGAAGGGGAGTCCTTTGAATCGGTTAGTTATTTTATTTTCGTCATTGTCATCATAGAATAGTGACCCTTCCCTATGATAGATGGATGACGACCATCTTAAGGGAATTTCATCATGATATTTTGTATTTTTTAGGATGGATTCGTAGATCATTCACTTGTGTGCTTATTGTCATTCTACTTAGCTGCTATGCTAGAGCTAATAAAGTGGTCATCTTAAATGCATAAGTGAGGAATCCATGAGAGACAAAAAAATATCTTTAATTTGACTCAACATGATTTTAAGGGCTTAATAATGAAAAATGTCATTCAATATGATTGTCTGATTGTGTAGCTGTAGGAAGCCAACTAGATTCTGATCGCCATGAGAGGTAAGCTAAATTATCTTGTGTATGCATATTATAGCATCTAGAACTTACCTTAGTGTATGTAGGATAACTAATTGTTAGGGAGTGAGGATATAATCAACGCATTTCTTTGTAAAAGCCATGTTTTTCCCATATTTGTTTTACCTTCCTGTACATTCTCCCTAGTTAACTCCTTTTGATCCATAAGCCTTATTCTTTCTTAGCCACGAAAATAGCTTAACCCCTCTTTTTGTGAGACCTCATACTTATTGATCCAAAGTAATCTTAGGCACTTTGAGACTTAAAAGTGAAGGTCCACTAAACTATAATATTAAGGGAAAAAGAAAAGTTGTGGTAAGAGGAGAAAACTAGGAAAAGAGGTGCCCATGGAATTGTGTTGTTTACTTGCTGCTAGGACAATGAAACATAGAGATTTAATTGCAAAATCCTTATTAATTCTATAAGCAAAGACTAAGTCAAGTAGAAAAAAAGGGGCATGAGAAGAAAAGAAAGAAAAAAGGTTAGTTAGTGAAGGGTGAACAAGAAAGAAAAAAATGGTGGACTTGAAAAGTGAAAAGATTTCTTAAAAGTGCTTAGAGTGATGGTCACTATAAAATAAGTATCATTCCTACCTATCTCTTAACCTACATTATAATCAATAAAAGTCCCTTGTGATCTGAATCTCTTAAAATAACCAAGTAGTCTAAATATATATGAAGGGAAAGCTTATGGTTTGTGACATATGTGCATTACATCTTTTGTGAGTGTGAGAGTGCCTTGTTTTCTATGTTCCACATGTTTGCATTGAGAAGCTGAGAGAAGAACATTATTAAAAGTGAGAGGCACAAGATGTCTAAGTTGGTGTACTATTTGTTGCATATTTCATATTTAATCATGTTGGCCCTATGTTTTGAAAAGATGAGTCAATTATAGAGGTTTTGTAGTCTTGAGTGTGAAACCTTTACATGTGCTTGATGAAAATTATAGTATGTTAATGAACCACTTGTTCTATGCTCTATGCTAGTTGGTTGAGTGTGAATGGTTAGAGATACCAAGTGTGATGGTAAAAATGAGTTTTTATATATAAAGGTTTGTTTGAGAATGAACAATGGTTTAAGTGTGGGGTGGTGATATTGGGCATATTTCCATGCCCGTTTGCCCCTTGTTTTTGCCCATCTTTTACCTTGTTTTGAGTTCATAATCCTTATGAAATGCATAAATTTATATATTTGTGTGTTTTGTATGCTAACAAATGATTTGAGGTATTTTGAGCAGGAAACCAAGGAAAAAGGACCCAAAATGAACCAAGATTTAAGGTTTGAGAAGCTGGGAAGAAGGTTCGGGGGCTATGGCTGGCCCTAGCGCCCCGTCCTCAACTTCATGAGATAATTTCATCATTTTTGTGGTTATGGCTGGTTCCCCGTGCCAATTCCTTAACTTTAGAGGATGTTCATTCAACACCTTGGCGAGATGGTGAACGTGGAGCCTTAGAGCTTTCCAGACTTACAGAAAATTTCCAAAATTCTGAAGTAAAACTAAGTCAACAACCACTTTAGTTAATTTTATATTTAAAGATTTAGTAGTTAACTCTTCAAATCATTTCCCCATTTAAGCTGTTTTGTTAGAATAGCAAAATAAAGTAATAACTTTATAACTATTAAATTGACAAGTCTCTATGGGTACGATAATCGGGGCTTCCAGTCATATATTACTGATGACCACGTGCGCTTGGCCGACATAATCTTCACATCCACCCTAAGTTTATGTTTTCTTAGAAGTTTGATCATTGTTGCTCTGCCTTAATAGCGTTTTTTACTCGCTCGAAGGCGAATTCCAAGTATGCCTCCCCTTTACCGATTGAGTTGCTCTTTTTCTTCTCTAAGTTGTACTAAATTCGATTTTTGCTTGTTTTGCTCAAGTTAATCATCTTCTTCCTCTTCTCTAACATTAAATTGATAAAGGTTTTCACAATTTGGTCTTTTTTCTTTATTTGTACAATTAGTGAAAAGAATAAAGGGTTGGTATTCCTCATTGATGATTTGATTTCTGAAGTGCCTTCTAGTTTTGTAATGTACTGTGTGTTCGATGAATCATATTTCATACAGAGTGCATATTGATTTTGAAAAAAAATAATTATTTCATGAATATATATTAGTTTATGTCTTTCGTGTTGAGATATTGCGAGCCAAATAAGAACTAGTCATGTTACTCCTATGTAAATTTTTATTTTACATCAAAAAAGGTTTTGAATAAGTCCATTTATACCTTAGAGCCTATCTAGTATCCACTGTCAAGTTTATGGCTAAATTCCTTATCCATTTAGAATTTTTCTAAAAAATATTCAGTGCTTATGCACATTATATACAATACAATTCACATTTTATATATCTTAACAATATACAATGTACATAAATGTTGAAAATTTTCGTAAAACTATATGCCAGTAAATATTTTACTCTGTCTAGGTAATCATGAAAAAGTCCCCTAAATCTCCATAGGAATTCTAATAGGATAATTGACGAGTTGGTAATTTACCAACACATTAGGCTTTTAAGCATGAGCTTTTGATTTGTTTTCACATCAATTAGGAAGGTTTAATGCCTTTTCTCTTTGATTTTGCAGGTATTGAACTTAGATAAGAAAAATAGAGGAACTGAACAAGAAACATTCTGCTGGATGTGAGGAACATGTGTTCCGCAGAAGGGCACCTACAAAATGCAGGTGCAAACGCAGGACATATTGGGAAGATGGTGAAGTGAACCTGTGAAGCGCAGGTTGGCACCTGCAAAAAACAGGATACACTGGAACAGAGCTGCATGTTTTAAAGTCTAATGGGTAGATTTTATCATTAATTTGATTATAAACTCATGTTTTCAAGTTATTAGAATTTATGCCCTATTATGCAAGTTTTATGAAAAGTCAAGCTTATGATTCATGATTTCAAGTATAATGAGATAACTAGCATGAATGAATGTTTATGAACTCCCCCCTTATGATGCCATGATTATGATTTATGAAATCTATTTCAAGTGTGCATGATTTTATGATTTGGGTAAGCCCATATAAGTTAAGTATTTTTTATGATTTAGCCAAGGCTAATAAGATCAGCTATCATATGGTTTGGAATCAAGTTGCTCAATGCAGCTTATGATATATTTTGGAGTCAAGACTCCCAATGTTCAAATTTTAAGCTATATTTAAATTATGATTTCAGCTTCGTTGAAAAATGATGTGAGCACTATGCATGTAATTATGATTTCAACTTCGTTGAAAAATGATGTGAGCATTATGCATGTTTTTGGAAGTAGTGTCTAGCACCGAGTAGGCTTGGGGTATGATGTTCTCCAATCTTAAGACTATGCGCCAATGTAGGTATACGTACACATGTTTGGGGACCTCTCAAGAGAATTTTCCCCTACCCTAAGTGGCTAAGCTTGATGACGATATCATGGTTTAGCATCCTTTTCCTGGAAAGGCTTTGGACGGCTCTGCCCACTTGAGTGTGATAGTTGGGCCATAACGTAAGCTCTATCGTGATGGTGTCCATTATGACGAGTCTCCTACTATTCCTTAGGATTTCAGTTACTCATGTTTGTGACTTATGATACTATGTTTTACAAAAAATTTGACCAAATGAACAGTTTATGAGCTTTTACTTAAATTCCAGCTATAACAAGTCATATGATTTCTATTTCAAAATCTTGGGTCTCTATGTTCTGTTATGATAACCAACTTATGAATATGTATGTCTCAGATATAGTTTTTATAATGAAGTCCTTACTCTCATGATCTATTTTATTTATATTTATATGTATGATTTCAGTTAACATTTACTAAGCATGTTATACGTACCTTACATACTTAGTACATTCAAAGTAATGACTACATACTCTATGTTATATCATTTCATGATATAGGTTCAGGTGATCCATCTTGGTCTCACCGATAGCTATCTTCCCTATTAGTCTAGTTAGCCTCTATTTAGGTGAGTCCTCCTCATATGAGGACATCTATCGGTTCAATCTTGTTTTGTCAGTTTTGTTTCAGACTTGGAGATAGCTGGGGGCTTGTCCCAGCATCTCATAAGATAGTAGAGGCTTTACAAAATTAGTCTAGCATTTTCAGCTTTGATTTTACCGTTGTGATGTATTCGATTAATATATGCTTTATAGTATTCAGACTTCCGCTTTCTCATGTTTAGGTTATCAGTTTCCGCTTTACTTTATGCTTTTGAGTTGCTATTCACATGTCATGGGTTGACTTGGAGCAATCTGTGGGTTTAGGTCCTGTGTCTCAATTCCGGCTCCCAATTCGGGTTGTGACAATATCTGGAGGTGTTTCTAGATGATCTACTAAGAGTCTTTCCTGAGCAGGAGATTGACTTTGGTATTGACCTTCTCCCTAATATGCAACCCATATCCATTCCTCCTTACAGAATGGATCCAACCGAGCTAAAGGAGTTGAAAGAATAGTTGAAAGATCTCCTGGATAAGGGGTTTCATCAGACCTACTAAATCCCTATGGGGTGCTCCAGTTCTCTTTTGATAGAAGAAGGATGATTCCCTTAGGATATGCACTGGCCTAGACCTGTTAGTCCTACAGATATTAGGTGCTTCTTAGGTTTAGCTGGCTACTATAGGGGTTCATAGAGGAATTTTCATCCATTGCAGCACCATTTACTAACTTGACCTAGAAGAAGGTCAAATTTCAGTGGTTGGATGCTTGTGAGAAGAGTTTTCAAAAGTTAAAAACTCGACTCACTTTAGCCCCAGTATTCATGTGGATGAGTTGGTAAGGTGGCATATGAGTTTGAGCTACCAACAAAATTAGCTTTAGTGCACCTAGTTTCCATGTATCTCTGTTGAAGATATTCATTGGTGACCCGAGCTTAGTAGTTTTGATGGAGAGTATAGGTGTGAAGGATAGCCTTACTTATGGTGAGGTTCTAATTGAGATCCTTGATCGTCTAGTTCGAAAGTTGATGAACAAGGAAGTAGCTTCAATAAAGGTTTTGTGGAGAAATCAGGTTGTTGAAGGAGCTACGTGGGAAGCCGAAGTAGATATGATGGCTGGATGTCCGCATCTTTTCCCTTCTGTCTCAGTTACAGCATGAGGTATCAATTTTCTCCTTAGTAATCTATTCAGTTTCATGTCAATTTCATGCCTCTAAGTTTCTTTCATGTTATTATGTACATGTATGTTTCATGAATTCAGTTAAGTCATGTATATCAGTTCGGAGTTAGTCACTCGGTCAATTTTTAGCTATAGTTGTTCAGTTTTGGGATTTCAGTTCCTTCCCCAGCCTTTCAGTATGCTTAATCTACATTGGAGGATAAATTTTCCCAAGGGGGAAATAATGTAACACCTCAAAAGTCCCTAAGATTAGACCCTAGGGTTTAAACAAAGAGATCAGAAAAATCTGCACTAGGCCATAGAATGAGTCATCAAGTGACTTGTTATGTCACCCGACGGGTTGTTAAGTGAACCCTTGTTGTGTGCATGAGTTAGTAAAATGTTGTATTTCCAGGAGTCATAACGAGTTGGGAGACGATTCATGGTGCCACTTCACGACTCGTCAAGGGAGTTGTTGCCTGAGAAGAGTGGAAGGATGGAAAATTTCAGTAGTGACGACAAGTCATCTTAAGACCTAATGAGTCATTGGGTGTCTCACTGGATGTGATGAATGCTCGAAAACTTGAGTTTCAAAGGGTCAGGACGAGTGGTGAAGTGATCCATTAAGTGTAACGATGAGTCGTTAAGTGGAAGCGTCAAATCAAGATAAAAAACTAGGAATTTTGGCCAGTGGTGATGAGAGTACTTAACGAGCCTTCATGTGGCCTAACGACTTGTTAGGCCACTCGTTAGGACTAGCAGTGGCTTTTTGCAGTCGGATCATTAAGGGTGCTTTCGTAATTCCTAAGTTCTGAACTCCTAAACTACGTTATTTTAAGCTTCCTAAAGAGTGTTTTAAGAGGATTTAACCTAGCCTAAGTCATTATTTTGAAATCCTCTTTCATGATCAAGCTAGAGTTCCTCCTCAATTTCTTTCTCAATTCTCTTAGGCTTTTAAGACCAGCTTAGAAATCAATCTACCCAGGTATGTAGAACCATGAATGGGGGGATTTCTTCTCTCATGCCCAATTTCTCCTCTAATTCATGAATTCAAGTTTTTAATCAAGTATACTGGAATTCTAGGGTTGTAACTCAATTCTATGAAATTATCTACGTCACGTCTATGGGTCCAATCCCCTCACATTCTAATTAATGCTTTAAGACTATTGGGGCTGATTTTACCTTCAATTTGATTATCAATTCATGAATTTCATGTTATTAGAAATTATGCCCTACTATGCATGTTTTATGAAATTCAAGTTTTGATTCCATGATTTCTAGGATGATGAGTTATCTAGTGCACATGAATGTTTATGAAATCTTAACCTATGATTTCATGGCTTCGAATTACAAAACTTATTTCAAGTATGCATAACTCTATGATTTGGGCAAACCCATGCAAGTTAAGTATGTTTATCATGATTTTAGCCAAGGCCTATAAGATCAGTTTTAAAGAGATACTTGGAGTCAAGAGTCCCCAGTTATTTAGATTTGAGTTATGTTTTAGAATATGATTACATAAGAAATATGCATATTTTGGGAGTAGTATCTAGCATCGAGTAGGCTAGCGATTCCGAGAACCCTGGTCTTTGAACTACACGTCAACGTAGGATATATTCTTATTAGGACCTCTCAAGATAGTGCTTCCCCCACTTGAGGGCACACCCATGATATCACACTTCATTTGTCCTTTGCCCTGGCAAGGTTTAGGATGGCTCTCCTCCACGTGGAAAAACGTGGGATCATCATGCACTCATACATGGTGGTTATCAATTATGACGAGTCTCTCATTGTTCCTCATGATTTCAGTTACTCATATTCATGATGCATGATATTATATTTTAGGGAAAATGCATAAAATCCCCCCCAAACTTATCCACAAAACTCACTTTAACTCTTTCACTTTACGGGCATTTAAATACCCTCCTTAACAACTTTAAAGTGAATTTTAATCAACCCTTCCTTGCCCACACCAAGTCAAGGTAGGGTGTTGTTGAGTCACATGCATTCTTAAGAAGCCACGTATTTATGAGTAATTTTTTTAATATAAATTATTAAATATTGAAAATTAATTATATTAATAAAAATGTGACCCACCCACTTCTCAAAGAAAGACCCGACCCGTTCCCAAATAAACACCCTAATTCCTAAATAATCTAACTCAGTTGGTTACCCAAATAAACACCCCTAATTCTCACACTCGAACTCTGGAGTGCTCACGTTCTGTGTTTTGCCTTTAGGGTTAGAGGTGAGGTGCCCATCGACGAACACAAATTACTCAGGTTAGTATTTTGCCTTAGGGTTATTGTAGAATCTGTGTTTAGGGTTTTTCCTTGAAAAAAACTGATCTTCGATCTCCAATTTGTATTTTCAGTTTGAGAATAGATTTTGTGTTCATAACCTTGAGGTTTCACCATGGAGGGATATTACGAGAAAAACCTAGCATTAAGTATGAAGGAGGTTCGGTTACAGATTGTTTTGACGTAGATGTTGATAAATTCTCCTACTTTGAGTTTGTTGATTATGTTAAAGAAATTGGATATAATTGTTCGTCTTGCATTGTTTATAGCAGTCCACCTAAATGTGGTTATTTAGTAGAAATTAAAAGTGATAGGAACTTCCTTGGTATTGTACCTCAATTAAAAATGGGGATATTGTTGAGCTCTATGTATCCCACTTGATTGAAGAACCTGTTGTGGTCCCCTCTGCCCTTGAATTTGTAAACCATGTAGGTGGGGAATCTACTGCTACTGAGGGTAGTGAGAATTTAGGGTTTGAAAGGGCTGCACAACCCCAAGAGCCTATTGGGGAGGACTTGGGTGGGACTTCAACCACTACTGCTGAAGCTGATGTTCCCTTAGTTGAGTCTGATTGGGAAAGTGAAACTGAAGTTAGTGAAAATTCAGAAGATGTAGAGTTTGATGAAGGTGAAGAAGAATATTGTAGTGATGTTTATGAAGAGGTTAGAATTCTTAGCGAAGACAAAAGGGCTGCCAACACAAAAAAGAGGAAAGAAAAAGGTCATAGAGCTGAAGGAGTTGATTTAGGTAAAAAAGGTGTAGATTTGGGATATGATGAGTATGTATCAAAGAAAAAGAGTACTCTAGTGGGCAAAATAGCTGGTGATGAGCCATATTTTGATTCAGATGAAGTTGTTAGCTTTGAAACAGATACAGATGAAGATGTTGAAGAAATTGATGATGCAAGTGAGGCTCAAAAACCTACAAGAAGAGAAAAAAGAGCAAGAAGAGAAAAAAGAAATAGACATAGGGTTATTTTTGATCTTTCTTGTCAAGTAATAGTTTGGGAGACTGGCCTTGCCTTTGAAAGTGTAAAACAGTTTAGACAAGCAATAACTAGGTATGCAGTTCAAGAACATGTTGAGTTAGATAAGTATGTTGATGAATCAACTAGGGTGAGGGTAAGGTGTACAACAGGTTGTCCATGGCTGTTTTTTGGAAGTTATGATTCTTGAACAAAAGACTTTGTGGTAAAGAATTATAATCTAGTGCATAAGTGCAATAGCATAACTAAAAACAAACTGGTGAATTCAAAGTACTTGTCAGAAAGATACAAGGACAAAATTATTTCTGAACCTGGCCTTAGAGTTTTTCAGTTGCAAAATTTAGTTAAAAAGTGTTGGAGGTGATTGTTGGGAGGATAGTGGCAAGAAAAGCTAGAAACATAGTGTTACAACAGATTATGGGTGACCATATGGAGGAGTTTAGAAGAATTCTGGATTATAGGGATGAACTCCTAAGGACTAATCTAGGCAGCACATGTGTGGTGAGACATAGTGAAGAAACCTTTGAAGATCGAAGAAAAATGTTTCGATCATTTTATATATGTTTTGATTCTTTGAAGAAGGAATTCAAAGCTGGTTGTAGGAGATGTATTGGGCTTGATAGATGCTTTTTAAAAGGTGTTTGTAAAGGCCAATTACTTGTGGCTGTTTGTAAGGATGGAAATAGTCAAATGCTACCATTGGCTTGGGCAATAGTTGAAGTTGAAAACAAATTCACTCGGAAATGGTTTGTAAGCCTTTTAAGGGATGATCTTGAGCTTGGAGATGGGACAGAGTTGACTACCATTATAGATATGCAGAAGGTGGTTTATGTTTTGTTATTCATTATTTATATTTTGAATTTTTTTATTATATTATACTATTGTAATCTAATATTTCTAATAATTATATTATAGGGTCTTGACTTAGTTATCCAGGAGTTGTTGCCAAATGCAGAACAAAGAATTTGTGCCAAACACATCCTAGCCAACTGGTCTAAGAATTGGAGAGGCATTGAGAGGAGGAACTGTTTTTGGAGATGTGCTAAGTCTACATTTCTACAAGAATTGAGAAGAAATTTGGATCATATGGAGAAGTTAGGGGACAAAATATGTGATGACTTGTTGTGGTACAATATAGAAAGGTGGTCTATGGTTTACTTCAAGACCTTTAGCTGTTGTGATAGTGTTGACAACAACATGGCTAAAAGCTTCAATTCATGGATATTGGGGCCAAGACACAAGACTATCATTACAATGCTTGAGGAAATAAGAGTCAAAGTGATGAGAAGAATAGGACAAATGAGGGAGTTTTCCAATACTTGGATAACTGACATTTCTCCAATGGCCCTAAAAGTATTGCAAGAGAATACATCAAAGTCAATGAGGTTTAGCCTTGTATGGGATGGTGAATATGGCTTTGAGATTAAGGATAGCTTGGTTAACACATTTATAGTGAAACTAAACGATCAAACTTGTACTTGTAGATCCTGGATGCTAAAAGGTATACCTTGTTGTCATGCTATAGCTGCACTTCCATTCAAAAAATTGGACCCTATTAACTATGTTGCATATTGGTATAATAAGGAAACTTACCTCAAGACCTATAGTTTCTTTCTTCAACCTGTTACTAATATGCAAATGTGGCCAGAATCAACCAACCCTTCTATTAGACCACCAGAAATAAAAAACTACCAGGCAGGCCCAAAAAGTGTAGGAGGAAGGAGCAAACTGAAAATAAAACAGGAAGGTTGTCTAAAAAAGGTGTTGAAATGACCTGCAGCATTTGTCACACAAAGGGTCACAATAAGAGGGGTTTTCATTTGGGTGCACAAGCTACTACGGGTGTTGGAAGGGGGAAAAGGACAAGTTCACCAAGGTCTAGTGTTGGTTTTTCTGTAGCACCAACTGAAACTCAACAAAGCACACGCAGAGGAAGAGGAAGACCAAGAGGTTCTACAAAACAGGTAATCTTTCTTAATTTACAGTTTAACCAATTCTCTTTAAACTTCCTGAAATATGTTATAGACTACTTAAAAGTGTTATACAGTACTGTTGCTGCCGCCACTGAAAGAGGAGGAGGTACACCTTTTAAAAGACGAAGAATGGTTGGAATGGGTATTCTACATACACAAAGTGGTTTTACAATCCATAATGTAAGTTGTATGATTTTACAAACTTTTTTCAAGTTTAAACCAAACTTCTACAAGCCTAAGTCCACTTATTTTTATAAATGCAGCCTGGAATGCCAATGAACTCATCAATAGTGACCGGAAACCTTGGGCATCGCAAGCCAAGAACAGGGGTGAAATGGAGAGGAAAGGCTGTTGTGACCCAACAGAGACTTGAAGAGATGAGAGGAGAAAAAAGAATGAGGACAAGGTCCAAGGCTGCTGAAAATCATTTAAATCAAATTAGTTCATTAGCTGTCCAGTAGTGATTGATATGCAGTTGTGACTGCACTAACTTGATGACTATTTTTTTGAAATAATTATGCAGTTGTGACTACATTAATTTGATGTTTGTTTTTAAATTACTCTGCAGTTGCCACTGCAATTTTGTGTTGATTATAACTCTAGTTTTGGTTGGAGTTGTTGAACTATGATCTTCTTCAATATTATGCAGCAAAGACTACATTTATTTGGTGTCTATTTTTGTTTCTTGTTAACATTATGGCCAGTATTGTAATCAACTTGTCAAGTAAATTTATAAACAACATATAACCAATTATAACAAAATAGAATACACAAACAAACTACATTAGATTAAAAGACTATTTTATACACTAAGTCAAGCTTGATTACAAAAGAGGCTACAACTAATTGGTTCAATACAAAGGATCTTACACACCTACATATCATCAAATAACATCAAGATTCTAAGTAACTTGATTGAACCTTTCTTCATGTAGATGACTCCAAACCAATAGCTTAAAGCTACTGTTATAATACAAAGAAGAGTGCATTCTCTCCAGTCCTTTGTTTAACCATGTTGCTCTTCCACTTCTTCTCCCTTTTTTTCATCTTTTAAATCTCTCCTTCCAACTTCTCCAATTTCATGTTTACGCAGTTATCATCTTGTAGGATTGTCAACTTCTTTAGAAGCTTCCTCAATCTCAACCAATTTCTCATCATCATTCATTGTTTTATGCTTCTCAAGATATTGCGAACATTCCAATAGATTCTCAAGCTCTCCCATTTTCTCTATTAGTTTTGGAATCACAAATTTGGACCTAGGGTCAGTGTTTTCTTTATCCCTCCAACACCAAAAATCACAAGATCTTGGACCCTTCAATGATGAAAAATCATGAAGGAATTAATGTTTAGTTACGATTAAAATACAAAAAAATTTGCTTAATGAATCTTCTAATTACCCCATAATAAGGACATGACCAATATCTTCTACCGGGATTTCTCGAAGGTCAAGATGTTTTCAGACGTACCATAAATCCATGATTGCAACGAACTTCTTACTTCAAAGCAGGATCATCCTCTTCCATACAAAGCTTAGTCAAGTTTATTGATCGCATTGTGTGCTACGAAGAAAAAAGACTCTTAGTCAAGTTTAGAAGAAATCTCACTCCAAGAAGTTCCATATACTTCCAAAAACACGAGCAACAAAGAAAAAGGACAAAAACAAAATCAAAATAAAAGAGAAGGAGAATAAGATGACGCAATCTTTACTTTTTTTCGAACAAATTGTAGCAAAAATATCCTTCAAATATTCAACTTTAGGTTTAAGAACTAAAATAGAGGGGATGAATGAGACTATTGAAGCTGAGGGAGAAGAGGAAATTCCATAGCTAAAGCAGATCTGGTGTTAATTGAAGAAGGGGAGAAGAGGAGATTTAGGGTAAGAAGGGGGAGAAGAAAAATTTAGGGTTCATGATTGAAGAAGAGATTGGGTCGGATATTACCCTTTTATTACATTTAAAATTAGTTTTTTTAATATTTAATTATTAAAATAAAGAAATAACGCGCCTAGTGATGTTATTACAACACGCGACTTGGTGTGGGAAAGGGAGGGTTGATTAAAATTCACTTTAAAGTTGTTAAGGGGGTATTTAAATGCCCGTAAAGTTAAAGAGTTAAAGTGTGTTTTGTGGACAAGTTCGGGGGATATTTTATGTATTTTCTCTATATTTTATAGCATATTTGACCCATTGATCAGTTTATGAGCTTTCGTTTAAGATTTCAAGCATGAAAAGTTATATGATTTCTATTTTTAGACTTTGGGTCATTATGTTCAGTTTATGATGAATAGCTTGTGAAGATGTGTTATTTATGGCTTTTAGCATGCCGTCCTGTTACACCTCGTAAGTTTCTAACATTTAGTCAGCCTATTCATATGTTGGTTAAGAGTTTTAGAGTGCCATACATATGAGGAAAGGGCCCGAGGAAAGGCCGAACGAGTGCCAAGTCAGGATTTCGCGAAAGGAGGCCGAACCAAGCTGCCCAGAGGGGCAAAGTGGCACGGAGCTGCTCCTCCGCATTAGCCAACGTGGCACGGAGCAGAATCAGCGTGTTGGGCAGCATGCCACGTTGCCTTGTCTGCTGCCTCAAGTATATAAAGGCCTCACACTTAGAAGTTAGATTATTTTTCATTTATCCTCGGCTAGCAGAGGTAAGAACGAAGGAGAATATTGGGAAATCATCTGATTATGCAGCTAAATGAAATCATCCGATTATGCAGCTAAACGCCGTCCAAATCTAAATTAACTCTGGGTAGTGAAGTATAAGGCTGTAGAGAGCATCGCTGCGGAGTTATTTTCACAAAATACGCCCGACAGATCGTCGTCCTGCTGAGCCAGAGCTGGTGGAATTGCTTAAAACTAGTGTCAATATGATCACAGGCTTAAAGTAAGTATTTCTCCCTTCTAGATTCCCCAGAAATTATGAGTTTTTGATCATTTTTCGATAAGTTGAACTGTAGTCAATATATATATATATATATAGATGAAGTTGTTGTTTTCATCGAATTCAGTAATGAAGTTGGCCCTATTCTTCCATTAATATGATTACAGTGTAGAAGGGAAGTTGAATACGAGCTAATACTCATCAGTTAGTCAAAAAATGGCGAACGAGGTATGTAAGGCTTAACTCTCGGCAAGTATCCTCGTCGTACAGTGTTACGACTTATGTTCTCGAATAGAAATAATGATCTCAAATGCTGCAGAAATTTGCTACCATTAGAATGTATTTTGATATGTTGTAATTAGGTGATATTGATATACATATATAAATATCAGATATGTTGTGAGTAGCTGCTAATAGGGGTTACAGTTACATAAATTCTGGTTAGCTGCTAGAAAACGTGTACAGATCATACTGCAGGACCCCTCGCCAAAAGGGAGCGGGATAAATGTGATTCGTGTTATGAATGCTATAGAAACTCTTTTAGTTCTCAGTTTATTTTGATGGTAGACTTATATGTTTGTTTCCAGGCCTAGAATTCAGAAGCTCGTAGGAGTTATTGGTCTGAATTAGTTCGTTAAACAGTATGGGCGCAGTTAGGCGGTCTAATGACCAGTTGGCGCCTGTATTGGCAAGAAAGCATCCCTAGAGGTCATTTAGAATATTGTTAGGCCACTTCAGACCTTGCTTTATTCAGCCCAGACTATTAGAGATCAAGATCACTATCAGGATCCTCTTATCAAATACGGGCGCATGGTGTGCCTGCAGACAGCCATACAGATTATCCCAGAAGCGAGTAGAATTAGCTTTAGGCCCAGAAGGCCAGATACGCTCTCTTTATACGGATAGATTGATGTGTAAATATAGCACCTGGGTTGGGGTTGCCCTCAGTTGGAAGCCTTCCATGACCGCCCCAAGGTTAATAACTGTGTTGACTCGCCCGCCAAGGGCGAGGATACGTCTCTCTACGGAGCGGCATGTCGTCTACAAGAGATGAAGATGGGGATCCAGATCCTCATATTGCTTTGGTTGGCCTTATACACACCCTCGCCGAGCATTTACGCCCGGGGTGTAGAGATCAGGAGTCCTCCGGACTCAAACACAGCTACAGTTCAGGGGCCAAGCGGGCCCAGTTATAGACCTAGGGGACTGGTAGGTTGGCTACAGTACCAGTAGAGTTGTAGACACCTAAGTAGGGGTATATAGATTGAGATGTGCTCGCCAGGACTTATGGGGGCTTGAACGAGTTATTCTGTGCTGATTGTATCTCCCGGCTTATGGGGGTCAGGTGGGGTTCTTGTATGAGTTCTTGTCTGCTAGCTGTAGTGTATAAATGTGTAAGTATGCAGTCTTAGCTTATGCATATGTAGTGTCAGTTAGATGCAGAGTACAAATCAGCAGGCGTACAGGTTAATCTTTCGGCTCTTCTTTTTATTTACTTCTAGTCCTATTTAGCTTATCTATTGCCTTACAATTTGGTACATATTGTACTGATGCCCTTCTCGGGGCACTGCATTACTTACCTACAGGTGTAGATAGACGAGGAGCAGGTCCCTCGTAGTTCCAGTCAGTCGTACAAAATCGTCAGCTCCCTTTTTCCGGGGCTGGTGTGATAGAGGTTTATTCCTTTTTTTTGTACAGTATGGGTAGGTCGAGGCTCTATCCCAACCATCTTATTACTCCTAGAGGCTTGCAGATTGTGTTACTTCCCTGTGGTTAGATGATATCGGCCGTGTGGGGCTCATATGTGCTTTAGATGATGTGTGTTGGCCGTGTGGGGCCCTATTTAGCTGTTGATTGGCGGCCTTGTCGGCTCGCATAGAACTCCCTATAATTTTTTTGTCTTTGGTTAGCTGTTTATTTTCACAGGTGGCTATAGGCCTTGTCGGCCGGGGGTTGTATTTACAGCCGCTATATAGCCCGTTGTTTTCTTGATTCTAAAGATAGAGTCAACCCTGCACCAGAGGTGCTTAGGCTCAGTCAGCTCAGCAGTTCAGATCCTAGTAGGGCACCAGGTGCCAGTCATGCCTCCCAATGTGGGGCGTGACAAACTTGGTATCAGAGCAGTTCGTGTCCTAGGGATTCTGCAAGCCATTTCTAGTAGAATCGTGTTTATAAATGTGTTGTGCAGCAGGAGGCTATGAGGCATGATAGTATGGTTGCCCTCCTTCTTTTCAAATCGTGCTATAGAGCAAAGTTGTATAGGGTTAAGTCCCTAAGTTTTTCTTTTTATGTATGTCTAGGATAATGTTTAATATAAGACAGCAGCCAGTTGCAAGCTAAGTACAGCGACAGGAGGAGGTATCATTAAGACGCCACAGTTGGGAGATCATCAGCCTAAGGACGGGAGTGGACGTCCTTGATCTCCCCAATACTCTCCCGAGGTACCAGGACCTCACACTATGATACATCTACCAACACCGTCTCCAGTTCATTTTTATAACCTCAGAGTAGGAAGTCAGGAGTATAGCGTATATTACGAGTTGACTTATCTGTTACATATACAAGATCTAGTCAAGACGACAGTTAATATTAGATTACTTGATGGATGTGAGAAAGAGAGGGAAATGCAGGATTCCTACTTCATCCTTTCAAATGTTGTACAGTTCCATATTCCCATTCCCTTGCAGTAAGAAAAAGCTATTCCTACCTCTTAGTTTTGTTTCCAGTATAGCAAAGGGCGTAGGAATTGAGGTTATGTTTCTCGGAGTAAATAGTAAGCGAAGGTTGGATTTGTTGACTCCGGAAAGTGTTAGGAAAGAGTAGGGACCCCCAATGTTTATGTAAGTTGTCTAGACCTTCACGGTAATAAGTTAGAAGAGCGGGTAAGACTACCATCTTATTCGAAGTGTGTGTAAGAAATCCATCAGTGATAAACTCCTAGTAATAGTCAAGTTCAAGTCAGAAAAAGGATGAATCCGGCGTAGCATGCTAATGACGACAGGATATGCCTGCAAGATAATGGTTATGATCTCAGTTTGTGATATCGAAAGACAGGGAGGTCATATGAATAAAATGGGTCCCACTGCAAGCCAGAAGAAGTATAGGCCGAAACCTGGCCGGTAACCTTATTGACAATGTAAGGTAGGTACCAAGAACCCCAGAGCATAGTCAAGGGAAGGTAAGGGGAAAAGCACGAATACCAGACTTTGGGAGAAATTAGAATCACCTGCAGGTTGATAGAACATCGTATATTGAGGACTAAGCCTCGGGCTAATAGTTAAGAGACAGTAAGGTTGTAGCCTAAAATGTTGCAGTACGCCTGCCTAAGGGGAAGGTAAGAGAGTGCCGACATGGAGACTCTAATCTAGTGCAGCCTAGAAACAAGGCCCAACGGTCAGTTACGGGCCTTCAATATAACAAAAAGCAAGGTCACAAGGTCCAGATGTTGACCTCACATTCCAAGTGTGGCGGAACTTCAAATAGTAGACCATAGCTAAGGTGCATGTGTTCGTTGCTCCCAGAATTTAACGAAAATGCATAGATGGTACAAGGGGATAGGAGATATCATTAAATCATAGAAGCAGAGCCCCAGTGACAGGCCAGAAAAGGTGAAATAGCAGGAACCGAGTTATCCAATATAAGAGATGGTCGTGTCTGCAAGGGAGTGGAGAGTAATTAATATGAATACAGTCACAGGGTTATCTCAAACCAGGTGTAGCCTGACCTTATTTGAGTCAGTATAATAAGACCAATGAGGTCAATTCGTGCCTCACCAGATGAAATTATGTCGCCATTAAGACTTATGTCAGCTTAAACACCCTAGAAGTAGGTGGAGTGCATGGAGCCCCAGTGTTTTATAAACTCCGATAAAGGGGCGCAATCTACGACTAAATTTTAGGAAAGGATGTTAGAATAAACGGTGACATAAGTTAACTTAAGCACGGTTCCTCATACCCCAACTGGTGGCTGAGTAGAACATACAACTCAGACTCTCGAGGCCCACTATAAATGGAAGTGGAAGCCTTTGGGATGATAACTTCAGGCAGATAGAGCAAACCTGGGCATGTAAAATGGGCAGAAGGAAAAGGTAAAACTTATCAGGGAACGTCTGCTGACCGTTCAGAGCTGTTAGAAATCTTATGCTGATGTGCGGCAGAGAAACCTAGAGTTTAATGTGGGTGACTGGGTATTTCTGAAGGTTTCACCCATGAAGGGCGTGATGAGATTTGGTAAAATAAAGGCAAGCTCAACCCGAGGTTTATTGGGCCTTATCAGATTCGCCGAAGGATAGGCCAAGTGGCTTATGAATTGGATTTACCTCTAGAATTAGAATCTGTTCACCCATTTTGTTCATGTACCAATGCTGAGGAAGTGCATAGGAGATCCCTCCCAGATTGTCCCAGTCAAAGACGTACAAATCACTAAGGAGTTAGCTTATGAAGAAGCTCCAGTAGCCATACTAGATCGGCAGATCCGCAGACTAAGAACTAAAGATGTTGCTTCCGTTAAAGTATTATGGTGGAATAAGAACCAAGAGGAGATGACCTGGGAGGCAGAAGATGATATGAAAACCAGATATCCTCAGTTATTTCAGACTTAGCCAAATTGTGCAGCTAGAGGTATGTTGTTGTTGTTATTTCATAAGTTGCATTATATACATGTATATGTGAGATAATTGATTTTAGTCTATTGTGGAATGAATGCCATAGTATTGTGTGGAGTACCTGTATTGGATTTTTCTGCGTTCAGGGTTTTGGATAGTCCATATTACAGGGGATACTCTACCAAAAATTTTTCAAAATAAGTAATTGCAAGGTTAAGGTTCTTGCAAGTAGAAGTTAACATTAGAGGACGAATGTTCTTAAGGGGGGAGGATGTTATACCCCATAAGTTTCTAATGTTTAGTCGGCCTATTCATATGTTGGTTGAGAGTTTTAAAGTGCCATACGTACGAGGAAAGGGCCCAGGGAAAGGCCGAATGAGTGCCAAGTCGGGATTTCGCGAGAGGAGGCCGAACCAAGCTGCCTAGAGGGGCAAAGTGGCACAGAGCTGCTCCTCCGTGTTAGCCAATGTGGCACAGAGCAGAATCAGTGCGTTGGGCAGCGTGCCACGTTGCCTTGTCTGCTGCCTCAAGTATATAAAGGCCTCACACTTAGAAGTTAGATTATTTTTCATTTATCCTCGGCCAGCAGAGGTAAGAACAAAGGAGAACATTGGGAAATCATCCGATTACGCCGCTAAACGCCGTCCAAATCTCAATTAACTCCGAGTAGTGAAGTATAAGGCTACAGAGAGCATCGCTGCGGAGTTATTTTCGTAAAATACGCTCAAAAAATCGTCGTCCCGCCGAGCCAGAGGTGGTGGAATTGCTTCAAACTAGTGTCAATATGATCACAGGCTTAAAGTAAGTATTTCTCCCTTCTAGATTCTAGAGAAATTATGAGGTTTTGATCATTTTTCGATAAGTTTAAGTGTAATTAATATATATATATATATATATAAAGTTATTGTTTTCTTCGAATTCAGTAACGAAGTTGGCCCTATTCTTCCATTAATATGATTACAGTTGAGAAGGGTAGTTGAATATGAGATGATGCTCATCAATTAGTCAGAAAACGGTGAACGAGGTATGTAAGGCTTAACTCTCGGCAAGTATCCTTGTTGTACAGTGTTATGACTTATGTTCTTGAATAGAAATAATGATCTTAGATGCTGCATAAAGTTTCTACCATTAGATTGTAATTCGATATGTTGTAATTAGGTGATATTGATATACATATATAAATATCAGATATGTTGCGAGTAGCTGCTAATAGGGGTTACTGTTACATAAATTCTGGTTAGCTGCTAGAAAACGTGTACAGATCATACTGCAGGACCCCTCGCTGAAAGGGAGCAGGATAAATGTGATTCGTGTTATGAATGTTATAGAAACTCTTTTAGTTCTCAGTTTATTTTGATGGTAGACTTATATGTTTGTTTCCAGGCCTAGACTTCAGAAGCTTGTAAGAGTTATTGGCCTTAATCAGTTGGTTAAACAGTATGGGCGCAGTTAGGCGGTCTAATGACCAGTTGGCACCTGTATTGGCAGGAAAGCATCCATAGAGGTCATTGACGTTATCGCACGTTCTAGAACCAGAAATAAGGACATAATAGGTATATTGTAGTGTTAGTGGTACCAGGGTTGTCCAGTTTATTGAGTGATCGTTTTCCATCCCTTTAGCCTTATCAGTGATTATCAGTCTTAGTCGACCTAACAGTTATCATGTAGGACGCCCAACAAGCCATCCCAGTCGTCCGAGTTAGATAAAACCGTGGGTATCCTAAGGAGGGGTCCACATTAGTAGTCAGTGACGGTCCAGCACCCTAGCTGGTTCTTGTAAGGTATCCAGGTACAGAGTGCCAGGAGCGGGCCAGTCTATATAGAATTGCCTATAAGATTGGGAATTGCCCAAAACAGTAATACAGATCCAAGTGGATCCAGATAAGGCTTAAGGAGTTAGTAGTACTCTACTAGTACAGTGTCAGCCACAAGTTAAGGAGATCGGTAAGCTCCCTATGAAAGACCAGGGTGTCGATAGCGTAGAAGTAAGTTCGACCGAGCCCAACCCTTAGTTGTTTAATTAGAGGAATAAAGTAGTTAGCTATCCGCAACTCCACAGTTATTCAGGAGTTATAGATGTCCGGGTAGGACATTCAGAGTATTGTTAGGCCACTTCAGACCTCACTCTATTCATCTTACACTATTAGAGATCATGATCACTATCAGGATTCTCTAATCAAATACGGGTGCATGGCGTGCCTGCAGACAGCCATACAGATTATCCCAGAAGAGAGTAGCATTAGAGTTGGGCCTAGAAGGCCAGATACACTCTCTTTATACAGATAGATTAATGTGTCGGTATAGCACCTGGGTTGGGGTTGCCCTCAGTTGGAAGCCTTCCATGACCGCCCCAGGGTTAATAGCTGTGTCGACTCACCCGCCAGGGGCGAGGATACGTCGCTCTATGGAGCGGCATGCCGTCCGCAAGGGATGAAGATGGGGATCCAGATCCTCATATTGTCGTGGTTGGCCTTATACACACCCCCGCCGAGTGTTTACGCTCGGGGTGTAGAGATCAGGAGTCCTCCGGACTCAGACACAACTACATTTTAGGGGCCAACCGGGCCCAGTTATAGATCCAAGGGACCGGTAGGTTGGCTACAGTACCAGTAGAGTTGTAGACACCTGAGTAGGGGTATATAGATTGAGATGTGCTCGCTAGGACTTATGGGGGACTGAACGAGTTATTCTATGCTGATTGTACCTCCCGGCTTATGGGGGCCAGGTGGGGTTCTTGTATGAATTCTTGTCTGCTAGCTGTAGTGTATAAATGTGTATGTATGCAGTCTTAGCTTATGTACATGTAGTGTCAATTAGATGCAGAGTACGAATCAACAAGCGTACAGGTTAATCTTTCGGCTCTTTTTTTTTATTCTTCTAGTCCTATTCAACTTATCTATTGCCTTACATATTCGGTACATATTGTACTGACACCCTTCTCAAGGCGCTGCATTACTTGCCTGTAGGTGCAGATAGACGAGGAGTAGGTCCCTCATAGTTCTAGTCAACCGTACGGAACTGTCAGCTCCCTTCTTCCGGGGCTGGTGTGATAGAGGTTTATTCCTTTTGTCTGTACAATATGGGTAGGTCGGGGCCCTGTTTCGACCATCTTATTACTCCTAGAGGCTTGCAGATTGTGTTACTTCCCTGTGGTTAGATGATATCAGCCGTGTGGGGCCATATGTGCTTAGATGATGTGTGTTGGCCGTGTGGGGCCCTGTTTCGCTGTTGATTGGCAGACTTATTGGCCCGCATAGAACTCCCTATGATTCTTTTGTCTTTGGTAAGCTGTTTATCTTCACAGGTGGCTATAGGCCTTGTCGGCCGGGGGTTGTATTTACAGCCGCTATATAACTCGTTGTTTTCTTGATTCTGAAGATAGAGTCAACCCTGCACCAGAGGTGCTTAGGCTCAGTCAGCTCAGCAGTTCAGGTCCTAGTAGGGCACCAGGTGCCAGTCATGCCTCCCAAGGCGGGGCGTGACACGTCCTTACTCTCATGATCTATTTTGATTTATACTCATGATTTCAACTAATGTTTTACTAAGCATGTTCTACTTAATGTATATACTTAGTACATTCAAAGTAGTAACCGCATCCTTTATGCTATATCGTCTCATGATATAGGCTCGGGTGATCCATCCCAGTCTCGTCACTAGCTCGGATCAGCTCCCTCCCGCTTTGGGTGAATCCTCATCATCCATGGACATCTATCAGTTTATGCTTATTATGTTTTTCTTTAGTTTCATACTTGTAGTTAGCTGGGGTTTGTCCCAACATCTCATCAAATAGTAGAGGCTTTTCAGACGTAGACTTAGCATGTTCAGCTTTGTGATCTAGTGTTGTGATATTTATGCTTTATGATATTTAGACTTCCACTTATCATGCTTATGTTAATTTTCACTTGACTATGCTCTTAAGTCATGCTATGCATGTACCATGGGTTAGCTTGGAGCTATTTTGTCATGACCCGAACATAGGTCCAGATCGAGACATGGATAAGAAGCCCTGAGGGACTCCGAGTTGACCCATGGCATGAACACTCAACTAACTCAAGCAATAAAAGAGAAATATTCAACATACATAATATAGAGAAGTCTAAACATGGCATAAGATCTGAAATACATCACATGCGTTTAAAACTGAGTATACACTATGTTCGAGAAAGCCTCTATCACAGAAAAGTTGATGGGACAAGACCCCAACTAACTCTCTAATCTGAAACTGAAAATACACTAACATAACTAAAATAAGGAGGGGGACCTCGATAGATGAGGACTCACCCACAGAGACTGATGCTACTCCGGAAGCTGGCTAGGGTCGAGGCTGAATCTGAGTACCAAAGCCTGTATGATGAAACGATATAGCATAGAGTATGAGGTTAGTACGTGGAATGTATCTAGTATGCAAGGTAAGTAAAACAAACGTTTAAAATACATAAAAGTGCATAAGAGTAGGACAACATGATCATAACATAAATATAATAATGTAACATAAGGCTCAAGATTTCAAAACATTCATAAATCATTCATAATCATACTCTCGAGAGAAAAGCTTAGTAAACATGATTTGAGCCAAAGCATATAATCATAATCATATATAAAACATGAGGAACAGTGGGAGATTCTTATAACCGGCATAACCCATATGAGCATAGATGGAGCTCGACCTATAAACCCCTAGTCTGGAGGGTGTTCGTACCTTGCCAAGGGTCGAACCATGAAAGGTGTGATATCCCTCATGAAAGACCTATTTGGGGAAAAAAGGGACAGTCTCAAGGGAGGTCTCATCATGCCCTACGGTGGAACGTAGTTTTGGGATTTGGGGAAAAAACCTGGGCCTCAAACCTACTCGGTGTTAAATGCTACTTCCAAAACATATATAGTGCTCATAGGATAATATATATAGGATTCATGGGCTGGTTAAATCATGATAATTGTAAGCATGCTTGTAAATACGTGAACTGGCCATGAAGATAAGGCCCATGAGTCGGCCATAATCATATATCGTAAATCATGAGGTTCATGCATACTTGTAAAATATGTATATATTCAAAAATCATAAATTTATGATGAGAATTTGAGTAAATCCATATCATAAATCATAAATCATGATGGGTTAAAGAACATCAAAAATCAAGGTAAAATCATAACTCGATTTATCATAGAACATGTATGATTGGGCATAAATTAATAGAAATTTAAATCAATAAATTTATAAGTGAATTAGTTGTAAAATTTGCCCATGATTCGTAAAATATGATTTCATACATGAGAGTTATTAACCTATAGATAGATCATTAGGATTTCATAAGAAATTAGGGTAAAACCCTAAGATTTTCAAATAAAACTTCATGAATTAGGAGAGATTAGGCATGGGTGTGAAAGAATTCATCCACTCATAACCCTATATACCTGAGAGACTTGAATTCTATCGCTCTCTTACTTTCCCAAGAGGAATTGAAGAACAATTGATGAAGAACCTTGGGGTTTTATGCTTGATCACCCTCTACACCCTTAAACTTTGCATGCATGAGTTTTGAATAGGTTTGAATGACTTACCTACATTAATACACCCTGAAAATAACTTAAAATGACGTAATATAGGACCCTAGGGCTTAGAAATGATGATAATACCCTCAATAAATTCGTAGTTAAAAACTGACTGCCAGCCCCAACAAGGGACTGGACAAGTCGTCGTTCTAGGGGATGAGTTGTGGTGCGCTATCATCATGTACACTGTTCTTTTTCCTCCACAAGTCCCCATGAGGGACCTAACGAATCGGTGTTGGTGACCACAAGTGGTCACCTCTCGTGACCTCCATTGTCCAAAATCCCACTGACCCTTGACTAATTTTGACTAAGGCTGACTCAAAGAGTCGTAGGGTCTGACCATGACTCGTGGTCATGCCCGTGGTGTCTTCCCATCACAACATTTCAGAAAATAAGGACAACCCCTCACCACGAGTCACCTAACGACTCGTGGTAACCCCCACGGGTCACAGAACTACTCGTTTTTTGATCTGGTGCAGATTTTCCAGTTTTCTTCGCTTCAACTCCAGCATTTGATCTTAGGGCTTCGGGGTCATTACAATATCTCCCCCTTGGAAAAATTCATCCTCGAATGTTGAAAAGCATAGAGAAAAGTAGAGAAATGCAATCATCATATATAAATACTAATCATTTAAGCTGAAAACTAACAGAATGACTACCTCCGAATTGAACTACTTGGCTGAACTGAATTCACGAATCATACATACATGCTTTGACATAACTGAAACTTGGGCACATGAACTAAACATGAAAACTAAATAGAGTACTAGGGCAAAACTAATACCTCAAACTGAAACTGAGCCGGAAGGGAAAAGGTGTTGGTATCTAGCCATCATATCCGCTTCGGCTTCCCACGAGCTCCTTCAAAATGCTGATTCCTCCATAATACCTTGACTGAAGCTACCTCCTTGTTCCATAGCCTACGACCCCGATGATCCAATATTTCCACTGGAATCTCCTCATAGTTGAGGCTATCTTTTACACTGTCACTATCCACCGGGACAACTAGAGTTGGATTGCCCAATCACTTCTTTAAGAGCGATACATGGAAAAAAGGGTGAACAGAAGCTAATTTTAAGGGCCAGTCCAATTCATATGCCACCTTGCCAACCCATCACATCCGGTAAGGGCCAACATAACGAGGGATGAGCTTTCTTTTCTTTCTGAACCTTATCACTCCCTTCATGGGATTCACCTTCAGAAACACCAAATAATCCACTTCGAACTCTAACTCTCTCCTTCTAATATCGGCATAGGACTTTTGGCGACTTTGAGCTATTTTCAACCTGTCCCATTGATAACGCTCAAACTGCACCTCTTACTGAAGTGAGAAGTGGATGTTGTCAATAAAGAACCTAACTAGAGGTTGGGGTCGAACCCACAGGGAACAGGGAGAACTAGATTATAATTGGTAATTGAACTTGTGAGGTAGTTACTTAAAAATAGGGGGATTCTAAAAGTCAATAATAAAACAATTATCAAAATTCTGATGTTGAGTCAATATTAAAGAATAACTAGGGTTTGTGTTCCCCATGGGTTCATAACTGCTTTGGGTATACACTCGTGATTATCACCACTACCTACTTACAGAACTGATAACATAGGTTCATTCAAACGACTGACCAGTCCCTATTAAATGACTATACTCAATCACACGACCAAGTCTCATGAGCAGTTTCAGACTATCCGTTATCACTAAGTTCCATATTTAACTATCCTGCGACCACAACTCAAGTTAATACAATGATTATCAAAATCAAGTCTCTGTTGTAATTCTCTTTTCCTAATATCTACCTCTTCGACCAAAGGAAGTAAAGAATTCAGGCACTTCCTAATGTTGCGTACCATTAAGGAATGTTTAAGCATGAAGAGACTACAATATAAGTATTTGTATTGGTTTTAAGACTACTTTGTGCAACCCTAACTTGTTAATCCACCATGGTTCCAACAAACCTAGCTATAGAGGTTTTAGCCTCTCATAGTTGTAAGGTTGTTAATTATACTCATGATTAAGGACATAAATCAATACTTACAAGATTGAATGAGAAAAACACTTCCTTTAATTACTCAAAAAAATATTGAAGAACAAGTGGAAAGAACAAGATAAATTCAAGAAAAGGTTGATCATAAGATGAATCAACTCAATTCCCCTATAAATCTCTTCTCTCCTTGTCTTTTCGTGTATTTCTAACTTGTCTACGTCTGTCTACGAAAAAATAAAACCTAAAATGTATTTGAACAAACACAAGAATCCTTTTCCTAGGCTAACTGGATGAATTTCCATATCTGATGCCACAATTGTCACGGGCCATGTCATGATCCGTAGTATCTTCCTACGACCCGAAGTTTCCAGTCGTACCTTGCATTGTTGACTAAATTTTTGCTAAGTGTTGGATCCTGGTACAATTCGTACCTCCTTCATACGACCCGTACTGAGCTCCCCTTATTTGATTCTAAAATTTTGGAATTCTTCTAAAGTTTATTACGACCGTCATGGTATGACTCGTTTCTTCTTCCCACGGGTCGTACTGTCTTTCCATAGTAGGAGTCAGCACCTTATGTAAATTTTCTGGATCTTGTCACAATTTCATCACCACAGCTCGTACTAGCTTGGTACGACCCGTACTGATACTCGTACATTGCATCTTTTTAACTTAGCCTTCTGCAGTTTTTCACGACCATCAGTACCACTCGTAGTCCTTCCTACGACTCATACTGTGGTCTGAAATCTGATCATATTTTGCATCTTTCAGGCTTTCTTTTGTAATTTTCAGATTCAACACTAATTCATCCTGCAATTAAAGGAAAAGTGCCTTATATTCATATAAACACACCTAAGTCCATGCTATTTTCTTAGTTTTGAGCATCGATAGTGCTGTAAATCCACAACACATCAACACCCTCAACTTAAGAGTTTTGCATGTCCTCAAGTAAAGAAAAGAAAAACCAAAACATGACGCTCAACTAGAAAATAAACTTAAGATACTACAGCCAATACTCAAACAAACTTGAACTTTCTATACAAACTCTATTGACCCTTTCTCCTGGAACAACATCAGCTAATGTATTACAACCAACCTCAAAACATCATAAACAGGGATCAAAACATGACATTCATTTATCAACAGGCAATCAAGTCATCACCAATGTTTTCCATATAGACCAATAGTAAAAGCAAACATAATCCATGTACCCTCACACAAATGAAGTCCCCACTCAGATATGAGATGTCAAATATAATATGGGACTAAACAAGTAAGGCACTTGTTCGGTGCGTTTGTAGGGGTTATAAAACCGACACGCAAGTGCACGTGGTCGAACAAGTAGTAAGTGGCTTAAGTAAGCCAAGTATCGATCCAAGGAGACTCTGGATAAGTGAAAATTGCTTAAGTATACTATATTCTATCTCACTTCTAAATATGCTGACAACAACGTAACCAACAGTTAAATAATTTGTTTTGTAATTCCTATACTCAAACTATTAACAATTATATACTTTGAATTTAAACTATGGATATGAGCATGCCAAGGTTAAGAACATGTAATGAACTGATTATCATCATACATTGGTTAATCTTCTCTTCCAATTGCTAGCCAAGAACATTAGCCTAGAGATTAAAACTCTCGTATTTAATCTCACTTAAGAATCATAAACCATCCATCTACATTTCTGTGATCAAATGCAATTCATGACCTAGCAATACAATTCTGGTTCCTAAATTGACTAATACGGCTTTCAAGTATATTTCTATCAAGAAAGCACATCAAAACTCAATTTTCCCAAATCAAGTAAAGAACAATATCCTATTAATTCACAACTTTCCAATTTCGTGCTCTCTCGAGTGAAATCGGACTTTTCAGATATACATTAATGTTGGCCACACACCAATGCAGTAGAAACAAGAATTAATAGAACAACTTGGAAGAAGAAGATGAAAAACCATATAATTCAATAATCAAAATTCATCACAAGTGTTCATAACCTCAGCAAGGAAGGGAATTAGCCACTCATTTGTGGATTAATCATCCTAAAACAAGTGTTAATCATACAAACAATTGAATTAGAGAAGAAAGAAAGAGAGAAAAAACCCTGAACTTTTCGTCCCTCAACTGCCTGTAACCCACGTCCTTGCTCCACCAAGTCTGAATTATGAAAAAATGAACCTAAGTGTTCTATTTATACTAGTGGGAATTTTTCCCAGAATAACAAGCAACGTGTCACGGAGTGCATCGTGGAGAACTACCTCCGTGACACGGCTTGGACGCGGACCCTCACTGGAAATTGGGGGTCCGGGAATAAAGCATCAATGTGGCACGGCGTGCAACGCGGAGGCTTGCCACCGTACCACGGAGCTGTCGCGAGCCTCCACTGGAATTGATGCATTAGTCACCCTCCAGGCAGAATGCCTCCGCGATGGCAGCGTGACACGGCTCCATCGCGGAGCCCCTTTAATTGGTGCAGTCCAATGCTTTTTCCCTTGCTCGCATCCAAGTCCAACTCCGATATCATCCAACATGCATTTTAGCTTCCCGAAATCACATTTTACCTACAAAACAATGCTAATCATGTTGGTTAGTATAAATTCACATTTTATTACCAATTACATGAAAATGTATACACATTGCTAGATAAACAAGGTGAAAATGATACGTTTGAGTATCACTTGGGCATATAAATCTGCCCAAGATCAGCACTCACTCTCACAAAGAAGTTACGAGTATTATGTGTCAGATACCATAGGCTTGCTCTTATTTTGTCTTCTTTGGTTTCTCAGATGGTCTAGTTAGTATCACTATAAGATTCGATATAGCTTGTAATGTAGGCTCAGGGCTGGACATGGTAAAGATGAAATATTTTATAAGTGACTATTCCTTCCTGGGCACTACATACATTAGCTACACCATTCACTTATTTCACCCTTTTATTCTTTCATTCGCTTTTCTTCCCTTTCTCTCCTTTTTTTTATACCCATTTGCATGAGTGTAGTGAGTTTTCAACTTTTTCAGCCTTTTCAAATTTCCTTTGACTTTATTTTTCAAAATTTTCAGCATTTTTCATCTCTTCTTTTCATCATCTCACCACACTTCATTCTTCACCATTACTTTTTTTCTTCTTTTTTCTTTTCCTTTCTTCCGTTCCCACCTTTTATGCACCCTTACTCTAGCCACCCTCAACTTAAGAATTTTGCTTATGTTGAGGTTCACAATATCCACAAAGGGATCAGGGCCAAAACACGTTTATTACAAAAAATGGGTACGGTTAATCGGTAAATCAAAGAAATTATGGTCTATTAAGGCTCAAACTTGGGATAAAGGGATTCATTCAACTTTTGGTAGGGTAATATAGGCTAGAAGTGATCTAAACAAAGAAAATGGCCTATGATCATATCCTAATCAACCATCCTTAGCCAATGCAAAGACCAATAAGGCAAGTTCTAGATCTTCAACACAATACTGAACTGACTACTATACCTCACTCACGCATGGTGCATGAACTATTGTCACCTCTCCTGTCTGGTTTATACATGGCTTAACAAGTCTACTCATGTTGACAAAATAAATGACATTAAAAGATCCAAAATAATCATGCATGTTGTCATAAATACAGCTAATGCATCAAAAATTTTTAAACAGGGTCATTTATTTTTTAAAAACCAAAACTAGTGCATTTTTTTGGATGAGTACTCCTAAGCTACTTTCTAATTGAACAAAAATCACAAACTAAAAAAAATAAAAATCCTACACGTTCCGATTATACTAGATAGCATGCTTGAGGAAAAAGAAATATGGAAAGAAAAATCCCCAGACGGACCAAAAATCCCAAAAATCACAAGTACACCTCCTCCCCTTTTTGAAAAGTTTTCTTTGTCCCCGAAGAGTCATTTATAAGAACATGGGAAAGAGAACATATCTATGGCTACTCAGACTTCACTTTTCATGGGCTGCCTCCCATGTAGCGTCTGATTTAACGTCATGGCACGACGTGACTTTTGTGACTCCTCAAGCATCATCAAGGTATACTTCCTCTATTCTTCTTAATTCTTCCTCATCTCCCAGATACACTTTTATTCTCTGCCCATTACTTTAAATCTTTTTCCTTCTTTGTTCTCAAGTTCCACTACACCATACAGAGATACTTGCACTACTTTGTAAGGTCGCATCCATCTAGATTTTAACTTTCGAGGGTGCAACCGGAGTCTTGAGTTGAACAATAGGACCAAATCACCTGGGATAAACTCCCTTCTTGCAATATTTTTGTCATGGTAGATCTTCATTCTTTCTTTATAGATGGCTGCACTCTCATAAGCCTTAATTCGGAATTCATCCAACTCATTAATCTAGTTAAGTCTTAACTTGGAAGCTTTATTCCAGTTCATGTTCAGCCTTTTCAGAGCCCACAACACTTTATGCTCTAGTTCAACTGGTAAGTGGCATGCTTTTTCGTAAACCAGCTGGTATATAGATGAAACAATGGGAGTCTTAGAAGCTGTTCTATAAGCCCACAGGGCATTATCGAGCTTCCTTGACCAATCTATCCGGCTAGTGTTTACTGTCTTGGCCAGGATGGTCTTGATTTCCCTGTTCAAAACTTCCACTTGTCCACTCGAATGAGGATGGTAGGGTGTGGCCATCTCATGGTTGACACCATATTTCTCCAACAAGGTTTTGAAGAGGCGATTACAAAAGTGAGATCCACCATCACTGATAATAGCTCTGGGAGTGCCAAACCTGACAAAGATATGTTTCCTAGGGAATGCTGTCACACTCCTGCCTTCATTGTTTGGTATGGCAATTTCCTCCACCCATTTGAAGACATAATCCATAGCCATCAGAATATACTTCATTCCATATGAACTAACGAATGGCCCTATAAAGTCAATCCCCCACACATCAAACAACTCTACCTACAAGATGGGGTTTAGTGGCAACTCATGTCTATGGGTGATATTGCCCTGTCTTTGGCATTGATCACAAGACTTGGCGAAGTCATATGCATCTTGATGAATATATGGCTAGAAATATCCACATTGTAAAATTTTATATGTCGTTATGATACCACTGTGATGACCCCTAACTGGAGATGAGTGACATGCCTCCAGAATGCTCAACATCTCTACTTTAGGGACACACCTATGAATGATACCATCTGCACAAATGCGAAACAAATATGGATTATCCCAGTAATATCTGTGGGCTTTGAATAAGAACTTCTTCTTCTGCTCAGGAGTTAGGTCTGCTGGCATCACATCACTAACCAAGTAATTTGCAAAGTTGGCAAACCAAGGAATCAAATCTTGCAATGCAGATAGTACTTGTTCATCTGGGAAGGCATCATTGATATCATATTCCATCCTCTCTTTTGCTTCAGACTCAAGCCTGGATAGATGATTTGCCACTTGATTTTCTGTTCCGTTTCGATCCTTCACCTTGAACTCAAATTCTTAGAACAAAAACACCCATCGAATCAATCTGGGCTTGGAATCCTTCTTGGACATCAGGTACCTCAATGAAGCATGGTTTGTATGAATAATCACTCTCGTTCCAAGCAAATATGCTTAGAATTTTTCAAATGCAAAGACCACTGCCAGTAGTTCCTGTTCTGTGACTGTGTAATTTTTCTGGGCTGTGTTGAGTGTTCTGCTTGCATAATAGATTGGATGAAACATCTTTGCTCTCCTTTGTCCTAAAACAAAACTAAGAGCAACACTGTTAGCATCACACATTACCTCGAAGGGAAGAGACCAATCTAGAGCTATGATGATAGGAGTAGTGGTGAGTTTTTCTTTTAGATACTCAAAGGCCTTTAGACATGCCTCATCAAACGTGAATTTTACCTCTTTCTCCAGTAATTTGCACAATGGTTGTGCAATTTCTGAAAAATCCTTTGATAAAGCGCCGGTAGAATCCTGCTATAACCTTGATTTTTTCCTTGTCCACCTCGATCCCCTTTCCTGAGATTTTATGGCCCAACACTATCCCCTCTTTAACCATCAAATGACATTTTTTCCAATTTAGAACCAGATTTGTTTCTTCACACCTTTTCAATACTCTTCCCAGATGATTAAGGCATGATTCAAATGAATCTCCACCATAGAAAAATCATCCATGAATACTTCAATAGTATCCTCCACCATGTCTGAGAATATGGACATCTACAGCGCTGGAAAGTGGCTGGTGCATTACGCAATCCAAATGGCATTCTTCCGAAGGCAAAGGTCCCATATGGATAGGTGAAGGTTGTCTTCTCCTGATCTTCTGGAGTAATAGTGATCTAATTATACCCTGAATATCCATCAAGGAAACAATACCATGCTCTGCCTGCGAGTCTATCGATCATCTGATCCAAAAATGGCTTTGAAAATGATCTTTCTGGGTGCAGCAGTTGAGTTTCCTATAGTCCATGAAGACGCGCCATCCTGTGACTGGTCGTGTCGATATCAGCTCATTATTTTCATTGGGCACCACTGTAATTCCTCTCTTCTTTGGCACACACAAGACAAGACTTACCCATTGACTGTCTACTATAGGATATATCACCTCGACATCCAACCACTTGATAATATCCTTTTTGAAGACTTCTTGAATTGGAGGGCTCAGGCGGCGCTGATGCTCTATACTCGACTTGCAATCTTGTTCAAGCTGGATCTTATGGGTGTATATTCCTGGTGGAATTCCAATGATATCAGCTACGGTCCAGCCAATTGAATTTTTGTATCTTTTCAGAATGCTAACCAAGGCTTCCACCTGCTCATCTAACATGTTTGATGAAATGATGACCGATAGGGTGTTGTCCTCCCCAATGAATGCATACTTGAGATGAGGAGGTAATGCTTTCAGTTTAAGGATTGGTGGTTCCTCCACAGATGGCTTGGCCGGCAGTGTTCTCCTCGCTCTGAGAGTATATGAGAATGTCATATATGAAAAAAATTACGAACATGTCTAGATATAGCTTGAACACCCTGTTCATCAGGTCCATAAAATCTATAGGATCATTCTTTAGTCCAAAAGACACAACTACAAACTCATAGTGACCATACTGAGTTCTGAAGGCTATTTTCGAAATGTCACTCTCCCGAACCCGGAACTGATGGTATCCGGACCTGAGATCTATCTTCGAAAAGCACTTGGCACCCTGAAGTTGTTCAAACAAATCATCAATCCTAGGAAGAGGATACCTGTTCTTGATGGTGATTCAATTGTCGATAGTCACTGCACATCCGAAGGGAACTATCCTTCTTTTGGATAAATAGAACTGGTGCACCCTATGGAGACTCTCTAGGTCCGATGAAACCTTTGTCTAGTAGTTCCTTCAATTGATCCTTCAACTCCTTTAGCTCAGATAGAGCCATCTTGTAAGAAGGAATATATATATATAGTGTCACGAACCGAACGGAGGCCCAGATCGCAACACGGGACAAGCATCCCAAGAGACTCCAAGCCGACCAATGGCATGAACATACATCTATCTCAATCAATAAAATAGAAGAAATAACATGATAAAATTAGTAGAAATCTAAATTAAACATAACATTAGAATACACAATCTAAAGCTGAATATATCCTTTGTTTGAAAAACCTCTAAACATGATGAGTTGATGGGTACAAGACCCCAACAAACTCAATAAAGATGAAACTGAAAATACATAAAGGAAATCCAAATAAGTCTAGTTCTCGGGAGATGAGAACTCACCAACAACGTAAGATGCAAACTCTGAAGACTGACTATGAATGGGGCTGAGCCTGAGAGTCGGGTCCTGTATCATGAAATGATACAATATGGAGTATGCGCTCAGTACATGGAATGTACCGAGTATGCAAGGTAAGTAAAACCACTTAAGTAAAATCATTTAAGAACATGCATTATGTAAAACATAAAAAATAAGAACCTAAGAGTAGGGCTTGCATGCATTCGTTACTAGTGACCACAACTCGTAGTCACCACTCGTCATATACAATGCTTCATCCTTGATTAAATTTTTTACCCTACTGCTCATGACCCTCCCCATGAATCATGGTGATTGACCATGACTCATGGGGTCTTTCCGTTAGGTACACTGCCCTCTTACTTCTCTTTTCTCACTCATCACTCCCCATGATTGACCTAATGAGTGGTGGAGTTTGACCACGAGTCGTGGTCAAGTCCGTGGGGATCCCATTTCCAAATTTAAAATAATCATCTAGGCCTCACCACGAGTCACATCACGACTCGTGGGCTACTCCCACGGGTTAATTCACGACCCGTCTTGATACCTGATGCCAAATTCTATTTTTACTCTATTTCAACTCTCGGGTCTGATCTTTGGGCTTTCGGGGTATAAAAATATCTCCTCCTTAGGAACATTCATCCTCAAATTGGAAAACATACAAAAAGAAGAGAAATGCAATCATCATATTCAAACACTAATTTTTTAAATCGAAAACTAACAGAATGACTACCTCTAATTCAAACTACATAGCTGGATTGGATTCACGAATCATACATACATCCATATACACAAAAGAAACTTGGGAACATGAACTGAACATGAAAACTAAATAGAGTTTGAGAGCAAAACTGATACCTCAAGATGGAACTGAGCTGGTAGAGAATCAATGCGAGTATCTAGCTGTCATATCCGCTTCGGCTTCCCAAGTAGCTCCCTCAACATGCTGATTCCTCCATAATACTTTAACTGAAGCTACTTCCTTATTCCTTAGCCTTCAAACTTGATGATCCAGTATTTCTATCGGAACCTCCTCATAACTAAGGCTGTCTTTCACACCAACGCTATCCATCAGAACAACAAGAGCTGGATCACGCAAACACTTCTTTAAGAGCGACACATGGAAAACATGATGCACATAAGCTAATTCTGAGGGAAACTCCAATTCATAGGCCCTTGCCAACATGTCTCACTATCCTGTAGGGGCCATCATAGCAGGGACTAAGTTTCCCCTTCTTTCTGAACCTCATCACTCCCTTCATGGAAGACACCTTCAGAAATACCCAATCATCAACTTCAAATTCTAATTCTCTCCTTCTCACATCGGCAAAGGACTTTTGGCGACTCTAAGTAGTTTCCAACCAATCCCTTATCAAATAAACCTTCTCCAAAGCCTCATGATCGAATTTGGTCCTATCATCGCTGTTTCACCAACCTCAAACCAACCAATGGGGGATCTACATCTCTGCCCAAGGAAAGCCTCAAACAGTGCCATCTGAATATTGGAAAGATAGCTGTTATTGTATGCAAACTCGATGAGAGGCAAATGATCATCCAAAATACCTTTGAAGTTAATCATGCATGCTCTCAACATGTCTTCGAGAGTCTGAATTGTTAGCTCCGCTTGACCATCCATTTGCGGGTGAAATGTTGTGCTGAGCTTAATTTGAGTACCAAGTCCTTTTTGAAATGACTTCCAAAACTGAGAGGTAAATTGGGTACCTCTGTCCGAAATGATGGATAAGGGAACTCCATGCAACCAAACTAGCTCCCAAATATATAGTTTGGCATAATCATCTACCAAATTCATGGTCCTAACTAGTAGAAAATGAGCAGCCTTGGTTTACTTGTCTACCACAGCCAAAATGGAGTCATATTGCCGATGATTACGAGTCAGCCTTGTGATGAAGTCTATGTTGATTTCTTCCCACTTCCAAGTTGGAATACTGATGTCTTGAAGCACGCCTCCCAATCTCTGATGCTCAACCTTTACTTGCTGACAGTTTGGACATTTAGCTACGAACTCCGCGATGTCCTTCTTCAAGCAATTCCACCAATAAACTTCTCGCAAGTCACGGTACATCTTGGTGGCACCTGGATGGATTGAATACCTATATCCATGAGCCTTGTGCGACATCTAGCTCCTCAAATCATCCACATCTAGAACACATAAGCGACCCTGGTACCAAAGTATGCCATCTCCCCCTTTGGAGAAGACCTCTACCTTCTGATTCTGAATGGATTCCTTTAACTTTTGCAGAATAGGGTCCTCATCTTGTCTAGCCTTTACATCAGTCACCAATGAAGATTTTGATCTTCTCTAAACAACAACACCGCCATCGGTCGAGTCAACTAACCTAACTCCCAACCTTGCGAGTCGATGCACATCCTTCACCAGCTCCTTCTTTCCCTCATCCATATAGGACATACTCTCTATAGAGAGTCTACTAAGTGCATCTACCACTACATTAGCCTTGCTCGGATGGTAAAGGACACTCATATCATAGTTCTTGATTAGCTCCAACCACCTCTTTTGTTGAAGATTGAGATCCTTCCATGTGAACACATATTGTAAACTCTTATGGTCCGTAAACACATCCACGTTGACCTGTACAAATAATGCCTCCAAATATTCAAGGTGAATATATGAAGCTTCGAATATATGAAGGATTCACCGGTTTAGGCCAATTCTTTACCGCTTCTATTTTTTGAGAATCCACCTATATACCTTCGCTTGATACTACATGGCCCAAAAATGCCACTAAGTTCAACCAAAACTCACACTTGCTGAATTTGGCATATAGTTGGCGATCCTTGAGAGTCTGAAGCACTACTCTAAAATGAGTGGCATGCTCCTCCTCGCTCTGAGAGTATATCAAGATGTCATCAATAAATACAATCATGAACATATCCACGTATGGCTTGAACACCCTGTTCATCAAGTCCATAAAAGATGCAGGAGAGTTTGTTAGTCCAACAGACATAACTACAAACTCATAATGATCATACCACGTCTTGAATGCTGTCTTTGAGATGTCGCTCTCCTGGACACTGAGTTGATGATACCGGGATCTGAGATCTATCTTCGAGAAACACTTAGCACCCTGAAGCCGGTCGAATAAATCATCAATCCTGGGTAAGGTATACCTATTCTTGATGGTGACTTTGTTCAATTGCCGATAATCAATACACATGCGAAGGGAACCATCTTTCTTTCAGATAAAGAGAACTGGTGCACCCCATGGGGACTTGGTCGGTCTAATGAAACCCTTATCTAACAGGCCCTTCAACTTCTCCTTCAATAAAGGAGTTGAAGGATCAATTGAAGGACCTGATAGATAAGAGTTTCTTAGACTGCACAAGTCTCTATGAAGTGCACTAGTTCTCTTTGTCCGGAAGAAAGATGGTTCTCTTCAAATGTGTATTGATTATCGAAAATTGAACAAAGTCACCCTCAAGAACAGGTATCCTTTACCCAGGATTGATGATTTATTTTACTAGCTTTAGGGTGCCAAGTGTTTTTTGAAGATAGATCTCAGATCTGGGTATCATCAACTTAGAGTTCGGGAGAGTAACATTCCGAAGACAGACTTTAAAAAGTGGCATGGTCATTATGAGTTCGTGGTTATGTCTTTTGGACTAAAGAATGCTCCTACAACTTTTATAGACTTGATGAACAGGGTGTTCAAGCTATACCTGGACATGTTCATGATTGTGTTTATTGATGACATCCTGATATACTCTTGGAGCAAGGAGGATCATGCCTCTCATTTGAGAATAGTGCTTTAGACTCTCAAGGATCGCCAACTATAGGCAAAATTGAGCAAGTGTGAGTTTTGGTTTAACTCCGTAGCATTCTTGGGCCATGTGGTATCAAGCGAAGGCATAGTGGTGGACTCTCAAAAAATAGAGGCGGTGAAGAATTGGCCTAGACTAGTGAACCCTTCAGATATTTGGAGTTTCTTGGGTTTAGCTGGCTATTACCGGAGATTTGTTGAATGATTCTCATCAACTGCAACACCTTTGACCAATTGACCCAAAAGAAGGTAAAATTCCAATGGTCGAAGGCTTGTGAAAAAAGCTTCCAAGAGTTGAAGACTCAACTTACTTCAGCACCGGTGTTAACTCTACCAGATGGTATTGATGGGTTTGTGGTGTATTGTGATGCTTCAAGGATCGGACTTGGGTGTGCGTTGATTCAGCATGGGAAGATTATAGCATATGCCTTTAGACAGTTGAAAGTTCATAAGAGGAGCTACCCGACCCATGATCTTGAATTGGCCGCGGTGGTATTCCCCTTAAAGATTTGGAGACATTACTTGTATGGGGTCCACGTGGATGTGTTTACGGACCATAAAAGCTTAAAATATGTGTTTACTCAGAAGGATCTCAATCTTCGGCAAAGGAGGTGGTTGGAGCTACTCAAGGACTACGATATGAGTTTCCTTTACCATCTGGGTAAGGCCAACGTGGTAGCGGACACACTTAGTAGGCTCTCCATGGAGAGTGCGTCCCATGTGGATGAGGGGAAGACGGAGTTGGTGAAGGATGTGCATCGACTCGCAAGGTTAGGAGTTAGGTTGGTTGACTCGACCGATGGCAGTGTTGTGGTTCAGAATGGATTAGAATCATCCTTGGTGACTGATGTAAAAGCTAGGCAAGATGAGGACCCGATTTTGGTAAAGTTTAAGGAAGCCGTTCAAAATCATAAGGTAGAGGTCTTCTCCAAAGGGGGAGATGGTGTGCTTCGGCACTAGGGTAACCTATATGTTCCGAATGTTGATGATTTGAGGAGTCGGATGTTGCATGGGGCTCATGAATCCAAGTATTCTATCCATCTAGGTGCCACCAAGATGTACCATGACTTATGGGAAGTCTATTGGTGGAATGGCATGAAGAAGGATATCGCAGAATTCGTAGCACAGTGTTCGAACTGTCAGCAAGTAAAGGTTGAGCATTAGAGGCTGGGAGGTGTGCTTCAAGATATCAGTATTCCTACTTGAAAGTGGGAAGAAATCAATATGGACTTCATCACAGGTTTTCCTCATAGTCGCTGGCAATATAACTCCATTTGGTTTGTGGTAGACAGGTTGACCAAGGCCGCTCATTTTCTACCAGTCAAAACCACGGATTCGATGGAGGATTATGCCAAAATATATATCTGGGAGCTAGTCTGATTGGATGGAGTGCCCTTGTCCATCATTTTAGATATAGGTACTCAATTTATCTCTCAGTTTTGGAGATCATTTCAAAAAGGGTTTGGTACGCAGGTTAAGCTCAGCACAACATTTCACCCGCAAACGGATGGCCAAGCGGAGCAGACAATTCAGACTCTTGAAGACATGTTGAGAGTCTGCGCGATTGACTTCAAAGGTAGCTGGGATGAGCATTGCCTCTTATCGAATTTGCATACAAAAATATCTATCATTGCAGTATCCAGATGGCACCATTCGAGGCTCTCTATGGGCGAAGGTGTAGGTCGCCCATTGGATGGTTTGAGGTTGGCGAAGCGAAGATGATAGGGCCAGATTCAGTTTATGAGCGATGGAGAAGGTTAAATGGATAAGGGACTGGTTGAAAACTGCCTAGAGTCGCCAAAAGTCCTATGCTGACGTGAGAAGAAGAGAATTAGAATTTGAAGTCGATGACTGGGTATTTCTGAAGGTGTCTCCCATGAAGGGAGTGATGAGGTTTAGAAAGAATGGGAAACTTAGTCCTCGCAATGCCGGCTCGTACCGAATAGTGAGACGTATTGGAAAGGCGGCTTATGAATTGGAGTTGCAGTCAGAACTAGCTTCTGTGCATCTTGTATTTCATGTGTCGCTTTTAAAGAAGTGTCCGAGTGATCCAGCTCTAGTCGTCCCGGTGAATAATGTCAGTGTGAAGGACAACCTCAGTTATGAGGAGGTTCCAGTAGCAATACTGGATCGACAGGTTCGTAGGCTAAGAAACAAGGAAGTAGCTTCAGTTAAAGTATTATGGAGAAATCAGCATGTTGAGGGAGCTAGGTAGGAAGCCGAAGTGGATATGATGGCTAAGTACCCACATTATTCTTTACCGACTCAATTCCAACTTAAGGTATCAGTTTTAACCTAAAACTCTATCTAATTTTCATGTTCAGTTCATGTGCCCAAGTTTCTTTTATGTATATGGATGTGTGTATGGTTTGTGAAATCAATTCAGTTGTGTAGTTGGTATCGGAATAGTCATACCGTCAGTTTTCAGTTTAAATGATTAGTGTTTGAGTATAACGATTGCATTTTTCTACTTTTCTGTATGCTTTCCAACATTCGAGGACAAATGTTCCCAAAGGAGAGATATTGTTATGCCCTAGAAGCCCAAAGATCAGACCAAGGAGTTAAAACGAAGAAAAATCTAAAATATGGCACCAGGCATAGAACGAGTCGTGAGGAGGATTGTGAGAGGATTCCACGAGTTGTGATGTGACTAATGGGGAGGTTAGGAAATGAATTTGAAAATTTGAGAAATGGGAGCCTACGGATATGACCGCGAGTCGTGGTCAGGCCCCATAAGTCGTTAGGTCAGTCGTGGGGTGGGTGAGAAAGAAAAGAGAAGGAAGAAGGGTAGTGTACTCGATAGAAAGACCCCAACGAGCCATAGTCAGTCCCCATAATTCGTGGGGAAGGTCATGGCCAACCAGGTGACGTGCCCGATTCGCGCGTCCGTAAGTGTACGGGTCGTGCAAGTAATATAGTGGCTCTTTTTAAGAACCGGATTGTCGAACCCATAGGGACTGGACCCATTCCTCTAACTATCCATTTCTAGTGTGATCTTAAATACCTCAAGTGTTGGTTATAGACATTTTCGATCGAGATTAATTAAGTCTAAGTTTGGGTCAAAGAAGTATTCTGAAATTACTCTAGGAGCAACATAGAGTTAAAACCAACTAATCATGCGATACTACGATTTGCAATGGGTTAAGCATGGAACTATCAATTGTTATTTCACATAATTAGAATTGCATGTTCATGGTCTTTCGAGCCTCTAAACATGGCAATCTAGCCTCACTGCATCATTGTGAGCGAGGAGTTTAATTTCTAGTCGCGGGCAATCAATTATGTTGTGGTTTACGGGGAAACAATAAGGGACTTTCGTGCGTCTAACCATTTAACTCAACTTAGCCTCACAACTACTTCTTCGAGTGGTGATGTGACATCCCAAGTTGGTCTTTCATAACCCTCGTGTCTCAACCAAGCATGGTGTTAGGTATATTTCTATCCTGACACAAAAATCTCTCCCGAGATACAAGCATGCTCCTTACATTCTCATGTCCTGACCTAGGTAATTCTTTCTCAAGAAATTGCCCAAGCTAACGTATATGTTTTTCATGGTGATCAATCATAAAAACAACCAACAATCCAGAATGCAAGACGAAAACAACAATCAATAACTTAATTCCAAAACAATTTCATAAAATCACAATCATAATTCATGGCTTCAACCCTAGAGGAAGGGTTCTTGCCATTCATGTTCGTAAAACTACACTAACTACTACTAAACTAACATACTTACATGAATTTGGTAGATGAGAAGGGAATTTGACAAACCCTAGATAAGTTCTCCCACTTCTCCCTTCACTCCTAGGTAGTTTTCCAGAATAAAATCGTGACCAAATGGAATTAGGAGCTAAGGGACCTATTTATAATAAATGAGAAACATGCATAATTTAGCCTGTCGTGGAATGGCTCCGTGTCACGGAGTGTATCGCGGAGCACTGCCTCCGTGACGCGGAGGCAACGCGAAAGCTCTCTGGAAATCACCCGAAATTTGGCCTCGGCAGCACCTTGCCGCGTTGGCAGTGTGTCACGCTGCTTGGGCAGCGCGTTGACACCTCCATGTCGTGCAGCCAGCCTGCCGTGGCATGTTGACAACGTGCAGGTGGGCTGTTTTGTGCCTCCTCTTTGCCGACGTTCACGGGTTAATTCCGTTTCCAAGCCTCTACTTCACCAACTCATGGATTAGTTACTCAAAAGTCATCAAAACCTACAAAACAAAGGCTAATCATGTTGGTTAGCACATATCTTCACTTCATATAAAATTACATGAAAATGTATAAAATAACTTAGATAAACAAGACTAATTTAAGTCATAAAGCGTATCTCGGGCATGCTATTTTTGTCCGTGATCACCAGGGATTATTTTCGTTGGAGTTAAGGCAGTGCACTTCACAGATGATGACGACGAGTCGTGGTCACCTGGTAACGAGTCGTTATGTCTCTCATTATGAGCCCAAGATATCCGTTGAGCAGTGTACTTCACGGACGACTCCACGAGTCGTGGTCCAGGGTAACCAGTCGTTAGATCCCCCGTAAGGACCATCTGGCAGTTATTTTCTGCGAATTTAGTAAGTCTTTTCCATAATTCCTAAGATCCTAAGGCCTAAACTACGTCGCTTTGAGTTATGAATAGTGACTATTAATGGGGTTAAGTTCATTTTAGGCCATATTCATATTCATGCATGCAAGAGTGAGGCTAAAGAGGTGATCAAGGCAATACTTCAAGGTTTTCTTCAATTCCTTCTTGGGCATTCAAGGGAGGGTAAAAATTAGCCATTTACAGGTATGTAGGGTTATGAATGAGTTTTTTCGTTCACACCAATGCCCAATCTCTCTTAATTCATGAAGTTTGATAAAAATATCTTATGGGTTTTAATTTAAATATTGTGGAATTCTAATGATCTATCAATGGGTTATTATCTTTCAAGATTTACATCATATTTTATGAATTATGATCATATTCTACAACTATTTGAATTACAACTTTATTTATTTCAATTTCTACTAAATTAAGCCTAGTTATGCATGTTTTATGATGAATCGAGTTATGATCTTTACCTCAGTTATTGATATTCATAAACCCATCATGATTTATGATTTTTAATATGGATTTATTCAAATACCCACTATGAATTAATGGCGTACTAATTCTATATATGGTTTATAAGTATGCATGAATCTCATGATTTTACTAATTAAGTTTTGGCCGACCCACGAGCCTTACCCACATGGCTAGTTCACGTATTTACAAGCATGTTTATGATTATCATGAGTTAACTAGCCCATGAATCTCATGCATATTATATTATGAGCACTATATATTTTTTGAGAGTAGTATTTAACACCGAGTAGGTTCGGGGCCTAGGTTTTGCCATGAATCTCAAAACTACATGCCACCATAGGACATGATGGGACCTCCTCTTTGTGTCTGTCCCCTTGCCCAAATGGGCCCTTTCATGTGTGATATCACACCCTTAATGGTTCTACCCTTGGCAATGTACGAACACCCTCCGGACTAGGGATTTATAGTTCGGGCTCCATGTGTGCTCATATGGAGTATGTTGGTTATAAGAATCTCCTACTGTTCCTTATGATTTATGCATGTTTATGATTATGCACATTGGCTCAAGTCATGCTCAATTAAACATTTCCTCTCATTATTATGATTACGATTGAATAATGTTTTGAAAACCTTGAGCCTTATGTTATCATATGCTACTTATGGTATGAGCACGTTGTCCCACTCTTATGATCATTTATGGTTTTGTTTTGTATTTTAAATGTCCGTTTTTACTTACCTTGCATACTCAGTAGATTCCACGTACTGACCGCATACTTTCTATGTTGTATCATTTCAAGATATATGACCCAGCTCTCAGGCTCAGCCCCGTCAATAGTCCATTTCAGAGTTTAGCATCCACCTTTGGTGAGTCCTTATTTTCTGAGGACCATATGATTCAGATATTGATGTTGTTTTTGTTTCATTTTTGCTGGGTTAGTTGGGGATGTTGTCCTATCAACCCATCTGATACAATAGAGGCTTTCAGATAAATTGTAGTACTCAGCTATTATGTATTTTAGTACGTTCCGCTTATCATGCCATGTTATATTATGTTTATGTTTCCGCTATATCGTCATGTTAAGTATTCCTCTTAATGATATGAAGTTAAATGAATGTTCATGCCATGGGTCGACTTGGAGTCTCACGGGGCTCCTTGTCCCATGTTACGATCCGGGTCTACGTTCAGGTCGTGACAGCCCGAGAGACTCCAAGTCAACCCATGACATGAAAATACATCTAACTCAATCAATAAAATAGAATAAATAACATAATAAGCTTAGCATATGTCTAAATTAAACATAACATCAGAATACACAATCTGAAGCTGAATACATCCTTTGTCTAAAAAGCCTCTAAACATGACAAGTTGATGGGACAAGACCCCAACTAACTCAATAAAGCTGAAACTGAAAATACATAAAGGAAATCCAAATAAGTCTAGTCATCGGGAGATTAGGACTCACCAATAACGTAAGATGCTAACTCTGAAGACTGACTATGAACGGGGCTGAGCCTGAGAGCCTGGTCCTGTATAATAAAACAATACAACATGGAGTATGCACGTGCAATGTACCGAGTATGTAAGATAAGTAAAACCGCTTAAGTAAGTAAAATCATTTAAGAACACGCATTATGTAAAACATAAATAATAAGAATATGAGAATAAGGCTTGCATGCATTCATTCTGAAATCATGATCTCATCATAACGTAATATAACATCATAACTGAATTGATTGAATCAAGCTGAAATCTGATATTCATGAGTAAAGCTGAACAATGAGTCAAACCTTCTTTAGAACATGTATAGATATATTAATCTCATGAATGATGAACATGCATAACTGAAATCGTGAGAAACAGTGGAAGACTCGTCTTTTAACCGACATACCACGATAGAGCTTACATAGTCCCAACTATCACACTCAAGTGGGTAGAGCCGTCCAAAGTCTTTCCAAGGCTAGGGATAATACTATGATATCGATATCAAGCTCGTGGCCCAATAAGGCAGGGGATATCTCACAATGGAGGCCCCAAAGTAATATATATATATATATAAGTATAAACCTATGTTGGCTCGTAGTTCTGAGGCATAGGGTGATCGACCCTTAGCCTACTCTGTGCTGGACACTACTCCCAAAAACATGCATATGCTCTCCATAATTTTTCAATGAAGCTCAAATCATCTATTGACGAAGATCAGTAATCAAATACATGTCAAGGCTAAAATCATGCATATGAGAAGCTTTAACTCAAACCATACCACAAGCTGAAAGATAATTGGGAGTCTTCGCTCCAAAATTATGTGGTAAGCTTTACTCGAGAAATCATAAATGACACTTGAACATGGGGGCATTGCAAATAGTTTCTCATGCTTGAAAATACTTAATTCACATCGAAAACATGATTATAAACATGGGTAGCTTGAAAACATGCTTTCAATTACAACATCTCATTATAATCATACATTCATCACAAATCTCTTCTTTTATGAACTTCTCATCAATGGGATTTTTAATTCATAAGACTTGAAACATAATTTTGATTGAAAACATTACAAAACTTTCCCATGCTTCATAATTCAATAGTAGAAACATATTTAAATCATACCTATGTAGAGAATTTAGGAAATTCATGCATTATGTTAAAACCCTATAAATTACACATAGATATTCAATGATTTAAAGAGGGATTGGGCATGGGTGTGAAAGAATTCACCCATTCATAACCCTACATACCTGATTGAGACTGATTCTTACACTTCTCTGATTGCCTAAGAGGAAATTGAAAAGAATTTGAAGAAGAACAAGCTTGATCACCCCCTCTAACCTTCTATCTTTGCATGCATGAATGAATATGGCCTAAAATGAACTTAACCCTCTTAAAATACATCATTCATAAAATGATGTAGTTTAGTCCTTAGGATCATAGAAATTATGAAAAAGTCCTTACTAAATTCATAGAAAATAACTAGCAGGTAGTCCCCACGAGGGACATAATGACTCGTCCCCCTGGCCACGACTCATGGCATGATCCGTTGAGTGCACTGCTTATCAAATCATATGGGCTCATCACGGGTGTTTTAACGATCCGTTACTGGTGACCACGATTCGTGGTCACCACTCATCATATACATTGCCTCATCCTTGATTAAAGTTTTTACCTTGCTGCTCACGACCCTCCCCACGAATCATGGTGACTGACCACGACTCGTGGGGTCCTTCCGTTGGGTACATTGCTCTCTTCCTTCTCTTTTCTCACTCATCACTCCCCACGACTGACCTAAGGAGTCTTGGGGCCTGACCACCACTCATGGTCACATCCGTGGGGATCCCATTTCCCCATTTCAAAATCATCATCTGGGCCTCACCACGAGTCACATCACGACTCATGAGCTGCTCCCACGGGTCACCTCATGACCCATCCTAATACTTGATGCCAAATTCTATTTTTACTCCGTTTCAACTCCCAGGTCTGATCTTTGGGATTTCGGGGTATAACAATATCTCCTCCTTAGGAACATTCATCCTCAAATTGGAAAACATACAAAAAGAAGAGAAATGCAATCATATAGGCTGCGGTTAGGTAGGAGGTCAATACGAAAATTGATTTCCCTCTCGGGAGGAATACCCGGTAGATTATCTGAGAACACTTATGGATACTCACATACCATTGGAACTGACTGGATAGTCGGGGTCTCAGATGTAGCATCCTTAACCCTAACTAAGTGGCCTTAGGAAATCATTTTCTGGTCTTAAGATAGGAAATGAAACGACCTATAGGCACAGTTGAACTACCCTTCCATTCTAAGACTGGCTTGCCCGGAAATCTAAACTCTACCGCACGGGTTCTACAATTAACGGAGGCATAACATACAAATAGCCAATCCATACTGAGGATAACATTGAAATTAGTCATGGCTAGCTCTACCAAATCTGCTGAGGTGACTTGCTGAAGGACTGCGACTGGGAAACTCCTATACACCTGTCTAGCTACAATTGAATCACCTACCGGGGTAGAGACTGAGAAGGGTTCTGACAAGATCTCGGGACTAACTCCAAAACCACTAGCCACGTAAGGTGTCAAAAAAGACAAGGTAGCCCCTGAATCTAACAAAACATAAACATCAAGGTGAAAAACTCGTAACATACCATTAACCACATCAGGAAAAGTCTCCTGCTCCTAACAGGATATAGGGGCATAAAATCTGTTCTGATGTTGATCGCCAACTGAACTAGTCGAAGCACCCTGCTAGGAAGGACGTAACCGCCAGCTGAACTAGTCCAAGCACCCTGCTGGGAGGGACGTTCTTCTAGAGCTGCTAAACTAGCAGCTAGTATACGGGCTCCACCACTCCTTGATTTGGCTCAAGGGCAATCCCTGAGTCTGTATTCGACTTTGCCACACCCAAAACAATCTTTTGAGCCAACTAAACACCTCCCTGGATGATTTGCTGCACTGTGCACATGCTGGGAAGGTGCGCTCTATCTGCATGCTACCCTGGCCCCTCAAATCTGAAGCCTGCTTCTCTTATCACCTCGTGGTCTAGATGGTGCACTAGCTGATGATGGTGCTTGAGCGAAAGACCTGTGATGGGACTGCTGGCGATGCTCGCCCCTCGATCTAGCTGAGAAGTCCCATAATTGTTTGTCCTGTCCCTCTTGGCCTCTCTTTGCCTCTAATACACCACCTCCATCTACTAGGCATGTAAAACTATGCGGGGAAAATTCATCTCATGATGCAACATGGCGATCCTACAATCCTTATCCAAGTAGTCCGCCACTCCATGTACAATTCAGCTCACCCGAGCCCTCTAGTCTGCCACTATCTCTGGCGCATACTTGTATAAGTGAGTGAACTCCAGAGCGTACTCCTGAATTGATATGTTACCCTGCTTCAAATTTACAAACTCGATTGCCTTCAGTTCCCTCATCTCACGAGGGAAGGATCGATCTAGAAAGGCGGCATGAAACTCTTCCCAACTGATAGGGCCTGTTTCCACTACCCTACAATCTTTCCACTTTTTAAACAAAATATACACAACCCCTTTCAGCTGATAATAGGCCAAGTCAACACACTCCCCATTTGCCACCCACATGTCTTTTGTGATCTTCAAAATCTCATCAATGAATTCATGTGGATCCTCATCTACTTTTGACCCTAGGAACTCTAGTGGGTTCATTCTCAGAAAGTCTCTAACCCGAGCCGTTGCTGCATTCCCGTTCTAAGGGAGATGCACCACTGCCTGTTGATTGACCTGAGTAATCAAGGCATGTGCTAGCATCAGTATGGATACCCTGAATTCAGTGTGAGCAGCTAGCTCTAGTGCATGCTCCTCATGGGCTGGTGGGGCCTAATAGTGCCCCTCTTCATTGCCATTCTCGTGGCCGTTTCCATTTTTCATTCCATTTACTTGACGTGGAGGCATGATTCTACAAACGTATATCACACGAGTTAGAAGGATAGATAGACATTTCATCACACGACATGAGATCATGAAAGAAGGAAACATTTTCTAAACGTCTTGTAGCCTCTTCATCATAAGTGTGAAGCGCTTCACACCTATGAAAAAGACTATACTTAACGAGGATTTTGGACACCCTAGGACACTTCAAACGTATGACTCTGATACCAAGTTTGTCACGACCCGAACATAGGTCCAGATCGAGACACAAGACAAGGAACCCTGAGGGACTTCGAGTCAACCCATGGCATGAACATTCAACTAACTCAAGTAATAAAAGTGGAAGATTCAACATACATAATAGAGTAGAAGTCTAAACATGACATAAGATCTGAAGTACATCACATGCATTTAAAACTGAGTATACACTAAATCCGAGAAAGCCTCTACCACAGAAGAGTTGATGGGATAATACCCCAAGTAAATCTCTAAACTGAAACTGAAAATACACCAACATAACTGAAATACAAAGGGGGCCCTCGACAAATGAGGACTCACCAATAGAGATTGATGCTACTCCAGAAGATGGCTAGGGTCGAGGTTGAATCTAAGTATTGGAGCCTGTATCATGAAATGATACAACATAGACTATGCAGTCAGCACATGGAGTGTACTGAGTATGCAAGGTAATTAAAATACATAAAAGTGCATAGGAGTAGGACAACATGATCATAACATAAATATCATAATGTAACATAAGGCTCAAGGTTTCAAAACATTTATAAATCATTTATAATCATACTATCGAGAGAAAAGCTTAGTAAACATGACTTGAGACAAAGTATATAATCTTAATCATACATAAATCATGATTCTTATAATCGACATACCCAATATGAGCACACATGGAGCCCGACCTGTAAACCTCTAGTCGGGAGGGTGTTCGTACTTTGCCAAGGGTCGAATCATAAAAAGCGTGATATCACTCATGAAAGACCCATTGGGGAAAAAAGGAACAGTCTCAAGGAAGGTCCCATCATGACCTACGGTGGCACGTAGTTTTGAGATTCAGGGAAAAACCTGAGCCCTGAACCTACTCGGTGTTAAATACTACTCCCAAAACATATATAGTTCTCATAGGATAGTATACATAAGATTCATGGGCTAGTTAAATCATGATAATCATAAGCATGCTTGTAAATACGTGAACTAGCCATGAAGATAAGGCACATGAGTCGGCCATAATCATAAATTGTAAATCATGATGTTCATGCATACTTGTAAAACATGTATATACTCAAAAATCATACATTCATGATGGGTTAAAGAACATCAAAAATCAAGGTAAAATCATAACTCGATTTATCATAGAACATGTATGATTGAGCATAATTTAATAGAAATTTAAATCAATAAATTTATAAGAGAATTAGTTGTAAAATTTACCCATGATTCGTAAAATATGATGTGATACATGAGAGTTATTAACCATAGATAGATCACTAGGATTTCATAAGAAATTGGGGTAAAACCCCATAATATTTTCAAATAAAACCTCATGAATTAGGAGAGATTGGCATGGGTGAACGAATTCACCCACTCATAACCCTGCATACCCAAGAGACTTGGATTCTATCACTTCCTTACTTTCCCAAGAGGAATTAAAAAACAATTGATGAAGAACCTTAGGATTTTATGCTTGATCACCCTCTACACCCTTAAACTTTGCATTCATGAGTTTTGAATAGGTTAGAATGACTTGACCTATATTAATACACCCTGGAAATAACTTAAAATAACGTAGTATAGGACCCTAGGGCTTAGTAATGACGATAATACCCTTAACAAATTCGCAGTTAAAAACTGACTGCCAATCCCAACGAGGTACTGGACGAGTCATCGTCCCAGGGGACGAGTCATCGTCCCAGGGGATGAGTCGTGGCCTGCTGTCGTCGTGTGCATTGTCTATTTTCCTCCATGGGTCACCATGAGGGACCTAACAAATCATGGTTGGTGACCAAGACTCGTGGTCACCTCTCGTGGCCTCCACTGTCCAAAATCCTACTGTGACTGATCTTGACCACGGCTGACTCAACGAGTTGTGGGGTCTGACCACGAATCGTAGTCATGCTCGTAGTGTCTTCCCATCACAAAATTTCAGAACTTAAGGCAAACCCCTCACCATGATTCACCTAATGATTCGTTTTGTGACCTGGTGCAGATTTTTCAGTTTTCTCCGTTTCAACTCCATGAGTCTGATCTTAGGGCTTCTGGGGAATTACATATTCGTGGTTCTAGGTCCAGTGTATCAGTTCGGGGTACCAGCTTGGATCATGACAATATATCGGCAAAAAAGATATACCACACCCGCATAACAATTTTTCTTAAAAAAGAATTTTTAACTCACCAACAACCTGATGCCTAACCTGCATTTGCATCACACCATCGCCAACCCTAATGGCACCTTTGTCCCCCTAGAGAAATAGCCAAAAAACTTTCTCTCAGCAGACATTCAATTTGAAAATTTTCTATAAATTGTCATATGTATAAAATTGGTGAAATTAATAAACAAGTTTCATGGGATTGCAATAGACAAAGGCTTGCACCTTGAAAGACCAACAATAACTGTGCATGAAATAAAAGAGTGTAAATGCATTTTCTTACTGAAATCCCATGAAAAGGGAGATTAGGACATATAAAATGGAAGAATACAACGAACAATCCTATTGCATATTTATCTAGAACTAACATAGTAATTGTTGACACCCAATTTTGACTCTTCACAATTTTAAATAATTATTCAAGCTTCTTCAATCTCAAACAGAGTAGAATAATTATTTATAAAAAAATAGAAATACTTTGAAGTAATTTTTAGGTGATTTTTTTCATTTAATTTGGTAAAATACACTAATAAAAATTTTCATAAATTTATTATGCAAATTTTGAATATATATTTTAGTCATTTCAAAAATCATGTTGTCTCAAAAAGTATATTTGATAGGTGCTGTTTCATTTTTGTCAAATAGTTACAATTACTATTATAATTAATTTATATTTAAAAATAATTATTTTTTTAAAATTAAGAAGTTTAATTAATTAATTAGGATAAATAATTTATCTTGAGTTTTTATCATAAACCGTGTCAATTTTAATTATTTGAGTATTTGATTACATTTTAAATATATTTCGGCTATAATTATAAGTGTTGACCATTTTTTAAAGAGAAAATTACACAAATGGCCATAGTTTGGCTGAAAATAGGCTTATCTAGCAACATTACTATTATTTATAATATATGACAAGATTTAATGTGCCATCTGTTATAGTTTTATTGTTTAAATATATCAAATATAAATACACTAATTAATGTGTTGAGTTAAATATAGAATGCTATCTTCTTAAAAATGACAAATTATCAAAAATCATGCTATAATTAATACATAATCTTTCATATCTCTATTTCTCTCTCTCTCTCTCTCTCTCTCTCTCTCTCTCTCTCTCTCTCTCTCTCTCTCCTCTCTCTTTGCCCTTCTTGCCCTTATATCTCTCTCCCCCCCTCTCTCCTTGTATATTATTTTTTCACCTCTCTGTATTTGTATTTTTATCCTTCTCTATTTGTATTTCTATAATCTTTAAGGTATTAGACAATTGAATTTATTATATTCATACATGCATTTAGGTTATATCCTCTATCTTTTTGTGTGTTGTATTTTCACTTCTCTATTTATATTTATATATTTTTTGAGATGTTAGACGAGTGTATTTATTGTATTAATACATGCATTTAGGTTGTATTCATTCTCTCCTATATCGATTATATCATTCTTGATATAAAAATACAAAAAAATAACACAAAAAAGAGAGAGGGGGAGAGAGGGAGATAGAGGAGAAAGAGAGAGAGAACAAGAGAGGGGAGAGAGAGGCAGCGAAAGAGAGATGGAGGAGAAAGGAGAAGGAGAGAGGGAGGATAAAGGTGAGGGAGAGAGAGGAGAGAGTTGAGCAAGACAGAGAGAGATTAAGAGATTTCTTCCTTATTTGCTAGATTGGAGGGAGATTAAGATATTTTTTTTCTTATTTTCTAGTATTTTAAAAATAATAGCCAGTTAATTGAAATATAGCTAGATATTATAATTATTTAAAATTGCTGTCATAATTTATAAATATTATCTTATTTATGCTATATATTATGTAATTTTTCTTTTTTTAGATCATTTTATACCACATAATGTAGCCTCTTATTACTCTAGTTTTGGGCCAAAAACTTCACCAAATACGCCCCTTAAATAAATCCAATTTTCTACCTAGAACCGGCCCACTTGCACCATTATCACCCCAATGTATCATATTGCCACTGTTTCTCTATTCTTTTCTTTTTCATAGAACAACAACAACCTAACAGGTCCCTTAAGCTCTCATTTACTCTTCAACCAACAAATAACGTAGTCGTACTCTTATTCCCTCTTTAACAACAGCTACACCCAAAAAATCCTTACGCCTTCCTTTTCTCCCACATCTCTATTCACCAAACAAAACCTAGAAAAAACCCTCTACCACATCGAAGCCTCCTCCTCTTTGCTCGGCCATACGATGAAGGGAGTGCCCAACATGGATTTGGATTTGTTTGTTTCTGGATGAAGCTTCATTGAAAGAGGTAATACCTTGTTCAATTTTTCTTTTTCCTTCTATTTTTTTGTATGAATTTTGAATTTTAAAACATTTCTCAATATTTTTTAAATTTTCCCACATAGATTCTAGATTGGAGTTGAATGACTCCATAGCCTTTATAAACCCCCCTTCCTTTACTGCTCATGGGATGAGAGATCAAATCCATCCTCTTTGGGAAAATTTTTGCTATTAGAATTGGGACGAGAAAATTTTCTTGTTTTGAAAAACTTTGAATTCTTCTAAGAGTTTTACTAAAAGTTTTTGTTTACTTTTGTCGAAGCTTTTTGTCGAGGAAAGCTTGTGATGAAGTCAAGCTGCACCAACTTGTCGCCTTAGTTACTTCTCCTAAAAAAGTAATCGGTCATTCATTTTATTTAGTTTTGTTTCTCTTATTTATTTGTTTATTTATCTGTGTATCTATATGTTTAGATTTTAAGTTATTGTTACTTTAGTAATTGTTTAGTTGGTTGATTTCTTATTTTAAGATGATACTTATGTAAGCAATGCAATATATGTTATGATTGATGCCATTTATTGTTTGATTAAGCAAGAATCGTAGGGTAAATTACTTTTAGTTCATAAAGCACGTTTTCTCTTCCTTCAAATTTTAAGTATATGTGGTGGTATCCAGAGAGTTTTTCTGAGAGGAATTTCCTCATTTTAGTGCAATAATGTTTATTCTACAACCTGATATAAGTATTCTTTGAGTCTTGTTTCTTGTGTTGAGAATGCCTCTAGTTTAGCGAATATGAGTAGATCTAGGGTCAAGTTGAGTTCCAGATAAATCTTTGAGTAATTTAACTCATTCTGTTCGTAGGTGTCTTGTCTTGGCCGTATTTATGTGTTCAATTACCATGTTTTCCCATGTTTAAATATACTTTGGGAACAAAGTTCATGTGTGTTGCTAGGTTTAATGTTTTATCTTTATAATGAGCTAACATACATGATTAGATGTTTTCGGGCAAAAATATGCCAAGATTTGATCATAATGGTTGTAAGAAGCAAGTCTAGAGGATCCAAGACTCAAAAGGAACAATTTTCAGAGCAAAATAAGAGTCAGCACCGTGGAGCCAAGACTAAGCAAGGAGCTCCGCTTCACATACTTATTAGAACTTTATAGGACTTGCAATCCATCCCAGTTGTGCCATGAGCTCTGCGTCATAGAGCTAGAAGTTTCCAAGGGGCTCCACATCGCGGAGCATAATCTGTGCTCTAAGAGGCGCATGATGGACCTGGCTAATTTGGCCAAAAATTATTCAAGAAAAATCCTGGCCAATGCAAAATAGATGAAAAATAAATCCACTACTATAAATACCTCCTAGGATGTCTTTATTAGGAAGTATCACGTATCACTGGACATCATTGAGTTATTAACTACTTTTATACGCTAAGGAAGAGAAATAATTACATAGAGGATTCTTGTTCTTCTACCTTTCTTTCTCAGAATCAATTGGTTAATTCCTAGTTTGTAAGTTAATTATCATGAAATTTTATGCAAATATTGTTATTGTTTCTACACGCATGAGTAGCAAAATCATACAGTTAAGGTTATGGGAACTATGATAGAATAATGAACATAGTGATTCTTAAACGGTATTTATGCTTTATGTTCTTATCTTCGCTTTGAATTGATCTTTTAACAATTGCAAATATTAGAACTTGCCTTAAATCTTAACTTTCTTGAAAAATGAAGTCTAGGTTAGAAAAAAGAGATTAATAATGGAGATTTGAGGCTACAGATCCTCATCTAATGACTTGAGCTCTAACAAGGAAAGTCAATCTAGAAATAAAGACATGATTTACTATTGAAACACCTATGGGCTGAAAGGATTTAGAGTGTCATTCATATAAGAGGGTTCAAAAGACGTTAAATGAAGCTTTAATCATTAGTTTTGCATGAATAACACCGAGATAGATCACAAATACAGTAAACCCACTAAATTATGAAATCATGAGACATACAGTCATAGTTTATCCTCATTCATTGAACACAACAAATTAATTCTCAAACATTAGTTACTTAAACTCTTGAATGGTTTACTTTTCATATTATGAAATCCTCCTTAGAAATATCAACTACCAGTTGAATACTCATTATTGATATTTTTTGTCACCATATTCTCTGTGGAATTCGACCCCAACCTAATTAAATTTTATATTTTACAAGGATCACTTTATACTTTATTGAGAGGTGTAATTTGGACATATAAAATTTTGGTGCCACTCTATGGTTCAATGAGCTGCCTGATAAGTTTATCACCACTCGGTTAGGATTAGTATTAGCATTTCTGGAAACATTCTTTACACCATCTTGAAGAATATAGGTGAGGGATAAAATCAATATTTCAGGAAGTTAGCGAATGGGGCCTTGCATGAACATGGCTTAGATTCAAGAAGAAGCTAAAATAGTGCCCAAACTACAAGCTACCAGAGGAGGTACTTCTTTAAATATTCTACAGATCGCTAAATTCCACAAACAAAGCCATAGCAGACATTTATGCAGATGGCTCTTTGATGGATCAGACTTTTGCAGAGGCCACCGAGATATTTGATACAATGACTCAAACAAGTGGAGCTTGGCACATAAGGGAGTCCGAAGCTGCAGCTATTAATTATTCTAAGGGAATATCTACAGAACATCAAAGGAGAGAAGAAGAGCATGATTAGGACATGGATCATCTAAAAACTCAAATATACCTTCTCACCAAGTAGTTAACGGGGATGAATTTACAGAAGGTTCAAGCAGTTGGTTCACAAGAGAAAGAATCTAGGTATGATGATTATTATCTGATGTTTGATGAGGAAGCTAACTTTGTTAATAACCAGATAGAGGATTCCCGGGCCAACACTCAAGGGTCTAATCAAGACACTTGGCGTCAAGGTAAAAAAATTCAAGGCCAAAACTTCTATGGTAACAATAACTATGATTGATAGGGTGGAGAGACAGAGACAGATATAGAGACTACGAAACTTGGAGAAATATATATGGGCCCAAGAATAAGAGAAATGGTGCTTATGTGCCACTAAGGGCCATAGAACAAGCTAGTAATGACACTTATCGGTTCAAAAATGAAGGACATGCTTGCTCGAGTTTTGAAGAAGGTTGAGTCCAAAAACGCTAGCATCAAGGAGATGCAGGAGATATATCAAGTATGAGTCAACTGGTAGATTCACATTCCACTTCTGTTAAGAAGTTGGAGGAACTAATGGGATAAATGTCAGCAGCATTGAGGGAAATTTATGGTTTCTTTGCTACTTTTCATTTCAAATTCTGAGTTTAGTCTTAAGCAATTCCAGGGTATTACAATATCTCCCCACTTGGGAACATTCATCCTCGAATGTGGGCAAATATATTGAATAGCTGAGAAATGCAACTACTACGCCAAATACTAAACATTTAAGCTGAAAACTGATGGAGTGACTAACTCCGAACTAGCATACATGACTAAACTGAATTCATGAATCACACGTACATAAATTTACATGAAAGAAACTAGGGAACATGAACTGAACATGAAACTGATTAGAATACTAAGGAGGAAACTGATACCTCAGGCTGGAACTAAGTCGGAAAGGAATAGATGCGGGTACTTAGCCATCATATCTACTTCAGCCATCCATGTAGCTCCCTCAACATGTTGGTTCCTCCATAATACCTTGACTGAGGCTACTTTTTTGTTTCTTAGCTTTCGAACCTGACAATCAAGTATTTCTACCGAAACCTCCTCATAGCTAAGGCTGTCCTTCACACCTATACTCTCCACTGGAACAACCAAAGCCGGGTCACCCAAACACTTCTTTAAGAGTGATACATGGAATACTGGATGAACTGAAACTAATTCTGAGGGAAAATCCAACTCATATGCTACCTTGCAAACCCGTTTTCGAATCCAGTACAGACCAACATAACGGGGACTAAGTTTTCCCTTCTTTCTAAACCTCATCACTCCCTTTATGAGAGATACCTTTAGAAACACCCAATAATCAACTTCAAACTCTAGCTCCTTCCTCCTCACATCCGCATAAGACTTTTGATGACTCTGAACCATTTTCAACCTTTCCCTTATGAGTTGAACCTTCGCCATCACCTCATCAACTGAATTTGGTTCTATCAACGTAGATTCACCGACTTCGAACCAACCAATAGGTGATCTACATTTTCTCCCATAGAGTGCCTGAAATGGAGACATCTAAATATTGAAATGGTAGCTATTAAATATGCAAACTCAATGAGAGGTAAATGGTCATCCCTACTGGCTTTGAAATCAATCACACATGCTCTCAACACATTCTCCAGAGTCTGAATGGTCCCCTATTATACCCTGAAAGCCCAAAGATAAGATTCGGGAGTTGAAACGGAGAAAAACTTGAAATATGAAATTAGGCACAGAACGAGTCATTACGTGCGCCGTGGAGAGCAGCCACGAGTCGTGATGTGACTCGTGGTTTGGCCCAAAGGATGAAATCAAAGTTTGGGAAATGAGACCCCCACGGGCATGACCACGAGTCATGGTCCGGCGCCACAACTCATTAGATCAGTCGTGGGGAGTGGTTGTCATGACCCGAACGTAGGCTCAGATCGTAATACGGGACAAGGAGCCCCGAGAGACTCCAAGTCGACCCATGACGTGAACAGTCATCTAACTTCATAACACTTAGAGCAGAATATTGAACATATGAAATAGCGGAAACATAAATGTAACACAACATAACATGATAAGTGGAACGTACTAGAATTACATATCAGCTGAGTACTATAATTAGTCTGAAAGCCTCTATCAACCAGATGGCTTGATGGGACAACATCCCCAACTAACCCGGCAAAACTGAAAGAAAAGAAACATCACTATCTGAACATATGGCCCTTGGAACATGAGGACTCACCAAAAGGGCTGATAGCTAACTCTGAAAGGGACTACTGATAGGGATGATCCTGAGATTCGGGTCCTGTATCATGAAACGATACATCATAGAAAGTATGCGGTCAATACATGGAATCTACCGAGTATGCAAGGTAAGTAAACTAACATTTAAAAAATATAAAAGCTCATAAAATGATCATAAGAGTAGGACAAAATGCTCATAACATAAATAACATACGATAACATAAGGCTCAAAGTTTTCAAAACATTCGTAATTCAGTTGTAATCATAATCATAAGAGAAAATATTTATTGAGCATGTCTTGAGCCGATATACATAATCATAAACATGCATAATCATAAGGAACAGTGGGAGATTCTCATAACCGACATACCCTATACAAGGACACATGGGGTCCGGCCTATAATCCTAGTCGGGAGAGCATTCGTACCTTGCCAAGGGTAGAACCATGAAAGGCATGATATCACCATATAAAGGGGCCATTTGGGCCAGGGGACAGTCACAAGGGAGGTCCCATCATGTCCTACGATGGCACGTAGTTTTGAGATTCATGGCTAAACCTGGGCCTCAAACTACTCGGTGTTAAATATTACTCCCAAAACATATATAGTGCTCATAGTATATTATGATTGAGATTCATGGGCTAGTTAAATCATGATAATCATAGAAATGCTTGTAAATTCGTGAACTAGCCATGAGGGTAGGGCCCGTGAGTAGGCCAAAAGCATTATTAGTAAATCATGGGATTCATGCATACTTGTAGATCACACATAACTTTGAAAATCTTCAAATCGTAATGGGTATTTGAGTAAATCCATATTTTAAATCATAAATCATGATAGGTTTATGAATATCAACAATTTAAGTAAAGATCATAACTCGATTCATCATAGAACATGCATAACTAGGCTTAATTTAGTAGAAAATGAAATAAATAATTTTATAATCAAAATAGTTGTAGAATCTGATCATAATTCAAAAAATATAATATAAATCACAAAAGAAAATAACCCATTAATAGATCATTAGAATCCCACAAGATTTAAGTTAAAACCCCATAAGATTTTTGATCAAATTTCATGAATTAGGAAAGATTGGGATTGGGTATGAACGAAAACACCCATTCATAACCCTACATACCTGGGTAATATGAATTCTCACCACTCCTTGAAAGCCCAAAGGGAAATTGATGAAGAACACCTTGAAGACTAGCTTGATCACCTCTAAACTTTTCTAACTTTGCATGCATGAGAATGAATAGGCTAGAAAGGCTTAACTTGTCGTAATACACTTAGAAAATAACTTAAAATGACGTAGTTTAGGACCTTAGAGTGTAGGAATAATGAAAATACCCTTAATGAAAAACCTTGAAAAATCTGCACTAGGTGAACTAACGGGCATACCAACGAGTCGTTGGAGGATACCATGACTCATGGTATCCGTCCGTCATCTGCACTACCAAATCCTTAATCTCAGATTCAACTCATGAATCTATAAGATGAGTCATCCTTTCATCCAACGAGTCGTCACATCGTCCGTTGTTTGCCCCTTCCGGATCCTGCACTGGTCCTTCCAACAGGCCTCACCACGAACCGTTACTTCATATAACGAGTCGTGGTTTCCTTCCATTAGGTCCACTGAAAAATATTGACATACCATACAATGAATCTTGACCATGACTCGTTATATCTCACGACGGGCCGTGGGACGACCCGTTACATCCCCTAATGTTGAAGTCCAGTACCCACCACAGTTACAAACAATGACTTATTGTTCCCAATAATGAGTCATTACATCACTCGTTGTTTCCACTATCACCAGACCTACACTTCCCATGAATGCTTTCAACGGGTCTTTGGTTGGACCAACGATCCATTGGTACGTCCCACCTGCAATATTTTTTCCAGTTTTTAGCCAACTTTCATTTTTGATCCTAGGTATAATCTTAGGAACTTTCGGGGTATTACAGTGGTGTTTGGGTAAAAAGGAGAAATGAGACAGTTGATTTAATGGGGGGACCCCACGAGTCGTGGTCAGACCCCAAGATTCGTGGGATGAGTCGTGACCAAGCAGGGAAAAATTTATTTGAGGATGAGGCAGTGCACATCACGGATGGTGACCAGAGTCTTGGTCACCAGGTAATGACTATTATGTCCTTAGTTACCATCTCAGAAGACTTGAGAAGCAGTGAACCTGACGGACGACTCCACGAGTCGTGGCCCTTAAGGACGAGTCGTTAGGTCCCTCGTTGGGACTATCTGATAGTTATTTTCTATGGATTTAGTAAGGGTTTTTCCGTAATTCCTAAGATCCTAAGGCCTAAAATATGTCATTTTGATTTATGAATAATGACTTTAAAAGGGGTTAAGTTCATTTTAGGCCTTTTTCATATTCATGCATGCAAGAGCGATAGTCTAGAGAGGTGATCAAGGCAATCCTTCAAGGTCTTTCTTCAATTCCTTCTTGCGCATTCAACGAAGTGTTAGAATCAGCCATAACCAGGTATGTAGGGTTATGAATGGGTGAATCCTTTCACACCCATGCCAAATACCTTTCAATTCATGAAATTTCCTATCTAAATTCTGTGAGGTTTTTACTCAATGCATGAAATTTTGATCTCTCTACATGGGCTTGATCTAATTGAGTTACTATTATTGAATTATGAATTATGGGAAAGTTTTATGTTGTTTTTCATTAAAAATCATGTTTCAAGTTTTACAAATTATAATTCCCATTTATGAAAAGTTCATGAAAGTCAAGGTTTAGGATGAATATTCATGTATGATGTATTATTGATTATGAAAAGCATGTTTTCAAGTCATCCATGTTTATAATCATGTTTTCCAAGTAATTGAGTATTTTCAAGCATGGTAAAGTATTGATCAATGCCCACATGTTCAAGGATGATTTATGATTTATGAAATGGATCTCATGATTTATCGATTTATGATGTTGGCCAACTAAAGGGCCCTTGATTCTTGGATAATCATGTATTTAATGTGGATCCATGATGCTAGTGTTTATTTGTCCATGAATCTCAATGAATAATGTTATTGATTTATATATGAGCCTAATGTGCATGTTTTTGAGAGCAATGTCTAGCACCTAGCAGCCTGGTGTTCAAAGGACTACGCCGGTGTCTCATAACTATGTACCATTGTAGGTTTATATTGATACATTACAATGTTAATGATCCCCTCTTTCGTGATATCACATAATGGAAGTCCCCCGCCTGACAAGCTAGGGGCAATTCTTCCCACTTGAGTGGGATAGTTGGGGCATCATGTAAGGCTCTATCATGATGGTGTCGGTTATGAAGAGTCCTCCCATTGTTCCGCATGTTTTATGCATTATTATGTTTATGTTATTTGTCTCAATTGATGATTTAATGAAGTTCCTCTTATGACTATGATAATGAATGGTTTACGAACGATTTGAAAATCTTGAGCCTTATGTTATCTTATGATATTTATGATACAAGCATGTTGTCCAACTCTTTTGATCATTTATGAGCTTTTATGTATATTTAAATGTCTGTTTTACTTACCTTGATTACTCAGTAAATTTCAAGTACTGATTGCATATTCTATGCTGTCTCGTTTTATGATATAGGCTCCGATCTTCAAATCCAGCAGCGTCAGTAGTCAATCTTAGAGTTTAGCATCCAGTTTCTTGGTGAGTCCTCATTCACCGAGGACCATATGTTTCAGATGTTGATGTTTCTTTTTTTGTTTTCAATTTTGTCAGGTTAGTTGGGGATGTTGTCCCATCAACCGATCTGATACGTAGAGGCTTTCAAACTATATGTATTACTCAGCTGTTATGTATGTAGTACGTTCCGTTTATCATGTTATGATGTATTATTGATTATGAAAATCTTGTTTTCAAGTTACTCATGTTTATAATCATGTTTTCCAATGAATTGAGTATTTTCAAGCATGGTAAAGTATTGGGAAATGCCCACACGTTCAAGGATGATTTATGATTTATGAATTATGAAATGGAACTCATGATTTATCGATTTATGATGTTGGCTGACTAAATGGCCCCTGATTCTTGGCTAATCATGTATTTAATATGGATCAATAATGATAATATTTATTTGGCCATGAATCTCAATGAATGATGTTATTAGTTTATATACGAGCCTAATGTGCATGTTTTTGGGAGTAGTGTCTAGCATCGAGCAGCCCGACGTTCAAAGGACTACATCAGTGTGTCATAACTATGTGCCACCGTAGGTTTATATTGATACATTACAATGTTAATAATCTCATCTTTCATGATATCACATAATGCACGTCCTTTGCCTGGCAAGTCAAGGGAGACTCTGCCCACTTGAGTGAGATAGTTGGGGCATCATGTAAGGCTCTATCATGATAGTGTCGGTTATGATGAGTCCTCCCATTATTCTGCATGTTTTATGCTTTATTATGTTTATGTTATTTGGGTCAATTGATGATTTAATGAAGTTCCTCTTATGACTATGATAATGAATGGTTTACGAATGATTTGAAAACCTTGATCATTATGTTATCTTATGATATTTATAATACAAGCATGTTGTCCCACTCTTATGATCATTTATGAGCTTTTATATTTTTAAATGTCCGTTTTACTTACCTTGTATACTCGGTACATTCCATGTACTGATCGCATACTCTATGCTGTATCATTTTATGATACAGGCTCCAATCTTCAGATCCAACACCGTCAGTAGTCCATCTCAGAGTTTAGCATCCAGCTTCTTGGTGAGTACTCATTCTCTAAGGACTATATATTTTAGATGTTGACGTTTTTTTTTTCCAGCTTTGCCGGGTTAGTTGGGGACGTTGTCCCATCAGCCCATCTGATATGATAGAGGCTTTTAGACTATATGTAGTACTTAGCTGTTATGTATGTAGTAAGTTCCGCTTATCATGTTATGTTATGTTTATGCTTCCTCTATATCATCATGTTAAATATTCCACTTTAATGATGTGGAGTTAGATGAATGTTCATGCCATGGGTCGACTTGGAGTTTCTCGAGGCTCCTTGTCCCGTGTTACGATCCGGGTCTTCGTTCAGGTTGTGAGAAACTTGGTATCAGAGAAATAGGTTTGAAGTGCCCTAGGGTGTCTGAAAGCCGTGTTAATTAGAGTCTTATTCATGGGTGTGAAGCGTGCCACACTTATGACAAAGAGGCTACGAGACATTTAGGAAATGTTCCCTTCTTGCATGATCCATGTCGTGTGATGAAATGTCTCTCTATCCTTCTAATTCGTGCTATTCGCAATTGCAGAATCATGGCTCCCCGAAGAATGAATGGTAGGAGGAATGGAAAAGGAGACGGAAACGAGGATGGCAACGGGAATGGGCACCAGCAGGCCCCACTAGTTCAGGAGCACCAGGCACCGGAGCCAGTTGCCCATGCTGAGTTTCGGGTAGCTATTCAGATGCTTGCACAGGCCTTGACTGCTCAGGTTAATCAATAGGAAGTTGCGCATGTTCCATAAAATCGCAATGCAGTGGTGGCTCAAGTAAGGGATTTCTTGAGAATAAACCTGCCAGAGTTCCTCGTGTCAAAGGTAGATGAGGACCCATATGAGTTCATAGATGAGATTGTAAAGATCACCCAAAGTCTTGGGGGTGAATGGAGTTGAGTGCGCGAAGCTGGCCTTGTACCAGTTGAAAGGGGTCCCGCACATCTAGTTTCTCCAATTGATAGATAGCAGGACCATCGGAGCAGGCCCGATCACTTTGGAAGAGTTCCACATTGCATTCTTGGATTGGTTCTTCCATCATGAGATGAGGGAGATGAAGGCAGCTGAGTTCGTAAATCTGAAGCAGGGGAGGATGTCGGTACAGGAGTATGCTCTCGAGTTCACTCGCTTGTCAAAGTATGTCCCAGATTTAGTGGTTGGTCAGAAGGCGCGGGTGAGCCGATTTGTTCATGGCATGGCGGGCTATTTGGACAAAGATTGTAGGACTGCTATGCTCCACCAGGACATGGATTTCCCTTGGATAGTTTTGTACGCCCAGCAGATGGAGGCGGCTCATACGAGGGAGAGAGAGGCCAAAAGATCCCGGATATATAGCCATAGGTTTACCCATCAAAGATCTGACGGTGGTCACCGGCCTCAGTTTCAGCAGAGGTCACTATCTCCAGCACCATCATCAGCTAGCATTTCATCCAGACCCAAAGGTGATCAGAGGAGCAGGGCTTTAGGATCGAGGGACCAGAGGGACACGCAGGTAGAGCGCACCTTTCCAGCCTATGGAAAGTTCCACAAGAGTCATGTTGGGGAGTGCTTGCTTGGCTCAGATATTTGCTATGGTTGTGGTAGATCCAGCCACATACACCGAGTGTTTCCATTTGCTAGACAAGATGATGATAGAGGCCGTGCATGAACTACCAGGTTAGTAGCAGCTCCAGCACGTTCAGCGCTGAAGGGGGGAATCTACTAGTAGGGGTGGTGGAAAGCTCCAAAACAGATTCTATGCCCTCGCCCTGCGTCAGAAGCAAGAGACTTCACCGGATGTGGTTACTGGTATGTTACAAGTATTTCACCTTGATGTTTATGCTTTGTTAGATCGAGGGGCTACCTTGTCTTTTGTTACACCTTATATTGCTAGTAGCTTTGGAGTTAGTCCTAAAATTCTATCAGAACCATTTTCAGTTTCTACTCCTGTTGGGGATTCGGTTGTAGCTTGGCAGGTGTATAGAAGAATTCTGATCACTATATTACATAAAGTCATCTCCGCGAACCTTGTAGAGTTAGCCATGACTGACTTTGATATTATTCTTGGCATGGATTGGTTGTATGCGTGTTATGCTTCTGTTAATTTTAGAACCCCTGGGATGGAGTTTCGCTTTCTGAGTGAGTCAGTCTTAGAGTGGAAGAGTAGTTTGGTGGTGCCAGTAGGTCATTTTATTTCCTATCTTAAGGCCTAGAAGATGATTTCCAAGGGTTGTATGTATCATCTAGTTAGGATTAAGGATGTCGAGTCCGAGACCCCAACCATCTAATCAGTTTCAATTGTGCGTGAGTACCCAGAAGTATTCCCCGATGATTTACTGGATGTTCCTCTCGAGAGGGAAATTGATTTTGGTATTGACCTTCTTCCCGACACGCAGCCTATACCTATCCCTCCCTACAGAATAACTCCAGCTAAGCTAAAAGAGTTGAAAGAGCAGTTGAAGGACCTGTTAGATAAGCGTTTCATCAGATCAAGCAAGTCTCCATGGGGTGCACCAGTCTTATTTGTCTGAAAGAAGGATGATTCACTTCGGATGTGCATTGATTTTCAGTAATTGAACAAAGTCACCATCAAGAACAAATTTTCTCTACCCAGATTGATGATTTATTTGACTAACTTTAGGGTGCCAAGTGCTTTTCGAAGACAGATCTCAGATTCGGGTACCATCGGTTCAGGGTTCGGGAGAGCGATATCCCAAAGACAGCCTTCAGGATGCGGTATGGTCATTATGAGTTTGTAGTTATGTCTTTTGGACTAACGAGTACTCCTGAAGCTTTTATAGACTTGATGTACATGGTTTTCGAGCCATATCTGGACATGTTCGTGATTGTGTTCATTGATGACATTTTGATATACTCTCAGAGCGAGGAGGAGCATGCTGCTCATTTGAGGGTGGTGCTACAGACTCTCAAGGATCGCCAATTATATGCTAAATTCAGCAAGTGTGAGATTTGGCTAAACTCCGTGGCATTTTTGGGCCATGTGGTATCAAGTGAGCGCATACAGGTGGACTCTCAAAAAATAGAAGTGGTGAAGAATTGGCCCAGACCGGTGAATCCTTAAGATATTTGGAGCTTCTTGGGTTTAGCTGGCTATTATCGGAGATCTGTTGAAGGTTTCACATTGATTGCAGCACCTTTAACCAAATTGACCCAGAAGAGGGTGAAATTCCAATGGTCGAAGACTTGTGAGAAGAGCTTCCAAGAGTTGAAGACTCGACCTACCTCAACACATGTGTTGACCCTACCCGAGGGTACCAATGTGTTTGTAGTGTATTGTGATGCTTCAAGGATCGGACTTGGGTGTGTACTGATGCAGCAAGGGAAAGTTACAACATACGCCTCCAGACAACTAAAAGTTCATGAGAAGAATTATCCAATTCATGATCTTGAATTAGCCGTAGTGGTATTCTCCTTGAAGATATGGCGACATTATTTTGTATGGGGTCCACGTGGATGTGTTTATGGACCATAAGAGCTTACAATATGTGTTTATTCAGAATGATCTCAATCTTTAGCAAAGAAGGTGGTTGGAGCTATTCAAGGACTACGATATGAGTGTGATACACCATCCAGGCAAGGCTAATGTAGTAGCTGACGCACTTAGTAGACTCTCTATGGAGAGTGTGTCCCATGTGGATGAAGGGAAGAAGGAGCTGGTGAAGGATGTGCATCGACTCGCAAGGTTGGAAGTTAGGTTGGTTGACTCAACCAATGGTGGTGTTGTAGTCAAGAACGGATCAAAATCATCCCTGGTGACTGATTTAAAAGCTAGATAAGATGAGGACCCAATTTTGGTATAGTTGAAGGAAGCCGTTCAAAATCAGAAGGTAGAGGCCTTCTCCAAAGGGGGAGATGGTGTGCTTCGATACTAGGGTCGCCTATGTGTTCCAGATGTGGACGATTTGAGTAGTTGGATGTTGCATGAGGCTCATGGATCCAGATATTCTATCCATCCAGGTGCCACTAAGTTGTACCGTGACTTACGGGAAATATATTGGTGGAATGGCATGAAGAAGTACATAGAAGAATTCGTAGCTAAGTGGACAAACTGTCAGCAAGTAAAGGTCGAGCACTGGAGATCGGGAGGTGTGCTTCAGACATCAATATTCCTACTTGGAAGTGGGAAGAAATTAATATGGATTTCATCACAAGTTTACCTCGCACTCGTCGACAATATGACTCTATTTGGGTTGTGGTAGACAGGTTGACCAAGGCTGCCTATTTTCTACTGGTCAAAACCACGGATTCGGTGGAGGATTATGACAAATTATATATTCGAGATATAGTTCGATTGCATGGAGTGCCCTTATCCATCATTTCAGACAGGGGTACTTAATTTACCTCTCAGTTTTGGAGGTCATTTAAAAAAGGACTTGGTACTCAGATTAAGCTTAGCAAAGCATTCCACCCGTAAATGGATGGCCAAGCCGAGCAGACAATTAAGACTCTCGAATACATGTTCATAGCATGCGTGATTGACTTCAAAGGTAGATGGGATGAGCATTTACCTCTTCTCGAGTTTGCATACAATAAAAACTATCATTCCAGTGTCTAGATGGCACCGTTAGAGGCTCTCTATGAGCGGACATATAGATTGCCCATTGGTTGTTTGAGATTGGTGAAGCGGCGATGATAGGGCCAGATTCAGTTCATGAGGCTATGGAAAAGGTTCAGCTGATAAGGGATAGGTTGAAAACCGCTCAAAGTCTCCAAAAGTCCTATGCCGACGTGAGAAGGAGAGAATTAGAATTTGAAGATGATGATTGGGTATTTCTGAAAGTGTTTCCCATGAAGGGAATGATGAGGTTTAGAAAGAAGGGGAAACTTAGCCCCCGCTATGTTGGCTCGTACAGGATACTGAGACGTGTTTGCAAGGTGGCATATGAATTGGAGTTACTCTCAGAATTAGCTTTTATGCATCCTGTATTCTATGTGTCGCTGTTGAAGAAGTGTTTGGGTGATCTAGCTCTAGTCGTCCCGGTGGACAGTGTTGGTGTGAAGGACATCCTTAGTTGTGAGGAGGCTCTAGTAGAAATACTAGATCGTCAGGTTCGAAGGCTAAGGAACAAGGAAGTAGCTTATGTTAAAGTGTTCTGGAGGAATCAACATGTGGAGGGAGCTACATAGGAAACCAATGTAGATATGATGGCTAGATACCCGTATTTATTCTCTACAGGCTCAGTTCCAGCTTGTGGTATCAGTTTTACTCTCATAACCTATATAGTTTTCATGTTCAGTTCATGTGCCAAGGTTTATTTTATCTATGTGGGTGTAAAGTATGATTCGTGAATTCAGTTCAGCTATGTAGTTTGAATCGGAGATAGTCATTCCGTTAGTTTTCGGCTTAAATGATCAGTATTTGAATATGATGATTGCATATCTCTGCTTTTCTGTATGTTTTCCAAAATTCGAGGACGAATGTTCCCAAGGGGGAGATATTGTTATACCCCGGAAGCCCAAAGATAAGACCCGAGAGTTGAAACAGAGAAAAACTTAAAATCTGGCATCAGGCATAGAACTGGTCGTGAGGTTACCTATGAAGAGCATCCATGAGTCATGATGTGACTCGTGGTGTGGCCTAAAGTATGAAATTGAAGTTTGGGAAATGAGACCCCCATGACAGTGACCATGAGTCGTGGTCCGGCCCCACGACTCGTTAGGTCAGTCGTGGGGAGTGGTGTTTGAGTAAAGAGAAGAAAAGAGATAGTGGACTTAACGGGAGGACCCCATGAGTCGTGGTCAGATCCCACGATTCGTGGGATGAGTTATAACCAAGAAGGGAAAAATTTATTTGAGGATGAGGCAGTGCACATCACGGATGGTGACCACGAGTCGTGGTTTCCAGGTAGCGAGTCTTTATGTATTCCGTTATGAGCCCAGATGATTTGAGAAGCAGTGAGCCTGATGGACGACTCCACAAGTCGTGGCCCTTGAGGACGAGTCGTTAGGTCCCTAATCGGGACCATCTGGCAGTTATTTTTTGCAAATTTTGTAAGGAGTTTTCTGTATTTCCAAAGATCCTAAGGCCTAAACTACGTCGTTTTGAGTTATGAATAATGACATTTAAAGGGTTTAAGTTCATTTTAGGCCATTTTCATATTCATGCATGCAAGAGTGATAGTCTAGAGAGGTGATCATGGCAATCCTTGAAGGTCTTTCTTCTATTCCTTCTTGGGCATTCAAGGAAGTGTTAGAATCAGCCATAACCAGGTATGTAGGGTTATGAATGGGTGAATTCTTTCACACTCTGCCCAATCCCTTTCAATTCATGAAATTTCCTATCTAAATTCTATGAGGTTTTTACCCAATGCATGAAATTTTGATCTCTCCACATGGGCTTGATCTAATTGAGTTACTATTATTGAATTACGAATTATAGGAAAGTTTTATGTTGTTTTTAATTAAAAATCATGTTTCAAGTTTTACAAATTAAAATGCCCATTTACGAAAAGTTCATGAAAGTCAAGGTTTATGATGAATATTCATGTATGATGTATTATTGATTATGAAAAGCATGTTTTCAAGTCATCCATGTTTATAATCATGTTTTCCAAGTAATTGAGTATTTTCAAGCATGGTAAAGTATTGATCAATGCCCACATGTTCAAGGATGATTTATGATTTATGAAATGGATCTCATGATTTATCGATTTATGATGTTGGCCGACTAAACGGCCCTTGATTCTTGGATAATCATGTATTTAATGTGGATCCTTGATGCTAATGTTTATTAGTCCATGAATCTCAATGAATAATGTTATTGATTTACATATGTACCTAATGTGCATGTTTTTGGGAGCAATGTCCAGCACCTAGCAGCCTGGCGTTCAAAGGACTACGCCGGTGTCTCATAACTATGTACTATTGTAGGTTTATATTGATACATTACAATGTTAATGATCCCCTCTTTCGTGATATCACATATTGGAAGTCCCTCGCCTGGCAAGCTAGGGGCGATTCTTCCCACTTGAGTGGGATAATTGGGGCATCATGTAAGGCTCTATCATGATGGTGTCGGTTATGACGAGTCCTCCCATTGTTCCGCATGTTTTATGCATTTTTATGTTTATGTTATTTGTCTCAATTGATGATTTAATGAAGTTCCTCTTATGCCTATGATAATGAATGGTTTACGAACGATTTGAAAATGTTGAGCCTTATGTTATCTTATGATATTTATGATACAAGCATGTTGTCCAACTCTTTTGATCATTTATGAGCTTTTATGTATATTTAAATGTCTGTTTTACTTACCTTGATTACTCAGTAAATTTCAAGTACTGATCGCATATTCTATGTTGTCTCGTTTTATGATATAAGCTCCGATCTTCAAATCCAGCAGCGTCAGTAGTCAATCTCAGAGTTTGGCATCCTGCTTCTTGGTGAGTCCTCATTCACCGAGGACCATATGTTTCAGATGTTGATGTTTCTTTTTTTTGTTTTCAATTTTGTCGGGTTAGTTGGGGATGTTGTCCCATCAACCGATCTGATACGATAGAGGCTTTCATACTATATGTATTACTCAGCTGTTATGTATGTAGTATGTTCCATTTATCATGTTATGTTATGTTTATGCTTCCACTATATCGTTATGTTAAGTATTCCACTTTAATGATATGGTGTTATATGAATGTTCATGCAATGGATCGACTTGGAGTCTCTCGGGGCTCCTTTTCCCATGTTACGATCCAGGTCTTCGTTCAGGTCATGACATTCGCTCTGCCTGACCATCCGTTTGCGGGTGAAATACTGTGCTAAGCTTGACCTGAGTACCAAGTCCCTTCTGAAATGAACTCTAAAACTGGGAGGTAAACTGAGTGCCTCTATCGGATATAATGGACAAGGGCACTCCATGCAACCAAACTAACTCCCGAATGTATAACTTAGCATAATCCTCGGCCGGATCAGTAATTTTGACCAGTAGAAAATGGGCTGCCTTAGTCAATCTGTCCACAACCGCCCAAATAGAGCCATACTATCGACGAGTGCGAGGAAAACCTATAATAAAATCCATATTGATTTCCTCCCACTTCTAAGTAGGGATACTAATGTCTTGAAGTACAGCCCTAGGTGTTTGATGCTCAACATTCACCTGTTTAAAATTCGGACATTTAGACACAAGCTCTGCTATGTCCTTCTACATGACACTCCACTAATAGACTTCCCGTATGTTACAACATATCTTGGTGGTACTTGGATGTATAGAATATTTGGAACCATGAGCCTCATGCAACATCCGCTCCCTCAGGTCATCAACACCGGGTACACACAATGACCCTTATATCGTAGCACACCATCTCCCCCTTGGGAGAAGACCTCCACTTTCTGATTCGGAATGGCTTCCTTCAACTTTACCAAAATCAGATCCTCATCTTGTTTAGCTTTTACCTCGGTAGCCAAGGAAGATTTTGATCCATTCTGAACAATGACACCACCATCTGTCAAATCAACAAGACAGACTCCTAACCGTGCGAGCTGATGCACATCCTTCACCAACTCTTTCCTTTCCTCATCCACATGGGACACACTCTCTATAGAAATCCTGCTAAGAGTGTCTGCCACCACATTAGATGAATGATAAAGGACACTCATATCATAATCCTTCAAAAGCTCCAACCACCTCCTCTGACGTAGATTCAAATCCTTTTGGGTAAACATGTACTATAGTCTTTTGTGGTCCATAAACACATCCACATGGACCCTGTACAGATAGTGTCTCCAAATATTCAAGGCAAATACTACAGCCGCCAATTAGAGATCATGAGTAGGATAGCTCTTTTCATGGACCTTCAACTACTTGGAATTATAGGCTATAACCTTACCGTGCTACATTAATACACAACCAAGGCCAATCCTCGAAGTGTCACAACATACCAAAAATCCATCGGTACCCTCAAGTAGGGTCAACACCGGTGTTGAGGTGAGTCAAGTCTTCAACTCCTGGAAGCTCTTCTCACAAGTCTCCAACCATTGAAACTTCACTTTCTTCTTGGTCAATTTAGTCAATGGCACTGCAATGGATGAAAACCCTTCAATAAACCTCCGGTAGTAACCAGCGAAACCCAAGAAACTCTTGATATCTGAAGGACTCACTGGTCTAGGCCAACTCTTCACCGCTTATATCTTTTGAGAGTCCACTTGTACATCCTCGCTTGGCACCAAATGACCCAAAAATGCCACTGAGTCTAGCCAAAAATTTCACTTGTTGTATTTAGCTTACAACTTGATCCTTCAACATCTATAGCACCACCCTCAAATGAGCGCATGTTCCTCCTCGCTCCGAGTGTATATATGGATGTCATCTATGAACACAATCATGAACATATCCAAGTATGAATTGAACACCCTATTCATCAAATCCATAAAAGTTGTAGGAGCATTCTTTAATCCAAAATACATAACTACAAACTCATAGTCACCATACTGAGTCTTGAAGGCTATCTTTGAAATATCACTCTCTCTAACTCTAAGCTAATAATACCCAGATCTAAGGTCTATCTTCGAAAAGCACTTAACACTCTGATGCTGGTCAAACAAATCATCAATCCTGGGAAAAGGATACCTATTCTTGATGGTGACCTTATTTAATTGCCGATAATCAATACACATCCGAAGGGAACCATCCTTTTTCCAGACGAAGAAAACTGGTGCACCCGATGGGGATTTACTAGGTCTAATGAAACCCTTGTCTAAGAGATCCTTCAACTGCTACTTCAACTCCTTTAGCTCATATGGAGCCATTCTGTAAGGAGGAATAGATATAGGCTGTGTATCGGGAAGAAGGTCAATACCAAAGTCGATCTCCTGCTCGAGAGGAATCCTTAGTAAATCATTTGAAAACACTTCTTGGTATTCACACACTACAGGAACTGACTGGATAGTCATGGTTTTAGATGTAGCATCCTTAACCCAACTAGATGGTACACGCACCCCTTAGAAATTATCTTTCTGGCCTTAAGGTAGAACATGAAGCGACCTACAGGCACAGTAAATCTACCCTTTCACTCTAGGATTGGCTCCCCCGAAAATCCGAACTCTACTACATGGGTTCTACAATTGACTGAGGAATAACATGCATGTAGCTAATCCATGTCGAAGATAACATCAAAATCTGTCATGGCTAGCTCTACTAAATCTGCTGAGATGATTTTCTGAAGGACTATGACAAGGAAATTTCTATATACCCATCGAGCTATAACTGAATCACCGACTGGAGTAGAGAATCTGAAACTACTAGCAATATAGGGCGTCACAAAAGATAAAGTAGCCGCTGGATCTAACAATGCATAAACATAAAGTGAAATACTCGTAACATACCGGTGACCATATCTAGTGAAGTCTCTCGCTCCTGTCGAGATGCAAGGGAATAAAACCTATTCTGACACTGGTTACCACCTGCATTAGTGGACGCACCCTGCTGAGCTGGGTGTGTTGATACTGGTGCTGAACCGGTAGCCTGAGCACGACCTTTACCATCATCTTGTCTAGCCAAGGGACACTCCCAGTGCATGTGCCCGGATCTACCACAGCCAAAATAGATATCTGATCCCATCAAGGACTCTCCCATATGACTCTTGCCACACTTCCCCGAGGCTAGAAAGGTACACTTTGTCTGCATGCTCCTCTGATCCCTCGAACCTGAGGCTCTGCTCCTCTGATCACCTCATGGACTAGATGGAGCACTTACTGATGATAGCGCTAGAGCTAACGACCTCTGATGAGACTGCTAGCGATGTTGACCTCCCGATCTCTGCTGAGAGAACCCATAACTGTGTGTCTTAGTCCTCTTGGCCTCTCTCTATATCAGATGCACCGCCTCCATCTACTGGGCGTATAGGACCAATAGAGGAAGTCAATGTCCTGGTGAAGCATAGCGGTCCTATAATATTGACCAAGTAGTCTGCTACTCCGTGCACGAATCGGCTCACCCGAGCTCTCTGATTAGCCACCATCTCTGGAGCATACTTGGAGAAGTCAGTGAACTCCAAAGCATACTCCTGGACCATCATATTACCCTACTTTAGTTTCAAAAACTCAACTTCTTTAATCTCCCTCATCTCACGAAGGAAGAACCGATCCAGAAATGCGGCATAAAACTCATCCCAACTAATGGGGCTTGCTCCAACTCTCCTGCTATCCTTCCATTGCCTAAACCAAATGTGCGCAACTCCTTTCAATTGATACGAGGCTAGATCTGCGCATTCCTCTCTGGTCACCCCCATGATCTGGGTGATCTTCAGAACTTCATTAATAAAGTCATATGGATCCTCCTCCACCTTTGACCCGAGGAACTCCAGAGGGCTCATCCTCAGAAAATCTCTGACTCTTGCCGCTGCTGCATTCCTATTCTGAGGGATATGTGTTACCGCCTGTTGATTGACTTGGGAGGTCAAAGTTTGAGCTAGCATTTGAATGGTATCCCTAAACTCTTGCTGGGCCACCTGCTCGGGTACATGATCCTCACGGGTTGGTGGGGCCTGCTGGTGCCTATCCCATTTCCATTTTCATGGCCATATTCATTTTCATTTCTTCTTCCGTTGACGCGGTGAGGAGGCATGATTCTACAAATGTGTACAACACGAATTAGAAGGATAGAGAGACATTTCATCGCACGACATAAATCATGAAAGAAGGGAACATTTCCTACATGTTTCTTAGCCTCTTCGTCATAAGTGTGACGTGCTTCACACCCATGAAAAAGACTCTACTTAACGGAGCTTTCAGACACCCTAGGACACGTTAAAACCTAAGGCTCAGACACCAAGTTTGTGACAACTTAAATATAGGCCCGAATCAAGACACGGGACAAGAAACCCCGAGAGGCTCGAAGTCGACCCATGGCATGAGCATAACAATAAGGAGCATACTATAAGCAGATACTGATATAATAAACATACTTCAGCAGAAGTCTGCATACATATAATCTAAAAGGAAGAGTCAACAATGACAAACTTAATACTACATCATGTCTGAATAGCCTCTAACAGTACTGATGAGCTACTGAGACAACACCCCCAACTAGCTCGACAAAGTCTGAAAGTGAAAACATAACCATAGATAGCAGGATGTCCTTGAAGGATGAGGATTCACCAAAAACTCGCTGAACAGGACTGAGGGATAATCAAGACTAGAGATGTGACTGAGACTGAATCCTTGAACCTCTATCATGAGACGATACAACATAAAATATGTGGTCAATACTTAGAATGTACCGAGTATACAAGGTAAGTAAAACAGATAGTTAAAAATACATAAGAGTTCATAATAATAGGACAACATAAACGTGAAGTAAACATCATAATATAAACATGAGGGCTCAGGGTTTTCTAATCATTCATAATTCATTCGTAATAATAATCGTAAGAGAAACTATATAAAAACATAGCTTGACCCAAAGTAACATAACATGAAAATGTATAAATCATAAGGAACAATGGGAGGACTCGTCATAACTAACACCATCATGATAGAGCTTACATGATGCCCCAACTATCTCAGTCAAGTGGGCATAGCCATCCCAGGATTGCCAGGTAAGGGACGTGCAGAACATAGGCCCAGATCGAGACACGGGACATGAAACCCCGAGATACTCGAAGTCGACTCATGGCATTAATATACATCTAACTCAATAATAATTAAGTGGAAGATCATCATAAATAGCATAATGAAAGTCTAACAAACATAACATCTGATTACATGAAGTCTAAAGTTTAATACAACATGTCCGAAAATGCCTCTAACGCTGACGAGTTGATGGGACAAGAGCCCAACTAACTCTTCATAGTCTGAAAACTAAATGATGAAATACAACTAATAAGAAGGACCCTTGCAAGATTAGGACTCACCAACTAAAGCTGAGGAAAGCTAGCTTCGAGAATCTAACTATCAGTGGGACTGAACCTGGATATCGGAGCCTGTATCATAAGAGATACAAAATAAAGTATGCAGTCAGTACTTGAAATGTACCGAGTATGCAAAGTAAGTAAAATAGACAATTAAAATACATAAGAGTTCATAAGAGTAGGACAACATGATTATAACATAAGTATCATAATATAAACATAAGGGCTCAAGGTTTTCAAAACATTTGTAAATCAGTCATATTCATAATCATAAGAGCAGAGCTTTATTAAACATGACTTGAGCCAAAGTACATAATTATAAACATGCATAAATCATAAGGAAAAGTGGGATATTCTTATAACTGACATAACCTATATGAGCACACATGGAGCCCGACCTGTAAACCCCTAGTCGGGAGTGTGTTCATACCTTGCCAAGGGTAGAACCATGAAAAGAGGTGTGATATCACTCATGAAAGGATCATTCAGGAAAAAAGGAACAGTCACAAAGGAGGTCCCATCATGGCTACGTTGGCGCTAGTTTTGAGACTCGAGGTATGCTTAGACCCCTAGTCTACTCGGTATTAAATACTACTCCCAAAACATATATAGTTCTCATAGGATAATATTAAAAACATACATGAGATTCATGGGCTAGTTAAATTATCATAATTATAAGCATAGTAGAAATACGTGAACTAGCAATGAAATAAGACCCGTGAGTCGGCCATAATCATAAATCCACAAATCATGAAATCCATGCATACTTGTTAAATATGCATATACTTGATATATCATAAATCCATGATAAGTAATTGAGAGAAATCATATCATAAAGCATAGATCATAGTTGGGCTAATTTAGATCAAGATCATAGCAAAATCATAACTTGACATTTTATAAAAACATACATAATTGGACATAATTGGATTTAAACTCAAATATATCAATTTATACTCAAAATAGTCATAAAATTTGCCCATAGATCATAAAATATGATTTAATACATGAAGGAGATTGACCCATAGTTAGATCATATCAAATTTCACAAGAATTGACATAAACTTCATGGATCATGAAACTTGACCTTTAGAATTGGAATTCATGAAATTTGAGAAGAGTTTAGGGCATGAGATAGAAAGGGACTCTCATTCATAGCCTCACATACCTGGGTAAGTTGATTCTGCCCTCTTCCTTGAACACCCAAAAGGAAATTGAAGAAGAATTGAGGAAGAACCTTGATGAACTATGTTTGATCACTCTAAACCCTTAAACTTGTATGCATGAGTTTTGAATAGGCTAGAATGACTTAACCTTATCTTAATACACTCTATTCTAGGCTTAAAACGACGTAGTTTATGACTTAGGAATATAGAAATTATGGAAAAGCCCTTAATAAGCCCGCAGGGAAAAATAGACTGGCAGTCCCAATGAAGGACTGGATGAGTCGTCCCCTTGGCCATGACTCGTGTTATTTCATCCATCAAGTACACTGCTAAAACTCACCTAGGAGTCATTATGGGGGACACCATGACTCGTGGCATACCTGATGAGTCGTGTTGATGACTCGTTAGGTGCACTGTCTAACTTTCCTTCTCACTTCAACCTTCTTTGACCATGGATGACTTAACGGGTCATTGGACTGACCATGAATCATGGCCACACCCGTGGTCACCCCAACTTAAAAAATTTCAGCCAAGTCCTAGCCTCTCCCCATGGGTCACTTAACGACTCGTGGAGTTCCTGACAGGTCAGTAGATGACTCGTCCTATTACCTGGTGCAGAAATTCTTATTTTCTCCATTTCAACTCTTGGGTCTAATGTTAGGGCTTTTGAGGTATTATAATATCTCCCCATTGGGAACAATCATCCTTGAATTTTGAAAATCATACAAAAAAGAAGATAAATGCAATCATTATACACAAGTACTGAATATACATGCTGAAAAGTGACAAAATGACTAACTCCGATTTGAACTACATGACTGAACTGAGTTCTGGAACCACACATAAATCCATTCACATGAAGGAAACTGGGATACAAGAGCTGAACATTAAACTAAATAGAGTACTAAATAGGAAACTGATAGCTCAAGCCGAAACTAAGCCGGAAGGTAATAAATGCGGGTATTTAACCATCATATCTGCTTCGGCTTCCCACATATCTCCCTCAATATGCTGATTCCTCCATATAACCTTAACTGAAGCTACTTCTTTATTCCTTAGCTTACAAACCTTCCGATCCAATATCTCCACTGAAACCTCTTCATAATTAAGGTTGTGTTTCACACCAACACTGTCCATCGGAACAACTAGAGCTGGATCATCCAAATGCTTCTTTAAGAGCGATACATGGAAAACTAGATGGACTGAGGATTGTTCTGAGGGAAACTCCAATTCATATGCTACCTTGCCAACCCGTTCCACAATTCGGTACGGGACAATATAACGCGGACTGAGTTTTCCTTTCTTTTCAAACCTCATCACTCCCTTCATGAAAAACACCTTTAGAAACACCCAGTCGTCGACTTCAAACTCAAGTTCTCTCTTTCTCACATCTACATAGGACTTTTGGCAACTCTGAGCTATTTTTAATCTGTCCCTTATAAGCTGAACTTTCTCCATGGCCTCATGGAGTGAATTTGGCCCTATCATCGTAGCTTCACCGACTTCAAACCAACCAATTGGCGACCTACACCTCTACCCATAGAGAGCCTCAGAGCCATCTGAATACTAGAATGATAGTTGTTGTTATACGCAAACTCAATGAGAGGCAAATGATCATCTCTGCTACCCTTGAAGTCAATCGCACATGCTCTCAACATGTCCTTGAGAGTTTGAATAGTCCGCTCCGCTTGACAATCAGTTTGCAGATGAAATGTTGTACTAGGCTTGACCTGAGTACCAAGTCCCTTTTGAAATAATCTCCAAAATTGGGAGGTAAATTAGTACCTCGATATGATGTACAATGAAATTCTATGCAACCGAACTAACTCAAGAATGTACAATTTAACATAATCCTCTGTTAAATTAGTAGTTTTGACCAGTAGGAAATGAGCTTCTTTGGTCAACCTATCCACGATCACCCAAATGGAGTCATTTTGTCGATGAGTGCGAGGCAACCCTATGATGAAGTACATATTGATCTCCTCCAACTCCAAGTAGGAATACTGATATCTTCAAGTATACCTCCTGGTCTATGGTGCTCAACCTTCACTTGCTGACAATTCGGGCACTTAGCCACCAACTTCGCTATGTCGTTCTTTATGCCATTCCACCAATAGACTTCCTATCGGTCACGGTACATCTTGGTGGCACCTAGATGTATGGAGTACCTAGAACCATAAGCCTCGTGCAACATCCGATTTCTAGAATCATCAATATCCGAAACACACAAATGACCCTGGTATCGAAACACACCATCTCCCCCTTTGGAGAAGACCTCTACCTTTTGATTTGGAACAACTTCTTTTAACTTTACCAAAATAGCGTCCTCGTCTTGTCTAGCTATTATATCAGTCACCAAGGATGATTCTGATCCATTCTGAACAATAACACCACCATCAGTCGAGCCAACCAAACGAACTCCCAACCGTGCAAGTCGATGCACATTCCTCACCAGCTCCTTCCTCCCCTCATCTACATTGGACACCCTCTCCATGGAAAGCCTACTACGAGTGTATGCCACCACATTAGCCGTACCTGGATGGTAAAGGACACTCATATCATAATCCTTGAGTAACTCCAACCTTTGGCGTAGATTTAGATCCTTCTGGGTAAACACATACTGTAGGCTCTTATGGTCCGTAAACACATCTATATGGACCCCGTACAAATAGTGTCTCTAACTCATCAAGGCAAATACTATCGCCGCCATTTCGAGATTATGAGTCAGGTAATTCTTTTCATGGACCTTCAATTGCGTGGAAGCATATGCTATAACCTTACCATGCTGTATTAAAACATAACAAAGGCCAATCCTTGAAGCATCACAATATACCACAAACCCATCGATACCATCAGATAGGGTTAACACTGGTGCTAAGGTGAGTCGAGTCTTCAAATCTTGGAAGCTCCTCTAACAAGTCTCCGACCATTGGAATTTCACTTTTTTTGGGTCAATTTGGTCAACGGGGCTGCAATGGACCCCTCAACAAATCTCCAATAATACCTAGCTAAACCCAAGAAACTCCTGATATCCGAAGGATTCACCGGTCTAGGCTAATTATTCATCGCTTCTATCTTTTGAAAGTCTAACTAAATGCCCTCACTCAACACCACATGACCCTAAAACACCATTGAATTCAACCAAAACTCACATTTACTAAATTTAGCATACAATTGGCGATCCTTAAGAGTCTTTAGCACTATCCTCAAATGAGCGGCATTCTCCTCCTTGCTATGAGAGTATATAAGGATATCATATATGAACACAATCACGAACATGTCCAAATATGCCTTGAACACCTTGTTCATCAAATCCATAAAATCTACAAGAGCATTTGTTATTCCAGAAGATGTAACTACAAACTCATAATGACCATACCGCATCCTGAAGGTTGTCTTCGGGATGTCACTCTCCCGAAACCTGAGCTGATGGTATCAGGACCTGAGGTCTATCTTCAAAAAGCACTTAGCACCCTAAAGCTAGTCAAAAAAATCACCAATCCTAGAGAGAGGATACTTGTTCTTGATGGTGACCTTGTTCAATTTTCGGTAATCAATACACATACGAAGAGTATCATCTTTCTTTCGGATAAAGAGAACTGGTGCACCCCACGGGGATTTTCTATGTCTTATGAAACCATTGTCTAGGAGGTTCTTCAACTGCTCCTTCAACTCCTTTAGCTCATCTGGAGCCATTCTATAAGGAGGAATAGATATAGGTTGCGTATCAGGAAGAAGGTCAATACCAAAATCAATCTCCCGCTCGGGAGGAATTTCTAGTAGATCATTCGGGAACACTTATGGATACTCATATATTACTGGAACTGACTGGATAGTTGGGGTCTCAGATGTATCATCCTTAACCCTAGCTAGATGGTACACACAACCCTTGGAGATCATCTTTCTAGCCTTAAGGTAGGAAATGAAATGACCTACAGGGTATAGCTGAACTACATTTCCACCCTAAGACTGGCTCACTTGGAAATTTGAACTCTACTGCATGGGTTCTACAATTGACTGAGGCATGGCATGCAAATAGCCAATCCATGCCAAGGATAACATCAAAATCGGTCATGGCTAACTCCACTAAATCCGCTGAGGTGATTTTCTGAAGGACTGTGACAGGACAATTTCTATACACCCGTTTAGCTATAATTGAATCACCAACTAGAGTAGAGACTGAGAAAGTTTCTGATAAGATTTCAGGACTGACTCCGAAACTACTAGCAACATAGGGTGTCACAAAAGACAAAGTATCCCCTGGATCTAACAATGCATAAACATCAATGTGAAATACTCGTAACATACCAGTGACCACATCTAGTCTCCTGCTCCTATCGAGGTGCAAGGGCATAGAACCTCTTCTGACACTGGCCGCCAGCTGAACTAGTAGAAGCACCCTATTGGAAAGGACGTGCTGCTGGAGCCGCTAAACTAGTGGCTAGGGTATAGGCTCCAGCATCACCTTATCTGGCTAAAGGGCAATTCCTGAGCCTGTGTCCCGATTTGCCACACCCGAAACAAGCGTTTGATCCAACTAAACACCTCACTGGGTGGTTCTTACCACATTTTGCATAGGCTGGAAATGTGCGATCTCTTGAAATGCTCCCTTGGACCCTCGAGCCTGACGCTCTACCCCTCTAATCACGTCTGGTTTAGGACGGGACACTAGCTGATGATGGTGCTGGGGCTAATGACCTTTTTTGAAACTGAGGGTGGTGACCACCATCGGATCTCTGCTGAGTGAACCCAACACCATCCGTCCTGGCCCTCTTGGCCTCTCTCTCCCTTAGATGCACCGCCTCCATATGCTGGGCGTGCAAAACTATCTGGGGAAAATTAATATCCTGATCACTCTATGCACAAACCTACTCACCCGAGCTCTATAATCAGCCACTAGCTCTGGGGCATACTTAGACAAACAAGTGAACTCTAAAGCATATTCTTGGACTGTCATGTTACCCTGCTTAAGGTTCACGAACACCACCTCTTTAATATCCATCATCTCACGAGTTAAGAATCGCTCCAGAAATGCGGTATGAAACTCCTCCCAACCGATGGGACCTGCTCCCACTATCTGTCTATGTTTCCACTGCTTGAACCAGATGTGCGCGACCCCCTTCAACTGATACGAGGCCAGATTGGCGCACTCCTCTCCAGTCACCCCTATAATCTGGGTGACTTTCGAAATCTCCTCAATGAACTCATATGGATCCTCATCCACCTTCGATCCAAGGAACTCGGGAGGGTTCATCCTCAGAAAGTCTCTAACTCTCACTGACGCTGCATTCTCATTCTGAGGGACATGCTCTATCACCAGCTGATTGACCTGGGCGGTCAAGGCCTGGGCTAATATCCGGATGGCTGCCCTGAACTCTACGTGGACAATCAGCTCAGGTATAGTCTCCTCATGGAAAAGTGGGGCTTGCTGATGCCCGTCTCCATTACCACCCTCGTGGCCATATCCATTTCCATTTCTCCTTCCGTTAACTCTGCAGGGAGGCATGATTCTGCAAACGCGTATAACATGAGTTTGAAGGATAGAGAGATATTTCACCGCACGATATATATCATGAAAGAAGGGAACATTTCCTAAACGTCTTGTAGCCTCTTCGTCATAAGTGTGGTGCGCTTCACACCCATGAAAAAGACTCTACTTAAAGATTCTTTCGAACACCCTAGGACACTTCAAAACCTAATGCTCTAATACCAAGTTTGTCATGACCCGAACATAGGCCCAGATCGAGACACGGGACAAGAAACCCCGAGAGGCTCCAAGTCGACCCATGACATGAACATACATCTAACTCAATCCTAATTAAGCTGAAGATCATCATAAATAGCATAATGGAAGTCTAACAAACAAAACATCTGATTACATGCACAAGTCTAAAGCTAAATACAACTATGTCCGAAAAAGCCTATAACACTAACGAGTTGATGGGACAAGACCCTAACTAACTCTCCATAGTCTGAAAACTGAAAGAAAATAGTCAACTGATAAGAAGGGCCCTCGCAAGATGAGGGATCACCAACTGAGGCTGAGGAAAGCTAACTCCGAGAATCTGACTATCAGTGGGACTGAACTTGGATACCGGAGCCTGTATCATAAGATGATACAGCATAAAGTATGCGATCTGTACTTGAAATGTACCGAGTATGCATGTTAGGTAAACGGACAGCTAACACACATAAGAGTTCATAAGAGTTGGACAATGTTATTGTAACGTAAATATCATAATGTAGACATAAGGGATTAAGGTTTTCAAAACATTTGTAAATTAGTAATATTCCTAACCATAAGAGAAGAGATTTATTAAACATGACTTGAGCCAAAGTACATAACTATAACCATGCATAAATCATGAGAAACAGTCAGAGATTCTTATAACCGACATACCCCATATGAGAATACATAGAGACCGACCTGTAAACCCCTAGTCGGGAGGATCTTCGTACTTTGCCAAGTGTAGAACCGTGAAAAGAGGTGTGATATCACTCATGAAAGGACCATTCAGGAAAAAAGGGACAGTCACAAAGGAGTTCTTATCATGGCTACATTGGCGCGTAGTTTTAAGACTCGAGATATGCTTGGACCCCGGGTCTACTCGATATTAAAAACTACTCCCAAAACATGTATAGTTCTCATAGGATAATAGGAAAACCATACACAATATTCATCGGCTAGTTAAATCATCATAATCATAAGCATACTTGAAATACATGAACTAGCCATGAAATAAGGCCCGTGAATCGGCCATAATCACAAATCCATAAATCATGAAATCCATGCATACTTGTAAAACATACATATACTTGATATCTCATAAATCCATGATAAGTACTTGAGAGAAATCATATCATAAAGCATAGATCATAGTTGGGCTAATTTAGATCAAGATCATAGCGAAATCATAACTTGTCTTTTCATAAAAAATACATAATTGGATTTAAACTCAAATCTATCAATTTGTACTAAAAATAGTCATAAAATCTGCCCATATATCATAAAATTTGATTTAATTCATGAAGGAGATTGACCCATCGATAGATCATATCAAATTTCACAAGAATTGACATAAACTTCATGGATCATGAAACTTGACCTTTAGAAAGAATTCATGAAATTTGAGATGAGTTTAGGGCATGAGAGTGAAAGAGACTCTCATTCATAGCCTCATATACCTAGGTAAGTTGATTCTACCCTCTTCCTTGAACACCCAAAGGAAATTGAAGAAGAATTGAGGAAGAACCTTGATGAACTATGCTCGATCACTCTCTAAACTCTGAAACTTGCATGCATGAGTTTTGAATAGGCTAGAATTACTTAACTCATCTTAAAACTCTATTCTAGGCTTAAAACGACATAGTTTAGGCCTTAGAAACATAGGAATTATGGACAAGCCCTTAATAAACCTATAGGGAAAAACAGATTGACAGTCCCAACGAAGGACTGGATGAGTCGTCCCCTTGGCCATGACTCATGGTCTTTCATCCATCAAGTACACTGCTAAAACTCACTTGGGAGTCATGACGGGAGACACCATGAGTTGTGGTGTACCCGATGAGTCGTGGTGATGACCCGTTAGGTTCACTGTCTAACTTTCCTTCTCAGTTCAACCTTCTTTGACCACGGATAACTAAACGGGTTGTGGGGCTGACCACGACTCGTGGCCACACCATGGTCACCCAAACTTAAAAAATTTTAATTCAGTCCCAGCCTCTCCCCATGGGTCACTTAATGACTCGTGGGGTTGTTGATGAGTCACTAGACGACTCATTTTGTAACTTGGTGCAGAAATTCCTATTTTTTCCATTTCAACACCCGAGTATGATCTTAGGGCTTTCGGGGAATTACAATGTGATATCATGAAAAGAGGATCCATTAACATTTGAATATATATACCTACGGTGGCACGTAGTTCTGAGATATTGGCGTAGTCCTTGGAACGTCGGGCTGCTCGGTGCTAGACATTGCTCCCAAAAACATGCACATTAGGGCTAGCATAGTAATCGTAAAATTATTCATGAAGTTCGTGGCCAAATAAATAATAACATCATTGATCCCCATTTAAAATACATGTTTAGCCATGAACAAGGGCCCATGAATTGGCCAAAAGTCATAAGTCCATCAATTATGAAATCCATGCATACTTGTAAAACATGTATAAACTTGACATTTCATAAATTCATGATAAGTACTTGAGAGAAATCAAATCACAAAGCATAATTCATAATTGGGCTAATTAAAATCAATATCATAATGAAATCATAACTTGACTTTTCGTCAAAACATACATAATTGGGAATAATTGAATTTAAATTCAAATCCATAATTTATATTCAAAATAGTTATAAAATCTGCCCATGTATCACAAAACATGATTTAATACATGAAAGGAATTGACCCATGGATAGATCATTGAGAATTTCACAAGAATTGAAATAAACCTCATAGATCATGAAAATTGAGTTCTAGAATTGGAAACCCATGGAATTGAGAAGAATTTAGGGCATGAGAGTGAAAGGAACTATCATTCATGGCCTCACATACCTGGGTAAATCTGATCAACACTCTCCCTTGAAAGCCCAAAGGAAATTGAAGAAATTTGGAGGTATTCTTCAAACTTGATCTTTAAGGAAAGGCTGTAAGTTGCATGGATGGAGTGGAGACACATAGAATAGGTTTAACACCCTTAAAACCCTAAAATGATGTAGTGTAGGACCTTAGGACTTGGGAATGATGAAAATACCCTTAATGAAAAACCTAGAAATTCTGCACTGCCAGTGAGAACGACTGGTACAACGGGTCGTTACTTCCCTCATTGGTTCATCCTATTTCCCAATCCTAGACGTTCTACCACGACAGGTACCACGAGTCATACCCCAGCTCCCATGACTCGTGGTAACCATCTGTTGTCACCATTGTCCAATTTTTGAATCCTTCCAACGAGAGCATACCACGACCTATGCTCCAACTAATGAGTTGTTTTATGAATCGTGCATACCTCCTTGATCATGAGTACCCTTACCATGACTCCCTTCCAACGACCTGTTACATCGACCAACGGGTCATCCTTAAACCCGTTGTCACAGAACTCCTTATAGAAAAACCCAACCACGACTGCTTCTCACGATTCATCAGACCTACCAATGACTCGCACCACAAGTCATTCTAAGGGAAATTTTTGTTGTCTCTATTACTTTTCATTTCAAATTCTGAGTGTAGTATTAAGCTCTTTCAGGGTATTACACTTATCACCCACCTTCTCAACTACTCTTCCACTCCTAATGACAATTTCCATGCAATGGCCATCACTCTTTAGGTTTTGAAGAATGTCACAAGGAAGCATTCCCTTCATCTAGGGTTTCATTTGAGCAGATAAGTTGTTCATTTGTGCCTCAAGGTATTTTATTGATGCTGAGTGAGAGCTCACAATTTAATCAAGGTTGGATACCTCATCCTTCAACTCTTTCACTCAATTCCCAGTCGACTCAACTCTTTTTAACACTCCAGCCAACATTTCTTCAATTTTTGAATTCTTGGGAACACTAACACTTATTTGCATTGGAGCCACATCAGCCTTCTGAGGAAGTAAGTATGGATTTGATCTTCGATGATTGTATCTATGACCATCTCTCTCACGCTCCCGGTCTCTCTATTGGCCATCACGATCTCTCTAACCTTGATTTCCATCATGAGAACGCTAAGGGCCTTGGTTTGCACCTTGGTACCCTAGAAGAGAACCCATCATTTGGCTCATCATATATTGACAATCTTCATCAAATCTAGCATGTGGAGAATTAGTCTCAAAGGAGTTGGTCCCATGGTCTCCAATAGCATTTACACTTTTGGTTTTGGACCCATCACATGCTTAGCAAGAAACTCCATTTGATTCATCATTTTCGCCAAGGTCTCATACCTCTCTTATTCCTTTCTTCTCATCTCACTCATTATTTGATTTGAAGGTGCTTGAGGACACCTAGGTATCCCCTGTGTACCATGCTCAATTTTTTTGGTCGTTCTATCCAAAAGGGCCTTTGCAAGTCTGAATGTTTGGTCCATGATTGAACCATAAACTAGACTGTTCACCAAGGATTTGTTAATCGAATCAAGTGATCTATAGAAACTTTGTAAAAGCACTCTGATGTCGCCCAAGAGCACGCAAGCGCACGTGGTTTTCAAGTAATATAGGACAGTGAAATCTCGATTATCGATCTCTCAAAGACTTATCAGACTAATTTCTCAAGCATAATAGTTTATTTCACCATTCTAATAAACACATATAAAAACAGAGAATGGTTTGGAGATTAAACTACTAAAATTGAAAAGTAAATTAACTAATGAATTGAATGCTTTTCACAAATATTGTAATTCAAATGACAATAGAATCTAGGGTCTTAGCACTTCTGCTTTTTGAGTTTTAAAACTTTAATACGCTAGACTAATTCTTCCTAAGGTTGGTAGTTGCATGTTACTATCCCATTTATTACCCTTCTGCCGAACATCCAAGAACTATCTCATGAACCCTAACGCCTATATCCGTATGGTTGCAGGAGAAGCATGAGACGACGATTGTGGCTACTTGTATTCAACTTAATAGGGTTGAAGGGTATATTCCTATCCTCGACAATGAAATCTATCTTGAACCCATTGGACAAGATTCATTGAAACCTATTCTACACTTACTTTTAACCCTTTTGGTTCTCTCTCCCAAATTCAACAAAAATCCAATAGATTATAATCGTGAGGTGATCAAGTTAGAAAATAAGCAATGAAAATAAGCAAGTATAAACAACCTCTAATGAAGAATTAAGAACTAACTTAAACAAACTTTCAAACTTCAATGATCTTCTGTTGACAAAACGGTTGAACAAGAGTTTAGTCGCTCATGTTCAAGTACAAAACTAAAAGATTCATCATTTGAATAAAAAAACATAAGTTAAAAAAGAAACCTAGAAAGTGAATTTGTCTCTTCCTCCAAGAACTACGTACAAACTGATCAATATGATGAATGATTGCTAACAAAATGCCTTAGATGTTACAATTATAAGCATGGGATCTAGTGACTCTTTTGCAAATGAGAAGTGCAGCTTTTAAACTTCAAAATCCATCCTGGATAGCACCTGCCGCACCGTACCACCCAACGCACCAAGGTGTTAGTCAAATTCCTTGAACCTTTGAGTCTGGCGCGCCACTCCATCCAACGTACCAAAGTGTTGGAAAAATTTCTTATGTCCGAAATGCTTCTGGCATGCCACTCCACTATCTCTCCAAGGTGTTGAGAAAAAATTCCTCTGAAGTTGAGGCCCTGGCGCGTCACGCCACCCAACATACCAACTTGAGCATAATTTTCTCTGAAATTGGGGGTCTGGCGCTCCACACCAGCCATCTTGCCAGGTCAACTTTTGCGAACTCTTCTTCCTTCACACTGTGGATCATTTTTGAGTCCTTTTTTCTTTGTTTCCTTCTCAAAACATTTAAAAACACTTGTTAGCTCATAAGACACACATAAATATGAATTCATACATTTCATAAGGATTATGCTCTCAAAACAAGGTAAAATATGGGTAAAAACATGGCAAATGGGCATAAGAATATGCCTAAGATCACCACCCCACACTTAAGCCATGATTTGTCCTTGAACAATCCTTATCTATGTTAATGAACCTATTTTCTCACATGCAATCAGCGGTTAATCAATTCATACAAATCACATCAAGCACAAACAAAAGTCTTCACATTCAAGAGTACATAGCCTCTATAACTGATTCATCTTTTCAAATTAGGGACAACATGATTAAGTATGAAAAATGTAACACATAGTACACCAACTTTGACTTTCTTATGCCCTCACTTATTTGATGATATTCCTTCCCTCATATCATCAGTTAAATCTTAGAACACAATGAGCAAGACACACTCACTCTCAGAAACAATATATCATACACATGCAACATACCATGAGCTCGCCCCTCATGTACATTTATACTACATAGTTGTTTCAACAAGAGTAAGATCATAAGGACTTTTCCTGATTGTAATACCGGCTAAGGGATAGGTAGGAATGATTAGTCTTTAGTAATGACTACCAGTCCTAAGAACTTTAAGACATTTTTTTTCATCTTTCTTGTCCATCACTTTACCTCATTGCTCACCCTTTTCTTTCACTAATTCCCTTCTCTTTTCTCATGCCCCTTTTTATGCTACTTGACTGCTAATTTCTACTTATAAGTTCACAAGAATGATTAACTATTGAAATCTTTTCATTTAGGTTGTAATAGTAAGTAGACAATATTTTTTTGGGGGAACCCCTCCTCTATTTTCTCTTCTTATCATTCACACATTTTTTTTCTTTTTCTTTCCCTTTTCTTGACTCTATCTAACTCAGTGGACCCTCATTCCTAATTCTTATAGTGCGTCAGACTATATTTGGATCAAAAATTCTGAAGGCCTCACAACAAAGGGGAATAGGATTCTTTTGTGGCTTAGAATAAAATTAGGGCTTGAAGCTCAAAGGGGTTAACTAGGGATTATGTTTAAGGAAGGTATAACAACAGTAGACAAAATGAGTTTTTTTAAGGAAACGCCTTAATCACATCTTACTTTATTGACAACTAGATATCCTATACACACTTGGGAAAGTTCTAAATGTTATATTATGTACAAAACACTACAATTCAAGCTCACCTCTCATGGAATCATGATGTTAGTCAGTTTCCTACGACTACATATCCACACAATCAAGTTGAATGAAACTACTATTATTAAGTCCTAAGATTATTTTTTCTTTGAGTCAAATTAAAGAACCTATGTGTCTCTCACGGATTTTTAATTCTTATGCATTCAAGATGACTACTTCCTTGCCTCTATATTAGCTTCTAAGTGGAATATCAAAAAACACAGAAGTAGTAGTTTTGACTCCATCCTAAAAATGAAAAAAAATATGACTAATTTTTCGTTAAGATGGTCTCATCCATCCATTATCGGGAATGGTCACTACCTCCATGGAGATACTAAAAAGATGACTCTCAATTAATAAAACAAAACTAAGTAGAGATGATTGCATAACAAGTAACAAGGCATCATCAGTGTTCACAGTCATCATCATTACTAGCTATTACAGACCATGGTTTTATCAATCACAAATCAGCTACCAACATAGAGAATGACAACTAATGCTATAGCCTACTACAAATTTAGCAAGAAAGAATAAATAGGAAATATATTTCCTCCACCCCATACTTAACATTGCACTATCCCCAGTGCATACACAATCATATCAAATAGGGAGAGAAAAAGAACTTTCTGGGCCTCTAAGCACAATCGTCATCATTAGGATTATACTCCTGATCATCATCATCATCATCTTCACCCATCAACCTACATGGCTCTTGTGGTGGCATCCTCCTCCTCATAATCATCGATATCATTAGTACTATCAGTCAACAATGTGTCCTCATCATCATCTAGAGGCTCCTCAAAAGCTGGTACCACTCTGCACATTAGCATTGCACTCTCAGTGTCTAGGTATCGCTCCTACAGTGCTAACATCTCCTCATCAATGGTAGGTCTGCCTCCAATTTTCAAATGATGCTCTTGCATTCCAAACATGCAACCTTTCCAGCTGTCATCCCTAGCCTAACGATCCGTGGGAGTGAGACGTGGAACTGAAGAGTTGGAAAACTCCTTTCCCTTTGTGATATCCATCATCATACCTGTCAAGTGCCCTACTAGGGGTAGATAAAGATTAGCCTCTTCTTTCTCAATGCTAGCCTCTCTAAAAAACTGGGAAAGAAGAATGCCATAACATTACTTCCATCGGCAGTTGTCATGGGATGTCCTCATGTTATCTCTGAGCACTACACCAAAGTTGATTAGAAGCCCTTTCATCAGCATATACAACAACATAATTCTCTCTATAGTAATCTCCGTGGTGTGTGTCCCAGGAAGGAGTAAGGCACAAACAAGCTTGACCCAGACTCTTGCCTCATTATTTAAGTAGGAGAATGGGAGTGTAGAATGGGTGCCATTATGGTCCCTTGCCCAACAGGTAGATGAATGCTCACTACATAGTGTATGGAGAATGTCATGATACGGGGGCTTCTCTAGCAATAGGAAGTACATCACCGGTCTACCATAGGCGTGCAAAGGAAAGCATTGAATGACCTAGCACTGAAGCGAACCACTTGACCCCGTATCTTGACTTTGTGCTCTCTCCAAAGGAAGTATTGCAGTTGGCATAGAATTTTCTCACCAAAGTGAGGTTTCACTCCTTAGGTTCGACAAACACGTATTCCAATGCCAACTCGCGTATAGTGTTGCGGATGGTAGGGTACTCAAGTGCAAGGTATCCCTCATCAATCTAGTTTTCTGGAGCATACTTGACCTCCTTTTGTATATTAAACCATTTAAGTCCATGCTCGCGCTATGGCTTTGGCTCCGAACCTCCTAGTAGGAGTGCTTTTGCGGTCGATGACTTTGACCCTTTTGCTCCTTTCCGTGCTACTTGAGACCTTTGTTAGCGACTACCACTTCTTTTCCTTTATCATCTCATAATGCCATAGCACCTTCCAAGCAAACAAACAACAAAAACTTTGCAAAATTAGTTCATGAAATACAAGGCTAGCTAATTAGGTGTAAGAAGTGCAAGATGATCCCACACTTAATTCGCTAGCATAGTTATAAGAATTTATTAAATGGGATACTCAGACTTCCCCCATTATCATATCAAAGATTATCAACCTAATTATTCACTAAATTTATAATATAAACATGTTCATGAATTTTCTCATAACTCTCCTATATTTTTTTCTTTTCAAGAATGCCCCACTTTGGACACTCCCTTCACTTTTCCACTTTTTGGTCACAATTCAAACAACCCACATATGGAAGTTGTTACAATAACTTCAATATGATATTTACTACATTTCATAATGAATTACATGAATTTTTCAAACAACCCAAGAATTTTCACATTCAACAATTTCAAGAACTAAGCACTTTCTGTCTCTACAATTAATGCTTCAACCCGCCAATTTCATGAATTCAAATCATCACCCCCTTCACACCCCCAACTTGGAATCACTAAATTCAACCAAAAACAAGCAACCTAAACAAGGATATAACATTTTGTGGAAGAACTTAATACACTAAAGATATAGAAATCCACATTGTGAAATTTGAAATTCTCACCAACAATGGTGATTTTTGGGTCTTTCATCTTGGGGAAGAAGGGTATGGGAGAATGCTTGTAACATTAAATAATAGCAGAGAAGAAAAATACTTACTTGATTTAAAGAAGCTTCACCAAGCTCCTTGGAGAAGACAACAATGGATCGGGGAAGAAGGAGAGGGAGTTATGGCTTTGGTGAGGGAGGAGAGAGAATTTTATTGTTTTTTTACTTTTCACTTTTTAATGAGAGAGGATGAATGGGGATTTAAAATAAAGGTGCGGGGCATGATTTTTTTTATAATTGTAAGGTCCTTGGGTCAAATATTGACCCATGGATCGAAATATTTTCATCCAACACATACCTGGAGCGGTGCACCATCCACCTCGCCAGACAACTAGAAAATGTTTTTCTCCGTTAGCTGAGTCTGGCGCGGTGCACCCCCTAATGCATCAACCTAATTTTTTTGTTCTAGAGTTTAACACCTGGTGCCCACGGCAGGTACTTCGCCCCAAACTTAGAAATTTTTCAGCTTCTTTCCCCTGCTCTTTTACCTAAAATGCTTTGTTCGTCTCTACAAAAATAAAAATTGTTAGAAAGATAAGCTGCCTCCCATCAACCGCCTTAGTTATAGTATGACATAAAATTCATGGGTTTCCTCCCATGTATCGCCTGATTTAACATCCTGGCATGACACAAGACTTCTCACTTCTTCACTCGAGTGAGATGGTTCGTATCCTGACTTGCTGAGTTTCCATGCAACACATGTTGTTCAACCGCCTGCTTATACCCTCTAGGCTTCACCATTGGTCTCATTGTAAAGTCCTCATAACGGGGTGGCAACATTGCCACCTAGAACACATCAAAGGCTGCCTCTTGGCCATCCACAGTCATTGACATCTACTCGACTTCACCTTAGTTATTGCATATGTGCTGGCTAAGAATCCTCTCCCAAAATTATGGGATATGTTTCGTAGCTTCATAATCCAAGATTATAAAATCCACCAGCAAGATGAAAGGTCCCTCTTTAATCAATGCATCTTCGATCACACCATCAAAATAAGAAAAGGACTTGTCCGCTAACTACAATGTCACTGTGGTGGGGCGTGGTTCACATAATCCCAAAGTTCTGAACAAGGATGCATGCATCAGATTAATGCTTGCACCCAAGTCACATAGTGCGTAACCAACTTCTCTGCTCCCAATGACAACAGGAATAGTGAAGCTTCCAGGATCTTTCAGCTTCTTCAGAATCTTATTCTGTACCCGCGAACTACACTCTTTAGTAAGAGCTACAGTTTCAAAATCCATGAGCCTTTTTTGTTTGCCATGATATCCTTCAGATACCTAGCGTATTTCAAAAAATCCTGCAAAAGCTCCACCAATGGTAGATTCACATGTACCTTTTTTGAAACATCAAGAAATTTCTTACAAGCACTGTCCTCCTTATGCTTCTTGAATCTTTGTGCGAATAGAGGAGGTGGTCTGGTTTCTACTACTTTTGGATTTGAATTTCTTGACTCACCAACCTCATGCTTGGACCTCAAAACTTGTTCTTCCTCTATTTGTCATCTCAGGGGATCACCTCACCCAGCTCTTTTCCACTACGCAAAGTGATTACATTCACATTCTCCTTGGGGTTCTTCTCGGTGTTACTCGAAAGTGCCCCTTGGGGTCTATTAGTCTGCTGAAGGTCCAATTGCCCCATTTTCGTTTCTTACTCAAGGAAGGACTTCTGCATCTCATTAATCACTTGAGTCTAGTAAACCATCTACTGCTTCACTGTATCCTCTAAAGAACTTCCCTACTGCTGGCCCTATAGTCTTTCGAAGTTGTTCTAGGGTCTTTGGAAATTCTAGTTCCCTCCCCATAAGGGATTAGTTGTGTTCCTATACCCGTGGTTGTAACCATATCCTACAAAACCTTAACCACGACCTTGTTGAACCACAAAATAAAGAGACTTTGATTTAGAGGGCAACCTGAATAATTATGGGCTTCTCCACATACCTCATAGGATGGTGATGGAGTCTGAACTTGCTGAATATGGTTCGCTTGGCTTACAGCTGGTGTGGTCACTAACTTGCTAATCTCATTTACCAACTGACTAATATTTGCTCGGGTTGTTGATACACCATCAACTTTAAGCTTCCTAACACTTTGGCTAATGTGAAACCTCTACCTGAATCTTGATAATGTTGACTCCCAGGTGACATAAGCTTCAATAGAGCTTCCATCTCATCATAGCACTTGGACAAGATTTTTCCTTGTGCTGTAGCGTCAAGCAAAACTTTTGACTCTAGCTTCAGTTCTTCTATGAAGTTGTGCCCAATGATCTCCTTTGGCTACATATGGTGTGGGAAATCTCTCAAATAACCCTTATATCATTCCCATGCCTGAGCTAAGGTGTCACCATCTTTCTGCACAGAACCGGAGATCTTTCCTCTCAACTCCTTTATCCTCATTGAAGAGAAGAACATGTTGATGAATTTATTGGAAAGAGCCTCCCAAGTTGTGATGGATTTTCAGGCCCATTCTAAAGCCACTCCTTAGCTTCACCAATCAATGAGAAAGGGAGCAACGTGAGCTTAATGTACTCATCTGACACGTTCTGATAGTGAAAGTTCTCACTCAGCTCCACGAACGTCATCAGATGTCTGTGGGGATCCTTGTATGGCTTGCCTTGATATCGACAAGTATTGTAACCAACCACATGTTTCCTTCCTTTAACTCAAAGTTTCCAGTAATTGCCTACTTGATGATCGCTTTAGAAGCATTCTCCAAGTTTAGCCGGGCAAAGTTAAGCACTGGAATCCTTTCCTGGTTGTTTCCCTGTGCCTTCTCTTGGGTTTTCTACCATATCTAACTTGCAAAACGTCCTCTTAATCTCAAGATCAAAATAATCCAAGGTTGGTCACTGACTTCTCGTAGCTGGCATACATTGAACACAACACCTACAAACTTCAACAACCAACAAACAAAAGTAAAATGCAGAATAGCAGAATAAAAATCCCAACCTACTAACAATTAATCAATTTCAAGTCCCTGGCAATGACGCCAAAAACTGGATATCGCCCAAGCGCGCGCATGCAAATGCACATAGTCGTCAAGTAATGTAGGATAGTGAAGTCTCAATTTTTGATCCCTCAAATACTTGCCAGATTAATTTCTCAAGGTTAACAGTTTATTTCACTATTCTAATAAACACAGATAAAAATAGGAAATGGTTTGGAGATTAAACTACTAAACTTGAAAAGTAAATTAACTAATGAATTGAATGTTTTCCACAAATGTTATAATTCAAATAACGATAGAATCTAGGGTCTTGGCACTTCTGATTTTGGTTGAGTTTTAAGACTTGAATACACTAGACTAATTCTTCCTAAGGTTGCTAGTTGCATGTTACTATCCCATTTCTTGCCATTCTCCCCAAAACATCCAAGAACTATCTCATGAACCTAACATTTATAACCCTATGATCGCAGGAGATGTATGAGATGACGGTTGTGGCTACTTGTATTCAACTGAACAGGATTGAAGAATATATTTCTATCCTCGACAATGAAATCTATCTTGAACCCATTGGACAAAATTCATTGAAACCTATTCTACACTTACTTTTAACCTTATTGGTTCTCTCTCCCGAGTTCAACTAAAAGCCAAAAGATTATATTTGTGAGATGATCAAGCTAACGAATAAGCAATGAAAATAAGCAAGTATAAACAACCTCTAACAAAGAATTAAGAACTAACTTAAATAAACTTTCAAACTTCAATGATCTTCTATGGACAAAACCCTGGAACAAGAGTTTATCCACTCATGTTCAAGTGGAAAACTAAAAATTTCATCATTGGAATAAAAAACATAAGTTAAAAAAGAAACCTAGAAAGTGAACTTGTCTCTTCCTCCAAGAACTACGTACAAACTAATCAATACAATGAATGATTGCTAACAAACTGCCCTAGATGTTACATTTATAAGAATGGGATCTAGTGACTCTTTTGCCCTTGTGAAGTGCAGCTTTTAAACTTGAAAATCCATCCTGGATAGCACCTAGCACATCGTACCAGTCAACGCACCAAGGTGTTAGTCAAATTCTCTAAAGTTTTGAGTCTAGCGTGCCACACCATCCAATGCACCAAAGTATTGAAAAAAATTCCTAAGTCTGGAATGCTTCTGGCGCGCTGCTCCACTCATCTCACCAAGGTGTTAAGCATTCTTTTGAAGTTTAGGCCCTAGCGCGAAACGCCACCCAACATACCAACTTGAACATAATTTTGTCTGAAGTTGGGGGTCTGGTGCGCCATGCTAGCCATCATGCCAGGGCAACTTTTGCAAACTCTTCTTCCTTCACACCTTGGATAATTTTTGAGTCCTTTTTGGTTTCCTGCTCAAAACATCTAAAAATACTTGTTAGATGGTTAGACACACATAAACATGAATTCATGCATTTTATAAGGATTATGCCCTCAAAACAAGATAGAATATGGGTAAAAACATGGAAAATGGGCATAAGAATATGCCCAGCATCACACTCCATCTAGCAACCCTGGTTTAGACATATGGCCACTTTCTTTTCTAAATCTTAGCCACACCTCGTGTATTGTTTTTATCGAGAATTGTCGAAAGTTCGTGATCTCATCACGCAATTGTAGCATCCTAGAGGGTGGGAAGAATAGATCAAAGAATGCCTCCATCAACTCATTCAGTGACGTAATAGGCCTAGGAGGTAGCCCCTCCAACCAAGCTGTAGCATCTACCATGAGAGAGAATGGCAACAACCTTAGTCGAATGAACTCTTTGCTGGTGTTTAAAATGTTGAATTACTAGCAGATTTCAATAAAATTTCTAAGGTGTCGGTTGGAATCCTTACTAGCAAGACACCAACCAATCCTTTCATCTGAAAGAGATAAAGCATGGTGCTAGTAACATAGAATACTGCATTCCCTACCATTAGAGGTAGGCGAATAGCACCAATCAATCATGTGCTGTCGACTCATCCTCAACATCCATAAATCCATCCATGCTGCCAACATCACTATCTTGGCTCATCTTTATCCTATTTAGTCACTAAAAATAACAAAACAACATAAAAGAAAACAAGATGCAGCACGAAGTGAATCAAAAAATAACAAATGGAAATCAAATTCCAACCCCTGGCAACGGTGTCATTTTTTATAACATCCAAAACAACTCTCCTATTAGGGAGGTGGCTATGGTCTTCGCATAACAAGTAACCCATCAAAGAGTTAGGGTCAAATCGACAAGGAAGATTGGAGGTTAGATTTACCAAACATCATAAATTAATTCACACAAGCATGCACCATGTCTTAACAATAAACTAATATTTGGGGGAATAGGTTGAACAACTTCAAATGTAAACTTAAATCAAAGCAAGGAGATAAATGATTGTTGCTAGCAAGATGAGAGACTAGGGTATGCATTTGATGGGCAATGATTTGCTAAGTATTTACTAAGAGTATTAGATTCAATTAATACATGGATAGACTTGGATTTGGGTGACACTCTATGTTTCTCAACAAAAATAATGTGTCTACTGTGGATTTTCTCAAACCGCAAAACCAAAATTGACTGCACGACCAAACAATGCTTGAGGAAGGGTATAGACTATTTACAACTCTAACCCTTTAATGGAGTTTGAATTGAGTTTAGACTATCTTTAGATCCAACCCATAGATCCAAAACTCTAATTCCTCTCAATTGAAGTCTTATCCAACTTCACTTTCCTTTTTTAAGCAAAAGCAAAATTGGAGAGCTCAATTAATATTTGCAACCATTAATTATCCAATTATAACTTGAAGAAATCAATAGACCATGCTTTCTACTCAAATCTATGATTAATTAATCAATACCTACTTAGATCTAAACACCAATTATCCACACACACCCCTAGAAGGAACTTAGCTATTCATAATTAAAGAAAAAAAATTATACCAAAGGAAAGTTCCTCAATTCCATTCATCATTAGCAAATAAAATTAATCCTCAACTTTTGAGCCTTCAACAATGGTATTTTACCCAAATAGAATGAAGAAGAAAATGTACTATCTCTATCACTCTCATCAATATTCTCTATGTTGTACTCTCTCTTCTCTAATTTGTTCTTTCTTTTTTACAAATAGGGTAAAATTTCTCAATAAATTCCTTACACAGCTATCCAAAAATGCCCTTGGAAGCTTCTCAGGGAAATGTTTTTCCCTCTTGGATGATTTTTCCCTTCAAAAGTGACGCGGGTCACTTAAACTGGCACCTGCATTTTTCAAGTGCAATTGTGCGGCTCGTAGATGCCTCTTCAGGATTAGGCAATCCTCCTTCTAAACCGTCTAAGTTGATACTTGTGGTCCACAGATACTAATCTACGACATGCATGTCTAGTTCCAACAAATTTCCAAATCTTCCTGTGTGGCACCTACTAAATGCAGATGCAAACTTGTGGCACGCATGTCTTTGTTTTTCTTCCAGCAGATTGCTTTCAGTTTAATTCCTTTATCTTATTTGTCTCAACTAAATTCCTACACAAATAGGAGAAAAGGCATAAAACTTATCTAAATTGTTTAAAACAAAGCAATAGTTCATGCTTAAGAGCCAAATTAGTTGGTAAATTACAAACTCATCAGCCCTTACCAGGGGCTGCCTAAGGAGTCACCCCAGCCAAAAACACGATCCTAACCTACAATAGTTATGTAATTTTGGGGTTTTGGGTTATATGAACCCTTCACCCATATCGGTGCTAAATAATCCTCTAAAAATGTGCTAATTAAATATGCCTATATGAGGCAACTGAAACATCCCTGTTAAGCCTTTTTAGCTCAAAATCCAAGTAGATATATTAACTTTGGTAGCCTCTAAGCTCAAAGCTGAACTCTGATGGTGAGCCTCTGTGCTAAAAAATCGTATTATGCTGGTTTCTATGCTCAAAAATTGTATCATGCCGGTGAGCTATTTTTCTCAAAACTGTATTTCAAAAACAAGTCTTTACTCTGTTTTTGAAAATCATATGCTGAAACTAAAGTTCACTAACTAGAAATTCTTGTTTGAAAAACTCTCTATAAAAATGTGAATGCATATGTCTAATATCACAAAATTTTTAAAATATCACTTTTGATAAAACTGAGGTCCATTGGAACAATGACGTGAACCATATATCAATAATCATAAGATACATAGATACAACATATGTCATACGACAACAACAATGTATAACTCAAATCATAGGGAAAAAATACCAAATTATCAGAATTGTCAAAACCCTAGCTCTTAATTTTTTCTAAAATTGAAGTAGAGATGTAGGATGTGAAGGACGGAATTTCTTACTATGAATAGACTTACATTCCTTATTCTCTAGCTTACAATTAGTACCAGAAATAAATAATCTTGTAGAGGTCAATATTGGTGGAAAATAGCTGCTCAAAAATTCCCTCCTACAGGTGTGATTCCTGACATTGTTAGAGGTTTAAGAATAATTTGATGTTAGAATTATCTATAAGCTCAAGGAATCATGTTATAAGATCATGTAGAACTCTTACCTTTACTTAGGATGAGAGAAGAAAATTTCATATTGGGAACCCTTGGAGAACTTTATGTGAAGAGAGAAGTGGAGAATGAAGTTAGAACGTCCTTGGAGGTATTTATACGAGGACCTAGCAGTGCTGGCCGCACACATCTCTACAAGGTCAAACACATATTTGCGAGGTTGCAGAGAATGTCCCACCAACTCTTCTAGACCGCATACATCTTTGCGAGGTCGCAGACAAGGTCACTGACAAATCTGGTAGATCCCAAACATCTTTGTGAGGTCGGACACAAGGCCATAGAGAATGTCGCACACAACCCTGCTAGGTTGCAGAGGAGGTCACAAATATTTCTACTTCTACTACCTTCTAGTAAAACGATCATATCTCCTTGTAGAAAAGTCCAAATGATGAACACTTTAATGCATCGGAAACTAGACTCTAAGGCCTATAATTTTATATGTATTTCACCACTCAACACCTTATAATCCTAGGTATATGTTTGTCTGAAGTTGCACCTTGCATTTGATTATTTGAAAAACTTTATCGGTAGGGAAAATCTTAACAGAACTCTTTGCTTGAGTTCCTTTAGTGACTACATTCACATCCATACACCTCCCACACTTAAGAATTGATCTTTACACCTAGATACAACCAAATTCACTGGGTTTAGTCTGTTTTTTTCATCTAACAATCCAAACCATAGTCGAAGTTATAAGAAGTTACAATTATGTGATAAGTCAGTTAGCTTTATGTTTTATATGTGGTAATTGAACTTATAAAATGAATATATTTATTTTTGTAGATTGATAATGTTAGGATAACAGTTGTTATATCTTTTCGATAATTTGTTTAAGGGAAAATGAGTCTTTATTTCAAGATGCCACTCTATCAGTTTTTATGGGCCTGACTTATTTAGGTTTAAAACTTCTAAACATCCTAAGAGTAATTATATCTTTGTTTAACTTATTTGATTTTAGATTCAATTAAGGTTACTTCCATTATGAGTGATATGTTCTTAGAAGTTTCATTTTAGTTTAAGGAGTAATGCCCATAAAAATAATCTGTTAGAAGTTAATAATGGCAATTGCTTAGTTCATATTTTGCTATTTGAATTCTAATTCTTTCTTCTCTCTTCTTTTCTTTGCATAAAATCCTGTCAATGAGTCTGCTAGGCTCAAACATACATGGATACCTTCCCCTTGCATAATCTTTGTTGGGCTGAGGCTCAACCTCATATTAGTTCTCATAGAGTCGACCTATGGAGGAGTTGAGCAAGGGAAGTGATGCGGCCAAGCACACACACAAGTGTATATAGTCATCAAGTAATATAGGAAAAAAGTCCAGATATCATCCCACAGAGACTTGACAGATTAAGTGTCTTAGTTTGAATCCTTATTCACTATTCATAAGAGAAAAAAAATTAATTTGCAAGAGTTAAAATAAATTCTGCTAAGTGTTGCAATGTAAATTAAATATTTTGGAAATTCATTTTCAGGAAGATTTTATTTCAAATGATGAGTAAAATCCAGGGTTTCTTAGCACTTTTTCTTTCAGGTTAAGTTATCGAGTCCAATTACACCAAACTTAGTCTTCAAGATTGTTAGTTTCAAGTTATGATTTTATTTCTCAACTTATTCTTCTGAATTCTTCAAGAAGAATCTCACTAACCCTAGCACCTATATTCCTATATTCAACTAAGTAGATTTGCAAGGCATATCCCTTCCACAACAACGAATCCAATTCCTTCATTCTTGACAGGGAATCAAAACCTACTCTATACTTCTTTTTACCCTCATTTGTTCCCTCTTTCGAGTTCAACAACTGAATCAATAGGTATTATTTGAAAAGCGATCAGACTAAGGAACAATCATTAAACCAACAAAGTATAAACAATATTAAAAGGAGATTTAAATTTCTAGCATAAATGAACTTTAAACTACAATTATCACACTTGTGGCTTAAACTCTAGATTAAGGTTATTAGCCACTCATGTTCAAGCAGAAAACTACAATAATCATCATTCTCATACAAGAAAATAGTGAAGTAAAGTAAAGAAGAAAACCTAAAAGAAGAAATTCTTGTCTCTACGTTCTTTCCAAAAACCGTCGATATGTTTTACAAATGCCCTAGTGATGTATTTATAATCATAAGAAAAATTTCCATTTTCCCCCTAAGTAATTTAGCTTTTGAACTTAAAAACATCTACCTCAGAACAACCCTGGTGCACTACGCACGCATAATACCAACTTGTTCTTGGACTTCGTTTGAAGTTTCGGTCTTAGCGCTCCATGTCTCTTGTCTCGCCAAGGTGTTGGACAAAACTTTATGGAGGTTATGAGATGGTGCACCAACCCTCCCATTTTTCCAAGTAGCTGAACACTTTTTTCTGAAGTTCAAGGGGTGGCACGCCATGCCACCCACTACACCGAGGCATTAGATAAGTTTTGGCCATTTTTCTTCCTTGGCACGCCACACAAGGCATCTTGCCACTTTGTGCAAAAATTCCTCTGAAGTTTAATGCCTGGCGCGCTACACCAGCCATCTCACTAAATCAATTTTCTTTGAATTCTTCTCTTGTCACACCTTGCAGCTTGAACTTTTCGTGATTGCTCTTTTTTGGGTATTTTTCCATTTGTTTCCTGCAAACATCATCTAAACACATAAGTTAGCTCTTTTCAACAACACTTTCATGAAAATATTGAATTTCATAAGGATATTCTTCTCAGAACATGGTAAAATATGGGTAAAATATGGTAAGCAGGCATATAAATATGCCCAAGATCACCACCCCACACTTAAACCATTGTTCATCCTCGAAGAACTCCCTACTTTCATTTAACACAACTTTATTTCTCACCACTTATCACCTCTATCAATTCACACTCAGGCAGCTTGAATAGATCATCCGGATAGGTAGTTCATCAGTTTATAAGCAACAACAAGACATGCACAATGAAGAGCTTTTCATTCGAAACTACATACCCTCTATAACTGACTCCTCTTTGTCAAAGTAGGACCTAAGTAAGAAAAATGTGACGCATGGCACACCAATACTAGCCATCTTGTGCCCTTACTTTTTTAGTGATTTTCCCTTCTTTCTCTCATATTATCATGCGAAACACTTGGGACAAAAATCAACAAGGCACACTCACACTTTCAAATGATATTTCAAACATATGCAACATACCATAGGCTTGCCTTTCATGTATAGTTAGATTAATCAATTAATCAAAAATAATAAGATGACTAGGACTTTCATGATTGTAATGTTGGCTAAGGGACGGGTACTAATTATTTGAGAAATAGTGGCTACCAATCCTAAGAACCTTAAGACAACATTTTCACTTTATTCCTCTGTTCCACCCCTCATCCTTACTGCTTATACTTCCCTAACTAATCCCTTTTTTCTCTCATGCCACCATTTTCACTACTTGACTGCTAGTTTCTTCTTTAAGATCAACCAAAACAATATGTTGTTAAGAGTTTTTCTTGTCTTTTTTTTCCTTCGACTCTGGCAGCAAGTAATCATTTTATTACATGGGCACCCTTCTTTCTTTTTCTCTTTTCCAAATCACATTCTCATATTTCCTTATTAGTGTTACTATCTAGTGAAACCCTCATCATCATTTTTTGGATCTCAAAGTGCATTAGGGCTTCTTTAGATCAAATTCATACAGGCTTAACAACAACGGGGATAGGCTTCTCATTTGGCTAGACAAGAAATAGGCTTATAAGCTCAATGGGGCTGACTAGGGAAAATTTCACAGGTTGTGAAAACAATAAGTAATTAAAGATGGGTGTTCAAGGAAATGTCGTGATCATGTCCTACCTCTTTGACAATTGATTATTATGCACATATGCCAGGAAAGTTCTAGATGTTACTCTATGCATGAAACACACAATTACAAGCTAACCTCTTACGACATCATGGCTTGAATTGGTTTTCTATGAACACATATTTACAACAATAATATTGAATGAATCTTCATTATTAAGTCCAATTTTTACATCTCTTGAGTCAATTTAAAGAACCTATGTGTTTCTCATGAAATTTTAACTTTTCATGTGTTTAAGATGAACAATGCATACCTTCTAGCTTATCTCCTAAGTGAAATATCAAGAGCAAACAAATGGTGGTTTTTACTCCTAAAGAAATCTGTGACTAATTTTCCCTTAAGACGATCGTCATCCATCCGTCATCGAGACTAGTCACTACATCTACAATGGAATCTTCACACAAAAAAGGAGAAAAATAGACACTATTGAAAACAAAACAAACAAGAAAAATGAAGAAGCACATAGCATAGCACGACTATTGTATCCACAACCATCCACTTACTAGTTATTACAAACCATCAGCACTCTAACATAAATTAATACACAAACATTTGATAACTACTCTCTAAAGATATAGTAAAGATAGAATACCCCCTACCCCACACTTAAATATTGCACTGTCCTCAGTGCATAAACATGTCATAACAAAGGGAGAGAGAAGAACTTCCTGGGCCTCTAAGCATAGTTGTCATTGTCAAGATTAAAATCTTGATCATCGGCATCCTCTGTGTTATCAAATATCATTGCCCCCGTGGTGGCGTCATCCTCATCATCAACTACATTTGTCAGCACTTTAGGTTCATCATCATCCAAAGACTACACAAATGCTGGTCCTACTTTGCACATCAACATAGAGCTCTCTATAAATGGGTACAACTCCTCTAGTGCAGTCATCTCCTTAGCAGTCACAGGTCTTCCCCTATCCTCAACTATAGGTCAAACACCCCGAACATGCAACCTCTCCAGCTTTCATCCCGACAGAGCCAGTCTGAACGATTTGCTTGGCTCCTTAACTTTTGTGACATCTATCAACTTCCTTGCCAAGTGCCCTTCTAGTGGTAGTCGGAGGTCCACCTCCTCTTCTTCAATGTTATGCTCCCTCTAGTACTGGGTCAATAGGCTGCCGTAATAATATTTCCATCGGTAATTGTCCTTGTACAGCCGCATGTTTTATCTAAGCACTGATCAAAAGTTAATTAGCAACCCTTTCATCACCATGTACACCAGTACTACCCTCTCGAGAGTGATCTCAGTTATGTGCTTCTCGGCGAGGAGCATGACACTGACCAGCTTAACCTATAATTTGGCCTCTTTGGTCAAGAAGGAGAATGAAAGTGTATAATGAACACCAGTCTCACTCTGTGTCCACCTAGCTGTTGAATGCTCTTCGCACAATATGTGGCAGATATCTATGTAAGGGGGTTTCTCAAGCAATTGGAAATACATCTATGTGTCCTCAACTGGAGTGCCAAGAAACCTATTGAATGATCTTCCAGTGAGACAAACCATTTGACCTCTCACTCTATCCTTTGTGCTCTCCCCATAAGCCGTGTTCCAGTTGATATAAAACTCCCTCACTAGAGTGAGGTTACACTCCTTTGGGTTTGCAAACACATATCCTAGCCCCAATCTATGGACAATGTCACGGATGGATGGGAATTGAATTGCAAACCCGCCTTTGTCAATCCAATTCTCCAGGTAGTATTTGGCCTCTTTTTGCGCATTGAACCATTTGAGGCCATGCTACTCAACAACTTGGGCTTTGAACCTTCTAGCAAGGTTACTCATAGGGCCGATGAGCTGGGTGCAACTCCCTTTCTCATCCATATGAAACCTTGCCTTAAGTCGCTACCTCCTTACATTTGTTTGCACGTGAAGCCACAACACCTGCCAACCACAAACAACATCATAAAAAAATTAGATTAGGAACATCATGGATAGCTACTTAAGTGTATGAGATGCAAAATGACCCCACACTTAATTCGCTAGCATGGTGGCGTAAGTTTGTCAAATACAGTACTCATATTTTCTGCATTATCATGTCAAACTTTAACAACCCACCATATTCACAATTTTACACAAATATTCATTGGTCAATTTCATGTACCTCACTACACTCTTTGTGCAATTTTCAATATCCTCCTTACAATAGAAGAAAGGAGCATACCACAACTCTACTGAAATCAGGCTTCTACTGGAGTGTCGATTCGAGCCTCTTCCTATACTTACAGCACGACTGCAGGAAGGGAGTCTCCAAGAGGAGGGACATTAGTACAAATGAAATGTGCTGGTACGTAAGGCTAAAATTATAAACACGAATACATCTAAGATATTGAAAACCATAGTAGGGATAGAAACAACCTGACACTCTAGAAGTCGACGTACGAAAAACATATGATACATCATGTGAATACAACTATGTAAGCACATATACAACTCATGTTATACCATTCGTAAACTATACAGTCCCTAGTAAAGAATGACCTAGCCATGCCAATCAAAACTTCTCTACCGAGATGCCATCTCGGAGGTCTCATAACTAAAGGGACATTTTTCCACCGGACATAACCGCATTGGTGGTAAGGTAATAAGTCTCACAACAAAGGACAAACACCCACCTGACATAACTGCATCGGTGGTAAGGTCATCAGCCTCATATCTGAAGGAACAACTGCCTACCTGACATAACCGCATCAGTGGTAAGGTTGTAAGTCTCATATATGAACTACATCTTCCTACTTGACATTATTGCGTTGGTGGTACAACCTGAAGCCCTAACTATTTCCACTTACAGAGCCAACCAAGCTCAAATTAAGTCAATCAACACATATGACATAAAAGCCATTAATTTTAGGGGTTGCGGCCTAGATAGGCCTCTATCATAGTTCATAGCTTCACATATGCACATACGACACATAAAGCTTTTAAACAACACTTAGATACACATATTCAAAGTCTTGCACTAGTATGAGAAGGTGTCGATGACATAGGATATTCCACAAGTTCAATAGACAATACTTTGGCACATTTAGGATTCGGGAACTCGATAACCTCATAATTAGCTTAAGGGAGACGAATCATGGAATCTCCCCTTAGACTGAAGTACCTCATAAAATATATATAATATAAATGACAACCATGATAGAGCGTCTCCTTTTCGACAAGCTCATTTATCCTTACTAGATTGTGACTTTGATTCTTAGCTTAGATTTGCTTATACATTGTTGTCTCAACTATTTTAAAATTTTCACTTAGAAGCCATACCTTTAGACATGATTAACATCATATATATGAAATATACAATAAAGGACGAGCTCACAGTTCCTTTGATAAGGGGACTTCAAACTCAATTTATAACTATGACACAATTGAAAGTTATACACGTTCCACTTCACATTTACCTATTTCAAACATTCTTAATGATTCAACTTAATGTCATGAACTTTTGCTTTAGAAAGAATTACATTTCCAAAAACATTTGGGATGGTGGAGACATTTTAGGGTGGTACCCACGTCACTTCTTGACAGTGCCACAGTAAAATGCCTATAACATTTTACTTGAAACTTCAATTGACGAGAAATTTAACATTCTAAAAATAAGACTCAAATACCTTTGATTTGATAGGTTGTAAGGCTTCTAAATCATTATAGATTGGGAGATATGATCCTTTAATTTGACCCTTACTTATGAACTTCACATACTCTTCGTTCTTCACTTCGTTCATGTTTTCCTCCTCACCTACGATCAATATACAACCCCTACTTTACTTAGCATAGCATATAGACATCAAATAATCACCAAAAAAGAGGTAAGTTCGGGGTGTAACATCCCAACATTCTCACAAGCACAAAAATAAAATTTATGAAGCTTTTTCTTCCACAATAGTACTATGACCTTAAGAATTTCATGAAAACCTTCTACCACCCATTCACCAATTTTATTCATATCCACAACTCCAAAAGTCAACAATAACATCAACCCAAATAAAAATATAACACTATCATGCTCAATATATGGGTTTGAAGTCATGAGAGACCCAAATTGTCAAATTCATGACTTTGTCTAGCAATGGTGGACATAGGTCTAGTTGGGGAAGAAGAGCTAATGGGTGAGCATGCTCTCAAGGAAGATAATACTAGAGAATAGAAGAGATTTATTTACTTGAAGCAGAGAATCTTGCTTCACCAAGCTGTAGAGAAGACAACTATGGGGCAATTGGGGAGTGAAAGTACGACTTTAGAGATAGGGAGAGAGTCGTATTATTTTTATTATTTTTTAGTGAGAGAGAATGAGTGGAAAATAAAAATAATGGGTGGGGGATAGGGTTTTAAATTAATTTAGGGCCTTGGATTGGGTAGATGATGTGTCGGGATTAGTGACGCATCTTTGCTTCTTTTCATAGCATTTTGCATGCTTTTAAGAGTTAACCTAAATAGAAACTACCCTTATTATGTTTTTTTAGGATCCCAAGACATTGGAAGAAGAAAGAAGTATAGGTCATAAAACTGCTCAAAAGACGAGGCAACAGACATATCGTTTGTCTGAAGGATGGTCCGCCCCTTAGTCCGTCCTTTCTCAGCTGCATATTCCAGAAACTCAATAAAATAGGTTCTTAAAGTATGGTTGAAAGGACAGACCGTCTTCAAAAATGAAGGTCCTTCAATTGAAAGTTGGACCAAATCTTGGCAGAATGGGATTTCTAAAGGACGATCTGTCTCTAGGAGGACGGCCGGTTAAGGGACAGAAGCAAAAAAGTAAAAGACGATTCAAAGGATGGTTCGTCCTTATACACCTGATACTCCGATGTTCATATTAAATGGGATTTTTGAGGCATACTGTAAATACATTTTTTGTATAATTTTTTAGTAATTTTTACATTCATTATTCATACTTAGGCTAGAGAGTAGAAGTTAGCTAATTTTAGCCCTACTTTCAAGTAGATTGTAGATCTAGCTTTGTAATAGAAGATTCTCATTCATCAAGTGAAGATTTCAATTTGTTTTGGAAAGAATGTCTTATTACTTTTCTTTCCTCTTTCTTATAGCCATGGTAACTAAATGCAAATCTAGGGTTGTGAACCCTAATGATCCTAACTTCTTAAAATTGAGTTTTGGCTTATGAACATTTGATTGATTTTTGCTTTGTAGTGTGTGATTGATGATGAGAGTCATCCAATCCTTCCCAATAACCTTTATAAAAGAGAAAATTTAGGTTGGGCTAGCATCAATCAACAATGACTCAAGGCATAACCCTTGTTTAATAAATACTCCTAGATGTAGGTTGAATTTCAAATTGGCAAACAAGCGATTGAGTAGAAGGGAGTTCTCTTTAATTTGACAAAATTAAAGTAGATTGACACCTATGATGCTATTGAAAGATACCTATGGGTTTCCTAAGTAAATTTCTTACATATTCACCCTTTTCCAACTCTCAATTCTTTCATATTGGGTGATATATAGGGATTGACCCAATATTGGGGTCACTTCCCTAGAATTATGTCTATTTGCTTACAATCTTAGCTTAGTGCAATCTGTAATTTTCATTAATTTCTATTACTCTCAATCCTAATAGATCCTAATCTCGCAATACTTTACTGTTTATCACTAGATAGTTTGGGCTTCGAGTAGTCTCTATGGTATCCGACACCAACTCCTTGTCGGGTTTCACATTTGCATTGATTGTTTACACAACCTGATATTGGGAGTGAATTTGAGCGTAGATCAAATATTTTATGGTTATGTTTCCTGATAACTCTCAATACATCTCTTCATATTAAGGGAGGTGGCGGCGGTCGTTGTCAAAAATAAAATACCCGATATTTGTTGGGGAGAATCCCACAAGGAATGGAGCACGATACTCCAAAAGTTGTATAACTCAAATTAGAATGCATCATTGGTAACATATGTAAAATAAAAATTGGACAAGAAAGAAAAACAATATCAAATTCAAATTTATAAATCGAGATTAAGCAAATGATTTTTTGCAAGCGATGAGAAAGGGCCCAGGGAAGTGCAATAGATGAAGTGCCAACTAGATTAGATCGATTCAATTGCCTTAACTTCAATTTTTTGCATGGATAGCATGGATATAAATACATCCTCTTCTTTTTCAACCACAAGGATGCTTTTGCCTTGGATTTTCTCAAACCCCAAACCCCAACTGCCCTGCTATCCTTCCATTGCTTGAACCGCGCAACCCCTTTTAACTAATACGAGGCTAGATCTACACTCCTCTCCGGTCACCCCCATGATCTAGGTGATCTTCAGAACCTCATTAATGAACTCGTGTAAATCCTCGTCCACCATTGACCCAAGAAACTCCAAAGGGTTCATCCTTAGAAAATCTCTAACTCTTACCGCCGCCGCATTCCCATTCTGAGGGACATGCGCTACCACCTTTTGATTGACCTGGGCGGTCAAGGCCTGAGCTAGCATCTGTATGGCTACCTTGAACTCAACGTGTGCAACCTGCTCGGGTACATGCTCCTCATGGGATGGTGGGGTCTGCTGGTGCCCATCTCTATTTCCATTCTCCTAGCCATTTCCTTTCCCATTTCTTCTTCCGTTAACTCAGCGAGGAGGAATGATTCTGCAAACACGTATAGCATGAGTTAGAAGGATAGAGAGAAATTTCATTGCACGACATAAATCATGAAAGAAGGGAACATTTCCTAAATGTCTCGTAGCCTCTTCTTCATAAGTATGGCATGTTTCACTCCCATGAAAAAGACTCTACTTAACACGGCTTTCAGACACCCAAGGACACTTCAAAACCTAATCCTCTGATACCAAGTTGGTCACGACCCAAACATAGACTCGGATCGAGACACGGGACAAGAAATCTCGAGAGGCTCCAAGCCGACCCATGGCATGAATATAACATCTAAACTCAACATATTAAAGAGGAATTTTAAGACACATAATACAGGAAGTCTGCATACATATATATATATCAAGCTAGAACTGAAACAATAACCACAAGCTGATTTCTACATAATGTCTGAAAAGCCTCTAACATAACTGATGAGCTGACGGGACAGCACCCCCATCTAGCTTGACAAATTCTGAAACTGAAAGAAATATAACAAACTATAGATGAATAAATGTCCTCGAAAGATGAGGATTCACCAACACCGACTGGATAGGTCTGAGAGAAAAGCTAGGGCTAATGATGCGGCTGAGACTGATTCCTCAGACCTGTATCATGAAACGATACAACATAGAGTATGCGGTTAGTACTTGGAATATAATGAGTATGCAAGGTAAGTAAAATGGACAGTTAAAATACATAAGAGTTCATAAGATTAGAACGACATGATCATAACATAAATATCATAATATAAACATAAGGGCTCAAGGTTTTCAAAACATCAATAAATCAGTCATAATCATATCATAGGAAGAAAGCTTATTAAGCATGACATGAGCCAAAGTATCATAAACATGACCATGCATAAATCATGAGGAACAATGGTAGGACTCATCATAATTGACACCATCATGATAGAACCTTACATGATGCCCTATCTCACTCAAGTGGGCAGAGCCATCCCAGACTTTCCAAGCAAGGGACATGCAGTATGTGATATCACAAAAAGGGGATCCATTAACATTTGTATATATATAAACCTATGGTGGCACGTAGTTCTAAGACACCAACGTAGTCCTTGGTGCTAGACACTACTCCCAAAAACATGCACATTAGGGCTCGTATAGTAACCATAAAATCATTCATGAAGTTTATGGCCAAATAAATAATAACATGATGGATTCCACTTGAAATACATGATTAGCCATGAATAAGGACCCGTGAATCGGCCAAGAGTCATAAATGCATAAATCATGAAACCCATGCATACTTGTAAAACATGTATATACTTGATATTCATAAATTCGTGATGAGTACTTGAGAGAAATCATATCACAAATCACAAATCATAATTTAGGGCTTAAGAAGATCAAGATCATAATGGAATCAAAAATTGACTTTTTATGAACATGCCTAATTGGGAATAGTTTAAATTTAAAATTTGAAACTATAAACTAATTATTGAAATAGTTATAAAATCTGCCCATAGATCATAAAACATGATTTGATACATGAAGGGGATTGACCCATATATAGATCATAGAGATTTTCACAAGAATTGGAATAAAACCCAAAGATCATGAAATTTGAATCTAGAATTGAAATCCACAGAATTTGAGAAGAAACTAGGGCATGGAAATGAAAGGAACTCCCATTTATAGCATCACATACCTGGGTAAATCAAATTCACACTCCCACTTAAAAGCCCAAAGGGAATTGGAGAGAATTTGATGAAAACCCTCAAACTTGATCTTCAAGGAAGGTTATAGGTTGCATGCATGGAGTGGGGATTCTAAGAATGAACTTACCCCCATAAAACACACTATGCAGAGCTTAAAACAACGTAGTTTAGGACCTTAGGTCTTAAAAATGATGAAAATACCCTTAATGATAAACCTGGAAAATCTACATGGCTAATGACCACGACTGATCCAACGGATCGTACCTCGATCCAACGGGTCGTGGTTTCCTCTCGTCGAAACCACTGCTCACCTCTAAGTTCTGAAGTTCCCACGTACCACACCATGACTCATACAATCTACCAACGGATCTTTGTATCCTTCTATTACCACGACTAGGATAAAATCCCTGCTCCTTCCTCTGGGTGCAAGTAACGACCCGTCGTCACTTACCACGAGTCATACCTTGACCCATACCATCCAGCTCTACGAACCTAGCCCCCAACCAATGGGTCCTTACCATGATCCATGGTTCCCCACCACTGGTCGTACCTTTCTTCTTGACAATCCAGAACCAAACAATGACTCTGACCCACTGATAACGCTTAAACCACACATCTTACTTAAGTATGAAGCGGACGTTGTCAATAAAGAACCCAAATAGAGGTTGGGGTCGACCTCATAGGGAATATGGAAGAGCTAGATTACAGCCGGTAAGTGAACTTGTAAGGTAGTTACTTCAAAATTGGGGGGTTCTAAAGAAAAGAAATAATAAAAACAATTATCAAAAGTTTGGTTTTGAATCAATATTAAAGGACAACTAGGGTTTGTGTTCCCCATGGGTTCATAATTGCTTTGGGTATACACTCGTGATCATCACCAATACTTACTTAGAGAACTGATAACTTAGGTTCATTCAAACGACTAACCAGTCCCTATTGAATGACTATACACAATTACTCAACCAAGTCTCACAAGCGGTTTCAAACTAGCCGTTATCACTAAGTTCCAGATTTAACTATCCTGCGACCCCATCTAAAGTTAATACAATGATCATCAAGATCAAGGCTCTATCGTAATTCCCTTTTCCTAATCTCTACCTCTTAAACCTAAGCAAGTAAAGAATTCGGGCATGTCCTAATGTTGCGCACCGTTAAGAAACATTTAAGCATGAAGAGAATACAATATAAGTGTTTGTATTGGTTTTAGAATCACTTTGTGCAATCCTTGCTTGTTAATCCACCATGGTTCCCACAACCCTAGCTATGGAGGTTTTAGCCTCTCATAGTTGTAAAGTTGTGAATTTCATTCATTGTTGAAAAAATAAATCAATACTTCAATTATGAATGAGAGAAACACTTCCTTTAATTAATCAGCAAGTTCTTGAAGAACAAATAGCAAGAACAATTCATGAAAAGGTTGATCACAAGTCAAATCAACTCAATTCTCTTTTTCTCTCCTCAAAAATCTCTTCTCTGATCGGTCTCTACTGAAAATAAAACATAAAACGTATTTATACATATATAAGAATCCTTTTCCTAGGCTAACAGGGTGAATTTCCATATCTGGTTTTTCCTAGGTCATGAGTCATCCTATGATTCGTAGCACCACAATAAGGCCCGTAGAATTCTTTTTTACATTGCATGACTAGCTGGATTTTGGCTAAGTGTTAGATCTTGGTACGACTCGTACCTCCATCTTACGATCCGCACTGAGCTCCAGCGGCTTGACTCTGAGATTTTGAAATATTTTTGAAGTTCATCACGAATGCCATGGTATGACTTGTACCTTCATTCCACGGTTTATACTTCCTTTCCGTAGCAGGAGTCAACCTTTTATGCAAATCTTCTGAATCTTTTCACGACTTCATCACCATGACTCGTTCAAGCTTGGTACGACTCGTATTCAGACTCGTATATAGCATCTTTTCAACATTAGCATTCTGCAACTTTTCACGGCCATCAGTACGAATTGTAGGACCTTCCTACGGCTCATACTGTGGACTGCAATCTGAGCTATTTTGCACACTTCAGGCTATCTTATGAATTTTTCAGCTCCAACACCAATTTATCCTGTAATCAAAGGAAAAGTTCTTTATGTCCACATAAATACATCTATGTCTATGCTATTTTCTTAGTTTTGAGCATTGAAAATGTTGTAAATCCACAGCACATCAATACCCTCAGCTTAAGACTTTTGCTTGTCCTCAGGCAAAGAAAAGAAAAACTAAACACAACGCTCAACTAGAAAATAGACTTAAGATACTACAACAAATACTCCAACAAAACTTGCAGTTTCTATACAAATTCTATTGACCCTTTCTCATGGAACAACATCAGCTAATGCATTACACGCAACCTCAAAACATCATAAACAAGGATCAAGACATGTCATCTAGCTATCAATAGGCAATCATGTCATCACCAATATTTTTCACAGAGACTAAGGGTAAAACCAAACATAATACATGTACCCTCACACAAATGAAGTCCCCACTCAGATATGAAATGTCAAATATATCATGGGACTAAACAAGTAAGGTGCTCACTCTCACAAAGAAGTTACAAGTATTATGTGTCAGATACCATAGGCTTGCCCTATTTTCTCTGCTTTGGTTTATCAGATGGTCGAGTTAGGATCACTACAGGAATTGGTATGGCTTGTAATGTAGGCTTAGGGCTGGACATTATAAAGATGGAAGATTTTATAAGTGACTATCCTTTCCTTGGCACTACATGCACTGGCTACACCATTCACCTATTTCACCCTTTACTCTTTCATTCCCCTTTTTCTTCCCTTTTCACTTCTCTTTATACACATTTGCATAGGTGTGGTGTATTTTCAACATTTTCAGTATTTTTATTTTCTTTTGAAATTTTTTTTCCAGATTCTCAATATTTTTCATCTCTTTTCTTTTCACCACACCACACCTTATTTTTCACCATTTCTTTTCTCTTTTCTTTTCCTTTCTTTCGTTCCCACCATTTACACACCCCTACTCTAGTCACCCTCAACTTAAGCATTTTTCTTATGTTGAGGTTCACAATATCCAAGGAAGGACCAGGGCCAAAACAGGTTCATTGAAAATAAATGGATACGGTTAATTGGTAAATCAACGAAACATGGTCTATTAAGGCTCAAACTTGGGATCAAGGGATTCATGCAACTTTGGTAGGGTAATATAGGCTAAAAGTGAGCTAAAAAATGGCCTATCTCCAAGTCGACCCGTGGCATGAACATAACATATAAACTCAATATGGTAAAGCGAAAGTTTAACACACATAGTAGTGGAAGTTTGTATATATATATATATATATATATATATATATATATATATATATCAAGCTAGAACTGAATCAATAACGACAAGCTGATTTCTACATAATGTCTGAAAAGCCTCTAACATAACTTATAAGCTGATAGGACAACACCCTCAACTAGCTCGACAAAGTCTGAAACTGAAAGGAACATAACAAACTATAGATGAATAATGTCCTTGAAAGATGAGGACTCACCAATACTGACTGGACAGGTCTGAGAGGGAAGCAGGGGCTGATGATGTGGCTGAGACTAATCGCTCGGACCTGTATCATGAAATGATACATCATAAAGTATGTGGTTAGTACTTGGAATATGGCTGTCTTGCTTGGCGCGAAGGCTGCTAGTTCGGGGGTAGAGTATAGTACTAAGGACTGAGTATGCAGGATAAGTAAAACGGACAGTTAAAATACATTAGAGTTCATAAGAGTAGGACGACATGATCATAACATAATTAACATAATGTAAACATAAGGGCTTAAGGTTTTCAAAACATCAATAAATTAGTCATAATCATATCATAGGAGAAAAGCTTTATCAAACATGACTTGAGCCAAAGTTTCATAAACATAACCATGCATAAATCATGAGGAAAAATGGTAGGACTCGTCATAACCGACACTATCATGATAGAGCCTTACATGATGCTCCAACTATCTCACTCAAGTCGGCAGAGCTGTCCCAGGCTTTCCAGATAAGGGACTTGCAGTATGTGACATCACGAAAAGTGGATCCATTAACATTTTTATATATAATCCTACGGTGGCACGTAGTTCGAGACACTGGCGTAGTCCTTTGAACGCCGGGTTACTCTGTGCTAGACACTGCTCCCAAAAATGTGCACATTACGGCTCGTATAGTAATCATAAAATCATTCATGATGTTCGTGGCCAAATAAATAATAACATGATGGATCCCAGTTGAAATACATGATTAGCAATGAATAAGGGCTCGTGAATCGGCCAAGAGTCATAAATCCATAAATCATGAAACCCATGCATACTTGTAAAACATGTATATACTTGATATTCATAAATTCGTGATGAGTACTTGAGAGAAATCATATCACAAATCACAAATCATAACTTAGGGAATAAGAAGATCAAGATCATAATGGAATCATAAATTGACTTTTCATGAACATACATAATTGGGATAGTTTAAATTTAAAATTTGAAACTATAAATTAATTATCAAAAAGTTATAAAATCTTTTTCATTGATCATAAAACATGATTTGATACATGAAGGGAAATGACCTATTGATAGATCAAAGAGAATTCCACAAAAATTGGAATAAATCCCATAAGATCATGCAATTTGAATCTAGAGGTGAAATCCTTAGAATTTGTGAAGAAACTAGGACATGAGAATGAAAGGAACTCCCATTCATAGCCTCACATATTTGGATAAATTGAATTCACACTCCCACTTGAAAGCCCAAACGAAATTGGAGAAAATTTAATGAAATTCCTCGAACTTGATCTTCAAGGAAGGTTCTAGTTGCATGCATGGAGTGGGGATTCTTAGAATGAACCCCCCCCCCCCTCCTCCCTTAAAACACACTATTCAGAGCTTAAAATGACGTAGTTTAGGACCTTAAGGCTTAGGAATGACAAAAATACCCTTAATAAAAAATTTGGATAATCTGCACTGCCAGTGACCATGACCGATCCAAAGGGTCATGCTTTCCTCTCGTCTGAACCATTGCTCACCTCTGAGTTTTGAAGTTCCCACGTACCAAACCATGACATGTACCATCTACCAACGGATTGTTGTTTCTTTCCACTACCATGACTGGGAGAAAATCCCTGCTCCTTCCTATTGGTGCAAGTAATGACCCGTTTTCAATCACCACGGGTTGTACCTTGACTTGTACCATCCAGCTCTGCCAACCCAGACCCCAACCAATGGGTCTTTACCATAATCCGTGGCTCCTCACCATAGGTTGTACCACGAGTTGTACCTTCCCTTCTGTCAATCCAGAGGCAAACAATGACTCTGACCCATGATCCGTTGCTTCAACCAGTAGGTCGAGCTGAGACCCGTTACTTCCCAGCCTACTTTGCAGATTCTCACCAAGAACACCTCCAACGGGTCGTTAGTCCTACCAGCGACCCATAAAAGACTCGTTCTAAGAGGAAATCTCAAACTTTTGCTACTTTTCATTTTAAATCCTGAGTCTAATCTTAGGCACTTCCGAGGTATTACTGGCCTTCCCCTTGTCTTGTCTCCTAGATGAAGTCATATTCAACCAAGATCATGTAAGTTCCACAACAAAACCAAAATCTTTTTGTATTTTTCATTACAGATGATAAAAGATAACAACTATACTAGGCTAAAAGGAATGAAAGGAGATTGGACAGCAAAAAAACTGGCAGCACCTACACTACAGCTGCATTTTATAGGTTAGGACCTGTGGCCCGCAGGTGAGTCGAAGATGCTAAGTAGAAAAACAGTCTGCTGATACCAACACCTGTATTGTATCTATGCTTCGGAGATGGGGATCTGTGGCTCGCAGGTGTAACACAGGTTTGAGGCAATGAGCCTGAAGCTCAGTCCTCATTCCTGCGCAACACGTGTGTTCTGTAGGTCCAGATCTGTGACACGCAGTTGCCCAACAATGCTCAGAATTCAACCCAAATGATGTTATTTAAATTTTTCAAGCAAGTATGAACAAAATTATTTTCTAATGGGTACTCACATGGTACACTTTGTAAATTTCTATCATTTAACCAACACATGCGTACTTATGTTGAGAGTTTTAAAGTACAATTCATACGAGGAAAGGCTCGGGAGTGAGTATGCGAGCATAGTACCGAATGAGCAGGAGGTTGGGGCCGGAGGCTAGGTACACTGGGCACCGCACCAAGCTGCCAGTTCGACGCAATGGCTAGCACATTGCGCACCTGGCCTGGCGTGATGTACGGCACGCCGCGCCCCTTATCCCACCACCTCATCTATATATAGGTTGTAAGTTCAAAGTTTAGCTCATTAGAAATTCCCAAAAACAAAAACTCAACCCTAAGATATTCTCTCTCAACTTTTCAATTGATTTTTGCTGAATTACGTTATTAAACTCCAATCAAATGAAAATTCATCTTGGATAACAAGTTTCAGGACTACGAGAAATGTTCTTGTGGAGTTATTTCTGGAAAACTCGCTGCGAGTACCGGAACCACGCCGAGTAAAAGTTGTAGAAATCACTTCTAATTGAGTCCTAAGTGGCTAAAGTGATAGGTAAGCATTCCTACCTTCTAAGCTCTCTAAAATTTGTGAGTTTTTGGCAGAATTGAATGACGTTTAGTTTTAGTTAATGTTTTTGAAATATATCGTTATTTGTTGTGTCTTAGTATTGAAAATAGCCTTATTCTCTTAGCATAGGGTTGCAATTTGATGGGATTATCGGCTACAGGTTGGAACTTATTGGATGAATGAGAATCAACAATTGAGGTATGTTAAGGCTAACCTCTTTGGTAAGTTATTCTGGTCGTGTAGTAATACGAACTATGTTCTTGTAAGTAAGTTGCGAGCATGAATATTGTGATTAGCTGCTACAGATAGTTTTTAGTTTAAATTTTACTATTTTGGTTGGGACTGACCCCACCTAATATAGCCTTCCGTTGACCGACCTCAGGGTTGCTAGTTATGTCATCGCCTACGAGGCTATAGATCACTCAAAGGAGCTATATGATGTCTGACATGACTATATTCAGGCCTACCATGCCATATTAAATTCCATCCATGTATGGACCTCTTTTTATGCCATAACAACATTACTGACCCTCCGTTGAGCCTTGTGTGCCCAAGGTGTAATCAAGGAGCCTAGAGGGCTCAGATGCAGCTACAAGAGCCCAGCGGGCTTAGTTGCAGACCTAAAGGCCAAGTAGGAGTGCTATAGCTACCCATTGAATCATTTTGACCATATTAGGGGTATATAGATTGAATTGTACATGCCAGGGTTTATGGGGGCCCAGGTAGGTTATTCTTTGCTGATTGTACCTTCCAGGCTTATGGGGGACTTTCTTTCCCTGTGTTCTATCACTCACGGATGGCCTACCCAAGGAAGAAATCACAACCAGGGCAGTCACCTGTATGTTAGGTAGCCTCCTCACTAAACACAAGTAAGAGCTGCCAAGTAAGATTCTTGTTTGTATACTTACTTGTTAGTTATACTTTAGGTTGTGAGGTTGTTCAGGTTATAACTCTTATCCTTCTTATTGATTACCGTTAGTTCATTTATTAGTTCTATTTAGTCATTTTCATTACTGCCTTACATATTCAATACATATTGTACTGATGCCCATCTATGGAGCGCTGCATACTTGCCTGCAGCTGCGATCAGATTTGTTTCAGGACCTCTTTAGCAGTCAGCCAGGGTTAACAGATCAGTCAAATCTCTTTTTCCAGAGTTGATACTTAAAAACGTTTTCTCTTTTTGTTGTATAGTTTTTGGGTAGGTCGGGGCCCTATCCTGACCACTATTCCACTCTTAGAGGCTTGCGGACTACAATTTTAGTTAGTTGGTTGATGTTGGCCATGTGGGGCATATGTATAGTATGTTTTGTATGTTGGTCGTGTGGGGCCTAGCGTAGCTTTCAGTTAGTGGCCTTGTTGGCTGTAGTTTATATCAGAATGCCTGTTTCCTTCTATTATGACTTAGACAACATGGTGGTCTTGTCGGCCCGCGCCTTTTATTGTTATGATTGTTAGGTTAGCTATTTTTTTTACAAGTTTGTTATGTGGCCTTGTCATCCTAAGGTTGTGTTTACAACCAAGATATAGTTGTTCTTTTTCTTGATTTTGAGATGCTGGAAGGCACCAAAGATGCATATGCCCAGCTAGGCCAGCCAGGTCCCAATGTGGCATTAGGTGCTAGTTACGCCTCCCAAGGTAGCATGTGACAAACTTGGTATCAGAGCAGCATTGTATCCTAGGGAGTTTGCAAGTCGTGTCTAGTAGAGTCTTGTCTATGGGTGTGTTGTGCACCACATTCTAAAGGTAAGATGCTGCTAGGCATGATAGCGTTCTTACCCTCCTTCCTTTTCCAATCGTGTTATAGAGCTATGTTGTATAGGGTTAAGTCCCTAAGCTTATGTTATTCTTTTTATCTACAAAGAAAATGTCTGATGTAGAATAGACCACAATTGATCGAGAGTTGGATACTGTGGCAGGAGAGGGCACTAGCATAGTGCCACAGTCAAAGCTGCCCGACCTGAGGGTGAGAGGAGACATCATCGCAATCTCCTCGGAATTCTCCAACACGCCAAGAACCCCCAGGGAAGCAGATACATCAGTACCACCCCCAGTAATTCCTATACCATTAGATTAGGTGGCTAGGAGTGTGTTTTATATGCTGGCTCAGGTGATGGCCACTCAATGCTAGCTAGTGGTACCAATTGTCACTGAATCTACTGGAGGACCCAAAAGTTTAAGGGTTCGAGAGTGTCTTGCCCTGAGTCCTCCACAGTTCACGGGGATAGACTGTAGAGAGGATCCTTAAGACTTCAAAGATCAGTTATAAAGAATATTTAGGGTGATGCATGCTACACCCGTAGAGTCATTCAAGTTGGCAGTATTCGGCTATGAGACATAGCGGTGTTATGGTACAAGAACTGGGAGAGGTCCCGAGGTAGAGATGTACCCCCTCCGACTTGGTCTAGTTTTTCAGAAAGCCTTCATAGATCACTATTTTCCTCGAGAGATCTGATAGGCCCGAGTTGATCAATTCCTGCACCTGGAGCAGGGATGATGAGTGTTTGAGTATGCGATGATGTTTGACTCTTTGGAAGGTATGCGCCAACATTTATGGATACCATGCCAGATAGGGTACACTGATTCATCATGGGGCTTCTTATAGAATATATGGAAACCTATGTTATAGCTACCTTACGGGAGGACATGGACATTGTGCACATTCAGGATTTTTCTCAAAACATTGAAGGGATTAGGCTGCGTCAACAAGAGGTAGAAAGCGTGAACCAGGAGCAACACCGGAGGGCCAAGCCCACTAATATGTAGGAAGATTTTCAGCGCGGACCCAGGCTGCGAATATCAGGTAGGCCACCTAGACCTTTACCTCAGCAGCAGAAGGGCAATAGATCAGATCGTCGTGGACAGTCAGGTCCAGTCAAGAGTTCGCGAGCGTTGGGTTCCCAGCAATAGAGGGGATCAGATCATAGCAGGCTAGTTGTACCGCATTGTAGAATTTGTAGTCGACGGCATTTTGGGAGGTGTAGATATGACTTTACTTCTTGTTATACATGTAGGCAAGAGGTCCATATGATGAGGGATTGTCCGACCAGAGACCAGAGTGACTGGGACTAGTAGAACAGGTCCTCAGCATGATCATATGTTCTAGCACATTTGGCAGGGTGCAAACCCTCAACTCTAACCAGTAGAGGTAGAGGTAGAGGTGGATCAGAAGAATCTAGTTCTGGAGGTGGTCGGGATCGTACTTACGCCCTACCAGGGTGACAGGAGTCAGAGTCGTTACCAGATATTGTGATAGATATGCTGGATGTTTGCTCTCATCCGGTTTATGCTTTAATAGATCCAGGTTCTACCTTGTCTTATGTTACTCCGTTAATGGCACGAAAATTTGGTATAATGCCATAATTGCTTCAGCAACCATTCTCAGTGTCTGCACCCATCGCTGACTCTATTATTGCTAAGAGAATTTATCGGGTAGAGATTGTCAGTCGCTACACCTTAGCCTATTTACTGGAGCTAGAAATGATTGATTTTGATGTAATTATGGGTATGGATTGGCTAGCTCCATGTTATTCCAATGTGGAGTGTTGGACCAACACTATCCTATTTAACTTTCCAGGGGAGGTAGTGTGAGAATAGAAAGGCAATGCAGCTATGCCAAAAGATAGGTTCATATCCTATCTTTGGGGGAGGAAGTTGATAGTGAAGGGATGTATTTACCATATTGTTAGGGTTCAGGATATGTAGGTAGAATCCCCGACTCTTCAGTCCATTCCTATGGTCAGTGAATTTTCTGATGTGTTTCCAGACGAGCTTCCTGGTATTCCCCCAGAGTGGGAGATTGATTTCTCTATCGACATGCCACCAAATACACAACCTAGATCCATCCCTCCATATCGAATGGCTCCTACCAAATTAAAAGAGCTGAAAGAACAGTTGAAAGATTTGCTAGATAAGGGCTTTATCAGGCTTAGTGCTTCACTATGGGGTGCACCAGTTCTGTTTGTGAGGAAGAAAGATGGCTCCCTTGAATGTGTATAAATTACCGACATTTGAATAAAGTTACTATTAAGAATAAATATCCCCTTCCAAGGATAAATGATATGTTTGACCAGTTGCAGGGGGTAAAATACTTCTCCAAGATCGACATAAGGTTAGGGTATCACCAAATGGGGGTCCGGGAGGAAGATATTCTGAAGATAGCTTTCAGGACCGGCTATGGTGATTTTGAATTCTTGGTCATGTGCTTCGGATTGACGAATGCCCCAACACTATTTATGGATTTGATGAACAACATTTTCAGGTCATATTTAGATTTGTTTGTGATAGTATTTATTGATGACATTCTAGTTATTCTCGCTCAGAAGCTAAACATAGAGAGTACTTGTGAACAATACTCCAGATCCTCTGATATCGCCAGTTATATGTGAAGTTCTCACAATGTAGGTTCTGGTTAAATTCTGTAGCTTTCTTGGGCCACATCATATCAGATGCAGGTATCTAGGTTGACTTATAGAAAATCGAGGCAGTAAAGACAAGGCCTAGACCTATGACTCCGACCGAGGTTCGTAGTTTCCTTGGGTTAGTCAGGTATTATAGAAGGTTAGTGGAAGGATTCTCTGCCCTATCAGCATCGTTGACAAGGTTTACTCAGAAAGTAGCTAAATTCCACTAGACCGAGGCTTGTGAGCGGAGTTTCCAGTAGTTGAAAAATAGATTGACATTTACACCAGTATTAGCCTTATCGGAAGTTTCAGAGGGATATGTTGTATACTACGACGCTTCAGGCATTAGGTTAGGTGTCTTCTAATGCAACATGGCAAGGTGATTACCTATGCTTCGAGACAACTAAGGAAGCATGAAAAGAACTACCCCACACATCATTTAGAGTTAGATGCAGTGGTCCATGCTTTGGAAATATGAAGGCATTACTTATATGGTGTTCATGTAGATATCTTTACGAATCACAAAAGCTTCCAGTGTATCTTCATGCAAAAAGAGTTGAGTTTGTGGCAGCGTCATTGGCTAGAGTTGCTTATAGACTATGATGTGAATATCTTATATCAGCTAGGGAAAGCTAATATTGTAGTCGATACCCTTAGCCGTAGATTCATGGCCAGCCTAGAATATTTAAGGCTAGAATAGCAGGAAATTGTTCGGAAGCTGCATCGATTAGCTAATTTAGCATTCTGGTTAGTAGATTCAGAAGATAATGGAGTCGTGATCTAGAATACAACAGTGGCATCTCTAGTTGTAGAGGTGAAGGAGCGACACTAAGAGGACCCTAGTCTAGCACAACTCAGAAACAAGATTCAGCAGGGTGAACTATTGGCCTTTGAGTTAATAGGAGACGGTGTCTTGAGGTTCAGAGGTCGACTCTGTGTTCCAGATATAGTAGGGTTCTGCCAGCAAATCATCGCAAAGGTACATTATTCTCGTTACGCTATTCACCCAAGTTCGATGAAGATGTACCATGATATAAAGGAGATATACTGGTGGCCTAGAATGAAGAAAGGTGTAGCTGAGTTTGTAGCATAGTGTCCTAATCGCCAGCAGGTAATAGCTGAAGATCAAAAACCTGGAAGACTAACTCAGGAGATAAACATACCTAGGCGGAAATTGGAAGTTATTAATATGGATTTTGTTACAGGGGTACCTCGCACCAGGTATAAATTCGACTCCATTTGGGTCATTATTGACAGGTTGATGAAATCAGCCCATTTCTTGCCAGTCCGAACTACCTTTTCAGCCGAAGATTATGCTAAGATATATATTAAAGAGATAGTCCGACTGCATGGTGTCCCCACATCTATAATTTTTGACAGAGGGGCACAATTCATAGCTATATTTTGGAAGTCATTTCAGAAAGGTTTGGGGACATAGTTAATATGAGTACAACTTTCCACACCCAGGTAGATGGCCAAGCGGAGTGCACTATTCAGATGCTTGAGGACATGCTATGGGTGTGTTTGCTAGACTTTAGAGGGAGTTGGGAAGAGCATCTACCCCTAGTTGAGTTTGCATATAATAACAGTTATCATTCGGCTATTCATATAGTGCCTTATGAGGCTTTATATGGGCGAAAATGCATGTCCCCCATAGGATGGTTTGAAGTAGGGGACGCAAGGTTGATCGGACCTGATATGATACATCAATCAGAAGAAAAGGTAAAACTTATCAGAGAACGATTGCTAACAGCCTAGAGTCATCAGAAGTCCTATCCCGGTGTGCGGCGTAGAGACTTGGAGCTTAATGTTGATGATTGGGTATTTCTTAAGTTTCTCCTATGAAGAGAATGATGATATTTGGCAGGAAGGGCAAGCTTAGCCTTAGGTTCATTGGCCCGTATCGCATCCTTCGAAGGATGGGCCAGGTAGTTTATGAGTTAGAACTACCTTCAAGGATAGAATTTGTCCATCCAGTTTTCCATATGTCAATGCTATGAAAGTTCATAGGAGACCCGTCCTGGGTTGTCCTGGTTGAGGATGTTAAAGTCACAAACGAATTGTCCTATGAAGAGATTCCAATTGCTATACTAGATCGGCAGGCTCGCAGATTGAGAACTGAAGATGTAGCCTCTGTTAAAGTTCTATACAAGAATAGAGATGTAGAAGAGATGACCTGGGAAGCTGGGGATGACATGAGGTCTAAATATCCTCACTTATTTCAGGCTTGACCCAGATTGTGCAGGTGAGGTGAGCTTGTTGTCCAGTTATCGTTTTATTACTTATATTATCAGTATTGTTTAGTTGTTCTCTTTTATGTGATGGAGTTACATTGTATCATTTCTTGTAGCGTCCTGTGAGACGCCTATGTTGGACTTTTCTGTGTTTCAGGTTTCTGGATAGTCCATATTACAGAGGAGACTCTATCGAAATTTTTCCGACTATGGTTAAGGGAGTTGAATCTCTTAAGTTTAAGATTACATTCAAGGAAAAGAATTCCTAAGGTGGGATGATGTCACACCCCATAAGTTTCTATCATTTAATGATGCGTGTATACGTATGTTGATAGTTTCAGAGTATGACACATGTGAGGAAGGGCTCGGGGAGTGAGTATACGAGCACAGTACGGAGCGAGCAGGAGGTTGGGGATAGAGGCTAGGCTTACTGGGCGCTACGCTGCGCTGCCAGCCCGACGCGTCGTGCCCTTGGCCTGGCATGACGGGTAGCACGCCGCACCTCCTAACTAACTGCCTCATCTATATATAGGTTGCATGTTCAAAGTTTATGTCGTTAGAAATTTCACAAAATCGAAACCTCGACCCTACAATATTCTCTCTCAACTTTTCAATTGATTTTCATCGAATTACTCCATTAAAATTTGTTCAAACACAAATTCTTCTTGGATAACGAGTTCCAGGCCTATGAGGAACATTCTTGCAGAGTTATTTCTTGAAAATTAGCTCGGAGTACCAGAACACGGTCGAGTAAAAGTTGTAGAAATCACTTCTAATTGAGTCCTAGAAGCTACAAGTTATAGGTACGCATTTTTACCTTCTAAACTCTTAGGAATTTGTGAGTTTTAGGCCAAATTGAATGACGTTGAGTTGTAGTTAATGTTGTTGAAAGATATCATTATTTGTCGAGTCTTAGTATTGAAAATTGCCTTATTCTCTCAGCATAGGGCTGCAATTTGGGAGGATTATCGGTTGTACGTTGGAACTATTTGGATGAACGAGAGTCATCAATTGAGGTATGTTAAGGCCAACCTCTTTGGTAAGTTATTCTCGTCGTATAATAATACGACCTACGTTCTTGTAAGTAAGTTGTGCGAATGAATATTGTGATTTGCTGCTACAGATAGTTTTGAGATTAACGTTTACTATTTAGGTTGGGACTGACCCCACCTAATATACCCTTCCGTCTAGTTGCCAGCTGTGCCATTGCCTACGGGGATATAGATTACTAAGAGGAGCTATATGATGTCTGACATGACTATATTTAGACCTACCAGGCCGTGTTAAAGTCCATCCACATATGGACTACTTTTTATGCCATAACGGCATTACTGACCATCCGTAGAGCCTTGTGTGCCCAGGGTGTAGTCACAGGAGCAAAGAGGGCTCAGACACAGCTACAGGAGCCCAGTAGGCTCAGTTATAGACCCAAAGACCAGGTAGGTTGGTTGTAGTTACCCGTTGAATCATATTAACCAATTAGGAGTATATAGATTGAATTGTACTTGCTAGAGTTTATGGGACCCAAGTAGGTTATTCTATGTTGATTTATACCTTCCAGGCTTATGAGGGCCAGGTAAGGTTCTTGTTTGTTTACTTACTTATTAGTTATAATTTAGGTAGTGACACTGTTTAGGTTATAGATCTTATCCTTCTTATTAATTACCTTCAGTTCTTTTAGTAGTTCTACTCAGTCAGTTTCATTACTGCCTTACATATTTGGTACATATTTTATTGACGCCCATCTATGGGGTGCTGCATACTTGCCTGCATGTGTGAGCAGACGTGTTTCAGGACCTCCTTAGCAGTTAGCCACGGTTAGCAGATCAATCAGCTCCCTTTTTCTAAAGTTGACAGTTAGAAAGTTTTGCTCTTTTTGTTGCACAACTTTTGGGTATGTCCGGGCCCTATCCCAACCACTAATCCACTCTTAGAGGCTTGCGGACTACAGTTTTAGTTGGTTGGTTGATGTTGGCCATGTGGGACCTATGTATAGTATGTTTTATATGTTGGCCATGTGGAGCCTAGTGTACTTTCAATTAGCAGCCTTGTCGGTTGTAGTTTATATCAAATGTCCTATTTTACTTTTATTATGTCTTAGACAGCATGGTGTTCTTTTCAGCCTTTATGAGATGCCTTTATTGTTATGGTTGTTGGGTTAGCTGTTTTCTTTTACAGGTTCGCTATGTGACCTTGTCGGCCTGATGCTGTGTTTATAGCTGAGATATCGTTGTTTGTTTTCTTGATGCTGAGCTGTTGGCAGGCACCCGTGGTGCATATTCCCAGCTAGGTCATTCCAGGTCCCAATGTGGCATTAGGTGCTAGTTAGACCTCCCAAGGTGGGGTGTGACATCACACATCTGTAACACCCCCGATAATTTAAGCGATAAAATTGTTCTTTCGAGGTAGGACTAGGAGTACATAATAGGCTAATAAGGAAGTATTATAATATTTGAGTAACTCTATGGTCATATTTAAGATTGGACGTCGATCAAGTTGTGGAACAAAATTCGAAAAAAGTTATCGTAAAATTTCCTTTTTGAGATTCTTTGAAATTTAGGTCAAATTTCTTGAAGCTTTTCTCCCAATATATAAGGAGTTAGGGTATGTGAGACCTATCAAATTAAATATCTATGAGTCCAGTTTTCAGTGCATCAAACCTTTTGTTAATCTGACTTTGGAGTATAGAGATATTCGTGTTTTCGCAAGACCGCGCAAGGAGGAACCTCACAAGGTCTTAAGGCAATGGAGGATTATTTAATCCCCTTTGGTCAGTTCTTGGTCATCAAAAATTCATTTTACAGCATATATTTCATATGAAACCTCTTTCAAGTTCTCTCCATTGTTTCCTTTGGGTTTTGGGGCTAGAATCCATGGCTCAACATGGCTTTGGTGTCAGGAATTCGGGAATCGCGTGTAGTCTATGTTTTGGTGTCTTTTCCGGGCTGTTGGTGGCTGTTTCTTGGTGAAGCTATTGGCAAGCCTTCTTCCTTTTGTTCTCCTTAGTGTTTAAGGTTGGTTATAGGTGTTTTCACCTTAGTAGGTTGTTGTCTCGGAGTTTCTATCGTCAAATTCCTATGAATCTTATCGGGTAAGCTTCATTTGTCTTGTTTTGTTGTTGAGTTTTGTTGGCTGCGTTTTGGCAGAATTTTGGAATTCCTTTAGGCAGTAGGTTCATGGTGTTGAAGGCTCAAGTTCGTCTAGGCTTGAAGCTATGGTAATGTTAGGCTTTTCCCTCCCTTTGTCTGCATGAATGCCATAGCCGTTGTCGTCCGTGTTGACGTGTGTGATGGCTTTTTTGTGATAGCTTGTGGTTTGCTATTATCGAACTCTTGTTCTGCTGTTTATATGGTGATAAATGTGTGTATAAGATGCTGGTTTTTTTGGTGTCTCGGGCTTGAGTGCAGAGAATCGTAGTTATGGAAAATTATTAGGCTCATATCGAGAGGTCGTGTGTGAGGCATGTGACTCTCGTAGAAAGTTATGGACTGTTAGTGTGAATATGATTAGGTGATGATATTGACAAGTGAAAGAGGGATTAGAGCGGTTAAGGTCATTGGTTGCAATGATCTTTTGTCATATTCGAATCGGTGATCATGTCGACCGTGTCGATGGCACGTGACTGTCGTGGTGACACTTGGGATGATTTGTCCATGTCCCTTGACGTTAGTGGTAATTATAGTAGCTTGTAGGTTGTTTGTAATGCTTGGGGATAGATTGGTTAGGATGGTAATCCTTAGCTCGGCTAGTGGCTCATCGGTGGACGGCTAGACGTGAATGAATAGTACTATGTTGTATTAGTCGGATTGTGGGGTTTGAGAGATGATTGTGGGCTATTTGAGCATGCATTATTATTATTGTGGATTGTGTGTGTGTTGTGTTCGAGGACTTTTGGCTTGTGGATACCCGATGCACGAGAGTTGTTCCAGCTAGGGGTCGAGCCCAAGGTACTTTGTGGCTTGTGGATACATAACGCATAAGAGTGTTTCTGATTGAGGGGATGAGCCCAAGGAATGATATGACCTACAAGGTTGAGGACGATGTCCTCCATAGTGTCGAGTTGAGACATGATTCGAGAGTGGTCTGAATTGTCTGAGCCTTCCTGGGATCGCAATTTGGTTCTCCTAGATGGATTGAGCTCCATAACTATGCACAGTCAAGAAAGAGTCAGGTGTCCTGGATTGATGATATTCATTGACCGGGGGGAGGGGGGAGGATGTAACACCCCAAATAATTTGAGCGATCAAATCATTCTTTTGAGCTAGGACTAAGAATACATAATAAGCTAAGAAGAAAGTATTATGAGTTATTTGAGTCACTCTATGGTCGTATTTAAGATTAGTCATCGATCAAGTTGTGGAACAAAATTCGGAAAAAGTTATCATAAACTTTCCTTCTTGAGATTCTTTGAAATTTAGGTCAAATGTATCAAAGATTGTTTCCAAATATATAAGGAGTTAGGGGATGTACGACCTATCAAATTAAAGATCTATGAGACTAGTTTCCATTTCATTAAACCGTTTGTCAACTTGACTTCGGAGTAGAGAGATATTCGCGTTTTCACGAGACCGCGCAAGCAGGCACCTCACAAGGTCTTAAGGCGGTGGAGGATTATTTAATCCCCTTTGGTCGGTTGTTGGTCATCAAAAATTCATTTTCCAGCATATATTTCATATGAAACCTCTCTCAAGTTCTCTACATGATTTCCTTTGGGTTTTGGGGCTAGAATCCATGGCTCAACATGGTTTTGGTGTCGGGAAGTCGAGAATCGTGTATAGTCCGTGGTTTGATGTCTTTTCTGGGCTGTTGGTGGCTGTTTCGCTGTGAAGCTGTTGGTAAGACTTCTTCCTTTTTTTCTCCTTAGTGTTTAATTTTGTTTATAGGTGTGTTCATCTCAGTAGGTTGTTGTCTCAGAGTTTCTACCGTCGAGTTCCTATAAATCTTATCGGGTAAGCTTTGTTTGTCTTAATTTGTTGTTGAGTTGTGTTGGCTGTTTTTTGGCAGAATTTTGGAATTCCTTTAGGCATTAGGTTCATGGTGTTGAAGGATCAATTTCGGCTAGTCTTGAAGCTAAGGTATGTTAGGCTTGTCCCTCCCTTTGTCGACATGAATTCCATAGCCGTTGTCATCCGTGTTGACATGTGTGATGGCTGTCTTGTGATGGCTTGTGTTTTTATATTATAGAACTCTTTTTCCTTTATATGGTGATAAAGTTCTGTATAAGGTGCTGGTTTAGATGGTGTCTCGGTCTTGAGTGCAGAGAATCGTAGTTCTGGCAAATTATTAGGCTCGTATCGAGAGGTCGTGTGTGAGGCATGTGGTTCTTGTAGAAAGTTATGATCTGTTAGTGTTAATAAGATTATGTGATGATATTGACAAGTGAATGAGGGATTAGAGTGGTTAAGATCGATGATTGCGATGATCTTTTGTCATATTCAAATCGGCGATCGTGTCGACCGTGTCGATGGCACGTGACGGATGTGGTGACACTTAGGCTGATTTGGTGTGTCCCTTGACATTAGTGGTAAGTATAGTGGCTTGTGGGCTTTTTGTAATTCTTGGGGATAGATTGGTTAGGATGGTAATCCTTATCTCGGCTAGTGGCTCGTCGGTGGACGGCTAGACGTGAATGAATAGTACTATGTTGTATTAGTCCGATTTTGGGGTTTGAGAGTTGATTGTGGGCTGTTTGAGCAAGCATTATTATTTTCGTGAATTGTGTGTGTGTTGTGTTTGAGGCCTTGTGGCTTGTGGATACCCAATGCACTAGAGTTGTTCCGGCTAGGGGTCGAGCCCGAGGTACCTTGTGGCTTGTGGATACCCAACGAATGAGAGTGTTTCTGGCTGAGGGGTTGAGACCAAGGAGTGATATGACCTACGGGGTTGAGGATGATGTCCTCAATAGTGTCGAGTCGATATTTGATTCGAGAGTGGTCCAACATGTCTGAGCCTTCCTGGGATCGCGATTTGGTCCTCCCAGATGGATTGAGCTCCGCTAACTATGCGCAGCCGAGAAAGAGTCCAGCGTGCTTAATTTATGATGTTCACTAACTTGTGTTTACTTTTGATATGCTTTGCATTATATTGTAATTGCTGCTCGTGTTATATGTTATCTGATTGTAGTGGATGCTAGATGTTTGCTGGTGTTAGTTGGAGGTCGTAGAGAGGTCTAGAGGCGATGACAAGTGAGCTATGTTGGCTAGGTGTCGCTGTGTTATTGTTTAGTTTTAGACTTGTCGGGCTTATGGGGGCCAGGTAGGTTTTGTTTGTATGTTTGTTTGTACTTTCTAGGCTTATGGGGGCCAGGTAGGTTTTATGTGTTTACTTATGTTGAGTCTCCTTTTGCGATATCCGGTATATCTGTTGATCTCTAATCTATGTCTTCCAGTTGTTTCTTCCTTTCATGCTCAGTACACTATTGTATTGACGCCCTAGTTGAGACGCTGCATTCATGCCTGTATGTGATGGTGGCTGTTAGATCATGTTCTTGGGTGTTGAGTGGAGTTCCAACTGAGTTGGTGCGCTCCAGATCTTTCGAATTCGCCAGGTGTTTGAGTTAAGGGTAGTTCGGGGCCCTGTCCCGATCATTTGATTGCTAATATATTCATTGAGGCTCATAGACATTGTTGTGGTTTTAGTATATTGTTATAGGCCAGGTGGGCCAGGTTGTATAGTTGTTTTTCCATTCTGTGGCCTTGACGACCTATGGTATTTTTTTTTGGTTGGTTAGATGAACCATCTTCCGCTATAGTCTATCATCTTATTCTGATTTATAGTTGTTGTGTTGTTTAACCTCATCGGTTTTGGCTTTTATTTTATTTTTGTTCATCGGGTATGCTCATATTAGGGGTGACACCAGGTTCCAGTCATGCCTCCATAGGTTTGGGGTGTGACAACATCCTCAAAAGATATACCACAATATCAATCAACAAACAAGACCATTATGACTGCATAATGACTTCCCTTAAGAAGGACGTTACCCCGTCTATCATCGGGAACCTTAAAGTGACTCATCCGACCCATATTAATCAAATAAAGTTCAATTCTTAACAAAACTCATCCACATTATCACATTTTCATCTACTTTATCAAGCACACAAGAAGAAATGATGATTTTCCCTTAAGAAAGATGTCACTCTATCCATCATTGGGAAAATCTGTCATCCTAAGCAAATGAGTTACCTAGATTTCACCCCCAACACCAATTTCAAAGTATGATAGCACATGCAATAGATTTAGCATCAAAAAACAAGAATTCGTACCCCTTAAATTTGCAATTTCAAACTTACCCACAATATCCACTAAAACCAAATTCTACCAAGAACATAAAGAACAATTAAGGGGAAATAGGGAAAATATGGGTTATGGAAAATGAAGACCTATCATGCCTTTGATGCTACACATTTCATTAAGCTCATTGATGTTGAGATGAAAAGCACAAGACATACAATTAGAGTGTGGAAGAAGATGAAATTTAAGCTTGAAAACTTTTCCTCAAGATAGCCGACCCAAGCCTTTGCTTCTCCTGTTTGGCGAGTGAAATAGTTAGTGATGGTTGAAAATGGAAAAAGGGGTGGGCTTTATAGAAGGGGAGAAGGTGAAGGGATTGGTGAGATTGGAGGTGAATTAATAGGGTAACATGGGATGTTTAAATGGTGGTTGAGGGGTTATGAAAATGGGGTGTTTTGGGAAGTGAGGAAGAAGTTTAAAAGACATGGGGTCGGACTTGGGTTGGGTTGGTCAATGGGTCGGTCAATGTTTTAAAAAGTTAATTCATACCTAGACCAACATTGGTCCTACGACTGTAGATTGCACTTGCGAACCACAGTCCAACCACAGGTGGAATTCTTGTTTATTCAGTCCACTACCTTAGAGATGTGCCACACCTGCATTTCGCGAGTTTGCACCTGCATTTCACAAGTACGATGCAGGTTCTCATCATTTTTATAGGCATTCTTCCTTACTCTTGCGCTCCATAGGTTAGAACCTGTGTTAAAGGACCCATGTAGGTGCCCCTACTCTATTTTTTTCATCTTGTTCAAAATCCAATTCTCCTACACAGCGAAAACAACTAAATGTAAAGCAAAAGGAAATTTAAAGACACATGGGTTGCCTCCCAAGAAGCGATTGATTTAGCATCGCAACACAACGATTTCATCTCAAAATAGTATCACTCATCCGGAGGGTTTTCCTCCACCTCAAGATCCTTCTCTTGATCCTCTTCCTCATCCATAACATTTATTACTTTCCATTCATCAGGTGGTTTCATAGGTTGGAATATTTTGAATGCCACTTCTTCACCACCCAGTCGGAATTTTAGTTCTCCATGCTCAACATCTACTAGAGCTTGCAACCAAGAATGGTCGCCCCAAAAGGATGGGCACCTCAATATCCACATTGCAATCCAAAAAAACAAAGTCGGCTAGAAGGATGAGTATGTTAACCTTAACCAACACATCCACTAGAATTCCCATGCGGCATTTTATAGATTGATCAGCCATAAGTAACCTTGTTGTGGTAGTCTTGGGAATTCCCATCCTAGATTTTGAAGATCACAAGGGGCATCAAATTTATGCTCGCCCCTGGGTCGCAGAGAGCTTTGTTAAACACGTACACCATAATGGTGCAAGGAATATTGAATGCTCTAGGATCATCTCTTTTCATAACAAGGTTGCTTGACATCACTATACTATAGTGATGCGACACCTCCACTGTGACAATATCCGGAACTCTTTTCTTCTTCAAGAGCTCCTTCATAAATTAACCATAACTCGGCATTTGGAGAAATGCATCTCCCATCGGTATGTTGATGGATAACTTACTAAACATATCGATAAACTTCTTGAATTGCTTGTCCTTTTTCTTTCTGGTTAACGGCTGAGGGTAAGGAGGTGGAACTCTAGGCTTTGGGCCTTTAGCATTAGGGGGCCCCTCACCTTCTTTATCAACATTCACATCTCTAGAAGGAGTTTCAACCTCTTCCTCCTCGAGCACTTTCTCATCCTCAACACAAATAAGCGCATTTGGCACCTCATCACTCAAGTCTTCTTCAATTGGTTTGAACTAACAGCCACTTTGGGCTTATCACCCACATTAGTAACCTTCTCACTCCTCGTGACAATAACCATACAATGGGTATCTTTATTTGAATTAAGAATTGTGTCACTAGGAAGGGTTCCTTTCATTCTTGGGATCATTTGGTGGACAGATGATTCATTTGGGCTTCCAAATGTTTAATTGAAGTTGAATGGGAGCTTACCATTTGGGCAAGTTTAGACACCTCCCCTTTTAATTCTTAAACACCACTACCAGTGGACTCCACTTTCTTCAATACTCTTGTAAGCATCTTCTCAATCTTGGAGCTACCCACATCACTCACACTAGGCTTCATCGAGGCCACATCAGCTTTCAGAGGGGGAATATAAGGATTTGCACTTATTTGGTACATGTCCCCATCCCATTCCGGTTCACGGTTTCTCTATCGGTTATCCCTATCACCACATCCTTTTTTATCTCGATCTCTCCAACCTTGGTTCCCATCACGAGTACGCCAACGGCCTTGGTTGACACATTAATATCCTTGACAAGACCCATCATTTGGTCAGCCATAAATTGACACTCCTCATCATATCTCGGTTGTGGGACATCTTCCTTATACGGGTTGTGACCTTGAGTTCCAACAATATTGACGCCTTTTGTTCTGGATCCTAAAATGTGCTTGACCATCAACTCAACCTTTGTCATAATCTTAGCTAATGTTTCATCCTGCTCTTCATCTCGCCTTTTCAACTCGGCTGCTAGCTAGTTGGAAGATGTACCATTTGCGGAAACCTCGGTGTCTCTAGTATAACATGCTCTATTGTTCGTTTTCATCCTATCAAGAACTTCCTAGGCCATGCCAAATGTTTGATCCATGATTGAACCACCTACAATATTGTTAGCCATTGATTAGTTGATAGAATTAAGAGACCGATAAAAGCATTGGAGCAACACCCCATCGGGCAGACCATGATTGGGGAAAATGGAAACTTTCTTATTAAACCAGAGCCATACTTCATGAATTGGCTCTCCTAGAAGCTACCAAAAATTTGTGATCTCATCCCTCAATTGGAGCATCCTAAGGGAAAAATAACCTATCGAGCAATGATTCAGTTAGCTCATTCTACAATATGATGGACCCAGGAGGCAACTCCTCCAATCAAACTGTGGCCTCTCTCGTTAAAGAGATTAGGAATAATCTCAAATAGATGGATTCTTGGCTGATGTTGGTTATTTTGAACGGTAGACAAATTACAATAAAGTTTTGGAGGTGCCGATTAGCATCTTGACTTGCTTGTCCTCCGAACAACCCATTCATTTGAAAAAGATGCAACATAGTGCTTATTATGTGGAAGACCGCATTCCCTATCATGGGTGGTAGGAAATGGCACCAACTACATCATTGATCATAGGATCATCCTCTCCTTCCATTAAACCATGTACTCTACCCTCATTTCTAGCGTGGCTCATTTTCACAACCTCAGCAAACAACAAAAAATACAAAAACAACGTAAAATAAACAAAAGATGCAATAATAATTTTGAATTACAAAAAAACTAATGGAAATCGCAAACCAATTCTCCAGAAATGGTGCCATTTTTTGATAACACTCAATATATCTCTCCTGATTAAGGGAGGTGGCAGCAGTCATTGTCAAAAATAATATACCCGACAAGTGTCGGGGTCGCTCCCATAAGGAATTGAGCACGATAATCCAAAGGTTATAAACTAACTCAAGTTAGAATTTATCATTGTTAACATGTGCAAAATAAAAGTTGGGGAAAAAGGGAAAAACAATATCGAATTCAAATTTATAAAAAGAGATTAAGCAGATGATTGGTTGCAAGTGATGAGAGAGGGACAAGGATGTACAATAGATGAAGTGCCAACTAGATTGAGATTAATTCAGTTACCTTAACTTCAATTCCTAGCATGGATATAAATATATCCTCTTGTTTTTCAACCATAAGGATGTTTTTGCGTTGGATTCTTGCAAACCCCAAGGTCGCAATAAAATAATCATCTACAAAGCTTGAGAAAGGATAAAGTTATCTCTAGTATCAACCCTTTAATGGAGTGGAGATGTGGGATTAGACTATATCTAGCTCAACTCACATCTACACTCCAAATCCTCACTATTGTTTCCTCACTCAAGTCCCACTCTTCTTTCTCAAGCTCAAGCAAGATAAGTAAGCTAAACTAGTGTTTGAAACCACTAATTTCTCAATTTAAATTCAGATAAAATAATAGATCCATGCTTATAGATTAAAGTTAAGACCAATTCTTTAATACCTAATCAAGTTTAAGAATTCATCAAGCACACACCCCTAGCTAGCAAATTAGCTACTCGTTAATGGAGATAGAGAAAACATACCCATGGGTAAACATCAACAATCATCATCATATTGAATAACCAATTTAAGCTTTCAAAATCTACAACAATGGTGTACTTAGATATTGAAGATGAAGAAGAACAATGTACTCTACTCTTTCTCTCACTACTTTTCTCTACTTCTCTCTACAATTCAGTGCTTCTCTATGATGTGTTATTACTTGGGTATGTACAATTTGGGGTAAAATATGCATATTCTCATTGCACAACTTTCCAAGTTTGCCTTTGAAAGCTTCTCAGGTACTTTTGTTCCAGTGCTAGACATTGTTTCCCTTATCAGCATGTTGGTCACTTACACAGGTGCACATTCGCGAGCTGTAGGTCCCTTGCATATCATGGCAGTGTTGCTTGAAGTCTTCCTGCGATTGAACCTGCATTTCACAGGTGCCAACCTATGCTTTGCATGTCCTTTTCTGCTCTATACACAGTGTTGACTGTGTGGCACCTGTGTTTCGCAGGTGCCAATGTATGGCATGCATGTTCTTTACTTCCGGCAGAGTGCTTTTTGTTTAATTCTTCTATTTTCCTTATCTAAGTTCAACACCTGCACAATCAAAGAGAAAAGGCATAAAACATTCCTAATTTGTGTAAAAACAAAGCCATAGTTCATGTTTAAAAGCTTAATGGGTTGGTAAATTGCCAAATCATCATTGTTGGGGACTAAGACATAAGCCCTATGTAGCTCTAACAGTCTAGTTTTCTTGCTTAGATCTATTATTTTACCTTTTATTTTTGTTTTTGTCTCTTGATACAGGATCCTGGCTACTCTTTTGTCTAGAGACTTGGAGAATGTATTCGTGGATGTCAATGAGGAAGTTGACTATGCGAGTGCGATCATCCCACCTAGGGTAAATGCTTCCTTAATTAAAATTGATGGTAGTATCTATACTATGCTAAAGGCGGGGGGATAGTTTTACAACTCCACGAATGATGACCCCCTTCAACACTTAAAAAATTTCCTTGAGGTGTACGATCTTCATAAGTCAAATAACATTCGGACAATGCTATCTGGTTACGAGTGTTCAAATACTTATTAGCCGGTGAGGCAAGGGATTGGTTGTATATACTCCCTCCAAACTCAATTAATAGTTGGAAAGAGTTGGTGAGTGTCTTCCTGAAAAAATTGTTTCCGCCTAGAAAAATGGTGGAGCAACAAAATAAGATATTTTATTTTGGGCAGCTACCGGGTGAATAGTTGTTTAAAACATGGGAGAGATTCTGTAAATACATCTTTCGGGAGCGCAACCATAGGTTCCTAGAGCATAGATGTTTAGAGAAGTTTTATACTGGTGTAGATGCCTTGACACAGTCTGTTGCCAACAATGCTACAAGTGGGTACTTCATGGACAAGACCTTCAACAAAGTTGCCACCATCTTGGGCAAGATAGCAAAGCACAACCATGCTTGACATGGTGGGAACAAAGCAAAGAAATCAATGTGAGGACTTCTTCTGTATCTCATTTGATAAAGGAGAATCAGGAGCGAGATCAAATGATGGCCATTATGGCAACTAACATAGCCCTCCTCACAAAGAAGTTGATCGAATCTGAGGTCAAGAAGGTGCATGCTATTGATGAGACCATGAATGGTGTTCCATAGGTTCATGGATGCCCTCCTCCTCCATACCAATATCATCCATCACAAGAGCCACTACCTATGCAAGTTGAAGATGCCAACTATGTTGGCAACTCCTCCAGTAGCTGTAAATCCCAATATCAGCAGGGCCACCCTTCTTCTTCATACCAAGGGCAATGGAGACCTCAACCAAAAGGTCAAGGTCAATATTACCCTAGGAATTATTTTGGGGGTTAATATCAGCATTGGTAGAATGATGGCAATTACCATAATAGAGGCTCCTCTTCTTTTGTTCCGCCTAGAGGTCCCCCCTCGAACTCCCAAAACTGGAGGAAGGGACCTTCACATGATAACAGCGGGTCAAAGATCGAAGGGATGCTAGGAAAGGTGTTTTCCAACCAGGAGAGAATGGACACTTGTCTCAAGAGTCTCTCGGAGATTGTATGCTCTCACACAACTTATATTTAGAAATTAGAGTAGCAGGTGTGGGACCTTTCCCGTGACCAAAATCCCAAGCTAAAAGGCCATCTCCCTGGTGACATATTGGAGAATCCAAAAGGACATGTGGGATCTTCTAATGTTCAATGCATGGCCATAGTTACTAGAAGTGGCAAGATTGTGCAACTTGTTGATATTGAGGAGGAAGATAATGTGGTTAAGAAGAAGTATAAAATTGTGATTGAGTTTGGTGACCAAGAAGATAGGCCCAAAAAGCTTATTGTTGTTGAGATAGTTGAGGGTGGATCCAACAAGCCACTATGTGGAAATTTAAAAAGATATGCCAGTTGGCCCAAAGGAGAGAGGGAAGGCTAAGGAGGAGCGGAAGACATTGCAAAATACTTTCCATTCCCTCAAAGAATTTCTCATCAATCCCTTGATGCGAAAGTAGCAAAGCATTTTAGAGGCTTAAAGAGGCAACACTCTGGGTACCATTTGTTGATGCCATCAAAGAGATGTCGGGGCTTGCTAAGTACTTGAAAATGTTGTTGACTAGAAAGATGCTAGGTGACAAAGAGGAGATCATTCCCATGACCCATAGAGTAAGTGTCATCATAGCAGAGATGTGTGTTGAGAAGAAAGGCAACCCAGGGGAATTTACCGTGTCTTACCGGATCGGTAGATATGATTGCTTGCATGGCCTTTGTGATAATGGGGCAAGTATTAATCTAATGCCTCTTTCCATTTACAAGAGGTTTGGGTTGTCCATGATGAAGCCCACCTCTAATCAGCTACAAACGTCCAATAAAACTATTAAGACTCTGGTGGGGGTTGTAGAGGATGTACTTGTCATAGTTGGCAAATTTGTACTACCAACAAACTTTATGGTTCTTGATTGCGATGTTAATAGATATATACCTATCATTCTTGGGAGACCATTCCAAGCTACTAAGAGAGTCTTGATGGATTTTGAAAAGAATGAAATAATATTTCGGATTAAGGATGAAAGCATTACTTTCAAAGCCGGGAGAGGTCACTTGTTGCCCATAGGAGTTGGGGACATTTGTATGGTCATTGTTGAGCAAAAAGTTGGTATGGTGTCTGAGCATGTTATTGCTAAATCACCCAAGAGAAATAAGACTAAATTAGCATGGGTGAACCAGCACATAGGTTGCACCAAAGGCAAGAAAATGTATGAGGAAGTTTTATCCCAAGGACGGCTCACCAAATCTATGATATCTTGTGTCGCGCCGCAATATGAAATCAGGAGTTTCTTGACAGGAAACTTAAGATCTTTTTGGACTAATGGGTATTAATGAATGCAGGTACACTTAGAAATTTGGAGAAATATGATCTAACATAGAAAGAAATAAATCTAGTGCACACAAGACGGTCGAATAGATGGATTGTCCTTTAAAAGTACAGACCGCATGTCCCTTCGTCATCCGAACTTGGAACTGGTAAGGAATGGGAAAGAGATGGTCTAATGTACAGACCATACTCTGCCCAAATGGTCCATCTGTTGGACCGTCTCTGGCCATTAAAGTAGAAAATCACTTGGCCCACGTGGAGATGGAATTTCCGGTTAAGTAGTGTTTAATTGGGCCAAGTTTTCCTTTAATTATCCACCCATGAGCTTGACTGACCCGACGCAATTGGCCTTAGAAGGAATTTGGATGTGCAAAAGGTCATTCATTCCGACATATGTCGAACTCGTCTTCTTCTTCTCCATTTTTCCCTTCTTCCCTACGTCAATTTCCTCCATTGTTGCTAGTTTGAGCTTCATCAACTTGCTTTGTTGCACTCTCTATTTGCAAAAGCATACACACAGATGCAACACGTGGGGTTTTCACCCATTTCAGTCACGTCCATTCATTGCACAAGCACACAACCACTTAGGTATTTTTCTTCACCTTGAGATTTAAATTTCATGCCTAATGTGATGTTGCACCATGTATTAAAGAGGGGTTGGAATACCTTGACTTGGAGAATAAATTTAGGGGGAGAACTTGGATTTAAATTGCTAGTATAATTGGAAAGGGCTTAGGTAGTTGTACAAATGTGCTTCCATGTTTAATAATTGCTTCTTGAACTTGAAAATTGGACTAGCCCTGTCCTTTATTTAAGATTTGTGCAAAAATTGAAAATGCCAAGTGAAAAATGACTATGTGCCCCAATGATGGAATTATGGACAGACCGCCTTCCACAAAGATGGACCATCTGTCATTCCATTAATTGAACCCATTAATACCAACCCTCTGAGCCAAAGTATGACTCAAAGTATGGACCTCCCTTTCAAAGGATGGCCCATACCTTGAACCGTACATTGAAGCAGTAAGTTGGACTTTTAGATTCAATTGACGATACATGGTGCGATCCGTCTCTTTGATCGTATTGTACTAATTTTATACTTTTTCCATGATACCCTGAGTCTGTGTTCTAACAAATTTGTGCATAATCACAGGTAAATGGGAAGCAAGAGAGCATTACCTCGAGGAGGCTAGTTAAGTACACCCAAGAGGTACCGCTTAGTAGACGAGGATGAGGAGGAGTATTTTCCTCCATGTAGCAGGAGATTAGAGGTGTATCCCATTCAATTAGTTCGGGTGGCATTCGCTGAGACACCAGCTCTGAGATCTTCATCCTAGTCTGGTGATGACCATGACCATGCCCAATCTGAGGGGCCTTAGATAGAGATTTCCTCCAGCGAGGCCACTGAGGAGGAATGATCTAGTCAGTCCTCCTCTCCCCCAGCAGTAGAGTTGAGACAAAAATGGGGGAGGAGATGTTTAGGCCTAGGTAGGCAGTTTAGGGTGTTAATGAGTATATTTGCAGCGTGCAGCACGATCGTATTATCTTGTCCCTCGGGGGATCATTGAGAAGAGGATTGTTATCCCCACTAAATTGGAGGCATACCCTAACATTATGGAGCAACTCAGGGTTTATCACTAGGAGTTTTTGTTCCATCCAATAGGTCAGTATATTCAAACACTAGTCTAAGAATTCTATGCAGTCTATAGGGTGATCCTATGGAGGTCAAACCTGATGTTGAATATGCAAATATAGTCATTGACCTTGGTGGTGATTTTTGAGGTATTGGTTAACATCATCCCATAGGTGATCAACCAATTTTAGTTGGTTGATAATTATGAAGTGGTGGACATCTCAACTTATGATGAGGTTGCTGATAGAGGTAGACTGGCTTGAGGATAGATAGCCAGCATGATTGCTAGAGCTACACTAGTTTGTGTTGTGTCTAATACAACCAACATCTTCAAGAGAGACGTCAAGCTTTTTGCCAAGTTTTGGTGAAATGTGGTACGCAGTAGAGTTTGCCCGACAAAGAGCGACAACAAACTACCACTTGGGTAGGCTCTTGTCCTGGCATCCATCATGGCCCCATAAAGTATTGACATTGGACAAATAGTCAATGTGGAGCTGAAAGATAGAGAGGTATAGACTGATGCCTCCCTCTCATTTCATTACCTCATCACAACCCTGTGTCAGAGGGTAGGGGTTCCTAACTTATCGAGGGAGGACATATTTACGGATGCTCGCCAACTAACTGATACCACCAAGATGAGGGACGACACCATGGTCACCACGGTGAGCCATCCTAGCTCCCTTTTGTCATGCGAGCCCATTACATAGGGTCAGTGACTCTAGACTATGGAGTCCACATCATAGTCCATCGGTGAGGTAGACCTTGAAGTAGTAGCACCATCAGCTTCATCCACCACAGCATCTATGCCAACCACTCCATCGAGGACACCACTTATATCTAGCGATTCACTTATTGGATTGGCCTCACAGGTAGATAGAGAGGAGAGACATCCAGCCCAACTGATTAAAGATTTGTCAGCCTTTGATGGCCACTATTGTTGAGGGAGCTCTTCAGCTACTCTGAGACATAGTGAGGATAGCACATGAGGCTTTGAGCTCACGGGTGGTAGCCATGAATGCCTAGCTAGACCAGCTTGAAGGAGGTACTAGTGCATCTGATATTCCTAGCCTCCAAGTAGACTTAGAGGAGACTAGAGCTATTGTTCTTTAAATGCAAATACAAGAGCAACAACCAGTTGAGGTGTAGATACCTCTTAGTGGACATACCTATAGCTAGCATTGTAGATTATATTCCATGAGCGGCACCTGTCCCACCAGCTCAGACTCAGCCCATACCACCACCAGCAGTCCTAGTTACCAGGTCCAGTACTACACAGGAGTGGGTTCCTGGTCAGACTTCAGCTCAGATAGCAGTTTAGACCCCAGAAGCAGATAAAGGCAAGGCTCTAACCCTGGAGACACCACCAACAGGGGTAATTCTATGTATTGTTGAGGAAGGGGCACTCACGTGAGCAATATTAGCATCACAGTTGCACACCTGAGGCTATGCTGATTATATGGAGGGTAACACCTCTGTACCACAACAAGATGAGGAGCAGTAGCACGGTCTGAGCACTATAGGAAGTTTTTGCTATCTTCTCACCCCCTCTACTTTGTTTTGTATATGCATTGAGGACACTGCATACTTTTTAGGTGGGGGTGGATATTTTGGATGTGTGTATAATGATTAATTTTCTCAAAACTTTAATTTGTATGGTTGTATGCATTTGATGAGTTATTGATGTGTGGGTTGTGATCTATGTAGTCCATTTTTACAACTTTCTTACTATAGCTTCTTCTATTTCATTTTTAGATTATCTTATTTATGATTTCCTAGTGTAGAGCCCTCCTTGGTTTTCTTAGCCATGGTTCTTTCTAGGAGGCTTACTTTCTGTTGAATCTAGCACAATAAAAGTAGTTAAGTGTCGTAGTGCATGGGCCTGATGATGAATTTATTAGGCGATATTCTTTAGGGTACCATCCTACTTTGTTAAGTCATCTTAAGTTAAATAGATTGTTTTTGACTTAGGTGGTGGTGGACATTTAACTATTTGCATACTTGAGCTGATTTTTGAAAACAATGCTCCCCCTTAAAAATTTTGTTGCAGCTGTTTGATATTGAGTAGTATATCTACATTTGTTACATGAATTGTTGGTAATGTGCTCCTAACTGAGAGTGATGTGTTATTCATTTTTATATCCATATGCTAATGTGTAGAGAGGAAAATTGCTTGTTCACTTGATTTGATCACCTATAGAACTTTCCTTGCTACTTGTATCTGAATGTAGGATTGACTATGGGTTGTAGAGATGAACTTAGGCCTTATTTGTGCTTCACAAGCCACCTATTCCTAGAGAGATCTACCAAATTATACATGTATCCCTTGTATCCCTCTTTGAGCCTTTTGACCCTTTTTCTTAATCACCGCAATAGAAGCTAGACCAACGTTGGAGTTGACCCTCTTTTAAATCCATCATCCTTGACGCATTGAACAGAAATGAAAAATGAATAAAATATTATAAGTTGGGGGTGATAAGGAGAGGAAGAAGGAAATAGGTCAAAAATATGTGGTATGAGCATATCTAAGGTGTAATTGAGAAATGAGCTAAAAAGAAGAAAAAGGAAAAAGAATGCAAAAGAAAAAAAGAGAAAGTGAACTTTGAGCTCACAAAAACACTTTGGGGCATGAAAAGTTGCCAAAATAAGAGAAGGGATGAAAATAAGGGATCAAAAAGGTAAAAAGGTTGTGGAAATATGATGAAATGGTCAAGGATGGTAAGTGAGCCATTAAAAGCCTAAATTATATCTTACCAGCCCTTTAATCTCCATTACAAGCTTAGAAAATTTCTTATGTGATCTCAATCCGAATATCCAAAAAGAAAGGCACTTGAGTAAATGGGCAAGCATATGGTAGTTTTAACTATCTTGTGAAATCTCTTGTAAAAGTTGAGTGAATTTCTCTTCTCTCTTGATCTTGTGTGTCATTGTTGTCCATGCTGTCATTACTTCAGAAAAGGACACTTTTCTTGGTCTAATTGTGAGGGAATGTGGATTTGAATGGCTAGCATGTTTCACATCTCTAATTTGGTCATGTGCATGTTGAGATAATGTCATAAATAGAGGTTGCATGCTTAGTTTAAATAGTTACAAGAAAACTGTGTTTTGATTGATGGAGGGGGTGGCTAGTGATCTTGGGCAGAATTGCATGCCCAAGTGATACTCGAATGCTTCATTTCGACTTGTTTATCTATCGTTATGTGTACATTCTCATGTGATTTTTAGTTAAAATGTAAATTTATACTAACCAACATGATTAGTGTTGTTTTGCAGGTAAAAGGAAATTTTGGAAGCTAAGATACATGTTGGTGAAGATCGGGAATGAACTTGGAGACAAGGAGTGGAAAATGACAAGGGAGAGCAGAAAAAATAGGGGCTCCGCGATGGAGCCGTGTCACGCTGCCATCGCGGAGGCATTCTGCCTCAGATGAAATAATTTTGACAATTTCCAGTTAAGGTTCGCGATAGCACCGTGGCACGTTGGCCAGGCTCCGCAATGCAGGCCGTGCCACGCTGAGGTGAAATTGCCTGGGGAGCCGACTTCCAGTGAGGGTCCGTGATACCTACGTGGCACAAAGGGAGTTCTCCGCGATACACTCCGTGCCACGTTGCTTGTTATTCCGGGAAAAATTCTCAATAGTATAAATAGCACACTTAGGTTTTATTTTAAACATTCTGACTTGGTTGAGCAAGAACGTGGGTTGCAGGCAGTTGAGAGGATGAAAATTCTAGGGTTCTTCTCTATCTCTTTCTCTTTTAACTCAATTGTTTGTATGAATTCTACTTATTTGATGATGTTTAATCCACAAATGAGTGGCTAATTCACTTCTTGCTGAGGTTAAGAACAATTGTAGTGGAATGTAATTGTTAATCATTTTAGTTTTCATCTTTTCTTCAATGGTTGTTATATCAATTGTTGTTTTTAATGCATTAATGTTTGGCCAATGTTAATGTATATCTAGAACTCCAATTTTGATTTTTAAAAGGAAAGAAATTGGAAAGATGTGAATTTGTAGGATATGATCTCTTCTTAGTTTAGAAAATTGAGAATTGATTTACATTCAGAATAGAAATATATCTGAAAGTCTTATTAGTCAATTACGGAATCGGTATTGTATGGCTAGAGTATGAAATTCTTTTATCACAGAAATGTAGATTAATGTTTCATGATTCTTAATTGGATAGGAGTCGAAAGATCCAATCCATAGGCAATAATTCTTGACTAGCAACCAAAGAAAAGATTAGCTGAATTGAATTGATAAATTACTTCCCTGCATGCTTGTTTTAACCTCAGCTTGCTCATTACTATTGTTCAGACTCAAATTATAATCTCAACATAGATTTTTATTATTTAGCAAACTTAACTCTCAAAATATTGTTTAATTGGTTGTCTGCATTCATAAAGACATAGTTCACTGACATATAAGTTAATTAGTACCGTAGTTTAGTCCTGTGGGATCGATACTTGGCTTTACATGAGCCACTTTACTACTTGTTCGACCACGTGCACTTGCGTGTAGTCACCACTCCAGCACCGAACAAGTTTTTGGCGCCGTTGCCAGGGACTGGCAGTTGGTAAAATTATTTTCTCAGTGTTAGTTTACAAATTCTATATAAGTGCTGACAACTTGATCTTAGCCTTTCTCTTGCAGATATTGAATTCTTCTGAACACTGGCAAGAGATAAGGAGTTGGTGGATTCATATATAGAGCCGGAAAGACAATTTCATCGTCAAAGAAGGGAAGCTCTAGATAAGAAGCTACAGTTGCTAATGCAGGCAATTCTGGAGCAACAACAGAACCCACCACTTGTGAGAGCAGATTTAGTGCCCGAGGAAATGGCACCAAGGCCGGTTCGCGAAGTGGCAATCCCACATGCTAACAATGTTACATCTAGTATTCAAAGACCAGAGCCTAGAGGGAGGTTTGAGCTTAAACAGAACATGGTGCAATTATTGCACACCAGCGGGCAATTCACAGGTCTCCCTCATGAAGATCCACAACAACATCTCCAAAACTTTTTGGAGATAACTGACATTTACATTCCCGCTGGAGTATCATCCGACTACGTGAGGCTTACATTATTCCCATTTTCACTATTGGGGAAGCAAAAAGGTGGTTGAAAGCTGAACCACCTAACTCTACTACCATTTGGGATGATCTTGCAAGAAAGTTTTTGATAAGATTCTTTCCATCTGGGAAAATAGCAAGACTTAGAAGTCAGATTCTAAGTTTTAAACAAAGAGAGGTGAAAATCTATATCAATCTTGGGAAAGGTTCAAATCAATGTTAAGGGATTGTCCTCACCATCACCAGTCCAACGATGTGTCGGTGCATACTTTCATAGAGGATTTGGAGCCACCTACAAAAATTTTTCTAGACTCAGCAGCTGGGGAACAGGCATTAGAAAAGACGTATGAGGAGCTTTATACTTTGTTAAATTGTATTTCACAGGGAAATCCAGAATGGAATGTGGACTCTTCAAGAGGAGGAACAAGGAAAGTGGCAGGAGTCTTTGAGGTGGATGGTTTTACAGCTATCGCTGCACAGATAGCTGTGTTGCAAAATCAACGCAACAACCACTTCAGCAGTATGAGCTTGAATAAAGCACAAGCCCCAGTTAATGTAGTGCAGCAGGTGTGGTGTGAAGTATTTGGGAGTAATGAACACTCAGCTGAGTGTTGTGGTGCAAATTCAGATTCAGTAAACTTTGTTGGGAACGTCCAAAGAAATAATAACCAACAGTATGGCAACAATTACAACTCAAATTGGAGGAATCATCCGAATTTCTCTTGGGGTAGTAATAGCCATCAAGGGCAAAGTTTGAATCAGGGTGTGCAGAGAAATCAAGGGGGGAATCAGAATTATCTGTCTCAGTACAGAGAAAACAATGCACCTCCTTCACCAACCAACAGCATTGAGGAAATGTTCAAAACAATGATAGCTAACCAAGCGCAAATGCAGGATGATTATGTGAAATTGGCGGCAAACATGAAAAATCAGCAGTTAGCTACAAAAGCGTTGGAGTACCAGTTGGGACAACTACCTAGAGCTCAAAACACCAGGCCCAGAGGAGGACTACCGAGTGACACTGACCCAAATCCCAAGCAGGTCAATGCAGTGACCACAAGGAGTGGATTACAATTAAAGGAGGTGGAGCCAGAAAGGCCACCTCAGCAATCAGGAGCAGTGGAAAAAGATAGGGAACATGATGATGAGAGGGGGAAGGAGAAGGCAGCCGAGGCAGAAAGACCACCACCCCCATTCCCTCAAAGATTAAAGAAGCACAAGGAGGAAGCTTGCTTTAAAAAGTTCATTGCTGAAACAGGTACACATTAATTTACCTTTGGTTGATGTTTTGCAGGGAGTGCCAAAATATGCAAAGTATATCAAGGACATCATAGAAAACAAAAGCAGATTGATAGAGTATGCTACAGTGGCACTTACTGAGGAGTGCACTTCCCGGATACAGAACAGGTTGCCAACAAAGCTCAAGGACCCTGGGAGCTTTACCATTAAGATCACAATCGGGCAAAGTATCCGAGCTCGCGAATTATGTGATTTGGGAGCGAGCATAAACTTGATGCCGACATCGGTGTTCAAGAAGTTAGGGTTGGGCAGTCCTAGACCAACTACAGTGATTTTGCAGTTAGCAGACCATTCTGTGGCCAGACTAGATGGCATAATGGAGGACGTGCTAGTGCAAGTGGGCTCCCTCATTTTCCCGATAGATTTTATTATTTTGGATTTTGAGCCGAATGCGGAAGTCCCATTTATTTTGGGACGTCCATTCTTGGCAACCGGGAGAGCGTTGATTGATGCAGCTGCGGGGTAGCTAACCATGCGAGCGCATGACAAAGTGGAGGTATTTGATGTGTATAAGGCCATAAAGCTTCCGACCATCTATGAGGAGCTATCAGCAATCAATGTACTAAACCAGGAAGCAATTCTTCAGATTGTTGATTCTCAAGATCCATTGGAGAGAGCTTTGATGGGCTCCGATCATTTCAGAGATAGGGATACTTATGAGATGGTGCAAATGTTGAACGAACCAAAATGGTTTCTAAGGAAGCAGAACTTTCAGCCATTGATGAGGTCCTTGGAACCATTGCCAAAACCATCTATTGAGGAAGCACCAAAACTTGAGTTGAAGACATTGCCTCCACATTTGAAATATGTATTTTTTAGGGAAGATGACACCTTGCCAGTCATCATATCTGCAGAGCTGACAGAGGCACAGATAAAGGATGCATTTGTGGTTCTCAAGAGGAGGAAGAAGGCAATGGGCTGGCAAATGTCAGACATTAGGGGGATCAACCCAGCCTTTTGCACACACGGAATTTTTATGGAGGAAGGAGCAAAGCCAACTGTACAACATCAGCTGAGGTTGAATCCGGTGATGAAGGATGTGGTTAGGAAGGAAGTGATCAAGTGGCTTGATGCAGGTGTGGTCTATCCCATTTCAGACAGTGAATGGGTCAGTCCCATTTAGTGTGTCCCAAAGAAAGGAGGGATGACCGTGGTCACCAACGAGAAGAATGATCTGATCCCTACACGCACAGTCACAGGCTGGAGAATTTGCATGGACTACAGAAAGCTCAATCAGGCCACGAGGAAAGATCATTATCCTATCCCATTTATTGATCAGATATTGGACAGGTTGGCAGGTCAAGAATACTATTGTTTCCTTGATGGATATTCTAGCTATAACCAAATAGCCATAGCACCGGAGGACCAGGAGAATAGTACTTTCACATATCCTTATGGGACATATGCTTTAAGGCAGATGCCATTTGGTTTAAGCAATGCACCCGCCACATTCCAGAGATGCATGATAGCGATCTTTCATGATATGGTGGAAGATTTCGTCGAGGTATTTATGGATGATTTTCCTGTTTTTGGTAATTCATTTGCTACATGTTTGTAGAATCTTGACAGGGTGCTAGCTCGTTATGAAGACTCCAACCTTGTACTCAACTGGGAGAAATGTCATTTTTTAGTCAAGGAGGGTATCGTCCTTGGCCATAAGGTGTCTTGCAAGGGGTTGGAAGTCGATCGTGCAAAGACCGAAGTGATTGAAAAGCTACCACCACCTGTGTCAGTGAAGGGTGTTCCCAGTTTTCTCGGACATGCGGGGTTCTACAGATGGTTCATCAAGAACTTCTCTAAAATTTCTAGACCAATATGCAGGTTGCTAGAAAAAGAGGTGAAGTTCGAGTTTGATGAGGATTGTGTTAAAGAATTCGAGGAGCTGAAACGGAAGTTGATAGAAGCACCTATTGTCATTTCTCCGGATTGGGAGAAACCATTTGAATTAATGTGTGATGCAAGCGATGTGGCTGTAGGAGCTGTATTGGGGCAGCGGAGGAATAGAATTTTTCATTCCATTCATTATGCAAGAAAAACACTTGACGCAGCCCAAGTCAATTATACAGTCACTTAAAAGCAGATGCTAGCATTGGTGTTCGCGTTTGATAAATTCATGTCCTACTTGGTGGGTTCTAAAGTAGTGGTGTATATCGATCATGCAGCGATTCGGTATCTGTTTAACAAGAAGGATGCAAAGCCCAGGCTGATTAGATGGATCTTGTTGTTACAAGAGTTTGACCTAGAGATTCGGGACAGAAAGGGGAGCGAGAATCAAGTGGCAGATCACCTATCGCGATTGGAAAGTCGGTTGCATGTGAAGGAAGGTGATAACATCAAAGAGGAGTTCCCAGATGAGTAGCTCTTGGCAATAAGGGAAGCTGAAATCCCTTGGTATGTAGGCATTGTGAATTTGCTAGTGAGTGGAGTTTATCCACCGGAGGCTACGGCTCAGCAGAGAAAGAAGTTGAGACATGATTACAGGTATTATATTTGGGATGAGCCGTAGTTGTTTAAGCAGGGACCGGATCAGGTGATGAGAAGATGCATTCCAAAGAGCCAGATTGCAGAAGTATTGAGGAGTTGTCACTCATCATTGTATGGAGGGCACCACGGAGGCGAGCGGACAGCGCACAAGGTGCTATAGTCAGGTTTCTTTTGGCCTAAAATATTTAGAGACTCTATGACATATGTAAAAATGTGTGATAGATGTCAAAGAACAGGAACAATTGGTAGAAGGCAGGAGATGCCACTGCAGTAGATATTAGAAGTGGAGATCTTTGATGTGTTATACCCCGTAGGATTCCCGGCACCTAGATGACCTATTCGCACGTTGGTTAAGCATATTTGAAGGCCATACGTGCTAGAGAAAGGCCCGGGAAAAGATCGGCCGAGAAACCTATCGAACCATCGCGGAAGGAGTCGAGGCAGAGCCCCTCCGCGATGGCAGCGTGTCACGAAGGTGGAGCCTCCGCGTTGGCTCTGTGACACGTTGGCCTTGTCCAAGCCCAAGTATATAAAGCCCCACTTCGGTTTATTTTGGAATTAAACCATAAAAACTCCAGAAAAACAGAGAGGAAACAGCAGAGAAGGAAAAAGGAACGAAGAAGTAATATAATTTTCATCCGATTACGCTGCTAAACATTGTCCAAACTCAAATTAACCTCAGATACCGAGGTATTTAGCGGCAGAGAGCATTCCTACGGATTTAGTTTCGTGAAATACGGCCGACGAATCGTCGAGCTACCGAGCTAAGGTAAGTGGAATTGCTCTAAACTAATGTCTATGTGTTCCTAGTTGTGAAGTGAGTATTTCTCCCTTCTGGACCTCTGAAAAATAGCGAGTTTTCGACCGTCTTTTGATAAGCCTAAGTTTAGGCTATAAACTATATCGAAAGTGACGTTGCTCTTTAAAATAAAGCTGTATTTAGTATTAATTGACATATTTATGAATGCAGTTGGGAGAAACTAGTTGAAGTACCGGCCGAGCCTCATCCGACAGACGGATAGTTCGAGGATAAGGTATGTAAAGCTAGTTTCCTCGGCAAGTTAGTAATCTCGGGACAGTACAGTAATTTAAAGGCCAGTAGAATGTTCAGAAGTCATGTGTTATGTTTATTACGAATGTTGGTACGATATTAGAAGCATCATGTTGTATTTAGCGCGAAACTTGTTAGCACGATATAGATTCTAATATAAGTGTTAGGAACTGCACAGCATGCTCAGTATATGATGTGACATAGAATGTTAGGATATCATTGTATTCAGTTGAAACCCAGTAAAGCAATGTAATATCTGTAAGACATCTCAGAAGTAGAATGATAAGTTAAAATGAAGTTAGAAAGCGTGTTAGGAATAGTAAATCATGTTACTATAGAAACTCAGCATACAGCATAGTTTTCAGCAGAAAGACCATATCTTGTTCAGCATTAGACCCAGTACAGTCTGGCAGAAGACTATATTTATACGTATATACTATTACCAGCCTCAGCATGTATTAAGTACGTACATATTACTATCACTAGCTTAGCATATAGTATATACAAATACTTTACCACTATTAGCTTCAGTATGTGGGACATGCAGATAGTATTACTAGTTGAGACCGTTGTATTGTTTGGGGTTGGACTACCTAGCATCCATGACCGCCCCAGGGTTGACAGCTGTATCGACTCGTCCGCCAGAGGACGAGGATGCGTCGCTCTATGGAGTGGCATGCCATCCCATAGGGGACGAAGATGGGATGCCAGTTTTCCCCATATTGTGACTTGATCGGCCCTTACACACCCCTGTCGAGTGGATACGCCCGGGTGTTGATTCAGGAGTCCTCCGGACTCAGATGCAGTTATGGTCAGGGGCTCAGTGAGCCCAAGTGCTTACCCAGGGGACCGGCGGGATGCTTATAGCTATTTTAGGAGATGGGATGACCGGGGTATGGGTATAGATTCTGTGCTGGTTGTACCTCCCGGCTTATGGGGGTCGGGTAAGGTTTGTGTGTGCTATGTGATGTTATGATATGTTATGCCATGTATAGTAGATACGAGTAGATCGACAGTAGGACGATAAATCTCCAGGTATGACTCCTACTCCTTCCAGTATAATTAAAAGAAGGTATGATTTACATTATCAGACAGTTAATTCATTCCTTTCTACTTTAGTTTCATCAGTTGTATTGTTATTTTCAGATATTTCTTTCAGTTATTGCTTTACATACTCAGTACCAGCGGTACTGAGGCCCGGTGGGGCGCTGCATTACTTGCCTGCAGGTACTCATAGACGAGCAGGCGATACCACGTGATTCTTGTCAGCGATCGAGCATTCAGCTTCTGTCATCCGGAGATTGAATCCCAGAGGTGTATTCCGTTTGCTTTTGTTGTACAGTACGGGTAGGTCGGGGCCCTGTCCCGATCATTTCTATTCCTATTCCTAGAGGCTTGCAGTCTGTATGTATATTACCCTATGGTCAGATGAGCCGGTCGTGTGAGGCCGTGCAGTTGTATAGCTGTTAGTACTTTTGTTTCCTTTATATTGGTTGTGTGGGGCCATAGTTCGACAGTAGTGGTGACCTTGCTGGTCACGTAGCTATCCAGTACTTCAGGGTTGAGTTATAGATAACTAGACAGCATGGTGGCCTTGTCAGCCCGCATAGGTTTCCTTATAGTTGCTTGTTTCTGGTTAGCTGTTATTACAGGTACAGGAGGCTATAGGCCAATAGGCCGGGGGCTGTGTTTACAGCCGTTATATAGCCCTTTGTTTCCAGAAATGTGAGTTAGAGCCAGCCAGGCACCAGATGTGCCTAGGCTCAGCAGTCTAGTAGTTCAGGTCCTAGTAGGGCACCAGGTGCCAGTCATACCCCCCAAGGCGGGGTGTGACATGATGTATGGGGAATAGATTTCATGGGCCCGTTCCCACCGTCATTTGGTAATCGTTACATCTTGGTAGCCGTTGATTATGTATCCAAGTGGGTTGAAGCAATAGTTTGCCCCAGGAATGACAACAAGGTGGTAACAAAATTTGTGAAAAAGCATATTTTCACCAGGTTCGGGACACCCCGAGCCATTATCAGTGATGGAGGGGCTCATTTTGTAAATGCAAGTTTCAAGAATTCGCTAGCTAAGTATGAGGTGCGGCACAAGGTAGCAACAGCGTATCATCCCCAAACTAGTGGGCAAGTGGAGGTGTCGAACAGAGAGATAAAGCAGATTCTACAGAAGATAGTGAATGCACAACGAATTTATTGGTCAAGCAAACTCGACGATGCGTTGTGGGCTTATAGAACTGCGTACAAGACACCCATTGGGACTTCTCCATAAAGATTGGTCTATGGAAAGGCTTGTCATCTGCCTTTGGAGCTAGAACATCGAGCTTTTTAGGCCGTGAGGAAATTGAACATGGATCCGGAGCTAGCAGGGAAGAATAGGATGATGCAACTCAACGAACTTGATGAGTTTCATTGGCATGCTTATGAAAGTGCCAAATGCTATAAGGAGAAAATAAAGAGGTGGCACGATAGGCATATGGTGCATCGAATCTTTGAGCCGGGGCAGAAAGTATTGCTATTTAATTTGAGACTAAAGCTTTTTCCTGGAAAATTATGGTCCAAATGGTCAAGGCAGTTTGAGGTGGTGAGAAGGACCCCGCATGGGGCAGTGGAGTTCTTGCAAGAAGATAGAAGTGCCACATTTTTGGTGAATGGGCAAAGATGTAAGCATTATTGGGGTGAGGACGTTATTCGAGAGAAGACGTCCATCACTCTAGAGGATGATTGAGCAATGAATGACGTCGAGCCGTGACGGTAAATCAGGCGCTGCACGGGAGGCAACCCGTGAATGTGTTGTAATAGATGAGTAGAATTATTTGGAAAAAAAAAGGAAAGAAAAAATATATATAAAAAGAGAAAAACAAAGAAAAAGAAAAAATAAAAATTCTTTTGTGTTGAAACCTGTGGGGTCTAACCAATTTTGTTGTGGTGAAATAATTTTCAGGTGGAACGGAGGGAAAAAATGCTAAGCAATGCAAAGGAAAAAAATCAAGGTGAGAAAATAAAAATTGGCACATTACAGTAAGCCTGCGCGATGGCTCCGTGTCACGGAGGAGGTGCGCCGCGTTACCCTCCATGACACGTTGAAGAGTATTCCAGATTTTTTAAAAAATCCAGAACACTGGCGCGATGGCTCTGTGTCACGGAGGGGGTGCTCCGTGTTACCCTCCGTGACATGTTGAGTGCTATTTCGCGTTGGGTCACACCGGGTCACCGGGTAACTCACGCGAAAAATCACTTTAAAACCCCAATTTTCCTCATTTCTTTCCTATTTTTCCATTCCCTCCGCGACACAAACACCAAATTCCCTTCTTCCCTAACGTGCCACGGACCTAGGCATCAATTTTCTTCGAATTCATCAAATTAAAGGTATGTTCTTGAATTTTTCCTTGTTTTTGCTCAAAATTTTCAATTCTTGAACATGTGTGGTGATTAAACCTTGCCCTAAGTAAGAATTAAGCTTGAATTCACTTGAGTTAAGATTTATTGATGTTCATAGTATCGTTTTGAGTATATGAACTCGATGATTGCATGTTTTATTGAATTCTTGCGAAATTGATAGCTAGGGTTGAAAATTGCATGTGAAGAAGATTAAATTCTTTGAAATGTTGAAATAATTGGGTTGTGCATGTTGGGTGAAGTGAAATATGTTGTGATTGATGTTGAATAGGTTAAGATAGAAGAAAGAAATTTCGGGAGAATGAAATTGGAGAATTGCATAGGTTGTTGAAAAACAAATTTTGCTAAGTGCTATGATGTTGAAATTGAATCAATGGAGTAATTTGTAGTTTGTGTACGAAGTCTGAGTAGTACATAGTAATTGTTTCATCGACTCATATGAATGCACTAAGCTAGTTGATTGTTTAGAATTGGAAAATCAGGAATGTCTTGTCGAGTTGTTTGGATTGCGGCTTAAGACTAAGTGTGGGGTGATCAAATTAAACCCAACCTTAGTTGTAGCTAATTATGACTTGAATAACATTGGGATTGTCTGTTTGAATGTACAGGAAAAATGTCGAGCAGACAAGACAAGGGAAAGGGCCCATCCACATCGGGCGCCGGCAGGAAAAAGATACGATTGGGAACAGCAGTTCCAGCAGCACCAGCGGTTCCGCGAGACAAACGCCGACAATACAGAACCCGATGGGTGACTGATGAGGGGAAGAAGTGGTATGCAAAACACAAAAAAACCAAATACTTCCCGGAAGAGCAGATAGCACGAGAACCGCTAGCACAGGAATTCCAGCGGATTGTACACCGGATTGACATCACTGGGCTTAACTTCATCTTCGAAGATCCCAAGGAGTGCAATCTCCATCTCATTCGGGAGTTCTATGCCAACTAGAACCCAACTCTACGCAGTCACACTGTCAAGATCAGGGGGCAGGTTGTCACTTTTGAGCCCCATCACTTGCATGCTATCTTGGGGGCGAGGGACACAGACGCCCATGTCCTTTGGCAGCTGAACATCACTCCACCCTATGTGGACATCAGACGCACTCTATGTGGAGCCTGATCGACAGCACGGTGGGGTAGGCACAAGGAGAGGGGCTACCATCAGACATTGCCCTACTCTCAGATAAATAGGGAAGCCAGGATTTGGCTGAAAATTATGTGCTCATGCTTGATTCCGGGGGTACACATGACAGATGTCACCCGGAATAGAGTGTGCTTGGTGTATGCCTTGATGAAGGGGCTGGAGATTAATGTTGGGGCGGTAATAATATCCGCCATGAAGAGAGCCCAACTACATCAGGGCCATAGATACAGGTTCGGTGGTCTGCTTACCACGTTCCTGAGGGGCTATGACATCGAGGAGGAGGCCCTGGATTACATCCCACAAATTGACAGGTGTGCCTTGGATATCACCAAAACCAAGGCACCTGACACTACTCATGGGTCGGTACTCACACTAGTCGAGCGACATGCTCGGGATGACCAGTATATGGGCCGCATGCACGGGATGTAGATGTTGCAGCTGCGCATAGGCGAGAGCCGGCAACAGAGGATGAGCTGTGGCAGCTCGAGATGGATTACCCATTTGACAAGAATGTCTATGCAGAGTGGGGCCCGCATTTGTGGAGCCCATAGATGATGATGTCCCCGCCGATGAGGAGACACGCCAGGAGGACTCAGATGTTGAGTCAGATGAGGACAATGGGGGTGATTCTGATATGGGATACGAAGCAACGGCACCTGACGAAGAAGTTGAATACTTCGATTGATCAGGGAGTTTCACCACATACGTTTGTGATATGTTGAAATTTTGTGAACACTGGGGACAGTGTTCGGTTTAAGTGTGGGGTGGGAGTAGTTAGGCGTCAGTTGCTTTGTTTATGTTTATGTTTTGTTTTCTGTTGTTATTCTCGTTCCTGTGCAAAATGTGACCTTGTGACTCTGTGTTGTATGTTCTGTAATTAAGTTGGTGTTGAAATGAATGTTGAGCTGCTGTATGTTGTGTTGAGCTGTTGTTGGTTGTGTTGTGTGGTGTAAATATTTTTCAAATTAAAAAAAAATTATCTTTTTCGATCGAATCTTTTTCGAATTTTTTCGAATTTTTTTATGTTGGGTTTCTCGGCCTTTGTTTTTGGTACTTTTATCGAGAATAGTCCCATTGAACCGAAGTCGTAGATAGCGACCGTTCCCTATGATGGATGGATGACGACCGTCTTAAGGGAAATGTAGTCGATAGGAGTAGTTTTTTTCTTTTCATTCTTTCTTTTGTTTTTGTCCCAAACGTGTCGTTACTTCATGGTGCGGAATTCTTGTTACGTGTTGTAAATGATATTAATATGCAAAAGTGATTCGTATGAAAGCATGCAAATGTGTAAACATGTTGAGATACCTAGGCCATAGAGTTCGATTCGGTGTGATCGAGGCTTAATAGTGAATTCTTGTAATTAGCTGATTGAAGAGTCCATGAATATGTATTGAGTTGAGCATGTCCAATGAGTGTGAGGTGAGGTTTCGATTATTCCATGCGATTATGAAGTGTCTAGAACTTGCCTGGTGTGTGTACTAAACGAAATGAAGGATGTGTATTGTAGGAAAGGATGTAGGCATTTCTTTGGATAAACCGAAAGTTTCTCCATTATCATACCTACCTTGAATGTGCATCCTAGTTCGCCCCATTGAGCCTTTAGCCTATTTTTTTCTTTCTTTGAAGAGGTACAAATCAAGCTTAACCCCTTCTTTTCATTAGTCGTGAATTTGATCCAAAACTCTTTAGCGCTCAAGAAAAACAATTTTCCCACAGTGTAAAGGAGTACGAAGTGTGAAACGGAAGGAAAAGAGGAAGTTGTGAAAGTTAAAGAAAGGTCAAAGGTGCACTTGCTGAAATTAAATAAAATAAAGATGTATAACTAATCTTTGCTAATAAGTCGAGTGTGCTTAAAGAAATGGGAACAAAAACAAAGAAAAAAAGTTTTCAAGAATGAGAGGATGAAGGAAGAAACAATTGTCGTAATGATGGTGGGATGTATTGAAAAGCGCTTAAGGAAGCTAGTTGCTATTATTTGTTAGCCCAGTATTTACTAGTTCCTTAGATTACATTACAACCCGTAAGTCCTACGTGATCTTACATCACGTGTCCTTATATTAGTGAAGTAATACACTAGAGGCAAGCCTATGGTTCATGACATGATGCATGTGAATTCTTTGGGAGAGAAAGCAAAATCGTATTCATATACCCCTACATGTAGTGATTTGGAAATCATATGATGGCACTGGGGTAATTCTCTTTTGTTGTGAGGGCACATGCTTGACGAGAGATTAATTTCGTGTCGGATGTCTTGATCAGTTGATTTGCACGAGTTTGCCAAGATTGAGAATTGATTCTTGAGCTTAGGAGATCGTAATGTGGTGTACTTCATTGTATTGATGAGATCATGCATGTTTTCTTGATGATTTGCTATATTAAATAATCGGTATAGCTGTAGCTTGAATTGTCGAGCCAAAGTAGTGGTGCGTGGGTGTCAAATGCATGAGATGTGAGAGTATTGTTCGAGGACGAACAAGGTTTTAAGTGTGGGGTAAGTGATCTTGGGCAGAATTGCATGCCCAAGTGATACTCGAATGCTTCATTTCGACTTGTTTATCTATCGTTATGTGTACATTCTCATGTGATTTTTAGTTAAAATGTGAATTTATACTAACCAACATGATTAATGTTGTTTTGCAGGTAAAAGAAGTTTTGGAAGCTAAGATACATGTTGGTGAAGATCGGGAATGAACTTGGAGACAAGGAGTGGAAAATGACAAGGGAGAGCAGCAAAAATAGGGGCTCCGTGATGGAGCCGTGTCACGCTGCCATCGCGGAGGCATTCTGCCTCAGATGAAATAATTTTGACAATTTCCAGTGAAGGTGCGCTATAGCACCGTGGCACGTTGGCCAGGCTCCACAATGCAGGCCGTGCCACGCTGAGGTGAAATTGCCTAGGGAGCCGACTTCCAGTGAGGGTCCGCGATACCTCCGTGGCACGGAGGGAGTGCTCCGCGATACACTCCGTGCAACGTTGCTTGTTATTCCGGAAAAAATTTTCAATAGTATAAATAGTTGTTCGCGTGATTTGTGGGGTATAAAACGACACGCAAGTGCACGTGGTCGAACAAGTAGTAAGTGGCTTTAGTAAGCCAAGTATCGATCCCACAGAGACTTGGATGAAGTCCAATTTGCTCAAGTGTACTATATTTTACTTCTAAAAATGTAGACAACAGTGTAACCTAAAAGTTTGATAGTTTGTTTTATAATTTTTATACTAAAGCTAAAAACAATTATCTACTTTGAATCTGAACTATGAATGAGAGCATGCTGAGGTTAAACGAACATGTAATGAAATTAATTATCATCGTAATTTGGTTAATCTTTTCCTCCAGTTGCTAGCCAAGAACATTTGCCAAGAGATTAAAACTCTCGTATTTAACCTCACTTAAGAATCATGAACCATCCGTCTACATTTCTGTGATCAAATGCAATTCATGTTCTAGCCATACAATTCCGGTTCCTAAATTGACTAATACGACTTTCAGGTATATTTCTATCCTGAAAGCAAATCAAGACTCAATTTTCCCAAACCAAGTAAAGAACATATCCTATTAATTCACAACTTTCAAATTTCTTGCTCTCTCGAGTGAAACCGGACTTTTTAGATGTACATTAACGTAGGCCACACATTAAGGCAGTAAGAACAAGAATTAATAGAACAACATGGAAGAAAAGATGAAAAACCAAAGAATCAATGATCAAATTTCATCACAATTGTTCATAACCTCAGCAAGGAGAGGAATTAGCCACTCATTTGTGGATTAAACATCTTAAAATGAGTGTTAATCATACAAGCAATTGAATTAAAGAAGAAAGAAAGAGAGAAAAAACCCTGATATTTTCGTCCCTCAACTGCCTGTAACCCACGTCCTTGCTCCACCAAGTCAGAATATTAAAAATGAACCTAAGTGTGCTATTTATAGTAGTAGGACTTTTTCCCGGAATAACAAGCAACGTGTCACGGAGTGCATCGCGGAGCACTGCCTCCGTGACACGCTACGGACGCGGAAGCTCTATGGAAATCACCCGAACTTGGCCCCGGCAGCACCCTGCCGCGTTGGCAGCGTGTCACGCTGCTTGGGAAGAGCGTTGGCACCTCTTGGTCGCGCATCCAACCTGCCGTGGCACATTGACAACATGCAGGTGGGCTGTTGTGATCAGCCTGCCTGCCGTGGCACGTTGCCGATGCGCCGGTGGGGCTGTTTTGTGCCTCCTCTTTGCCGACGTTCACGTGTTAATTCCATTTCCAAGCCTCTACTTCACCAACTCATGGATTAGTTACTCAAAAGTCATCAAAACCTAAGAAACAAAGGTTAATCATGTTGGTTAGCACATATCTTCACTTCATATAAAATTACATGAAAATGTATACAATTACTTAGATAAACAAGACTAATTTGAGTCACAAAGCGTATCTCGGGCATGCTATTTTTGCCCTTGATCAATAGCACACTTAGGTTTTATTTTAAACATTCTGACTTGGTTGAGCAAGAATGTGGGTTACAGGCAGTTGAGAGGACGAAAATTCTAGGGTTCTTCTCTATCTCTGTCTCTTTTATCTCAATTGTTTGTATGAATTCTACTTATTTGATGATGTTTAATCCACAAATGAGTGGCTAATTCACTTCTTGCTGAGGTTAAGAACAATTGTAGTGGAATGTTATTGTTAATCATTTCAGTTTTCATCTTTTCTTCAATGGTTGTTCTATCAATTCTTGTTTTTACTGCATTAATGTTTTGCCAATGTTAATGTATATCTAGAACTTCAATTTTGATTTTTAAAAGGAAAGAAATTGGAAAGATGTGAATTGGTAGGATATGATCTCTTCTTAGTTTAGAAAATTGTGAATTGATTTACATTTAGAGTAGAAATATATCTGAAAGTCTTATTAGTCAATTACGGAATCGGTATTGTATGGCTAAAGCATGAAATTCTTTTATCACAGAAATGTAGATTAATGTTTCATGATTCTTAATTGGATAGGAGTCGAAAGATCCAATCCATAGGCAATAATTCTTGACTAGCAACCGAAGAAAAGATTAGCTGAATTGAATTGATAAATTACTTCCCTGCATGCTTGTTTTAACCTCAGCTTGCTCATTACTATTTTTCAGACTCAAATTATAAGCTCAACATAGATTTTTATTATTTAGCAAACTTAACTCTCAAAATATTGTTTAATTGGTTGTCTGCATTCATAAAGACATAGTTCACTGACATATAAGTTAATTAGTACCGTAGTTCAGTCCCTGTGGGATCGATACTTGGCTTTACATGAGCCACTTTACTACTTGTTCGACCACGTGCACTTGCGTGTAGTCACCACTCCAGCACCGAACAGCTGGACTGAATTTTATGTATTAATAGTTGTTGTTGACAACCACCTAGTCATGATAATTTGTGAATCTGGGAAATTAGTTAGGTGTAGGGTAGTTTCTCTTCTTAGTTTGCTTGAGGACAAGGAACTACTTTAAGTTGGGAGTGTTGATGTCTCAAGAATTAGCGACACATCTTCCCTTCTTCTCATAGAATTTTGCATGCCTTTAGGAGTTAAATTGAGCAGAAACTAACCTTATTATTCTATGTTTCAAGATCCCAATACATTGGAAGAAGAAAGGAGTTTAGGCCAGAAAACTGCTCAAAAGACATGGTAACAGATGGATCGTCTGTTTGAAGGACGGTCCGCCCCTTAGTTCGCCACTTCCCAGCTGCAGATTCCAAAAACTTAGTAAAATGGGTCCTTAGAGTATGGTTGATAGGACAGACCGTCTTCCAAAAGGATGGTCTGTCAATTGAAGGTTGGACCAAAGCTTGGCAGAATGGAATTTCTAAAGGATGGTCCGTCTCTCAGAGGACGACAGGTCAAGGGACAGAAGCAGAAAAGTAAAAGACAGTTCAAAGGATGGTCCGCCCTTCCAAAGGACGGTTTGTTCCTGCACACCTGACACTCCGATGCTCAAATTAAATAAGATTTTTGGGGCATAGTATAAATACATTTTTCTTGTAATTTTTCAGCAGTTTTTACATTCTTCAGTTCATACTTAGGGTAGAGAGTAGAACATAGCTAATTTTATCCCTAGTTTCAAGTAGATTGTAGATCCATCTTTGTAATAGAAGATTCTCATTCATCAAGTGAAGTTTCAATTTCATTTGGTAATAATGTCTTATTACTTTGCTTTTCTCCTTTTTGTATCCATGGGTAACTAAACCCAGATATAGGTTTGTGAACCCTAATGATCCCAATTTGTTTAGATTGAGTTTGGGCATATGAACATTTGATTGATTTTTTCTTTATAGTGTGTGATTGATGATGAGAGTCATCCAATCCTACCAATTCCCTTTATAACGCTTGAAATAGCAAATTTAGGTTTGGTTAGCATCAATCAACATGACTCAAGGTATAACCCTTATTTAATATGTTCTTCTAGATATAGGTTGAATTTCAAATTGGAAAACAAGCAATTGGGTAGAAAAGAATTCTCTTCAATTTGATAAAATTGAAGTAGATTGACACCTATGGTGCTATTGAAAGATACTCATGGGTTGGCTAAGTAAATTTCTTGCATATTCAGCCTCTGCTTACTCTTACTTCTTTCATATTGGGTGACTCAGGGGGATTGACCTAATATTAAGGTCACTTCCCTGGAATTATCTCTAATTGCTTATAACCTAACTTAGTGCAATATTTAGTCGTAGTTAGTTTCTATTACTCTCAATACGAATAGATCCCAGTCTTGCAATTCGTTACAGTTTAGCACTAGATAGTTTTGGCTTCGAGAAATCTCTGTGGGATTTGACCCCAACTCCTTGTTGTGTTCTATATTTGCATCAATCATTTACACTACCTGATTATTGGAAGTATATTTGAGTATAGATAAGTATACCCTTAGACCCAAAACTTTTGACTCGTATAACCCTCCAATACACCCAACACTTGAAAAAAAATTCGGACCTCTAAGACCTAGCGCAGTGCGCCAGTTATTTTGCCATGCTATCCAAAAATACTTTTCAATGTTTGACACGCCAGGCAATATGCCAACTTAAAAAAACAAATTCTGAAGTTCTTAGCCTAGCGCGGCACACCGGGTAGTACGCCCAATACTTCACATTTTCTCTAGCTTTATTTTTCCACATCATCCTCCTCAAGTTCTCATTCATCTATGCAAAAACAAAAATGTATCAGAAAGATGGGTTGCCTCCCACCAAGCGCCTTATTATAGTAGTGGAACAATGTTCACGTGTTACCTCCCATGTAGCACCTGATTTAATGTTGCGAAACGACGCAAGACTTCTTATTCCCCTTTCAATGAAATTGAAGTTTTCCTTCTATAAAACACTACTCCATAGTAGTGCTTAACCCTTTGGCCATTAACCAGGAAGGTCCTATCCGACCCTAAGGGCTTTAACTCCACTGTTCCATGCGTAGTCACATTCACAATCTCAAAGGGGCCTGACCACTTCGACCTCAGCTTACCCCAAACCAATTTCAACCTTAATTTGTAAAAAAACACCATTTGTCCCAACCTAAATCTCACGAGGCTGGATTCCCTTATCATGTCATTTCTTTGTCCACTCCTTATATAACTTGGAATTTTCATATGCACTAAAATTAAACTCACGAAGCTCATGGAGATGCCACAACCTTTTCTCTCCTGCTGCCTTTATATCCATATTCAACCTTTGGATGGCCAGTATACTCGGTGCTCTAGCTCAACTGGCAAATGACACACTTTTTTGAAGACCAACCTATACAATTAGGTGCTGATAGGAGTTTTGAAAGCAATCCTGTATGTCCAAAGTGCGTCATCTAGTTTGCTAGACCAGTCTTTTGTATTTGTGCTCATTGTATTATTGAGGATTCTTTTGATTTCTCAATTACAAACCTTCCATCTGGTCTGTAGATGATAAGTTATGTCTATGTCGTGTTTCACATTATACTTAGCCAACAAGTTATTGAAAAGCTGGTTACAAAAATGCGTACCTTCATCACTGATGATAGCTCGAGCTGTCCCAAAATGGGTGAAAATATTCTTCTTTAAAAACTTGATTACCACCTAATTATCATTTGTAGGCAACGACACTACCTCCACCCATTTTGACACGTATTCCATGGGCATAAAAATGTACTTGTTACCATACGATGGAATGAATGGCCCTATGAAATCGATTCCCCACCAATCAAATACTTCTATCTCCATAATGCCCTTTTGAGGTATCTCATGCCTTCTTGATGTGTTCCCTATTCTCCGAAAGCTACCACAAGATTTCACAAATGCATACGCATCCTTGAATAGGGTAGACCAATAAAATCTGGATTAAAGGACCTTTGCAGTGGTCCTATCTCCACTATGATGTCCCCCATAGGGAGAGGAATGATAACTCTCTAAAATCTGCTACACTGCACCCTCGGGCACATATCTTCTGACTAGCTGGTCTGGCCCTACTTTATACAAGAATGGCCCATCCCATATGTAGAACCTACTATCATGAAGGAGCCTCCCTTTCTATCTAGAGTTGCACCCAAAGGGTATACTGCACATACCAGAAAATTTACTATGTCGGCATAACATTATAGCTCAGGTACGTCGACAGCAAACAATTATTCATCAGGGAATGTCTCCACAATTCACACTTCACATTCAATATGATTCCTATCCTCCAACAAAGAGAGATTATTTTCTACTTGATTTTATGAGCCTTTTCGGTCTTTGATCTCAATATCAAACTCCCGTAATAATATCCACCTGATAAGCCTTGGCTTAGCATCCTTCTTGGCAAACAAATATCTAATCATGGCATGGTTGGTGTAGACCACCACCTTTGTACCCACTAGATAAGTTTGAATTTGTCAAAGGCAAACACCACTTCCATTAACTCCTTCTCATTCATAGTGTAATTTTTTTGAGTTGCATCTAGCGATTTGCTTGCATAATATATGGGCTAAAATCTCTTTCCTCTATTCTTCCCCAAAGAAACTCCAACGGCCAAATCACTGGCATCATACATTACAATGAATGGTAATGACTAGTCTAGAGCAATGATAATTAGGGTTGTTATCAACTCTTTCTTCAAAGAATTGAAGCCCGCACACACTCCGCATCAAATGAGAACTTGACATCCTTCTAACAACTTGCACATAATATTTTCTATCTTTGAGAAGTCTTGAATGAACCTCTGGTAGAAACCAACATGTCCCAAGAAACTACGCACCCCTTTCAAAGACATCGTGGGTGGTAGATTTTCAATGGCTTCGATGTTAGCTCGATCGACCTAGATACATGCCTTTGAGAAATTGTGACCTAGAACTATTCCTTCGTGTACCATGAAATGGAACTTTTCCCAATTCAAAACAAGATTGGTCTCCTCACATCGAGCTAACACAGCATCCAAATTCTTCAGACAATCATCAAAGCCATTCCCATAGATTGAGAAGTCATATATGAACACTTCCACAAAATTTTCCACCATAGCAGTGAAAATAGCCATCGTACACCTCTGGAATGTCCCTGGAGAATTATATAGTCCAAACGGCGTCCTTCTAAACACAAAGGTACCGAATGGACAAGTCAAAGTAGTCTTTTCTTGGTCTTCCTGGGCTATCATGATCTGGTTATACCCAGAATATCCATCCAGAAAATAGTAATAATCATGTCCAGCCAACCTATCCAACATTTAGTAGATGAAGGGTAGTGGGAAGTGATCCTTCTAGGTAACCATGTTAAGCTTGCGATAATCAATGCAATTCCTCCACCCTGTGACTATTCTTTGCAGAATAAACTCATCTTTCTCATTTTGCACCACTGTCATCCCACCCTTCTTTGGGACACACTGGACTAGGCTCACCTAGTGACTATCTGAAATAGGATAGATGGCACCTGCATCCAGCCACTTTATCACCTCTTTCTTCACCACTTCATAATAGGATTCAACCTCTATTGGTGTTCTAAACTTTGTCTTGCACCCTCTTCTAAAAATATTTTTTGCATACAAAATGAACTGCTTATTCCCTAGATATCGGCTATGGTCCAGTCGATTGCTGTTACATGATCCTGTAGCACCTTCAACAACATGTGAACCTGTACATTAGACAACAGAGTAGATATTATCACAGGTAGTGTGTTAGCACTACCTAAATAAATATATTTTAGATGAGATGGTAAGGGATTTAGATCAAGAACTGGTTCCTTCTCAAAAAAAGGTTTCATCTTCTTCCAGGTCAATGGTCTATCAAGCGTCTCAAAAGTTGCCCCTCTCCTGATATAGGTATTGGTGGCATCCAAAGCATTTAGACACTTAGTAACCTCTACACTACTTACATGCTCCTTTTCATATACCAGAGCTCTCTCCAATAGATCCTCCTATGACAAATATTGAGCTAACGCCACATCAGACATCTCGGTCTCCACACATAGTGATGGCCTTTAGTTCCTCATAATGCGGTGGAAGCCTTGCCGCCTTGAACATGTCAAACATGGCCTCCTGGCCATTCCATGTCATAGACACCTTCCCTGACTTCACCCTTATGATTGCACCAATTGTAGCTAAGAACCCTTTCCCAAAATAATGGGCACTACTTCATTGACTAGTCCCATTTTAATGAGCATATCCTTAGTAATACCATCAGGGTATATGATTGACCTGTCGGCCGACTGTAGAGCCTATGCCTCCATATTATCAGTGCGAGCATGAAGGCTCACATACGGTGCCAATGTAGCTACAATAGCTCTGTCCACAAAGGTGCCTAGCTGCTCAGCAAATAGCTTCATCTGCTTCTCGTGTCTATCTGCTTTTCTAAACAACTTTGCAATGTTTGATGGCATGAATGCATATTTAGAGGAATATTGATCAGTAGATGATGTCTCAGCTGATTCTACTCTTGGTGTTGCTATAGCTGCACCAGAGGTGGATGATGTACATGTGGGGAGTAGGGCTACAAGGAAAACTAGCTCCGTGTTGATGGCTGCTCCAGCTGTGTCAGTAGTAGCTTCAGCCACTCTCTCTCTTTGGCCGTTGGGACCAAATACCTCAGGTACTGATTTGTAAAGTTTTAGTTCATGCCTTGTTCCATCTTTAGATTTTTCTAGGTCATACTCTTGGTTGCAGGTGTCTCAACATCAAATCCAGCTAATATTGGGACATAAGCCTCTCTACATAATTGGGTTATCAAACATGGGAACGATAGTGATGTGGATAATTTTGCAGCTCGGCTGTTAATCTCATCTACTATAATAACTCCCATGTTCAATAGGAACCCTGACATCTGGCTGGCTACTAATACTGCCATGTCCTCTCCCAAAGCATTGCCTCCTCCGATCAAGAATAGTCAGAGCCTCACCACTGCCTACCAAAATTTTTCTACGAATGTTAATGAGGACTTATGGATTCTCTCCTTGAGATTTGTCAGCCTTGAGGGCTAACTATCAGTCAGAACCTATTCTAACCATGGACGTTGATTATGTCGCTCTCTCATTCTAGTCAAACTCCATAGTTCTAGTTGGCTTTGTAAATTCTAATCCATAAAGCATCCTATTAATTGTATTTTTGAAGATGTCAATCGGGACTACGGATTATACTCTGAGTAGGATAGTCATATCGGCCGCCTTCTACCCTTTTTTTCCACATATTGTCTAGAGTTACCATATAGTTCATGTAGAATTCATGAACCATATAGGGGTAGTATGAGCCTAGTGCTTCACTCATCCACCCCAGGCCATATAATTTGTACCCCCTTTCAATATCTGGGTACTTAGACAACTCGGAGTCTATGATCCTCACATCCATAGAATGCTCCTCTTAAGATATCCTCTTCCTGTGGTGTTAAGGCCCTCTTGGAAATATTTATCAGACCCCTTGATTTTCCAGCGCATACATTCCCTAGATCCCCATGTTTTAGCTTTAAGGACATCTCCTCTCAATGGTTTATAATGCTCAAAATACACCTCACAAGAAGTATAACGCGGACGTTGTTGATAAAGAACCCAACTAATGTTGGGGTCAATCCCAAAGGAAATATGGTCAAGATATAGACTATGCTAGTATTTTAGGCTATTAGTTCAATTATTTCCTAGAAGGGGGTTTTTAAAAAGGAATAATCAAGTGACAGTGTGGTGAATTGATGTTGTGCTCAAAGTTATACAATTAACTAGGGAAGTGTTCCCCATGGCTTCTTAACTAGGTCAGATTATTACACTTATGATATATCCCAATACTTATCCTGTAAAACTGACAAACTATGTTAATCCAAATGACTTATTCATCCCTATTAGATGACTCTACTCAATCACCAGCTAGGTCTCATGAGCAATTCCACTTTAACTTTTACAATAGTTCCAAATTAACTTTCCTGCAACCGCAACTCGAGTTATTCAATGAAACTTAATTTCAAGGCTTTGTTTTTCTTCTCTTTTCCTAATCTCTACTCCTCTAGGATCAAGCAAGAAAAGAATTCGATCTAGTCCTAATGTTGTGCACCATTAATAAACATTAATCATGAAGAAAAGAAAAATATGAACATTCATATTGATTTAGAAGCACTTTGTGTTAACCCTAGTTTGTTATTCCATCATGATTTCCACAACTAGGGTTTAGCTATTCATGATCAAAAGAAATAAATCAGAATTCATAAAAGAAAACATAATTAAAGACTTACAATATTGATGGAAGAAAAACCCAATGTCAATTGCATAATAAAACTTTTGAAAATCAAGGCAATGATGAATTCTCTCAAGGTTTTCGTTTATTTCTTTCTCCAATTAGTGTTAGGAAACCCAAAAACCATGATTACAATCCAAAAGTATTGGTCCTATTAAGGAAAATAACCTAAAAGTATTTATACAATTAATGTAATCCTATTCTAAATTAATAGGGATTCTGCTGCGGAGACAACCTACAAGTCGTAGCATGTTGCTATGAGTCGTGGTATGCTTTCGTAGTATGAGTCTGCAGCTTTTGATCTTATCAGGTACTGGAGGTTGGTACAACTCATACAATATTACTACGAGTCGTAGGATCCTATCGTGGCTTGAATTTATGAAATTTGGCATCTATGATCATTCTCCTATGGGTCCTTCATACGACTCGTACCATGTTGGTACGACCCATGCAATCCTTTCGTGCCCTGAGTATGCCAAGTGACCAATCCTTTTAATCTCACCACGAGTCTATTAATATAGGTCATATCTTGCCATCATGATTCTTGGCCTCTACTCGTACCAGTGGATTCTACAAATGCACATCTTCTGTATCTCAAGTTAAAGACACCCAATATAGTTCGTACTTAGATGCTACAGGTCATACGGTCAATCATATGTTGGCTCTGCAATTTTGCATTTTCTCTAAAGTTCAGCTACGAGTGTCAGGTACAGCTCGTACTAGGATGGTACGGCTCGTATTGAGACCTGCAACAAGCCATTTTCTGCACTTTCATCTCCTTTCCCAAAATCCAATTCCCCGACCTGATTTCCCTAAAAACAAAGTAAAAGCACCTTATATCTGTATAAACATACCTAAGACCAAGCATTTTTCCTATGTTTTAAGCATCGAAAGTATCATAAACATGTGGTAGATCAACACCCTCAACTTAGAACTTTTGCATGTCCTCAGGCAAATAAAACACTACGACAAACACGACGTATAACTAGAAAGTAAAACGGAAGACCTACAACCAATAATATCAAAATTTGCACATATGACCACTATCAAGTATTGACCCCCTTTTTTTCAAACACTCAAAACCAGGACTGTTGTGCACCCAATCAAACTACAAGTTATGATACAAAGGGATCTAGAAATGACATCAAACTATTAACAGATAACTGAGCTATCACTAATGCCATTTACACAAACAATTGGCAGGATGCAATATATTCAATTTATTACCCTCATAACAAATGAAGTCCCAAATACTCATAGTGATATATATATATATATAATCGGGACTATCGAGCAAAGCTTTCACTCTCACAAAGAAGTTCTAAATACTGCACAGGTGATACCATAAGCTTACCCTTATTTTCTCTACTCTAACTCTTCGAACAGTCAGGTTAGGATCACTATAGGACTTCTTTTGGCTTATAATATAGGCTTGGGGACGAGTATAGTAAATATGGATATAGTGACTCACCCTCCTTGGTATTACATAAAATTTGGCTCGACTTCCAACTTTTTCCCCCTTTTTCCATTTTATTCTGCTTTCAACTTGTGGGTGTGGTTTATTTTTCACTTTTCTTTTTTTTTCCTTCAAATTTTACCATCTCCCACCTTTTACTGATTAGCTTTTTCTTTTCTCCCCCATATTGTCTATGCACCCCCTATAATAGCCACCCTCAACTTAGGCAATTTGCCTAATTTGAAGTTCACACTGACCAAGGAGGGACCAAGGCCAAAACAGGTTTATTATAAACAATACAGGGAAGGTGAACTGGCTAATCAAAGAGAAGGGTCAACTTTAGTCTTAAACATGGGATTAAGAGATAATTTCATTTGGTAAGGTAATTTAAGATAAAAGTGGGATAAATAAAAAATAGCCTATGATCCTTTCCTAACCAACTATCCTATGACCTAAGCAAAGACTAACAGGGCAAGTTCTAGATTACCCACAGAGCATTAAACTAGGTAAGAAGCTCACTCACACATAGAACAAGGCTGCATTACACTACCTATCTGGTTCATGCACAACTACACTACAGTTAATCATGCTAATCTATCAAATTCCATAAAAAGATCCACATTGTTCATGCTTTACAGTAAACACACACAATTAATCACAACATTTTTAAAAAGGGGTCATTTTTTCAAAAACCACAAAACATCAAATACATGTGTAGTTCATTGGTCGTTAAGTACTCCTCAATTGCTCCTAGTTAAACAAAACAAAAACATCCTAAAAATGTTAGTTTTACTAGATATTATGTCCGAGGGAAGAAAAATGGCACAGAACCCCTTAGACAAACAAAACAAATAGATACACCCCCTCCATCAAAAATCATGCTTTGTCCCTAAAGCAGTGAAATAAAAGTTGGGAGAGGAACATACCTGTGGCGCTCTAGGCGCTCCTGTCATCTTGTGTCGGCTACTCAAACTTCACCAACCACTCATCGGTTGCCTCCCATGCAACGCCTGATTTAACATTGCGGCATAATGCAAGTATCTTGACTACTCAAAATTCATCAAGATATACCGACCCAATTCCTTTCAGCTCCTCAACATTTCCCAGATAGTGCTTTACCATTTGACTACTCACTTTGAACCTCTTTTTTTTCCAGTTCAATGGCACCATATGGAAACACTTCCACCACCCTGTATGGCCCCATCCATCTAGACTTCAATTTGCCTAGATGCAAATAGACTCTAGTGTTAAACAGTAGGACCAAGTCACCAGCATTAAAGTCCCTCTTTCCAATCTTCCCATTATGGTAGATCTTCATTCTTTCCTTGTATATGGCTGCACCCTCATAATCTTGATGCCGAAACTCATCCAACTTATTCAACTGATCCATCCTCAACTTGGAAGCTTTACTCCAATCCAAATTCAATTTCTTAAGTGCCTATAATGCCTTGTGCTCAGGCTCTACCAGTAAATGATATGACTTTTCGTACACCAGTTGATATGGAGAAGTTCCAATAGGGGTTTTATATATTATCTGGTATGCCCAGAGTGCATCATCCAACTTCCTGGACCAGTCCGTTCGGTTGGTGTTCACTATTTTCACCAAGATAGTATTAATCTCCCTATTGGAGACCTCTACTTGTCTTCTTGACTAAGGATGGTAAGGTGTTGCCACCTTATGCTTCACACCATATTTCTCAAGAAAAGATCTGAAAAGGCGATTATAAAAGTGAGAACCACCGTCATTGATGATAGCTCTCGGAGTACCAAACCTTGCAAATATGTCCTTCCTCAGGAATGTTGTGACACTCTTCCCTTCATTGTTTGGGAGTGCAATAGATTCCACCCACTTGGGTACGTAATCCAAATCCACCATAATATATTTCATCCCATAAGAGCTCACAAATGGACCCATGAAGTTAATACCCCACACATCGAATAACTCTACCTCTAGGATTGGGGTTAATGATAGCTCATGCTTACGAGTGATGCCCCTTTGTAGTTGGAATTGGTCACAATATTTGGCAAATTCATAAGCATCCTGATGGTGGGACAATAATACCCATACTATAGAATTTTATGTGTAGTCCAGATACCGTTGTGATGATCCCCGGCTGGGGATGAGGGGCAGGCCTTTAGTATGCTCAGCATCTCAACCACTGGAACACATATACAAATTATCCCATCTGCACAAATATGGAACAAATATGGCTCATCCCAATAGAATCTTCGCACATCAAACGGGAACTTCTTCCTTTGTTGGGAGGTCAGGTCTACAAGAATCATGTTGCTCACCAAATAATTTGCATAATCAGCGAACCATGGGATCAGATCTTGTGATGCAGCCAACACCTGATCATCTAGAAAAGTATCATTAATGTCAACCTCATCCTTCTATTTTTCCTCTGCCTCCAACCTAGATAAGTGATCAGCCACCTGATTTTCAGTTCCCTTTCGGTCCTTTACTTCAAACTCAAATTCTTACAGGAGAAACACCCATCTGATTAGCCTCAGGTTACCATCCTTCTTTGACATCAAATATCGCAGTGTTGCATGGTCAGTATGGACAATCACCTTAGTTCTAAGAAAGTATGAACAAAACTTTTCAAATGCAAAAACTACTGCTAGCAACTCCTGTTCAGTCACAGTATAGTTCTTCTGAGCTACATTGAGTGTCTTTCTGGCATAATAGATGGGGTGAAATAATTTTTGCTCTTCTTTGGCCTAAGACAGCACCTAGGGCAACCCAACTAGCATCTCACATCACCTCAAATGGAAGAGACCAGTCTGGTGCTACAATAATGGGGGCTGAGGTGAGTCTTTCTTTCAAGCATTCAAAAGCTCTCAGACATGCATCATCGAAATTTAATTTCACCTCCTTTTCAATTAGTTTGCACAAAGGTTGTGCAATCTTTTAAAAATTTTTGATGAACCTCTTATAAAACCCTGCATGCCCTAAAAAGCTCCAAATATCTTTGACCGAAATAGGTGGTGGCAATCATGCGATAACCTCAATTTTAGCTTTGTCCCCCTCTATGCCTTTTTTTGAAATTCTATGGTCTAGCACAATCCCCTCTTTGACTATAAAATGGCATTTTTCCCATTTAAGTTCCAGATTGGTTTCTTCGCCCCTGCTAAGCACTTTGCTCAAATGCTCAACATAATCTTCAAAGGAATCACACAAGACTGAGAAATCATCCATGAATACTTCAATGGTGTCCTCTACCATGTCTGGGAAGATGGACATCATGCAGCGTTGAAATGTGGCAGGTCTGTTGCATAATCCAAAGGGCATTCTCCTGAAAGAAAACGTCCTATAAGGATAGGTAAAGGTGATTTTCTCTTCGTCCTCCGGGGCTATGGAGATCTGATTGTGCCCTGAATAACCATTAAGAAAGCAATACCATCCTCTGCTTGCCAATCTATCAAGTATCTAGTACATGAAAGGTATTAGAAAATGATCCTTCTATGTCCAATAGTTGAGTTTTCGATAACCATGCAAACACGCCAACCTATGATCGGCCTTGTCTAGACCAGCTCATTCTTCTCATTTGAAACCACCATAATTCCATCCTTCTTTGGTACACACTGTACTAGACTTACCCACTTATTATCAACAATTGGATAGACAACACCAGCATCTAGCCATTTGATAATCTTCTTCTTCACCACCCTTACATGGGTGGATTCACTCTTCGCTAATGGTTCTATACTTGGTACATAGTTTTGCTCAAGCTGAATTTTGAGGGTGCATATGCTTGGAGGGATTTTGATGATGTCAGCAATGTTCCAACCAATTGCCTTCTTGAACCGTCTCAAAACTGATAGTAGTGCCTCAACTTTCCACTCTACAAGGTCTGCAACAATAATTACTAGCAAAGTGTTGTTCTCCCCCAAGAATGCATATTTAAGATGTGCAGGTAGAGCTTTAAGCTCTAAGACTGGTGGTACCTCGACTGAAGGTTTTACTGGAGGGGTTGCACAATTCTTTAGGTCAAGGTCCAACCTTTTCAGCCTGAAGTTATAGAACTCCATTCTATTTAGTGCCTTTACCATCTCTGTGTACCACTAGAAATCATCCTCCTCAAAATTCATAAGTACGGCTGCTAATGTCTCTACACCGAGCCTCATCTCCAAGGGCACTACTGAACTTCTATCCTCCATAGGGCTGGTCACAGTGGTTGCTCTCAAGTTAGGAGAATTCTACTACTCAGAGTGATTGACCCATGCCACATAGGAGCCTAAATAAAATCAAAAAAGAAAGAAAACATAAATGAGGAAATAAAGACTAAAAGTCAAATAATAGCAATTAATCTAATCATAAGTCGTATTCCCCGGTAAAGATGCCACTTTTGATAATGCTCAAATTATACCTATGAAGAAGTATAATGCGGACTTTCTCAATAAAGAACCCAGCTAAGGTTGGGGTCGATCCTAAAGGAAATATGGTCAAGATATAGACTAATGCTAGTGTTTAGGCTTTTAGTTCAATTATTTCCTAGAGGGGGGTATTTTAAAAGGAATAATTAGGTGATAGTATGGTGAATTGGTGTTGTGATCAAAGTTGTGCAATTAACTAAGGAATTATTCCCCATGGATTCTTAACTAGGTCAGATTATTACACTTCCTTATCTATCCCAATACTTAGCATGTAGAACTGATAAATTATGTCCATCCCTATTAGATGACTCTACTCAATCACTAGGTCTGGTCTCATTTGCTATTTCACTTTAACTTTTATCAATAGTTCCAATTTAACTTTCCTGCGATCGTAGCTCGAGTCATTCGATGAAACTTAATTTCAAGTCCTTGTTGTTCTTTTAATTTCCTAATCTCTACTTCTCTAGGTTCAAGAAAGAAGAGAATTCGGTCTAGTCCTAACATTGTGCACCATTAAGAAATGTTAATCATGAAAAAAAGAACAATACAGAATTTGTATTAGTTTAGAAATAATGTGTTAACCCTAGTTTGTCATTACATCATGGTTCCCATAACCCTGGTTGCGGAGGGTTTAGCTATTCATGATTGCAAGAAAGAAATCAGAATTAATAGAAGAAAATATAATTAAACACTTATAATATTGATGGAAGGAAAAATCAATAATCAATTGAACAATCAAACTTTTGAAAATCAATACAATGATGAATCCTTTCAAGTTTTTCGCGTATTTTGTTCTCCAAGTAGTGTTACAAAACCCAAAAACCATGATTAAAATCCAAGAGTATTTGTCCTGTTAAGGAAAATAACATAAAAGCATGTATACAATTAATGAAATCTTTTCATAAATTAACAGAGATTCTGCCACTGAGACAACCTATAAGTCGTAGCATGTTGCTATGAGTCATGGTATGCTTGTACAGTATCAGTCTACAGCTTCTAGTCTTCTCAGGTACTGGTGGTTGGTACAACTCGTACAATGTTTCTATGAGTCGTAGGAGCCTATCATGGCTTGAACTTTTGAAATTTGGCATCTCTGATCATTCTCCTACAAGTCCTTCATATGACTCGCACCATACTGGTATGACCCGTGCAATCCTTTAGTGCCCTAAGTATGCCAGGTGACCAATCCTCTGAATCTTACCATGAGTTTGTCAGTACGGTTTGTACCTTGCCATCATGACTCATGGCCTCTACTCGTACCAATGGATTCTACAAATGCACATCTTATGTATCTCAAGTTACAGACACTCAGTACGGCTCATACCAAGATGGTATGACCCGTACTGTCAATCGTATGTTGGCTCTGCAATTTTGCATTTTCTCTAAAGTTTAGTTACAAGTGTTAGGTACGTCTCTTACCAGGATTGTATGGCTTGTACTGAGACCTACAGCAAGCCATTTTTTGTACTTTTCATCTCCTTTACAAAAATCCAACTCTCGAGCCTAATTTCCCTAAAAACAAAATAAAAGAACCTCCTATCATATAAACATATCTAAGACCAAGCATATTTCCTATGTTTTAAGCATCAAAAGTGCCATAAACCCGCGACACATCAGTTGTTCAGGTTCCTTTGCTAGACTTCTTGTGGTCTCATTGCTACTCTCTTCCTCTGAGTTAAAGCCTGGACCATCCAAACTAGATCCTTTTTTTGAAGAGTCATGTCCCTTTTCAGACTGGGGAGCAGTAACTAGTTGTTTAGCCACAGATCTAGTTTGGTAGGTTGGTGTTTGTCCCTTGGCTCCAACTTCCTATACCTTCTCCCCGGAGTTGGTAGGTTTATCTTGACTATGATGTGTTGGATCAGGTCTGTCAGTTCTCCTTTGTGAGCCACCTCTGGTAGGTTGGAATTTTGGTTCCATGAGTACCTGTGACATATGAATAATTAATACCAAGATTCATTAGGAATTACATAGGAAAAGTATGTGACTAATTGATGTTCTACACTTGTGATGGAGTGGGTCATGGGTTGTCACATAGGTGACATTCCGTCAGTTCCTCCATCACTACGTATCCAGTAGGTTAGTGAAATGAGCAGATAAGTGATGGTGAATGTGACTGCCCGTCACCAAGGTGACATTCCGCCACTTCTTCCATCATGCTTATCTAGTAAGCCATTAAAATTAGCCACCATGTGATGGTGAATGTGACACTCCATCACCAATGTGACGTTCTGTCACTTACTCCATCACCCTTACCCAGTGAGCAATTAACAATAGATGGTAATAGGACAATCCATCGAGTGTATGATGGGCCAATTACCTCATCATTCGCTCTTTTTCCATATTTAGTGATGGGCTGTCACGACCCGAGCATAGTCCCAAGATGTAATATAGGACCCAAAATGATGAATAGGCTCAAGCTAACCCATGGCACATGCGTAACATAATCATGAGCATATAACTAAGCGAAAGTCTAGGAACCATAAATCATATGAAAAGAGACAACTCAAAACTGTTGTAACATCTAACATCAAGTTTGAAAAGCCTCCAAAACAAACGATGAGGTGAAAGGAATAAAACCCAACTAACTCTACTAAGTCTGAAAATAAAAGATATAAAAACAACATAAGGCTAATCTGGTGTCCTCGGAAGATGAGGACTCACCAAGGCTGTGACTAGACTGAATTAGAGCGGAAGCGAATCTAACTCGAGGCTGAGACTGATCACCCAAACCTATATAATGAGATGATATAACATAAAAATATGCAGCCAATACTTTGAATATACTGAGTATGTAAGTATAAGTAACACATAATAGTAAAATGATATTCTGAACTCATGAGTATAAAATAAAAATAAGTTAAAACATGAGTTTCTAATCATAAACATAGTATAATGGCTCAAAGTTCACAAAACCAAATCATAATTCTAGGTGATCTTGGGCATAATTGCTTGCCCAAGTGCTATTTTATTACTTGATTTAGTCATGTTTGTCCATTTATACATTTACATTATCATGTGATTTTATGTAAATTTGGATGTGTACTAACCAACATGATTAGTCCTTGTTTTGTAGGTGAAAAATACATTTGAGGGACTAAATAATGGTGAGTGAAGTGGAGGAATGGATTTGGAAGCAAATTGCAATAGTCAGCAAGGAAGCATGCCATGGCAAGGCTGGCTGTGCCAGACAGCGTGTCACGCTGTGCGTGTGTCGCGCCCAGCGCCGTGCCATGCCAAGGACATGCGCCCGAGAGAAGGCAGCAAACCAGAGCACCTGCGCGCCAGCGCCGTGCCATGCTAGGCACTGCTGCGCGCCACAGTCGTGTCACGCAGGCCATCGCGCAGCCCCAACGCTATGCCATGTTGATCATCGCGCCATGCCTCGGCCAAGCATCATTTTAATGCGATTTCCAGTGAGCGTATGCGTTACCTCCGTGGCACGGAGGCAAATTGGTGCGTTCAACTCTGTGCCATGGAGCCATTCCATGACGGGCCAAAATTTACAAATTCCCTATTTACTATAAATTAAACCCTTAGCTCCCAAAATCAAATGTCACGAAATATTTTCTGAAAACCGTAGAAAAGCAAAGGGAGAAGTGAAGAACTCACCTAGGGTTCACCAATTTTACATTATCTTTTACCTATTCTATAAGTACACTACTCTAAACATGTTTTTGAGTTATTGTATGAACATGAGTGGCTAAAACCCTTCCTCTAGGGTTGAGGCCACGTGAGATGATTGTAATTGCATGAATTTTTTTTGGTTTGAGTCGTTAATTGTTGTTTTGTCTTACATTCTTCATTAATATTGTTTTTATGCTTGATCACCATGAAAACAAATGTGTTAAACTTAGGTAAAAGCTTGAAAGAGAAACCCTAGATAAGAACATAGGAATGTAGGGAGCAAGTTCTTATCTTTCGATATGATTCACAATTAAGATAAATAATATACCTAAATTGCCTTGCTTGGTTAATAAAACGGGATGATAGCAAGACACCGGCTTAGAATTATCACTCCAACACTCGTAGAAGTAGTTACGAAGCTAAGTTGGATTAAATGATTAGAGGTACGAAAGTCCCAAATCAAGAGCATAAACCCCGTAAACCACATCCATGTAGTTGAAATGCCCACAAACTAGGATGTCACATCCCCGCTCAACGATGTAGTTGTGAAGCTAGTTTGTCATGTTTAGAGGCTTGAGAGACCATGAACATTGCATGTTTCAACTATGTGAGACAACAATTGATAATTTCATACTTGATCCATTGCAAAGTGTGGCGTTGCATGATTATCCGGTCTTAACTCTAGTTGCTTCTTTTTCTAGATTGTTTTGTGACCACCCAAAAACTTAATTATAAAGTACCGAAAACTTTTATAATCAACACTTGTGAAGGTTAATCTCAAACTTGAGCTTCATAATTTGCTGAATTGGTCCAGTCCCTGTGGGTTCGACATCCGGCTCTTAAAAAAGGCCACTGTATTACTTGTACAACCGCATACGCTTGTGAGTGCACTGGAGCGCAGCACTAGGCATGAATAAGATCATAAGTAAAGCCACACAAAGTGTATATTGATCCAACATATCATAAGTCATAATATTGTAGAGCAAAAACATGCACGTGTGTATAAATTTATGGAACAATGGGAGATTCTTATAACCAACATACTCCAAATGAGCATAACTGGAGCCCAACTTGTAATACTAGTTAGGAGGTGTGTCCATATTTTGCCAAGGGTATGAACCATAAAGGCATGACATTACTCATGAGCCCAGTATCATAAGGAAGACACTCTCAACTAGCGAGGACTCCTTAGGCTAGGGGTGAGGACCCCTCATCCTATGGTGGCACATAGTTATGGGACTCGGGTTGTCTAGAACCTTATATGTTTGGTGTTAAATACTACTCCCAAAACATACATAGTTCTCATATCATAATCATGAAACACTTTAGTTTTGCATAGGCTAGTTTAAATCATGAAATTCATAAAATGGCTTGACGTAAGTGAACTAGCCATGAAAACAATGCCGAAGATTGCCATGATACATAAGCTTGAGATTCATGAAATTTATGCATAATTGAGTAATTCATCATAACTTGAAAATAGAGATTCATAAGAGCTTTTAATAAAAATCATGCAATTATGATCATAAATCATAATTTGAATCATAAGAGAATTGAATTCATAGAAGATCATGAAACTTTTTATCAAAATTGGGACTACCCTAGAAATTCATGAAATCATAATTGGAGAGTTGAATTCATGAAATTAAGTTGAATTGGGCATGAAGGTGGAAGGAAACCCCCATTCTTGTCTCTATATACCTGGAGTTGGAAGAAATCTTGCTAAGGTTTGAGACCCAAGAGAATTTGAGAAGGAGAGCCTTGATTGCTTGAGGACTTGAGAGGGTTTGATCTTCAACTTCAGATGTTAGGAATAAAATGAGGGTTAGAGAAGGATAAAACCCTCTTATACACCCTTTTAGGAGCTCAAAAATGACTTAGTTTAGGAGTTAAGTAAATAAGTACGGAAATACCCTTAATAACTCAGCCGAGAATTTCTCCCTAGTAGAAATAACGAATCACTTAACGATTTGTTAGTCCTCTTGACGGGTCATCATCATCCATTTGTGATCCTGAAGCATAGTTTTATCTCTATGATCCTCACCTAACGTCTCCTCTTAAATTTATGGATCACTCCTCCAGGCTTTAAGACTCTCTGAATCTCACAATTTCTCCAACCCTTCTCACTTAATGAATCACTTGACAGATCGTCAAGTGTCCTAATAGATCACTTGACGACTCGTCTTGTGATTTGGTGCAATTTTTTTTGTATTCTCATTTCATGCCTCGAGTATGATTTTAGGGACTTTTGAGGTGTTAAACTATCTCTCCCTTGGAAAATTCGTCCTTGAATGGAGACTAAAATGATTAGAAAGGTACGGAAAGAGCTACAATCCTAGAACGAATGTTAAACATCGAATACCTATGGAGTGACTGACTCTGAACTTAGAACATATTCTGAACTGAATTCATGAATCATACATGAATACTAATAAATGAAAGAAAATGAGATATATGAACTAGACATAAAATTGAATAGAGTTTTAAGGAGGAAACTAGTACCTCATGCTGAAACTGAGCTGGAAGGGAAGAGGTGAAGGTACTTAGCTATCATATCTACTTCGGCCTCTAGAGTAGCTCCCTTTATGAGATGATTCGTCCAAAGGACTTTCACTGAAGCGGCCTCTTTGTTCCTCAACTTTTGAACGTGACGGTCAAGAATCTCAACAGGAATATCCTCATAAGTGAGGCTATCCTTCACCCCGATGCTCTCTACTGGAATAACTAGAGCTGGATCACCAATGCACTTTTTAGTAAGGAAACAGAAAATTGGATGCACCGAAGCTAACTCTATTGGAAACTCCAACTCATAAGCCACATTGCCGATACGCCTTAGAATTTTGTAAGTACCAACATATCGGGAACTAAGCTTCCCCTTCTTACCAAACCTCATCATCCCCTTTATGGATGACACCTTCAAAAATATCCAATCATAAATGCCGAACTCAATCTCTCTCCTACTAACATCCGCATATGATTTTTGACAACTCTAGGCTTTTCTCAGCCTCTCTCTAATAAGCTAAAATTTCTCCATAGGCTCGTGAACTAAATTGGGTCCTATCAATATAGCCTCTCCTACCTCAAACCACCCAATAGGTGATATACATCTCCACTCAAAAGAGCCATCTAAATATTGGAGTGGTAACTGTTATTGTAAGAAAACTCAATGAGAGGCAAGTGGTCATCCCATGTAACCGGGCCAACTCCCGAATGTAAAGTATGGCATAATCCTCGGCTGAATCTGTAGTCTTAACTGGTAGAAAATATGTTGACTTAGTCATCTGGTCTACAATCACCCATATAGAATCATGTTTTCGATGTGTACGAGGCAACCCTATAATGAAGTTCATGTTTATCTCTTCCCACTTTCAAGTAGGAATACTGATATCCTCAGTCATACCTTCAGGTATCTAATGCTCAGATTTAACCCGTTGGCAATTTGGACACTTAGCCACAAATTCTGTAATATCCTTCATGTCATTCTACCAATAGACTTCCGTAGATCACGATACATCTTGGTACCACCAAGATGGATGATATATCGAGATCTATGAGCCTCCCTCAACCTTCGCTCTCTCCATTCATCCACATCAACACATAATCGACCCTGATATCGGATTACACCATCTCCCCTTTTAGAGAAAACATCCATTTTCTGACTCCGATAGGTTCCTTTAACTTCACTAGGATAGGATCCTCATATTGCCTTGTCTTCCCTTAACCTCCATCACCATTGAAGATTCCGACCCATTCTGAATAATGACTCCACCCTCTCCTGAATCAGTAAGGTGAACCCCCAAGTGCGCAAGCCTATGAACATCTCTAGCCAACTCCTTTTTCCCATCTTCCATATGAGCTACACTTCCCATAAACAGCCTACTAAGAGAATCAGCTACTCCTTTTTCCCATCTTCCACATGAGCTACATTTCCTATAAACAACCTGCTAAGACCATCAGCCACTACATTAGCCTTTCTCGAATGGTAAAGAACACTCATGTCATAGTCCTTGAGAAGCTTGAGCCATCTCTTTTGCCGCAAATTCAAGTCCTTCTGAGTAAACACATATTGAAGACTCTTATGGTCCGTGACCACATTGACATGCACCTGATACAAATAATGCCTCCAAATTTTTAAGGAAAATACTACCACCTCTAACTTAAGGTCGTGAGTCAAATAATTCTTCTCATAAGACTTAAGCTGTCTAGAAGCATAAGTTATCTCCTTACCATGTTGTATCCACACATACTCGAGTCCAATTCTAGAGGCATCACAATGCACTACAAAGCCATATGTGCCCTCTGGTAGGGTCAAAACTGGAGCCGAAGTGAGTCGAGTCTTTAACACTTGGAAGCTCTTCTCAGACTCATCGGACCACTAAAACTTGACCTTCTTTTGAGTCAACTTGGTCAAAGATGAAGCAATGGATGATAATCCCTCAATGAACGTCCTACAATAGCCAGCTAAACCCAAAAAGCTCCTAATGTCAGTAGGATTGACAGGTCTAGGCCAACTCTTCATTGCCTCTATCTTCTGATGGTCTACCTGAACCCCCTCGTTAGACACCACATGACCAAGAAAAGCAATTGACTTTAGCCCAAAGTCACACTTGTAGAATTTAGCAAATAGCTGATGATACTTAAGAGTCTGCAACACAATCCTTAGATAGGCAGCATGCTCCTCCTCACTACGGGAGTATATGAGGATATCATCTATGAAGACAATGAATAACGTATCTAAATAATCCTTGAACACCCTGTTCATCAAATCCATGAAAGCCACCAGAGTATTCGTTAGTCTAAAAGACATAACTACAAACTCATAGTGACAATACCAAGTCCTGAAGGTTGTTTTCGGAATGTCACACTCTCTAACTCTGAGCTAATGATTGCTGGATCTGAGGTCTATCTTTGAAAAGCAACTAGCACCCTGAAGGTAATAAAATAAGTCATCAATCCTAGGGAGTGGATACTTATGCTTGATTGTGAGTTTGTTCAACTAACGATAGTCGATGCACATCTTGAGGGAACCATCTTTCTTCTTTACGAAAAGAACTAGAGCACTCCATGTAGACTTACTAGGCTTGATGAAGCCCTTATCTAGGAGATCCTTCAATTGTTCTTTCAACTCCTTAAGCTCGGCTGGAGCCATTATGTAAGGAGGAATGGCTATGGGTTGCGTATTAGGGAGAAGGTCAACACCAAAGTCAATCTCTTGCTAGGGAGGGACTTCTGGTAGATCATCTGAGAATACCTCTGGATACTCACATGCAACAGGAACTAACTGAAGCATCAGGGTCTCGTACACAGAATCCTTAATTCGAATTAAATGATCAAAACCCTTGAAGACCATCTTTTTGGATTTAATATAGGAGACAAATAAACCTAAAGGCACTACTGAACTACCCTCTAACTCTAGGACTGGTTCACCTGAAAATCGGAAATCTACCGTACGGGTTCTAATATTTACTAAAGCATAATAAGAATGCAACCAATCCATATATAAAATAATATCAAAATTGGTTATGTCTAACTCTACTAAGTCGGTTGAGTGACCTTCTAAAGAACTGTAACTAAATAATTTCTGTATACTCCTCGAGCTATAACTGACTTACTGACAAGAGTAGAGACTGAGAAGGGTTTTGAGAGGATTTTGAGATTGACACAGAAACTAATAGCAACATAGGGAGTGACAAAGGATAATGCAGCCCCTAGGTCTAGCAATGTGTAAATATTAAGATAGAAGACTCATAACATACTCGTGACCATATCTAGCGAACTCTCCTTCTCCTGACATAAAGAAAGTGCACAAAAATGGTCCTAGTGTTGTCCGCCACCTTCACTATATGATGCGCCCAACTGGGATAGGCGAGCTGCTAGAGCTGCTAAAGTGGTAGCTAGGGCATAACCGTCACCTTGTCTGGCTAATAGGCAATCCGTGAGTTTGTGTTCAGACTTTCCATACCCCAAACAAGCATCTAAACTAACTAAGAACTCTCTAGGGTGGTTCCTACTACACTTCTTGCAAGCTAGGAAAGTGTGCTCCCCCGACATGCTCCTCTAGCCCTTATAGCCTGAAGCTCTACCTCTCTAATCACGCCTCAGCCTAGATGGAACATTGACTGATGATGGAACTAGGACTGATGACCTCTGTTGTGACTGCGGACGGTGTCCACCACCAATCCTCTACTAGGAGTACTAAGGGTGTCCTGTCCTAGCACTCCTGGTCTCCCTCTCCTTCTCCTTCTCCTTCAACTTCTCTTCCTTGATCTCTTGAGCATGAATCATGAGTAGTGAGATATCTATATTGTTGATAATAATATTGGTCCTGCACTCCTTGACCACTAAGTCAGAGACTCCTGATACAAACATGCTCATGTGAGCCCTCGGCTTGGCAACCATCTCCGGATCATGCTTGGACAACTGAGTGAACTTCAGGTCATACTCTTGAACTGACATGCTATTCTGCTTCAAGTTGATGAATTCTTCCACCATTACTTTCCTCAACTCTCAGGGAAAGAACCTATCCAAGAAAGCTATCACGAACTCATCCCAACCAATAGGGACTACACTTATTCCATGACCCTACTTTCATTGCCTAAACTAAATATGTGCTACCCCCTTTAGCTGATAGGAGGCCAAATTTGCACTCTCCGCTCCAGAAATCCCTATGATTTGGGTGATCTTATGGATCTTTTCAACAAACTTTTATGGATCCTTATCCACCTTAGAACCATCAAACTCTAGTGGGTTCATCATGGTGAAGTCTCGCACCCTCACTACCACAGCAATCCCATTGGGATTCACCGGTGCAGCTACCTGCTGGTTGACCTACATCGACATAGCATGGGCCAGCATGTGAAAAGTGGTCCTAAACTCAACATGAATCACTTACTCATTCAAAGGATTAGCTGGAGCTGGTGGGGCTGGTCGATGCTCATCTTCATTGTCATTCTCATTGCCATTGTCGTTTCTCCTTCCATTGACTCTATGGGGAGGCATTTTCTGCAAACGCGTATAACACTAGTTATAAAAATAGAGAGAGTTGAACTTTATCACACGACCTAGATCAGGAAAGAAGGGAAGTTTCCCAAAACATCTAGTAGCCTCTTCCTCATAAGTGTGTTGCACTTCATATCCATGGAAAAGACTCTATTTAACATGGCTTTCAAACTCCCTAGGACACACCTAAACCTGATGCTTTGATACTAAGTTTGTCATGACTCAAGTATAGTCCTCGAACATAACACGGGATCCAGAACCACAAACGGCTCCAAGATAACCCATGGCACGTGCATAACATAATCATGAGCATATAACTAAGAGGAAGTCTAGGATACCATAAATTACATGAAAAGAGACAATAAGTCAAAACCATTGAAACATCCAACATCAAGTTTGAAAAGCCTCTAAAATATAAGATGAGCTGAAGGACAAAACCACCAACTATCTCTACTAAGTCTGAAACTAAAAGACATAAAAGCAACATAAGGCTAATCTGATATCCTCGAATGATAAGGACTCACCAAGGATATGATGGGACTGAATTGGAGCTGGAGCAAATTTAACATTGAGACTGAGACTGATCACCCGAACCTATATCATGAGATGATATAGCATAAAAGTATGTGATCAATACTTTGAATATACTTAGTATGTAGGATAATTAAAACATGATAGTAAAATGTTATTCTAAAATCATGAGTATAAGATAAAGATAAGTTAAAACATGATTTTCTAATCATAAACTAAGTATAATGGCTTAAAGTTTACAAAACCAAATCATAAAGTTGGGTATGACTGAGACCATAACTAAAGCCTCATAAAGTGTATATTGAGCCAATATATCATAAGTCATAATATCATAGAGGAAAAACATGCACATGCATAGAAAATCATGAAACAATGGGAGATTCTTATAACTGACATACTCCAAGTGAGCATACATGGAGCCCAACTTGTAATCCTAGCTTGGATGTGTGTCCATACCTTGCCAACGATATGAACCATAAAGGCGTGATATCGCTCATAATCCCAGTAGCGTAAAAAAGACACTCTCAACTGCTGAGGACTCCTTCCGCTAGGGGCGAGGGAGACACTCTCAACTGGCGAGGATCCCTCATACTACAGTTGCACGTTGTTATGGGACTCAGGTTGTCTACAACCATTATCCTCTCGGTATTAAATACTTCTCCCAAAACATACATAGTGCTCATATCATAATCATGAAACATGCTTAGTTTTGCATGGGCTAGTGTAAATCATGAAATTAGTGAAATGGCTTGACGTATGTGAACTAGCAATGAAAACAATGTCGAAGATCGGCCATGATACATAAGCTTGAGATTCATGAAATTCATGCATAATAGAGTAATTCATCATAACTTGAAAATATAGATTCATAAGAGCTTAATCATGCAATTATAATCATAAATCATAGATTGAATCATAAGAGAATTGAATTCATAGAAGATCATTGGAATTTTCATCAAAATTGGGTCTAACCCTAGAAATTCATAAAATCATGATTGGAGACTTGAATTCATGAAATTGAGTTGAATTTGGAATGAAGGTTGAATAAAACCCCTATTCTTTACCCTACATACTTGTGCTTGGAAGAAATCTTTCTAGGGTTTAATACCAAAGAGAATTTGAGAAGAAGGAGAACCTTGAGTGCTTGAGGACTTGAGAGGGTTTGATATTCAACTTCATATGTTAGGAATAGAATGAGGGTTAGGGATGAATAAAACCCTCTAATACACCCTTTTAGGATCTCAAAACAACTTAGTTTAGGAGTTAAGTACTTAGAAAGTTTTAAAATACCCTTAATAACTCGGTTGAGAATTTCACCCCAACAGACATAACGGATCACTTAACGATTCGTTAGTCCTCTTGACGGGTCATCGTTATCCATCTGTTACCCATGAAGCATAATTTCATCTCTTTGATCCTCACCCAATGCCTCCACTTGACTATTTGACATCACACTTAATGGATCACTCCTCCAGTCATTAAGAGTCTCCAAATCTCATAATTTCTCTAACTCTCCTCACTAAACAGATCACTTGATGGATCATCAAGTGTCCTAATGGATCACTTGACGACTCGTCCTATGATCTGGTATAATTTTTGTTGTTTTCTTCATTGCATGCCTCGGGTTTGATCTTAGATACTTTTGGGGTATTACATGGGTACTCAGGTTTCCCCTTACCACACACCCATGGACTTATCTAAAAACTAAAATAAGTACAAAATTGACTAATTCCCTTAAGAATTTCATCACTCAATCCATCATAGGGAATAGTCATATTATACAACCAAGTATAGCAAAGGCATGGGTTAAATTCATAAAAGATCTAGGGCTTTCTAGATCAATGATCAATTTCAAAATGAAATATCCACCTCCACTTAAAACACATCACTAAATTACACTACTTACCACTTACAGTAAGATGAAGAAGAGAAACATATCGATTGACAGTGAGAGGATGAACAAAATTCCACACTTTACCCTATTCAATAAAATCAATTAGGGCTAAGAGTTTGGAACGACTGCTTGGGTAATTGGTGAACAGGGGATGAAGAAAAGCAAAAGTAAGATGATGGATTTGAAGGTAAGGGTTATGGCGATTATATGATTGGAGTCATGGGGGAAATTTTAGAATATTTAAAAATGTTCTTCAAATAATCACATAAGGGTCGGGTCACTTTGGGTAAAATAGGGTTTGGCTTGATTCTAGGCAACAAGGGTTTGTGTTGGATCGGTAAGAGTTAGTTAGAAGTCAAACTTATTTGATTAGGTAATGGAAAGAATATCGTCAGAGATTCGACGTTCCATTGATTCAATTGTCACCCTTATGCATACAACATCTTCATATTACCACTTTTGACAGAGTCGATGATGGTTCATCAAGTGATCGACGACTCCTCTGTTTGGCCTCATCATTATCTAGAATGTCACTTCCATGTGACCACCTCTGACGAAGAAAATGACGACTCATTGATGCTCTAATGGCCCATCAACTCTACCATCATTTTTATCTAGAAATCATCACTTTTTATCAATCTTGATAGTGCAGAGTGACAGCTCGTTATCATTATGATGGCCCATTATTTGTCCCATCATTTCTCTCTAGAATCACCTGTACCTGCACACTTAACACCCCTTTCAAATAAAAATAGTATAAAATTGGCCATACTAAATTACAAATATAACAATCTTGGGTTGCCTCTTAAGTAGCGCCTGATTTAACGTCGTGGCACGACTCAGGTACTGTGATCTCTCAGATTTTATCAAGGTATACCGATTCTAACATGTTTACCTCTTCCGACACTCCATAGTAATGCTTTACACGTTGGCCATTCACTTTGAAGCATTTCCCTTTTTGGTTTTCTAGCTTAATACCTCTAGAAGGGAATACTTGTGCCACCTTAAATGACCCAGACCATTTTGACCAGAGTTTGCTTGGAAATAGACGAAGTCCAGAGTTGAACAACAGAACAAGGTCTTCGGGGCTGAACTCCGTCTTTTCAATCCTCCAATCCACCTTAAATGACACAGAACATTTTGACCAGAGTTTACTTGGAAGTAGACGAAGTCTGGAGTTGAAAAACAACACAAGGTCTCCGGGGTTGAACTCCCTCTTTTCAATCCTCCAATCATGGTACATTTTAATCTTTTCTTTATATAACGCTTCCCTCTTATAAGATCTCAGCCAAAATTCCTCCATCTCATTGACCTGATTCAAGCCTCATATTTACAGCCTCGCTCCAGCTCAAGTTGAGCTTCTTGAGTGCCCACAGGGCCTTATGTTCAAGCTCAACAAGCAAATGACAAGCTTTGCCAAACACTAACTGGTATAGGCACATACTAATGGGCATTGTGAATGTCGTTCAGTATGCCCATAGTGCATCATAAAGATTTTGAGCCCAGTCAGTTCGATTAGCATTCATAGTCTTGGCTAGGATGATTTTGATTTCTCGATTTGATACCTCCATTTGACCACTTGATTGCGGATGATAAAGGATAGCCACTTTGTGCTGCTTAACTCCATACTTTTCCAGTAGAGAACTGAAAGCTTTATTACATAAGTGGGAACCCCCATCACTAATAATAGCTCTCGGATACCAAATCTTGAAAAGATATTCTTTTTCAAGAATGTGGTGATGCTATTTCAATCATTATCTACCAATGCCACAGCTTCTACCCATTTTGAACCATAATCCACTGCCACTAGGATATACTTTTGACTATACGAGCTCACAAACGGACCCATGAGGTCTATGGCCCATACATCAAATAATTTGACTTTCACGATTGGGGTCATAGGCAATTCATGTCTTCAAGATGTAACTCCCTGCCTTTGGCATTGATCACATTCCTTTATAAAATCTTGTGCATGCTGGTGTATCGTGGGCCAATAATACCCTTATCGCAGGATTTTTTGGAGTTGTTCGAGCACCACCATGATGTCCCCCAATTGGAGATGAATGACAAGCCTCCAGAATACTCGTCATTTCTGCTTCTGGGACACATCTCCTCATCAAATTATCAACGGAAAGCCAGAACAAATATAGATCATCCCAAAAGTACTTATTTGCATTATGAAGGAATTTCTTTCTCTGATGAAAATTCAAGTCTTCTGGCATCATGTTGCTAACAAGATAATTAGGAAAATCATCAAAAATAAGATCAAGGGATACAACTAGTACCTACTCATCAGGAAAGCAATCATCAATCTCTCTTTCATCCGCTACTCTTCCCTCATCCTCAAGTCTCGATACATAATCTGCTACCTGATTTTCACACCCTTTATGATCTTTGATTTCGAAGTCAAATTCCTATATTAAAAGCACCCATCTTATCAATTGTGGTTTTGCACCTTTCTTTTCCAAAAGGTATCTCAAGGTAGCATGGTCAATGTGCACTACTACGTTGTGCCAAGTAAGTATGCTCAAATTTTTTTGAAGGCATACACAACAACAAGCAACTCTTGCTCGGTCACCATGTAGTTCTTCTATACCCCATTCAATGCCTTACTCGCATAATAAATGGGGTGAAAAATCATTCTTCTCTTTTGTCCCAAAACAGCCTCAAGTGTAACTCCACTTGCATCACGCTTTATTTCAAATGGTTTAGACCAATCTAGAGCAACAATTATGGATGCAGCCACCAACTTTTCTTTAAGGCATGCAAAAGCCTTCAAACAAGTTTCACCTAACACAAATTTTGCTTTCTTCTCCAATAATTTACATAATGGATTGGAAAGTTTGGAGATGTCTTTTATGAACCTCCTGTAAAACCCTGCATGGCCTAAGAAGCTCCTTACTCCCTTCACTGAGATTGGTGGAGGAAACTTCTCAATCACATCAATCTTTGCTCTATCTACTTCAATACTTTCTTCTAATATCTTGTGCCTAGAACAATGCCTCCTTCACCATGAAGTGGAATTTCTCCCAATTCAACAAAAGATTAGCTTCTTCACACCATTTCAAGGCTTTGCTAAGATTGGCCAAGCAGTCCTCAAATGCATTACCAACGATTGGAAAGTTGTCCATAAATACCTCCAATGTGTCTTCCACCATGCTAGAAAAAATTTACCTCATACACCTATGGAAGGTTGCAGGTGCATTTCACAACTCGAATGGCATACGCTTGAATGTGATGGCCCCATAAGGACATGTGAATGTTATCCTCTCCTGATCTTTGGATTCAATGGAGATTTGATTATATCCTGAATAAGCATCTAAGAAATAGTACCAACCCCTACCTGCTTTCCTGTCTAGCATTTGATCCATGAACAACATTGGTAAGTGGTCTTTGAGTGTCCAATTATTCAACTTCTAATAATCCATATGGACATGTTAGCCTGTGACTGGTCTAAGATGAATCAGCTCATTCCGCTTATTAGCCACCACCGTCATCCCTTTTTTAGGAAGGCATTGTATTGGACTTACCCATTTACTATCAGATATAGGGTATATAACACCTGCATCCAGCCATTTAATTATTTTCTTCTTCACCACCTCTTGCATTGGTGGATTAAGCCTGCATTGGTGCTCTCTACTCAAAACACAATCTTCCTCTAATAGAATCTTGTGAGTGCAGATTCCTGGTGGAATCCAAATAATATCAGCAATGGTTCATCCAATTACCTTCTTGAACCCTTTCAACACAGACACAAGGGTCTTCCACTTTAACAAGTCAGTTTCCACAATGACTGGCAATGTTTTGTTTTCTCTCAAGAAAACATAATGGAGGTGACAAGGTAATGCCTTCAACTCCAATAATGGTCGGTCTTCAATAGATGCCTTCACTGGTGGAGTTGTTCTATTCTTCAAATCTAAATTCAGCTTCTTTAGGGAATAAGAATAAGACTGCATTCCTACCAAACCATTCACAGATTCACAATAGTCTTCGATGTCATCACCATCGAAGTTCATCATCACTGCAGCTAGAGTTTCAACTGCAAATCTCTCTTCCCTGGGTACTTCAACTACCCCTTCTTTAATAATATCAAACACTGAGACCATGTTCATGTCTCTTGGTTACTTCATAGATTTGAAAATTATTGAATCTGACCTGTTCATCGTTCAATTTAAACTTTAGTTCACCACTCTTTATATCAAACAACTTTGCTCGATTGCTAAGAATAATCGCCCTAAAATTATGGGGACTTCAAAGTCCACTTTGCAATCCAAGATTATGAAATCATTTGGGAATATAAAATGCTCCACCTTCACAAATACATCACATAGAATCCCCACTGGCCTCTTGACTGAACGGTCAGCCATTAGCAACCTCATAGTAGTCAGTTTGGGGGCTCCTAAGCCCGACTGCCTAAATATAGCCAGCGGCATCAAATTTATGCTGGCACCAAGGTCACATAATGCTTTGGCGAAATTAAATGCACCAATGGTCCATGGAATAGTAAATGCACCAGAGTCTTCATTCTTCTAGACCACTGAACGCAAAGAGATCACACTACAATTAATAAGATTATCAATCAGCTCATAATTGACAGTCCTCTTCTTAGTAACCAACCAGCTCATAATTGACAGTCCGTTGCTCAGAGTTAGCCCTACTGAATATGTATTACCAGAGACTTTGGAGCCTCTAGTATGTCATGCCCTATTGGTCTTGGTGACTCTATCCAGTATAGTTGTAGCCTTAGTATAAGTTTGTCACATGAAAGATCCTCCAGCCCCAGTGTCAACAATTGACTTAGTTGAAGAATTCAGAGACTTGTAAAAAGTTTCTATCAAATGTTCATCTGCTAACTTGTGGTTCGGGAATTGCTTGAGCTTCTTGTTGAATCTCAGCCATGCTTCATATAATGCCTCGCTTGTAGCTTCTTGAAATTATTAATCTCATCCCTCAACTATAGCATTCTTGAGGGTGGAAAGAATATCTCGAGGAACGCAACTTTCAATTCTCCCCAATTCATAATCTAGTCATGTGGCAACTCATTCAACTATATTGTTGCTTCCATAGATAAAGAAAATAGAAACAACCTCAGTCATATGGCATTCTAACTAACTCCTGGCTGCTCAAATGACTTATAAATACCCACGAAGTACATTAAGTGCAAATTAGGATCATCACCGACACTTCTCTAAATAATCCCTTCAAATTCAAAAGCTAGATCATAGCAATTGTGATGTTTAATTTAGCTCCTGGGGCTAGTGGTGGAGGGATGATGGCCCCAATAGCACCAACACCATCTAATTTTTCATCATCTTCATCATCATAATCAAAAGGAATAGCCTAAAGATGTTGTCCCTTGGCTGGGGTTGTCGTTGATTTTCAGGTGCTACATTTTCAATGTTCTGCCTATTCAGATCATCCCTAACAATATCATTATCTTCTTTGTTAGGTATGTCTTAATTGTTACCCCTAACTTGAGCATTGGCAAGATGTTGTGCATTCATGGCTCTCCTAATAGTTCTCTCAATTTTAGGATTATAAGGAGTTAATGATTTTCATCGACTTCGAATATTTGGCATGCACTGACATGTACCCTGTATAAACAGAAATAAAAAATAAAAGTAAAATTAGGAAATAAGACTAAGAGTCAAATAGACATACTTAACTTAATCTCACTACTAAAAATTGGTCAAAACACGAGGGACATTTACGACAAACAGCGTCAGTTTTTTAGCCAAAAACTATGAAAAACGAGGGACAAAGGGTTGTCAGAATATGTCGCGTCAGAAAAAAATGATGAACAACATCAGTTAATACCTACGGACGTCCATCGGTTTGGAATATATCGCGTCGGTCCATCGGGCAGGAGACTAGGGCTGGGGGTTGGGTGCACTGGGCGCTGCGCCGCACCACCAGCCTAGCACACTAGCCAGCGCGTCGTGCCAGTGGCCTGGTGTTGTGGCCGAAGCACCGCGCCACCTCCTACCACTGCCCTACCTATATATATTAAGTCCTCTTGATGATTTAAATCATTTGATATGTACTCCTCCGCCAGAATAAGAGAGGAAACGCAAATTTCATCAGGTTTTTGTCAAACTATGCTATCAAACACCGTCCAAATACAAATTAACTTTGGGTAACGAGTTCTAAGCCTACGGAAAGCATTACTACGGAGTTATTTATCAAAAATTCGCTTAGCACACCGATACTCCATCGAGTAAAAGTTATCAAAATTGCTCCAAATTGAATCCTAAATGGCCATAGGCATTAGGTAAGAGTTTCTCCCTTCTGAACTCTCGAGAAATTATAGGTTTTCAGTTGAGCTATTCGAAGTTGAGTTATATTTAATGTTACTATCAAAAGTTATCATTATTTGCCGAATTTAATATTGAAATTGGTCCTATTCTCTCAGCATATAGGTTACGGTTGGAAAGAACTGCCGATTGAAAGTTGAAACTCTCTAGTTAATCAGAAATCAACATTTGAGGTATGTTAAGGCAAATTCCTTCGGCAAGTTATTCCTGTCGTATTATAATACAACCTAGATCCTCATAAGAAAGCCAGAAGCATGATTGTTGTGGTTAGATGCTATTATTAGTTTGAGATTAGCATTTTCTGTTTAGATTGGGACTGACCCTGCCCTATATAGCTTTTTGTTGTCCAACCTCAGGGTTACTAGCTATGTCGTTGCCTATGGGCTATATGAATCTCTCCAAGGAGCTATATGTTGTCTCAAGGACTATGCTGAGCCCCAAGGGCCATATTAAAGTCCATTCCATAGAAGGACTATTATTTTTATGTCGTATCGGCATCACTGACCCTCGTCGAGCCTAGTGCCCAGGGTGCAGTTACAGGAGTCCACTGGACTCAGACACAGCTACAAGAGCTGAGCAGGTTCAGTCACAGACCCAGAGGACAGGCAAGTTGGCTATAGTTATGTGTTGACTTACTTTAACCTTGTTAGAAGTATATAGATTAAAGTGTGCTCATCAGGGCTTATGGGGGCCCCAGGCGGGTTATTCAGTGTTGGTTGTACCTTCCAGGCTTATGAGGGCCAAGTAAGGTTCTTATTTGCATTTCTTATTGTTAGTTATATAGAAGGTTGTAAGGCTATTTAGGTTGTATCTCTATCCCTCCTATTGAATTGTTTTTAGTTTCATTATCATTATCATTCAGTCATTTTCATTTACTGCCTTACATATTAAGTACATATTGTACTGAAACCCATCCTTAGGGCGCTACATCACTTGCCTGCAGGTATGGTTAGACGCAGTTCAGGAACTCCCTAGTCATTAGTCATGTCAGCAGTCTAATAAGTTCCTTTACTCCGAGGTTGTTAGTTAGAAGGTTTGTTCTTTTGTTGTACAGTTTATGGGTAGGTCAGGGCCCTGTACCAACCATTATTCCACTCCTAGAGGCTTGCAGGCAATATATTTCCAGTGTTAATTTTTGTTGTTGAACATGTGGGGCCTATGTATGTTTTCTTTTGTGGGATGGTTGTGTGGGGCCTAGTTTAGCTATTAGTCAGCAGCCTTGTCGGTTATAGTATAGTTCTGGTTGTCTGTTTTCATTATGATATAACTAGACAGCATGGTGGGCTTGTCGGCCCGCATAGGATCCCTTTTTACTGTTTGTTGTTGGTTAGATGTTTTCTCTTCACAGGTGGCTATGTGGCCTTGTCAGCCGGAGGCTGTGTTTGCAGCAGAGATATAGCTCATTGTTTTCTTGATTTGAAGAGTAGGCATGCACCAGAAGTGCATAAGCCCAGTCAGATCAGCTCAGATCCCAGTATGGCACCAGGTGCTAGTCATGCCTCCTAAGGTGGGGCATGACAAACTTGGCATCAAAGCAGTCGTATCCTAGGGAATCTATAAGTCGTGTCTAGTAGAGTCTTATCTATGGGTGTGTTGTGCACCACATTCCATAGGTAGGAGGCTATGGGGCATAATAGTGTGGTTACCCTTCCTTCTTCTTCAGTCGTGTTGTAGAGCTATCTTGTATAGGATTGAGTCCCTAAGCTTACCTTATTCTGCTTATCTATAGAGAAATGTTGAACACACGACATACTAAGACCGATTGGAAGTTAGATGCTATGGCAGGAGAGGGCACGAGCAGGGTGCCCCAGTCAGAGCCATCCCAATCTGAGGGCAATAGAGAGACTTCATCCCGGTCTCCTTAGTATTCTCCACAATGCCAGGAGTCCTCTAGGGCATCGGACATGTCAGCACCACCTCCAGTAGTTCCTATACCTATACCATCCGATCAGGAGGTTATGAGCACTATCTATATGTTAGCCCAGATGATGACAGCTCAGCGCTAGCCTATGGTACCAGTGGTTGCTGAATCTTCGGGAGGACCTGGTGCTTCGAGGGTCCGAGAGTTCCTCACCTGAGCCCCCCATAGTTTACAGGGATGGATTGAGAAGAGGATCCTCAGGACTTCCTGGATCAGTTACAGCATATTTTCTGGGTAATGCATGCTACGCCCGCGGAGTCAGTTGAGTTAGTGGTATTTCGATTACGGGATATAGCAGTGTTATGGTACGAGAGCTGAGAGAGGTCCCAAGGCATATATGCTCTTTCTATGACTTGTTCTAGCTTCTCAGAGGCCATTCTAGATCACTACTTTCTACGAGAAATCCAACAGGCCCGGGTGGACCAGTTTTTGCACCTGGAGTAGGGTTCGATGAGTGTTCGGGAATATGCTATGAGATTTGATTCCTTGGACAGATATGTGCTAGCTTTTGTAGACACTGCGTCAGCCAGAGTATATCAGTTTATTATGGGCTGCTTCCAGAATACGCGGAAACTTGTGTGACAACTACTCTGCGAGAGGACATGGACATTGCCCGCATTCAGGCTTTCACTCAGAATATTGAGGGGATCAAGAAGTGATAGCAGGAGATAGAAAGAACAAATCAAGAGCAACGTCATAGGGCCAGACCCAGTGACATGCAGGCAGAATTTCAAGGCAGACCTAGGCCACAAATATCATGCAAGCCACCCAAACCCCTACCTTCACAGCAGCAGCAAGGTGGTAGGCCAGACCGCTGAGGGCAGTCAGGACCCAGTGAGAGTTCACGGGCATCAGGTTCTCAGCAGCAGAGGGGGTCAGATCAGAGCAAGCCTACTATTCCACGTTGTGTTATTTGCAGTCGACGTCATTTTGGGGCATGCGGGTATGGTTCTAATGTTTGTTACGCTTGTGGACAAGAGGGTTACATAATGAGGTACTGTCCATCTAGAGGTTAGGGTGATCGAGACCGACAGGATAGATCCTCAACAGGGTCATATGCCCCAGCACCTTCAGCAGGGTGCAGGCCCTCAACTCCAGCCGGCAGAGGCTGAGGCAGGTCAAGGGCATCCAGTTCAGGAAGCAGTCCAGATCTCACTTATCCTTTAACGTGGCGACAGGAGTCAGAGTCATCACCGGATGTTTTGACAGGTATGCTGGATATTTGCTCTCACTCAATTTATGTTTTGATAGACCCATGTTTCACTTTGTCATGTGTTACTCCATTAGTGGCCCAGGAGTTTGGTATAATGTCAGAATTGCTTCATCGACTCTTTTTTGTGTCTACGTTCGTCAGTGATTCTATTATAGCTAAGAGGATATACCAGGGGTGTACAGTAGAGGTCGTCGGTCGCCAGACTTTAGAAAATTTAGTGGAGCTAGAAATGATCGATTTTGATGCAATTATGGGTATGGATTGGTTAGCATCGTGTTATGACAATGTAGAGTGCTGGACCAAGATAGTCCGATTCCACTTTCCAGGAGAAGTAGTGCGAGACTGGAAGGGAAGTGCAGCTACGCCAAAAGGTAGGTTCATATCCTATCTTCGGGCGAGAAAGCTAATAGCAAAGGTCTATATATATCATATTATCAGGGTTCAGGATGTGCAAGTAGAATCTCCAACTCTTCAGTCAATTCCAGTGGTTAACGAGTTTCTTAACGTGTTTCCAGATGAACTTCCTGGTATTCCCCCAGAACAGGAAATCAATTTCTCTATCAACTTTCTACTAGGTACTCAGCCTATATCCATCCCTCCGTATCGAATGGCTCCTGCTAAATTGAGGGAACTGAAGGAACAATTGAAAGATCTGTTAGATAAGGGCTTTATCAGGCCGAGTATGTCACTGTGGGGTGTGCCAGTTTTGTTTGTGTGAAAGAAAGATGGCTCCCTCCACATGTGCATAGAATATTGGCAATTGAACAAGGTTACTATTAAGAATAAATACCCTTTTCCTAGGATAGATGATTTGTTTGACCAGTTGCAAGGGGCAAAATATTTTTCCAAGATTGACTTAAGGTCAGGATATCACCAGGTGCGGGTTCAGGAGAAAAATATCTCGAAGACAGCTTTCAGGACCAAGTATGGTCATTTTGAATTCCTAGCCATGTCCTTCAGGTTGACAAATGCCCCAGCAGTGTTCATGGATCTGATGAACAGCATCTTCAGGCCATATTTAGATCTATTTGTGATAGTATTCATCGATGATATCCTGGTGTATTCCCGTTCAAAAGCAGAACATAAAAATCACTTGTGACGGTACTTCAGATTCTCAGAGATCGTCAGTTATATGCAAAATTTTCTAAATGTTAGTTTTGGCTGAATTTCGTAGCTTTCCTGGATAGTATTATATCAGAGGTTGGTATTCAAGTTGATTCGCAGAAATTTGAGGCGGTAAAGACATGGCCTAGACCTACAACTCCAACTGAAGTTCGTAGTTTCCTAGGATTAGCCAGGTATTACAAAAGGTTTGTGGAAGGATTTCCTACCTGTCAACGCCTTTGACTAAATTGACTCTGAAAGCAGCCAAATTTTATTAGACCGAGGCATGTGAGCGGAGTTTCCAGGAATTGAAGAACAGGTTGACATGGGCACCAGTGTTAGCTTTGCCAGAAGGTTTAGAGGGTTATGTCATATATTACGATGCTTCAGGCGTTGGGTTAGGATGTGTCCTGATGCAACACGGTAAGGTGATTGCTTATGCTTCGAAGCAGCTTAGAAAGCATGAAAACAACTATCCCACCCACTATCTAGAGTTAGTTGCAGTGGTTCATTTCTTGAAAATATGGAGGCATTACCTGTATGGGGTGCACGTGGATATTTTTACTGATCATAAGAGCCTCCAGTATATTTTGACGCAGAAGGAATTAAATTTGTGGCCGCATCATTGGCTAGAATTACTAAAAGACTACGACGTATATATTTCGTATCACCCAGGGAAGGCCAATATTGTAGAAGATGCCCTTAGTCGCAGATCAATGGGGAGTTTAGCATATTTGAGACCAGAACAGCGGGAAATGGCTTGAGAACTACACCGGTTAGCCAGCTTAGCGTCCAAATTGTAGACTCAGAGGATAATGGGGTTGTAATTTAGAATACGCAGTATCATTCCTGGTTGTGGAGGTAAAAGAGCAGCAGTATGAGGATCCCAACCTGGTACAACTCAGAAGTAAGGTTCAGCAAGGCGAATTAACGGTCTTTGAATTGGAAGAAGACGGGGTCTTGAGATTTAGGGGTCGCCTCTGCGTTCCAGATGCGGTAGGACTTTGCCAGCAGATCATGGCAGAGTTACATTATTCTCGTTACTCTATTCATCTAGGTTCGACAAAGATGGAGTAGCAGAATTTGTAGCACAATGTCCTAACTGTCAGTAGGTAAAAGTCGAACATCAGAAACTCGACGGATTAACGCAGGAAATAGCAGTGCCTATGTGGAAATGGGAAGCAGTCAACATGGATTTTGTGACAGGACTACCCCGTACCAAATGCAAATTTGACTCTATCTGGGTTATTATTGATAGGTTGATGAAATCAGTTCACTTCCTTCCAGTTCGGACCATGTTCTCAGCTGAAGATTACACTGAATTATATATTCAAAAGATCATCTGACTACTTGGTATTCCCGCATCAATTATTTCTGACAGAGGATCGCAATTTATAGCTAGATTCTGGCAATCATTTAAGAAGAGCTTAGGGACACAGATTAATTTGAGTACAGCAATCCATCCTCAGATAGACGGTCAAGCAAAGCGCACAATTCAAACGCTTGAAGATATGTTATAAGTGTATGTGCTAGATTCCGGAGGAAGTTGGGACGAGCATTTACCCCTTATCGAGTTTACATACAATAACAGTTATCACTCTACAATTCAAATGGCGCCTTATCAGGCCTTGCATGGGCAAAAATGTAGGTCTCCCATCGGGTGGTTCGAGGTAGGGGAGTCAGAGTTAGTTGAACCTGATATGATTCACCAGTCAGAAGAGAAAGTAAAACTCATCAGAGAGTGCTTGTTAACAGCCCAGAGTTGCCAAACGTCCTATTCAATGTGCGGCATAGAGAGTTGGAATTTTAGGTTGATGATTGGGTATTTCTCAAAGTTTTGCCAATGAAGGGCATGAAGACGCTTGGTAAAAAGGGCAAGCTTAGCCCTAGGTTTATTGGTCCGTATCGGATCCGCCAGAGGATAGGCCGAGTGGCATATGAGCTGGAATTGCCTCCAGAGCTAGAATCTATCCACCCAATCTTTCACGTGTCAATGTTGAGAAAGTGTATAGGGGACCCGTTTCGAGTTGTACCAGCTAAGGACATTCAAGTTACTGAGGAGTTAGCCTACGAAGAGGTTCTAGTTGTTGTACTAGATCGACAAGTTTGTAGGTTAAGGACTAAAGACGAGGCCTCTGTTAAAGTACTATGGAGGAACAGGAATAGAAAAGAGATGACCTGGGAAACTGAGGACGACATGAGATCTAGATATCCTCACTTGTTCCAGGATTGATCCAGATTATGCAGTTAAGGTTATGTTGTTGTTCAGTAGCTATTTTACTGCTTATGTTATCAAAACTGTTTAGTTGGCTACATTTTTGTTGTGAAATAGTTACTTATAGGATCCTGTGAGGTTCCTATGTTGGACTTTTCTACGTTTCAAGTTTCTAGATAGTCCATATTATAGAGGAGACTATGCCAAAATTTTTCTAAGAGTTAACTCATGTAAGCCTGAAGATGACATTCGAGGACGAATGTTCCTAAGCGGGGAGGATGTTACACCCTGTAAGTTTTCATTTAATGAACGTGTACATGTGTATGTTGAGAATTTCATAGCACAATGCATATGGAAAAAGGCCCGAGGGTTGAGTATTCGAGCACGGTAGCAAGAAGGCAGGAGATTGGGCTGGGGGCTGGGCGCACTGAGTGCCACGTCGCGCCACCAGCCTAGTGCACCGGCCGGCGCATCACGCTAGTGGCCTGGCGCTGTGGCCGATGCACCGCGCCACCCCTGCCACCTCCCTACCTATATATTAAGTCCTCTTGATGATTAAATTTATTTGATACGTACTCTTTGGCCAGAATAAGAGAGGAAACACAAATTTCATTGGTTTTTCATCAAATTATTCTATCAAACGCTCTCCAAACGCAAATTTACTTTGGGTAACGAGTTCTAAGCCTACGGAAAGTATTACTACGGAGTTATTTCTCAAAAATTCGCCCGGCACACTTGAACTCCATCGAGTAAAAATTGTCAAAATTACTCCAAATTGAATCCTAAACGGATACAGGCATTAGGTAAGCATTTCTCCCTTCTGAGCTCTCGAGAAATTATAGGTTTTCTGCCGAGCTATTTGAAGTTGAATTATAGTTGATGTTACTATCAAAAGTTACCGTTATTTGCAGAATTTAGTATTGAAATTGGTCCTATTCTCTCAGCATAAAAGTTACCATTGGAAAGAACCGCCGATTGCAAGTTGAAACTCGCCAGTTAATCAAAAATCAGCATTTGAGGTATGTTAAGGCGAACTCCATCGGCAAGTTATTCCTATCGTATTGTAATACGACCTAGATCTTCCTAATAAATCCATAAGAATGACTGTTGTGGTTAGCTGCTATTATTAGTTTGAGATTAGAGTTTTCTATTTAGATTGGGAATGACCCTGCCCTATATAGACTTCCATTGTCCAACCTCAGAGGTTACTAGTTGTTTCGTTGCCTACAGGGCTATATGAGTCACTCCAAGGAGCTATATGTTTTCCCAAGGGACTATGCTGAGACCCAATGGTTATATTACAGTCAATTCTATGGCTGGACTATTATTTTTATGTCATATCGGCATCACTGACCCTCGTCGAGCCTGGTGCCCAGGGTGTAGTTAAGGAGTCCACCAGACTCAGACACAGCTACAGGAGCTGAGCGGGTTCAGTTGCAGACCCAGGGGACAAACGGGTTGGCTATAGTTACCTGTTGACTTACTTTAACCTTGTTAGGGGTATATAGATTGAAGTGTGCTCGCCAGAGCTTATGGGGGCCCCAGGCGGGTTATTTAGTGCTGGTTGTACCTTTCGGGCTTATGGGGACCAGGTAAGGTTCTTATTTACATTGCTTAGTATTAGTTATATAGCAGGTTGTAAGGCTATTCAGGTTGTATCTCTATCCCTCCTATTGAATTGCTTTCAGTTTCATTATTAGTATCATTCAGTCACTTTCATTTACTGTCTTACATATTCGGTACATATTGTACTGACGCCCATCCTTGGGGCGCTGCATTACTTGCCTGCATGTATGGTTGGACGCAGTTCAGGAATTCCCTAGTCATCAGCTGGGTCATCAATCTAATCAGCTCCTTTACTCCAGGGTTGTTTGTTAGAAGGTTTGTTCTTTTGTTGGACAGTTTATGGGTAGGTCGGGGCCCTGCCCCGATATTATTCCACTCCTAGAGGCTTACAGGCTACAAATTTCCAATGTTAGTGTTTGTTGTTGGCCTTGTGGGGCCTATGTATGTTTTCTTTTGCGTGATGGTCGTGTGGTGCCTAGTTTAGCTATTAGTCAGCAGCCTTGTCGGCTATAGTATAGTTTCGGTTGCCTATTTTCATTATGATATAACTAGACAGAATGGTGGTCTTATCATCCTGTATAGGATCCCTTTTTACTATTTGTTGTTGGTTAGCTGTTTTCTTTTCACAGGTGGCTATGCATCCTTGTCGGCCGGAGGCTGTGTTTATAGATGAGATATAGCTTGTTGTTTTCTTGATTTGAAGAGTAGGCATGCACCAGAAATGCATAAGCCCAGTCAGGTTAGTTCAGGTCCTAGTGTGGCACCAGGTGACAGTCATGCCTCCTAAGGTGGGGCGTGACAGGAAAAATATTACCGGCATACACCATCGGTTATTTCATCGATTTTCTGGGTTTCTGCTAGTGTGTATTTGTAGAAAACTGACAGACTTATCTATGTTGTCTGTTGGTTTTCCTCAAATGCACCAGCAGCAGAAAGCTGCAGTTTCTACATTCCCACCTGCTAAATTTAAATTCAATTCAATTTCAACTAATATCCAACACTAATTACTACCAAAACAATTCCAAATCAACAAGAACATCAATAACATAGTAATTATCGAATTAAAACATCAAAAACAACACTAAATATCCACCAAAATTATCAACAAAGTTTTAAAATATCAAAATGCATATACAAAATTTTCTTTCAATGTACAATAATCCTAACAACTAAGGTGTATCTTCGACATTTTCATCATCTGTCAAAAACTCTTCATCATCTGAAGGAGGAGAATGGGCACGTCGTCTCTGCACTCCACTAGCTAGAATGTTCACTTGTTCCTTGAGAGCCTCGATGATATGACACATTGTCCTACTCTCTGCAATGTGTCTTGCCTCGACATCTTCCAAGTCACGTGTAAGTTGTTCAATCTTCTGCGACGTAGCAGCGATCTGAATACTCTCAACCGCCTCAACCTGACTAGAAGAGCCAATACTTTCCAGTCCAGACTGAATCCGTCGAACTGGGTTTCTAGATCCTAGGTCGTAGACTCTCTCATTTTGCCTCTCCCGGGCCGCTTTTTCAGTCTGAATCTGGGTAGCAACATTTGGCGGAGGCTGGGTCTGCCCGCCTAGGGCTTTCTAAGTTTGGTTGTACTTAGACAAGAGTCGCTGATAATCCATCTACATAATTAAAAAAAGTTAGTATAATATGGTTTTTCAAATTAAACTTAGCATATTACTATTTATATATAAGATGCATGAACTTACATAGGCTTATTCACTAGAAAAATCAGGATAAGTTCTATCAAAATGTTTCCAAGCTTCTCCATTTGATGGATGAGACATAGCACCAGGAGCCCTTCTATTCTCATAGTGCCTTCTCATATGAGATCAGATGGAGACATAGCACCAGGAGCCCTTCTATTCTCACGGTACCATCTCATATGAGGAGCAGAACTCATCGATGTGTACAACCTCTTTAACTGAGGTATAAAAGGTAAATAATGCATCACCTTAACCGAAACCATCTTCCTACCAGGAGTCTGCTTAAAATGAGCATGTCCACAAAACTTACAATTTTCTAGATCCCCGTCATTCTTATAGAACAACATCCAACCATTTTTACGACAATGAATTCTATCATACGACAATCCTAACTAGGAAACCGATTTCTTTGCCTAATAGAAATTCTTATGTATGTTCAACTCAGGGTTAACAAGTTCTCCCAAAAGACCAACCATAGAGTCAATAGCAGTTTGAGGAACACTCCAATCTAATTTGATATTGATTAGTCTAACTGCAATGGACAACTCAAAATGCGGATTTCCTACACATAGAGGACGACTAGCCTCTTCTAGTTGTTCATAGAAATGGATTGCTTCTTCAATGGGAGTTTCTTCGAAATATTGCTCGGGTTCCATCCCATATTGTATTCCGAACGCATCATTGACCATTTCATGCACTCTCTCATGTTGAACACTACTTTGATCATGTGCAGACCTACTACTTTCATCGATGAAATTATAAAATATACCATTCTCTCCATCAGTCTCACCATGATCAATCCACACAAAATATCTACGCGTAAATCCATAATGGTAATATCAACTACAACTTTATTAGGTTTAAAAAACTTCATGCAATTGCATCTCTTACAAGAACACCTAATCAACCCGTCTGTTTGAAAAGGGTATAGCGACATTGCATGATTGATAAATCCTCTAACACCTTCAACAAATTCATCTTTTATGCCCCTACGATTTGCGTTAGTTCTATCATACATCCACAGACGATGATTCATCTAAAAAAATAAAGATATTTTAGATTGTCATATAAATTTAAATTAATTAATTTGTATTGATAATTAAATTGTATTATTTAATGGTCACTAATTATCGGACAAACATCCTCCAAAAGTAAGTCAAATTTTGATGAAATTATTGAATTAATATTTAATAATTAATTACTAAAATTATATATGGTTAAGGAATTTGAGTATTTAATGATAATTTTTTGTAATTATTGAATTATGAATATGAAATTTTAATAATTATTAACTTTGAATTATTATATTATTTTGATATATAATTGTTATTGTTAAAAGTTATTATTAAATTTTTAATAGTTATTGTTACTAGTTATTTTTGATAAATTTCTAACTTAATTTGTAATAAATTTTCAGAAACACAATGAAATCTAACAATTTAATAAAATTTTAATAAAACCTAACAATCCTAACAATAACATTAACAACGAAATTTAACAAATTAACAATGAAATCTAACAATCTAACGAAGTTTCAACTAAACTTAATTAATAGTTCTAAAAATAAAATTAACAATAAAATCTAACAATTTTAATAATTTAATAATAAAATCTAACAATCTAACAAAGTTTCGACTAAATCTAATTAACAATCCCAAAAACAACATTTATAATAAAATCAAAAATTCTAGCAATTTAAATAACATTAACAATATAATAATTTAACAAATAACAATAACAATAAAAACTAATAATTTAGCAATGAAATCTAACAATTCTAACAATAACATTAACAATATAGTAATTTAACAATGACAATAATAATGAAATTTAACAATTTAACCTAAAATCTGACAAAAAATTTAATTCAAAAATTGAAAATCCTAACCTTCAAATATGGCAGCGGATAGGGTCGGGTAGTAGGGTGGAGGAGTTGGTTCGTCGGCGGCGGAGCTGCGGCGAGGAGGATAGATGGCGGCCGTGGATGGGTGGTGGGCTGGAAGAAAAATCGCCGAACAAGATTAGAAAGATGAGAGAAATGAGAGAAAGAGAGAAATAGGGAAGAAAGGGGGTTCTGGGTCGATTAAATTGAAAATAATTGATGGACAGGTTCGGTTAGTCCGTCGATTTTTTGGTCAAGATCATGTCAACTCATTTAATTGGAAAACCGACGAACTAATCGGCCCTGTCCGTCGGTTTTTTGAATTAAATTAAAAAAAGTATAAATTATTATCTTTATATAAATAATTATTATATAAAGAAAACGACCCTTTCCGTTGGCCAGTTAAAATATTTTTTAATTTTTTTAGTATATATCGACCGTATTTGTCGGTTATCTATTTTGCAGAAAAACTCGCGAAAAATAACAAGGGAATAACCGATGGACACGGTTATTATATTAATAAAATAATTATAAAACAATTAAAAATGAGATAAACCGATGGACAGAGTCAGTATTCCAACGGTTTTTTTGGACTGACGCTGTCCGTCAGTACCTGGCCCTCGTTTTTAGCCAGTTTCTTGTAGTGTCTAAGACTATACTCCCCAGCAACGGCGCCAAATTTGATATGCCCAAATTCACCTCTATATTAAGAAGTAAAACATGACTATTGTCAAATATAGAACCCACTAAGGTTGGGGTTGAATCCCACAGGGAATATGGTGAAAACTAAGTCTTACGTGGTTATCTACTTTTAGTCAGTTATTCCGTAGAACTGGGGGTTTGGAAAAGTTATTTATGTTCCACTATCAGCCAACAACAAGATACACCAACAATAATTGATCAATATTAAATCCAAGAAGCTATAAAATTAGGATTGTGATCATCATTGTTTCTTTACAACATTTGATGATTAACTATAATGGACTCTTTTAATGATATGTATGTAGGTTATCGATTCAATTAATCCATCCAAATGTTCCTCAACCTATTCAGACATATATCCCTCTTATATTCTCAAACTAAGAGTGACAAATAAAGAACTTCGATAGTTAATCTAAGTTGATTAATCTTACTATAGCATTAATCATTAGACAAGGGTTAAAATCTTGAATCCTTATTATCACTTCTTTTTCCAGGTTTTAAATCTCTTACTCAAGCAACTAAACCTAGGGTTTATTCTAATATTTTCAACCATTAGAGGTCATTCAATATGAAGGAAGTGACAATGCCTACATTTGCAATAAACTAATCTACACGTAAATCACCATAGCCGTGTGAATTTACCATGAGTTACACAAACCCTAGTAATGAAAGTTAGCCACACATGATAATTGGAATCACACCAGTAATTATATTCATAAGAGAACATCCAACTTACAATGATACGAAACCTTGATTGTAAATAATATTTCGTCAAGAACTTTTGAAAGTAACGTACAAAGTTGGTGTTTTTCTCTCCAAAATTCTGATGATGAAAATAAACCTAGAAGCTGCTATTTATAATCTGGGATAATTCAAAATTATACTTCAAACTCGGAACCCAATTTTCTTCTGATGCCCAAACTAACCCATCACCAATGTGACGGACCATCACTTGAGTCGCCGCACGCTGCTTATCTAGTAGCTCACTAAATCTCCTCAGAAATGATACCAGTCTTGACGATTCGTCACTGTCATCATCAAAACTATCTTTTTTTTCAATCACTGCCTAAGCCTGATGGTAGAGCTGAGCTCCATCACAAGGTTGATGGGCCGTCAAGCTGGCCGTCACCCTCCAATACACATCATGTTGAACTTTTAGAGTTTGACGATGGGGTTGACAAGTCATCGCAGGGTTGACTGACAGTCAGAATGGTAGTCACTTTGAATTTCTAAGCCTTTTTCATACCATCTATAACCTAAGAATATTTTTCCTGTACATTCAACAAGAAACACAATCAAATCTAACAAAAGTTTCTCAAGAACTTCCATTTATTTATAGATAACAACATTAAATGTGTCTTCAAATGATGGCACATTAATGGCCTGGTTTTTACCACTTTTGGTTATTCACCACTTGACTCACCAGCCTCCTGCATTAAATCTACAATTTGTTCTGTCTTATTTTCTGCCTCTGGTCTTTTGTCTTTGGCTATCACTTCACCTAATTTCTTCCTGTTGTGCAGAGAAATTGCACTCACATTCTCCTTAGGATTCTTCTTTGTATTGCTTGGAAGTGCTCCTTGAGGTCTAGTTGTTTGTTGAATTGCCAGCTGACTCATTTATCGCTCTAGCTCATGAATATACTTATGCATCTCATTAACAATTTAGGTTTGTTGACCTATCCATTGCTTCATTGTTTCCTCCAGTGAGCTGCTAGGCTACTGGCCCTGATTTCTCTGAAAGTTGTTATGGGACCTCTAAAAGTTCTTATTTCCTTCCCATAGAGGATTTGCTGCATTCTTGTACCCAATTGTTCCCTTGAAATCCTCCACCGTGACCTTGTTGACCCACATAATAAATAAATTCAGGCTTTAATGGACACCTTAAATAGACATGAATTTCTCCATAGACCTCACATGTTAGTGGTGGAGTCTAAACTTGCCGAACTTGATAAACCTGATTCACAGCTAGTGTTGTCACGTACATACTAATAACATTCACCAACTGACTGATATATGACCGAATCACAGCCACACCATTAACTTCTAGCTTCCCTAGAACCTTAGGTGTTGTGAACCCTCTACATGAATCTTGGTAATCCTGACTTCCAACTAACATGAGATTCAGAAGAGCTTCTATCTCTAAATATTTTTTGGATAGTATCTATTCTTGTGCAGTAGCATCAAGCAAAATCTTTGACTCTGGTTTTAATCCCTTTATGAAATTATGCCCAGTAATCTCCTTTGGTTGCATGTGATGAGAGAAATCTCACAGATAACCATTGTATCTCTCCCATGCCTGAGCTAGGTTTCACCATCTTTCTGAATGAACCCCGAGATCTTTTCTCTTAAATCCTTTGTTCTCCTCAAAGAGAAAAATCTGTTTGCAAACTTGTTGGAAAAGGCTTCCCAAGTGGTAATGGACTCTGTTTGTTCATTCTGTAGCCACTCTTTTGCTTCTCTAATCAATGAGAATGGGAACAAAGTGAGCTTAATGTAATCATCAGAGACGTTTTGGTACTGAAAGTTCTTGCTCAATTCCACAAATGTCATTAAATGCTTATGGAGATCTTCATACGGCTTGTCCTGATACTGACATGTGTTTTGAACCAACTGCACAGTTCTCTCCTTCAATTCAAAGTTTTCAGTAATGGCTGACTTGATTATTGCTTTAGAAGCATTCTTCAAGTTTGGCCTGGCAAAGTTCAGCACTAGGACTTGTTCTTCGTCATTGGCACGGTTCTGTCTATTGTTCTGTTGTTAGTAACAAACTATGAAATATTCTCTCTATTTTAGGATCAAATGAGGCCAAGGGTTGTCCTTGACTTCAACTAACTGGCATACATTGAACAAACAATACCTGCAATGTGCAACAACCAACAACAAAGTAAAATATTAAATAGTGGAATAAAAATTCCAACCAAAAATAATTAATCAATATTTAAGTCCCCAACAATAGCTTGATGCGGCCAAGCGCACACACAAGTGTATGTGGTCGTTAAGTAATATAGGACAAAAGTCCAGATATTGTCCCATAGAGACTTGGTAGATTAGTTGTCTCAATTTGAATCCTCATTTCACTATTCACAAGAGAAAGCAAATGGGTTAGCCAGAGTTAAAATAAATTCTGCTAAATGTTACAATGTAAATTAAATATTTTGGATATTCATTTTAAGGAAGATTGTATTTCAAATGATAAGTAAAATCCAGGATCTTGGCACTTTCGCTTTCAGGTTGAGTTATCGAGTCCAATTACATCAAATTGTTAGTTTCAAGTTATGAATTTATTTCTCAACGTATTCTTCTGAATACCTCAAGAGCACTAACCCTAGCATCTATAATCCTATGGTTGCAGGAGAAAAGTGAAACACAGAGTATAGATAACTGATTTAACTAAGTGGAGTTGCAGGGTATATCCCTATCCACAACAAAAAATTCAATTCCCTTTGTTCTTGACAAAGAATGGAAACCTACTCTATACTTCTTTTTACCTTCATTTGTTCCCTCTTTCGAGTTCAACAAATGAGTCAATAGGTATTATTCAAAAGGTGATCAAACTAACGAACAATCAGTAAAGAAAGAAAATATAAACAATCTTACAAGGAGATTTAAATGTCTAGCATAAATAAACCGTCATGCTTATCGCCAAAACCCTAGATTAAGGTTATTAGCCACTCATGTTCAAACAGAAAACCACAATAATTATCATTCTCATACAAGAAATAGTGAAGTAAAGTAAAGAAGAAAATCTAAAAGAAGGAACTCTTGTCTCTGCGTTCTTCCTAAAAATTGTCGATATGTTTTACAGATGTCCTAGTGAAGTATTTATAATCATAAGAAAAATTTCCATTTTGCCCCTAAGTAATTTTGCTTTTGGACTTAAAAAAATATCTTCCTGGAAATAGCCCTGGTGCATCACGCCAGGCATAACACCAACCTGTGCTTGAACTTCATCTGAAGTTTGGGTCTTGGTGCACCACGCCTCTCATCTCACCAAGGTATTGGACAAAATTCTCTGGAGTTTATGAGATGGCGCGCCGCACCTCCCATTTTGCCAAGTAGCTAAACACTTTTTTCTGAAGCTCAAGGGTTGGCACACCACGCCACCCGCTGCACCTAGGTGGTAAATAATTTTTGATTATTTTTCTTCCCTGGCGCGCCACGCTAGGCATCTCGCCACTTTGTGCAAAAATTCCTCTAAAGTTCAATGTCTGGCACACCACGCCAGCCATCTCACTAGGTCGATTTTCTTTGAATTCTTCCCTCGTCGCACCTTGCAGCTTGAACTTTCCTTGATTGCTCCTTTTTTGGGTATTTTTTTCATTTGTTTCCTGCAAACACATATGTTAGCTCTTTTCAACAACATTTTCATGAAAATATTGAATTTCACAAGGATATTCTTCTCGAACACGATAATATATGAATAAAATGTGGCAAGCGGGCGTAAATTTGCCCAACATCAAGAAACTAACATCCCATAGTGGGCCAAAGTGTTTAGCAGGTATACCATAGCAGAAATGGACCAAATAGTCCGTTAATTTACAGAATCTGCAGCAGCTCCAAAGAGTAAGAAATAGGCCTGAGCCAAAATTGCCTCTTTTTATTTAATTTTATTTATTTCATTCGTGTAAGAACATTTTGTTTGTTTGTTTATCTATTTGATTCTTACTTTAACTAGATGAGAAACCCCAACAGAGAGTAGACACAATTTATTATTGAGTTTATTAATATTTTTTTTCAGATTAATCGGTTTTAGTTTGGTCAATTACATTTTTTTCAAATTAAATCTAAGATCAAATGAGAACGAGTCATTATTCCTTTAAAGTCGACATTCTTTAAGGTTTTTTTAATAGCTATATATTTTTGACCGAATCTAGTAAAAAGAGAAATGCAAGTTTTTAAGAGCAAAATAGGTGTTAGATCTTCTCAGAAATTATTTGGGCCTAGTTCAAGTGATGATTGAAGGCTTAAATATATCTCATTTATACAATTTAAGATAAGTTCATTTCTTTAAATTGTAAAAGGAGTAAATCTTGAATTTGCGAGAATAACTTAAAAGTTTTCATATCTTCCCAAGTTATTAAACAAAGAGTAATTTTTTATTCACTTATGCTTATTTCAAAAACGTTGATATAAGTGTATATGAATCAATAGTTTAACTTCAACATTTTACAAAAATGAGTTATACTTCTTAGCCAATTTTTTAAAAATCCGTCAGTCAACTACATTTGCGGATCCTTTAAAATGCTTAAAACCTTCTTTAAAGAATTACTAGAACCCTTATCCAAAACTTTGATATTTAATTAAAAGTTTTCCCACACCCACCCCACCCCAAACCCCAAATTTACCCTTCAAAAGGTTTTCTTAATTTTTTCAAAAAATTAAGTGGCGCCTCTATTTTTGAAAAAATAAGAGCCGAAGTTATAAAACGTTTTTTACCTTAATTCGAAAATGAATCGTAACAGTAATTTATCTAGTATACTGATTATAACAAGGTTGATATTATGAATAAGAATATGTGAAAGGATACGGTTGTATATAGCACCGTATCTGAGTCTGTGGACACCTTAAAACAGCCCAAATTAAATTTTTAATTCATTTTATTGACCCCAGATGCAACAGAAAGGTACCATACAGTGAACTGGGAAACAGTTTTATTAAATATACATGTGCTCTCAAAATATAAACACCTCAACTCTCACTAAAGTACACAGTGTAGTCTAGTATATGATATACATATATGTATTGAGGTAACAATTATTTTGAGAAAAGAATTTAAGGTTGCTAGAGAGAAAATCAGCTGCCTAGTTTGAAAGCATCAACAAAGAGACCTAGAACAACACCAGATTTCCAGTAGTTCACCATTGAAACCAGAGACTGCAACCTCCTGGATAGAAAAGAAGGCGGTTTTTTATACATCAGCATTCCAATTCCCTCAATTGCAGCTACGACGACTCCTGCTACTAACACATCCCAATCACCAGTCTGTCCTAGGATTGTAGCCAAGGCATTTGCTGTATAAAAACCTAAGAGAAGCAGAAATACTTTCACAGGAAAATTTTTCCGAGCTGAATTAAGCTTCTCCAAAAACTGCCTGCCTCCAGCACCAACTATCCTCCCCAAACGAGTTCCATCTAGATCACGACCATCACCATTGAGGCCATCTTGATCGTCACTACTGGGAATTCTTCCCGTATCTAAAGCAAATGCTATTCTTGAACCACGTCTTCTTGTCGGGGACCTGTTTTTACAAAACAAAGGTCTGTTTAATAAATATATAACTAGTTACAAAACCAGGATAAATAAATATAGCTAGTTTTTCCCACAAATGTATCTCATTGATTTTCTCCATCTCGGTCCTATTGACTTAGCAAAGAGCTTGATCCCTCAGTGTCAATTTCTTGAACACACTTCCAGCAAATTATTTACATTATGTCAGAGAGAACAATTAGTTGTTTATTGAAGAAACGCAACACCATAATTTCTTACTAAAGTATGCCTTCATATTGATAGAGGTCTCATTCGACCTCATACAGGCTAAACTTTAAACAGACTTTCAGAGCACAAACAGAATTAGTTATTCAAAGTAGCACAGATACAAACACCAGCATAGTTGGACGCCAGGACAGATAGGTGGATGATAATTCTTTGATTTTCTTTGAAAAGGTAATGATTGTATTCACAACCAGCACAAACGGAGTGCTGTAAATTATGTACTGTGAGGAAAAAAGAGTAACCTATGAACTCTAACAAAGTTTCTCTCTCGTTAGTAGCACAGTCCAGTTTACACTAAGAATGAAACAACAAAAGATAATCTAGCTGTACAAGCAGTTGAAAGTTTTCAAAGTATCTTCTCAAGTTCAGGTAAATTGCTTTGGAAACAGTGCAGCAAAGGGGAATTCTCAATCAAATCTTGCTACAGAATTATGTCCAAGGAAGATCAACCCCAACATATTAAGCCATGGCCCTGGAAGCACATCTTGAAAAATTCTTTGAAAATATGGGGAATATGACAATAGTAAGGCACAAAATTATAAATCTACAAATATTAATATTTTATATAATACACCCCATGGATAATATAGATTCTAACCACAAACAATAAATTCAAGTAATTCAATATCTCTACATAGATCAAGTAATCATCCATGCCTACTTACTTAAAGAGCAAAAATACACAACAGATATCTAAATCTATGAGCAAATTCTCCTTTTCTTTCTGAGTTGGGGCTTGATCCAGTAAAAGAGAACAGATATTCCATTTTTACATTGGGCATGTCACAAAAGCCTCAATTATCACTTGAAACTTCTTGTTTTCTACAACTAGGAGAAGAATCTGAACAAAATAATAAAATGGGAAAGCAATATTCAATTGGATTCTTGTTGAGCGACATGAGTTTTGTCTCTCAAGAAGCTAATACAATTGTCCAAATTTTAAAACATTAAGCAAATAATCAGAAACCGACTTTATGTTGGCAACAGAGACCTATCAGTGGTAATAAAATGGTTTCGATTCATACTTGAGTATAAGTCAAATTCATTATCAAGAAATTTGTTAATGTGCTTCCACACGAAGATTTATGTGAGAATGCACAAAAATAATTAAGTATAGGATTAAGGTGTAATTAATTGAAATTAATGAAAGACTAACTAATGCACAAATATGTCTACGCACACAAAAGTTTGAAGAGCAAAATAACAAGCTTGCAGCTTTAATGAGATATGACAAATGTGTTGTTAATCATACTACAAAAAAATCATGTGGTCCAGCGATAAAAACAAAGGTTTAGACACTAGTAAAAAGAAAATAGTGCCTTGAGAAAAAGAATAGACCTTGTGGTCCAGTCCTTCCCCGGACTCCGTACATAGCGGGAGCTTAGTGCATCGGGCTGCCCTTTTAGTGCCTTGAGAAAATCCTATGCAAATTTTTTGTTAGGCTGTTGATATAAAATCCTAATACTTCTAAACCCAGAGCAAAGATCTCCCGTGGCTCACTTACTTAACCCTATGCCTACCTTAAGCTAGAGACAGTTTAAACAGTGTCTACCTGCAGCGAAAGCAAGGAGGAAAAAGAAGGGGACTCTACCCATCACCAACTTTTGGCCAAAGAGTAGAGATTGAAAGAGCTCAAATACCTTCAATCTTCTATAGTTAAGAACATTGATTGCAGAATTTACTTCCAGTTTTTTGCTCTCAATGTCAAATAACAACAAATGCCTATGCCTATGCCTGAAAAACTAGTTTAATTCCACAAAGGGTCCTATTACATGTTCAGAGATGCAACTAACATTGTTTCGAGGAGCAAAATTTTAAACCATGAAAGATATTATTTTCAGAAAACTGATGTCATGTAAATATTTTACATGATTCAAAACCAACATGTTGAAGGTTACCTAATATTAGGCGATTGCATACATTTTACACCAAACTTTGAAATTTGTTCAGTTACTTCTAGTCTGTTGGAGAAGTCCAGGACAGGAGAACTTCTTGAAACTACAAACAACTGTCCAATGCTTTCATTCTCGGCTGCTGGCAAAGACTGCAACATGATTGCATTCATTCTATAAGCCATGAACTGTAAAGTATACAAAAGAAGCAATCAGAAACTACTTGATGGTAAAACATTGTGAAAAGAGGGAAGAGCGCATGACAGAATCAGTGCGCTCCCCGTATATATATAACGTTCAAAGTTTTCAAAGAAAAGGCCTACTGCAGACATCTCAGGGCTCAAAATATCAATTTGTCGAACTATATGCAGGATCTCAAACTAGATAAAATTACTATTGAAGGTATTCCAGTAAAATACAAGCACTCTTCATGTCATCATTCAGCAAAGAAAAAAGTAGCTAGGTCAGGTTTTATTCACATTTTGAAGGTGCTGTTTTCGACTTTCCTACCAAACTTAAGCATTCTCATGCTTGTACCACCTTGATTAGATACTTGGTCTCTATATATGATAGACAACAGGCCAAAACTATTTTTAAGAAGGAAATCTCTGCTACCATTTCATGTAAGAGTCAGAGAAAGAAGGGAAAGCTTTAAATTTCCCCAATAAGTGGCTAAGTCTCAAGTGCCTTAGTGCAGATTTTAATAATGAAATAAATTACTTATCCAGAGAATCAAAAGTGGTTCAATCATGACTACTACGCATTCTGTATTCAATCTATTTGTTTACTTTTTTATTTCTCTGATAGATCATAGGTTTATTGTCTACACCCCAATGGTCTTATTTACATACATCAAGCCCATAACTCTGAAGCATAATCACAATGTCGCAGTGGATGGTTTACATCCTCTCCATACTTTTTACACAAGCAACACCAGCTGATCACAATATACCTTCGCTTAAAATATCTTTGGTCAGAAATCAGAATGGCTCTCCATGCAGAACACCACATCAAGAATGACACCTTCTTTGGAGTCCTATGTCTCCATAATGTTTTTCACATAGGTCTGTGATTTTCTCTGGTGCTTAGATGACTATAATACGACTTCACCAAGAACTTTTGAGGATGACCCTCTCCATGTCATACTATCAGTTTCCCCAAGCTGGTTATGATTGTACAGGCTGGTTAGAAACTGCTCCACTTCTTCTTCATCTCATAATATGTATGCATTCAATCTTAAAAACTTTCTCGATATGAAAGTTAAAATTTGCAAGCTCCCCATTTAACAATTGTTCACTAAATTTCTTATATTAGAAAACCTTCTTTTTCCTAAAAATAAAAAAGAAGTTGTTTAGTCATGGAGAGCATACTAAACGTTTTAAATCCCTAACAAACGGACTATTCTACAGTACGTGCATCTTCCACACATAAGTATACGGGATACCTCTACCCAACAAAGGCAGATAGAAAAAACACCTATATTTATTTTCTTTGCTGAATTCAAACTCTAGTCTTCCGTGGTTTTCATTAGGCATGACGACCCCATTTGCAATAGATAATTAAACCAGCAAAGTCCACTACTTTTCCTCCCTTTTTCACAATGCTTGCAGGATAAATCCAGCTAAAACTATCAAAATTCAACTTCAAATTGCACAATACAAACAAATATTCAAACAATTTAAAAAAAGATGCTGAAAAAAGTATACCACATCCGAAATTCGAAGAAAAGCATACATTATTGTGATTGCGTGTGTACACTTGGAGGGAGGAGGTCACCTTAAGAAATCTTGCCTCAGCAACCCCACAACAAATAACTGTTCGCATTTCACCAATGCATCTAGAGAAAGATAAAACTCTATTTGCTTCAGCTCCTATTGGTTTTCTAGAATAAAGATTGTGGTTTATGGAATGGCGGAGAATGCTTGTATAGCCACATAGAGAGAGGGTGTGGCCTGAGACAGCGGCCCAGGTTGACGATAGTTGTGTTTGAGTTGAGAAGTACGGCCGATTAAATGAGTTCATTCCGTCATTTTTTTCTTTTTGTGTTAAAAGAAAATGCGGACATTTTTCTTTAATTTATTTTTTTTCCATTTTACTCATTTTCCAACGTCAATACAAGGGTTTGAGGGGGTGGTTAGTTTAATAACAAAAAAGAAGGATAGATACTATAATACCTCAAAAGTTTCTAAGATCTAACCCGAGAGTTGAAACGAAAAAAATAGGAAAATTTGCACCTAGTCACGAACGAGTCGTCAAATGACTTGTCATTTGACCTAACGAATCGTCACATGACTCGTCATTTGAGAAGATCAGAATGCCTCCCTACGAGTCATCTAATGACTCGTCATTTGCCTAATGAGTAGTCAAATGACTCGCCATTTGCTTAACGAGTCGTCAAATGACTCGTCATTTGGGGAAATGCTATTTTTCAAACAGTCATGACATATAAGTAAATGACTCGTCATTTGACCTAGAGTCGTTAAGTGACCCGTCATTTGAGCAGCAGTGGGGAAAGTGGGAAATTTCAGTGTATTCACAGATTAAAGAAACAACTCGTCATTTGCCTAACGAGTCGTCAAACGACTCGTCATTTGCTAAACGAGTCATCAAATGACTCGTCGTTTCTGGCAGTATGAAATTTTCTATCGAATCATTAAGGGTATTTTCATAAATCTGATCCGTTAAGGGTATGTTCATGCCATGGGTCGACTTAGAGCCATTCGTAGTTCTAGGTCTCGTCTCTCGGTCCGGGGTCCCAACTCAAATCGTGATAGATACAATCTTTATAAAAGGTATACAATTTTTATAAAAGGTGTTAAACCTCTCGGCAACTTCTATATTTATAGACAAATATAAGGAGGTCATCCATCAAGGAGGTTGAAACTCACATCAACATTCTTTTTGTTAGAAATACGAAAAGATGGCAGGTTCCATTTATTCGTAGTTATAGGCCCTTTAACAGAACTAGCAAATAAGCAAAAGGGTTTAAGCTTTGAGATTGATCAAATTAATGCCTAAGTGAAGCAAGTTTGTCAGTCACTTGATTTGGTTCCCTAAAGCAATAGTTAAGGGTAAAGGAAAGTCGATTCATAGCCCTTTTCATCTCTTCCACTTGGTCCATGATTATCCAAGGAGTCTGACTTTTGTCGTTGATAATATCCACCAACAATTTAGAGTCACTTTCAGCTTGAATAAAGTTAGGCCTTTCTCGATACACAAAGTAATCCCAATCTGCAAAGCCACAACTTCTGCAAGAATGCTAGTCTCTTCACCAATATCTACTATATAGATTATGTGCTCTTCACTGTTTCTGATGAAACCACCACAAACTCCATGTATATAACTACCATCAAAATTTAGCTTAACGTAGGTAATTGGAGGTCTAGTCCAGGTCATCTGATAATCTTTTTATAGTTAATATTGAATATCAATGATCATAGACAATCTCAAGGCATACTTCATGAATTATGGGTAGTTTTATACATCAATTCATCATACACTAAGAATACACTTATTCATCTTTAACTACTAACTTGAGATCTTGCTTATTGAAAGGAAAGGGGGGGCCCCTTTATATACCTTATAATGGGAATTTCGACTATCTAATAACCACCTTCCCTTTAACCTATAGTTTCTGTCATAACCCGAGCTGGGACCCCGGATCGAGATACCAGACCTAGAACCACAAATGGCTCCAAGATAACCCATGGTATACATATAGCATGACTTAAGAGCATAATTAAGCGGAAATTAAATCATAAGCATGGAATAGCGAAAATCTACATAGCATAAACTTACGTAAAAGTGACAATATCACAGTGTTGAGTGAACTATTACATGTCTGTTTGAAAAGCCTCTAGTCGTAAGATAAGCTGATGGGACAATACCCCCAACTAACTTGCTAAAGTATGAAACTAAAATGAGACATGAAAAAATAAACTTATAGATGTCCCTGGGTGATGAGGACTCACCAAGACTGAGAAAAATTGGTTGGTCTGAGTAGGAGCGAGCTAATGGCGAGACTGAGATGGATCACCCGAACCTATATCATGAGATGATATAGCACAGAGTATGTGGTCAATACTTTGAATGTACTAAGTATGCAGGAAAAGTAAAACATGCTAGTTAAACGTTAGTATGAAATCATGAGTATAAATCAAGAAAAATCATGAGAGTAAGAACAAGATGCTAAAAGCCATAAATTCGAAGTATACATATTTATAACTATTCATCGTAATCTGAACATAATGACCCAAGGTTTAGAAATAGAAGTCATATAATTTCGTGATTGAAATTGAAAGTGAAAGCTCATAAACTGATTAATGGGTCAAATATTCTATAAAACATAATATCATAAGTCATGAACATGAGTAACTGAAAACATGAGGAACAGTTGGAGATTCTTATAACCGACATACTCCACGTGAGCATACATGGAACCCAACCTATAAATTCCTAATCGGGAGGGTGTTCATACCATGCAAAGGGTAGAACCATGAAAAAGGCCTGATATCACTTATGGGTTTCCCATACGGCCATGCTTGACACTCTTGTGGAGGACCCCATCATGGCTATGTTGGCATACAGTTCTGAGATCTGGGCGCGCTGGAACTCCGATCTAATTGGTACTAAATACTACTCCTAAAACATGTATAATGCTCATATCATAATCATGAAACATACTTGAAGTAAATGTGATAGTTAAGATCATGACATTCATAAACATGCTTGAGATACATGAGCTAGCCATAAAATAGGCCTGTGAGTCAACCATAATCATAAACTTGATATTCATAAAAGCCATGCATACTTGAGAAAATTATCATACTCTAGAATTCATAAATTCATGAAGGGTTCTTGTGAAAATCATGAATTATGATCATAAAACATAATTTAATTCACCATACTTGAAATCATAGACTCATAAGATTTAATTTCATAAATCATGTATAATAGGGCATAAACTTAATAAACTTGAAATCATAAATTTATAATTAAATTGAGGATTAAATATTCCCTAATAATCATTAAGCATCAATAAAAACATGAAGGGATTATATCCAAAGAGAAAGCATAGGAATATTTCATGAAAATTGGGTAATAACCCTAGAATTCAATTTGACATGCTTACAGACTTGAATCATAGAATTAGGATGAAATTGGGAATGAGGGTGGAAGATTCCTCCCCCCCCCCATTCATAACCCTACATACCTAGGATTATAGAATTCTTAATTTGATTAGAAACCCAAAAGGAATTGAGGGAGATTTGATAAAGAACCCTAGCTTCTTCTTGAGGGGATTTGATCTTCACTTAGGGGTGTTAGGAGTAGAATGAGGGTTTAGGATGATTAAAACCCTAAAAACCCTTTATACGGCTTAAAATGACTTAGTTTAGGAGTTAGGAACTTAGGAATTACAAAAATACTCTTAATGATCCAACAGGAAAAATCACACTGCCAAACCCAACGAGTGACTGGACGACCTGTTGGGAGACTTGACGGGTCATCTCCTGACCCGTTGCCACTAGCAACCTCTTCTCCATTCTTTGATCTTTTCCACTAAATGAGTTACTTATAGGGTTGTCAGGGGACTTGACAACTCATTCCTCAATCGGTGAAGTACACTGGAAATTAATATTTTCTCCACCACTTCACACTTAACGGGTCATACCAAGACCCGTTTGGTCACTTGACGGGTCATTTAACCAGTTGTCAGGACTCTCTGAAACTCAATTTTTTTCTCAAACTCACTGCACCCAATGATCCATTTAATGAGTCGTCAAGTGGACTAATGAGTCACTTGATGACTCGTTCTGTGATCTAGTGCAGTTTCTCCTATTTTCTCCGTTTTAGCCCTCAGGTTTGATCTTAGGGATTTTTGGAGTTTTATAGTTTCTCCAAGCCGTTAGCTCCACACAAACTTACTCATGGCCATATCATTTACTATCACCCAAATCCACTCCAATTCAAAAGTGTACGTGATCGATGCAAATATAAAACACAACAAGGAGTCGGCATCATATTCACAGTGATTTTGGTAGACCCAAACTATCTATCAGTTTTCAATTCAAATTTGAAAGTTGAGATTCTATTCAAATTAGGATTAGGAGAGTATATAGCTACAACTAAGAACGTAAATGCTTGAGGTTGTAGTTAATAATGAGAAAAACTAGGGAAGTGACCCCAAATTTGGGTTAATCCTCCTAAATCACTCATTATAGGCAAATTAAGAAAGGGCTTTAGATGAATATGCAAGCAATCACATATGCAACCAATAGGTATCTTTTAACTATACCTATTACACCATGGAAAATTTTTAATGATTATTTGATATTTTTATGCTATGCTAAGGAAAGTACAGGCTATATGTTGGCACTAGGTGAGGAGGGAAATATATACAATTAGAAGAATGAAGAGTATATGAAATCCATAAGAAAGGATCAATTTTAAATGGTCATATCTCGCAATTTATAATGAGTTAGAAGTCCTAAAACCTATCAAATTAAAGGTATCTGAGTCTAATTTTCAGAACACCAAACTGCTCATCAATTAGAATTTAGAGTAAAATTTTATGGCATTTTACCAAGGCACTGTCGAGCAATGACGTAGGCGCACTGCCCTAGAGCCTCCATCGCCCCACCTCTATTTATTTATGTTGTTTGATGCCCAAATCATTTCATCCCTATCCATATTCAAGCTACCATCATAGGAGACATTTATCTATGCATTTTTTAGCTGAGAACCAAGAGAAATTAAGAGGAAAAGCTCCACTAAATCACAACCAAAACTCAAGGTAAGTTAGCAAATCTCTTGAATAAGGCTAGGAAGATGTTTTGGTGTGTTGTTGATGCATTTTGGCTAAGTTGTTGCTACATTTTTGGAGAAGTAACTAGTTCGTGGTGAACTCCATCTTGATAGGAGTTAGACACAAGAGAAAATTATGTGTTTCTACTTATTTTATTCGCTCAAATTAGCAAGCTAAAGTAAGGAGATAAAGTGAAGTTGATATGTGTTTTGTATGATATTTGTGTGAAGTTGCTGCTCATTTTTTGGAGGGTGATTGCGATGATGATTTCCAACTCGACTCCTCATAAGGAGAAAGTATAAATGGTCATCGCAATATAATTACCCAACTCGTGAGTCGGGGTCGAATCCACAGGGAATAGAGATTTGATGGCACAAAAGTTGTCTATTGAATTGAACTAAATTGCATCAATGAATTAAAAATGGAAAAATAAATGTTGGGGGAAAGTAAGATCACAATTTGAATTTAAATCAACTACCAATCAAAAACAAGACAACCAAATTGAATGAACAAATATGACTAAGGGTCAGGGGTGTGCTATTAATGGGGTATCAATTGGATTGAAATTAACTAGAAAATCAAATTATCACTCACAAGCATAAATAACCAAGAACAAGGTGGCATCCGATGTTTTTCAACCACTTGGGTGCCTTTTTTCTCTGGTTTTCTCAAACCCCAAGGTTCAAATAAATATCTACTATGGCTTAGGTAAGAATTGGACTATCGCTGGCCTCAACTCTTTAATGAGTGTATGAAAATGAGTATAAGCTATCTCTAGCCCAATCCCACATAATCAAAATTCAAATGCCCACTATTAATTTTTTACCTATATTCTATTATTTTTTCAAGAAAAAATAGAATAAGTAAACATAACCCATATTTGCAACTATGGATAATTCAATTATAATTTGGAGAAAACAACAGATTTATATTAAATGAGTAATTATAAGATCAATCTAGCAATACCCAATCCAAGTTAGCCCTAATCTTGTATACACCCTTAGCAAAATATTTATCCACTCATAGATGAAAAATGCAAAATCATATTGATATATAAATTCACAGAATTCATCATTAAGAATAAATTGCCAGCTCAAATTTGTCTTCAATGGAGGTTTTTGCCTTGAGGAAGAAGAATAAGAAGATGAAGAAATGCTAACTCTCTATATTTCTCTCTTTAGAAAATTAAAAACTATTTAATACAATACAATTCAATATTCTAATGAGAAGGAACGTTCAGTCCTTTTCAAGGAATGTACAAAAGTAGGTTAAAGTTGCTCCTCTTTTCTTGTGCTGTATGATTTTACCCTTCTGATGACGGCCTAACTTGCGAGTCACTGGCGTTTCGCTAGTGCCCATCCACGGGGCGCCGTTCTATCACAACTAGGGCCAGTGACTTCTGTAGCAGTTCAGCATTGGCACCGGCGGTTCGCAGGTGCTGACCCGCATTCCGCCTGTGCACCTTCTACTTAACACAGTGTGTTCCTGCGTTTGGCTGGTGTTTCGCCGGTCCCATATGGTAGAATACAGGTCCTCTTCTTTAACTCCATGCTTTTGTTCAATTCCTTGCATTCTCTCTTTAAATTGAGTGCCTGCAAAAACCAGAGAGAAAGAGCATAAGATCTTCCTAAATGACTTGAAAACCAAGAAAAAGCTCATTTTTAAAAGCCTAATGAGTTCATAAATCACCAACTCATCAAACCCCAAAACTCGAACCGTTACTATTTCTCAAGCAAGATAATTCTTTACGGCTGAACAATTGAAGTAAGCATGCTACACTACATGAGATTTTTCACAAGGGATCACTAGGACTAAGACAACCCAAAATCGCTCACCGACCTTAAAAAAAAGGAGGAAACTCAACACTATATGCAAATGCTTCAAGAGATGACCACAATCAATTGGCATGATTCATAGTTGATTCCTTCATCCAACACAAGGGGCATGGTTGATCAAAGAAAGCTTATATAGAATCTTATGTCATTAAAAATTCACATTTAAAGTTTGCTTTAAAGCTCACTACATTCTTGTCTCAATCACCTCTTTTGGTACGTGCAAGTATGTTCCCCAAGGAAGTGATGCCACTCACGTTAAGAGTGAATCCCTTTTAATTTTCTAGCAATTCACACTCAAAGGGATTATAGAATGAAACAAATATGCTCATTCTCACAAAGAAATTCTCATGCACACAACTTGACTCATAGGCTTGGCCTTCATTTAACTCTCCACTAATGTAGAGTTGCTACACTTAAAATCAGTTAGGACTTGGAGGTTATAATAAAGGCTAGGGGTAAAGGTAGAATGACTTTTTAGTTCTAGTAACTAGAACCTCCCTAATTCCCTTTTTTTGAACATATTTGCATACTCCATTTTCTCTTGAGGTCACCCCCACCTTATCTTTTCTTGATCAACATTTTCACTTTTGAAACAAGAGCCAGCCTTATCTCTCTTTAGTTATCACTTTTAATCTCCTCTAAGCAAGAGGTAGCACCTTTCAGCAATTCTCTTCTTTTTCTTAGGGTTAAAGGCTCTTTTTACCCAAGCAATTTATTCATTTTCTCAAAATTTAGTGCTACCTCACATCATTTTTCCCATTTTCCTTTAGCAATCCCCAAACTTAAGATTTTGCCTCATCTTTCCCTTTTCTATTCCCACACTTTTAAGACTCAAGCATCATTTTTGCATTTCTTCTCACAACTAGCACTAGGGAGGATGGGTACCAAAGAGGGATTATAAAAGGGTAATAGGCTTGTAATGTGGTTCTCAAGAAAAAGGTTTAAAGGCTCAATAGTGGCTAGAAAGTATTGATGTTCAAGGAGGTCATATAGTTGAAGTAGCTATCAAAAGAAAGCCTAAAATTATGTTCTAAGTACAACTACATCTAGGATTTCTCCTTGAGTCACACTTGTAGAAAATTCTAGACAACCATTTATGCATGACACTTCAACTAAAACCTCACCCCATAAAGCATCACCCTTCAAGAATTTCACACAATTTTCATAACCACAACAAGAGTATGACTTAAAATAAGATAGCATGGGAATCAAAATCCAAACAAGGAATGTGCATGTAATTCTCCGAAAGTCCCTAAGATCAGACCTTAGGGTTGAAGAAAAGAAAATAGGAAATCTATGCTAGCTCATAAAACAACTCGTCAGGTCACTTGACGAATCATTGAGTGACTCGGTAAGAGATGTCGGATAGTAAGGAGTCATTGCCAGGGGGTCACCACGACTGGTATAATGACTCATAAAGTCGTTAGTGTGCTCGTTATATGCTGAGTAAGTTGCAGACCAGAAGACTTAACGAGTTAAGAAATGAATCGAGGTGTCACTTCACGACTCGTCAAGTTGGTCGTTGTCAGGATGGCTAAGATTGAAGGATGGGATTTCCAGTTATGATAAAAACTGGGGGCAACGAGTCGTTCAGTGGGGTAATGACTCGTCCATTCCCTCGTTGGAACTGGCACTGTCACTTTTCTAAGGAAATCAGTAAGGGTATTTTTGTAATGTCTATGCTCCTAAGCCCTAAATTACATCATTTTAAGCTCTGAAAGAGGTGTATTAAGAGGGGTTAAGACTATTCTAACCATTCTCCTCCCATGCATGAAATTCTAGACCTCTCCATTGAAGATCAAGCCTAGAACCCTCCAAATTCTTCTCAAATCTCTTAGGCTTTCAAAGTCAAGTATAGATTCAAGTTACCCAGTTATGTGAGACGATGAATGAGGTTTCCTTTCACTCTCATGGTCATAATTCTCCTCAATTCCATGAATTCAAATTCTATATCAAGTTCATGATCTTATGGGGTTTTAGCCCAATTATATGAAATCCTCTATAAATTATTTGTGGGTTAATCCCCTCTATGTCTCAAAGTCTGTTTTAAGATTCACGGGCAAATTTTATATCTGTTTTGATTATAAATTCATGATTTTAAATTTTAGAAAATTATGCCCAATTATGCAAGTTCATGAAAAGTCAAGTTTATGATTTATGATTTCAACTATGAAGAGAGATCAAGCATGATTGAATGTCTACAAACTACCCATGTATGAATCTATGATTTCAACTTATGAAGTCTATTTCAAGTACACATGATTTTAAGATTTAGGCAAGCCCATACATGTTTAGCATGTTTTCATGATTCAATTCAGTTTTATAATATTGGCTTAGCATATGGTTTGGGGTGATACTCCCTATTTTCAACTTATGGCATGTTTGGAGATAGGACTCCTCGTATTCAGATTTTTTCGACTATGCACGTAATTTCATTATCAACTTTGTTGAGAAATAATGGTTTCAACTTAGTTGAAAAATGATGGAGAGCACTTTCCATATTTTTGGGAGTAATATCTAGCACTGAGTAGGCTAAGGGTTCATGTAAACCTTGAGTTTAGAACTACGTGCTCATGTAGGTTTGTATATTTACATTGGGACCTCCCTTGTAAGATTCCCCTTCCCCCATAGGGGTCTTCATCTTGATATCGATATCATGGTAGCGTCCTTAACCCTAGTAAGGTTTTGAACAGCTCTGGCCACTTGGGTATAATAGTTTGGGCATCACATAAGCTCTATTGTGATGGTGTCAGTTATGACGAGTCTCCTATTGTCCCTCATGAATTCAGTTATGCATGTTTATGACTTATGATATTATGTTTTCAATAGGTTTGACCCAATGATCATTTTATAAGCTTTTACTTATGATTTCAGATATGGCAAGCCATATGATTCTATTTTCAGCTTTGTGTCATTCTATTTAGATATGGAAATTCCATTTATATAATAAATGTTTTTAGATATCAGCATGCAGTCCTTACTCTCATGATCATATGATTTATGTTATGTGTATGATTTCAGTTATACTTGTTCTATTGGTTTTACTTACCTTGCATACTCAGTATATTTCAAGTTCTGACCGCATACTCTATGTTATAGCATTTCATGATACAAGTTCAGATGTTTAGACTCAGTCCTGCCATTAGCTAGTTCCTGCAGCTTAGTCCATTTCTCTTGATTGGTGAGTCCTCATTCTTCGAGGACCTTCAGATTGTTGAGCTTTATTTTTTTTCAGTTTTAGACTTTTAGTGAGCTAGTTGGGGATGTTTTCCCTTCAGCTTGTCAGTTATGTTAGAGGCTTTTCAGACAATGTCTAAAATCTTAGATTGTCAATATTGACTCTATATGGTTGATACATATTCAAGATTTCGCTATTTCAGAATTCAGTTATCAGTTTTGCTTAATGGTGATCTTTAGTTATCATGTTCATGCCATGGGTTGACTTGGAGCCATTCATGGTTTTAGGCTCTGTGACTAGATTATGGCCTATGTTCGGGTCATGACAAACTTGGTATAAGAGAAAAGGTTCAGAGTTTCCTAGGGTGTCTGAAAGTTGTGTTGAGTAGAGTTTTTCCCATGGATGTGAAGCGTGTCACACTTATGGGGAAGAGACTACAAGATGTTTTAGGAAATTTCCTATTGTTTCATGATCTATGTCGTGCAATGAAGTATATCTCTATCCTTCTAACTCTTTCTATACACACTTTTAGAATCATGTCTGCATGCTGAGTAAATAGTAGAAGGAACGGAAATGGAAATGGCCATGAAGATGGCAATGGAGATGGGCACCAGCAAGCCCCGCCAACACCAATAGGTCCTTTGCATGACCAGGACTCTCATGCCGAGTTTAGAGTGGTATTTCAAATGTTGGCACAGGCTTTAACTGCTCAGGTCAACTAGCAAGCAGTGGTCCATGTCCCTCAGAATGGGAACGTAATGGCAGCTCGAGTTTGGGACTTTCTCAGGATGAACCTACCTGAGTTCCTTGGGTCAAGAGTGGATGAGGACCCACATGAGTTTCTTTAGGAGATTCAGAAGATCACCCAGATTATGGGGATGATGGGAGAAGAGACCGCAGAGTTAGCCTCCCATCAGCTGAAGGGGGTTGCTTATATTTGGTACCGTCAATGGAGGGACGGTAGAGCAGTGGGCGCAGTTCTCATGAGTTGGGATGAGTTTATGAGTGCCTTCTTAGATAGATTCTTCCCTAGGGAGTTGAGGAAAGCAAAGGCGACAGAGTTTATCAACTTGAGGCAAAGTGATATGAGTGTTCAAGAGTACTCCTTAGAGTTCACCCGGCTATCCAAGTATGCACTGGAGATGGTTGCAGACTAGAGAGCTCGTGTAAACAGATTTATGTATGGAGTGTCCGATTTGCTGGTCAAGAAATGTAGGACCGCAATGTTGAACAATGATCTTGATTTCTCACGATTGGTGATATACGCCCAGCAGATTGAGGCGGATCAGATGACAAAAAGGTAGAGATAGGCCAAGAGGGATAGGAGAAGAAGCTTTGGGTTTTCCCAGTAGAGGTCCGACAGTGTACATCATTAGTAGTCCCACCAGATGTCATTAGCTCCAGAACAGTCATCATTCAGTGTGCCATTCAGATCTAGGCACGAGCATTCGACTCTCAAGGTCATAGGAGCATATCAGCAGCGCCTAACATTCCAATTTGTAGCAGGTGTGGTAGGAGGTAGACCGGAGAGTGCTTAGTAGGTTCAGGTGCATGTTTTGGGTGCGGGAATCCCAGACACATGCTTAGAGATTTCCCTTCAGCCAGCAAGGCCATGGTAGAGGTCGTAAACTAGCCACTGGTTCAGCAGCTCCACTAGCACGTTGAGCTCAGTAGGATGCATCCACTAGTGCAGGTGGTGGTCAGCGTCAGAATAGGTTTTATGCCCTCTCATCTCGTCCGGAGCAGGAGGTCTTCCCGGATGTGGTCACTAGTATGTTATGAGTATCCCATCTTGATGTATATGAATTGTTAGATCCAGGGGCTACTTTATCTTTTGTGATGCCTTATGTTGCTATTAGTTTCAGAGTCAATCCCAAAATCCTATCAGAACTCTTCTCAGTCTCTACTCTAGTCAGTGACTCAGTTATGGCTAGATGGGTATACAGAAATTGCCATGTCACAATCCTTTAGAAAGTCACCTCAGCCGATCTAGTAGAGTTAAACATGAATGATTTTGATGTTATCTTTGGTATGGATTGGTTACATGCATGTTATGCCTCATTTAATTGTAGAACCCGTATGGTAGAGTTCCAGTTTCTGGGTGAGCTAGTCCTAGAATGGAAGGGTTGTTCAGCTATGCCTGTAGGTCGCCTTGTTTCCTACCTTAAGGACGGAAAGATGATTTTCAAGGGTTTCATATGCCATCCAGTTCAGGTTAAGGATCCTACATCTGAAACCCCCACTCTTCAGTCTGTCCCTGTTATGTGTGAGTATCCAAAGGTTTTCCCAGATGATCTACTAGGAGTCCCTCCCGACTGGGAGATTAACTTTGGTTTTGACCTTCTTCCCTATACGCAGCCTATATCTATTCCTCCATAGAAAATGGCTTCAGCTGAGCTAAAGGAGTTGAAAGAACAGTTGAAGGATCTCTTGGATAAGGGATTCATCAGGCTTAGCAGGTTCCGGTAGAGTGCACCAGTTCTCTTTGTTCGAAAGAAGGATTGATCTCTTCGTATGTGCATTGACTATCAGCAATTGAACAAGGTTACAATCAAGAACAAGTATCCCCTACCCAAGATTGATGACTTGTTTGAACAACTTCAAGGTGCCAGGTGCTTCTCAAGATAGACCTCAGATCGGAATATCACTGGCTCAGAGTTAGGGAAAGTGACATTCCGAAGATAGATTTTTGAACTTGGTACGGTCACTATGAGTTTGTGATTATGTCTTTTGGAATAATGAATGCTCCTGCAACTTTTATGGATTTGATGAACAAGGTGTTCAAGCCATATTTGGATATGTTCGTGATTGTCTTCAGAGACAACATCCTCATATACTCTCGTAGCGAGGAGGAGCATATCGCTCATTTGAGGATTGTGCTACAAATTCTCAAGGATCGCCAACTGTTTGCTAAATTCAGCAAGTGTGAGTTTTGGTTGGATTCAGTAGAATTTTTAGGCCATGTGGTGTCAAGTGAAGGTGTGCAGGTGGACTTGTAAAGGATAGAAGCTGTAAAGAATTAGCCTAGACTAGTTAATCCTTTGGATATCAGGAGTTTCTTAGGTTTAACTAGCTAATACAGGAGGTTTTTTGAAGGATTTTCATCCATTGCAGCACCGTTGACTAAGTTGACCCAGAAGAAAGTCAAATTTCAATGGTCGGATGCTTGTGAGAAGAGTTTTCAGGAGTTAAAGACTCAACTCACATCAGCCTTACTTTTGACCCTACCTGAGGGCATAGATGGATTCATGGTGTATTATGATACCTTTAGGGTTGGTCTTGGGTGTGTGTTGATGCAGAATGGTAAGTTCATTGTGTATGCCTCTAGACAACTTAAGACTCATGAGAAGAATGACTCGATGCATGAGTTGAAATTGGCAGCGGTGGTGTTTGCATTGAAGATTTGGAGACACTATTTGTATGGGGTCTATGTATATGTGTTTATGGACCACAAGAGCCTACAATATGTATTCACCCAGAAGGATTTGAATTTGCGACAAAGAAGTTGGTTAGAGCTGCTCAAGGACTATGACATGAGTGCCCTTTATCATATGAGCAAGGCCAATATAGTGGTGGATGCCCTTAGCAGGCTATCCATAGAGAGTGTTTCTCACATGGAGGATGGAAGGAAGGAGTTGGTGAAGGATGTGCATCGGTTTGCACGATTAGGGTTCGCCTTGTTGACTCAATGGATGGTGGTGTCATTATTCAAAATGGGTCAGAATCTTCCTTGGTGACCGAGGTCAAGGCTAGACAAGATGAGCATCCTATTTTGGTGAAATTGAAAGAAGCAGTTCAACATCAGAAGGTGGAGGTCTTCTCTCAAGGGGAAGATGGTAGGATTCGATACCAAGGTTGTCACGCCTCTAGTATATACCTTGGACGAGACACGGTACTTGGAGTCACAAGTAACCCCAAGTCAATCCATGGTCTATCATAACGCTGGCATCCTGAGTAAATACCTAGCAGAAGCTTTGAAATAATAAAATAAAATATTTTATGAAAAAGAACTAAATCATAAGTTTTATACAACTGTAAGAAAAAATAAAAATATGAAAACTATGTTTGTGTCTGAAATCCATCTCTCTGATAAGTTGCTGGGACAGGTCCCCATATAACTCTAGATCTAATTGAAGAAAATATAATAGAAAAGTACTAAGACTCGTCCTCGAAAGATGAGGACTCACCAATAATGCAGCTAGAACTTCTAAAAGCGATATGCTAATGGGGCTGAGATTGAGATCCTGCAGCTGTATCATAAAGCGATACATCATAAAAGGTATGTGTCAGTATTTTGAATGTACTAAGTAAGTGAGAGAAAACATACACAAGGAATAAAATAATTGAACTGGAAAGACATGCAATGACCAACTAAAAATACTGAAATTGTATAACTGTGATAAACTGAGATGGTCAAAAGACCCTGTCTGATGGTTAAACACATGCTCTAATCTGAGATACAAATCTGAAATACTGTACTGAACTAATCTAAATTGACTAATTTGAGACTGAAATCAGCTGACTAGTGCGAGAGTCTCTAACCGATATATAACCACGTAAGCTAGACATGTAGTTCGATATATACACCTCATCTGTAGGACCCAATATACCTTGCCATGGTATAGATGCATGAACTGAGTGATCACAGGTCTAGGGCCATGAGGCAAATAAAATATATCCTATGGTGGCAATGTAGTTCTGGAAACCTGGGTGCACTGGAACCCTGGTTCACTCGGTGCTAAGTCCTACTCCCACTGGATAGTCCTAGACTGACTACTAAGCTGATAGCTCGAAACTGGGGCCCAAGACTAAGTTAGGAATATCTATCTGGAAGCACCCTGAGAGTCTTATCGGACCGGATTCTATAATTAGGTTCTAAGACTGGTCAGAACTGCTTATCTGGAGGTACCGTAACCGTCTAAGAACAACTGTAATATGAAGCTGGGGTCCTAAGGCTGGTCAGAGATGCTTATCTGAAAGTGTCATGACCTCCTAAAGAACCACTAAAAATCTAATACTGATTCTAATATTGATAACTGGGAGGTATTTCGGACACCTCAAGGATTAACTATAGTCAAACTAATCAGCTGACATTTTTCTGCACAACACTGAGGTTGCTAAAAATCTGACTGAGACTAGACTGACAGGATTCTGACTGAGATCTTAACATAAATTAAATACATATGCTTCCCAAGCTGATAGAGCCACGCTATAGGGAAAACTAGTTCAACCCACAAGTTTGTAGTTTCTACTGAGCTGTGACTAGGGCTGAATTATGCTGCTAGTTATAATCTTTCACAATTTCTAGAAATAGGGAATAAATAAGAAATCTAAAATCATGAGAAATTCTCATTTTTGAATCAACAAAGAAATTTGTCTGGAACTTTTCACATTTCGAAACTACAAGGCTATAACTGATAAAGAAGAAATTAAACAAGGGTTTTCGTGACACACGGGAAGAACTATTCCCTTGTTGAATTCCCCACATACCCGGTGATGGAAATCCCTGAGAGAATCTCTTGAAAATTTGAGGAGAATTTGATTGTCCTAACTTCTTCTCTGAGTCTTTCTGAGAGAGGTTTTACATTCTAAATTTTGAGGGGATGCGTGAAATAAAGTAAACCATTGGTTATCCCCTCTAAAACCCTGACTAAAACCCAAAATGACGTAGTTAGGAGTCTAGGAGGTCAGGAAATTACGTAATACTCCCTAGGAAATCGCAAGAAAAAGGACCCTGCCAGTCTCTACGAGGCACTCCACTAGTCGTGAGGTCAGGGACGACTTGTGGTGATCAGTTGTGATATGTTCTGGAAAATTTCTACGGATTCCCCAACCTGGCAATGACTGACTCCATGAGTCGTCAGGAGACTTAATGACTCGTGAAGTTTCTCATTGCCACTGAACCAGAATTCCTCTTTAGGGGTCACCACGGGCCACTTAATGACTCGTTACAGGTGACCACGACCTACTGTAGTCATCACTATCGAAAAACCACTTGGGGGTCACCATGGGCAACACCACTACTCGTGGTGTCCCAAACAAGTTGGGGTGAGGACCTATTAAGTGCACTGTCTGAATTTCTCCAACCTTCAACCAACCCTTGACCACGACTCACATAACGACTCGTAGTGTTAACCACGACTCAGGGCACACCCGCGGTCACTAAATTTTCCAATTTTTTTTAACCAAGTCCGAACCCTTCCCCATTAGTCACTTCACAACTCATGGCCTACCCCACGGGTCACAGGATGACTCGTTCTGTGACCTAGTGCAGAAGATTCTGTTTTCTTCGTTTCAACTCCCGGGTCTGATATTAGGGTTTTCGGGGCATTACAATATCTCCCCCTTGGAAACATTCATCCTCGAATGTTGAAAAACATACAAAAAAGCAGAAACTAACGGAATGACTACCTCCGAACTGAACTACATGATTGAATTGAATTCACGAATCATACACACACTCATTAACATGAAAGAAACTGGGACATATGGATTGAACATGTAGCTAAATAGTGTTTTTAGGTAGAAAATTGATACCTTAAACTGAAACTAAGCTGGGAGGGAATAAATGTGGGTATCTAGCCATCATATCTGCTTCGACTTCCCATGTAGATCCTTCAACATGATGATTTCTCCATAAAACTTTGACTGAAGCTACTTCTTTGTTCCTCAGCTTACGAACCTGACGGTCAAGGATCTGAACTATGACCTCTTCAAAAGAGAGGCTATCTTTTATTCCCATGCTGTCTAGTGGCACAACTAAAGTTGGATCACTGATGCACTTTTTCAATAGTGATACATGGAAGACTGGGTGCACAAATGCTAACTCTGGTGGTAGTTCTAATTCATATGCCACACTGCCAATTCACTTCAAAATTTTGTAGGGTCCCACGTATCTCAGACTAAGTTTTCCTTTCTTCCCAAATCTCATTACCCCTTTCATGGGTGAAATCTTTAGATAAACCTAGTCATCCACTGCAAACTCTAATTCTCTTCTCTTCACACCAGCATCAGATTTTTGACGGCTCTGAGCTATTTTAAACCTTTCTCGGATGAGCTATAATTTCCGCATAGCTTCATCGAGTCTTGTCAGATTAGAGTAGCTTCACCAACCTTAAATCGCTCGATAGGAGATCTACACCCCCTATCATACAATGCCTCAAATGGGTCCATCTAGATATTGGAGAGGTAGTTGTTGTTGTACGCAAACTCGATGAGAGGCAAGTGGTCATCGCAACTACCCTTGAAATCGATCACACATGCTCTCAACACATCTTCCAAGGTTTGGATAGTTCACTGATCTTGTCCATCTATCTGCGGGTGAAAAGTGGTGCTGAGCTTGACCTGGGTACCAAGTCCCTTCTGAAAAGACTTCCAGAAGTGAGAGGTGAACTGGGTACCTCTGTCTGAGATAATAGACAAAGGCACCCCATGAAGTCTGACCAACTCCTGGATATAAAGCCTAGCATAGTCCTCAGCTGAATTTGTAGTTTTAACTGGGAGAAAATGTGCTGATTTAGTCTTCCGGTCTACTATCACCCATATTGAATCATGCCGCCGATGAGTCTGAGGTAGACCTGTAATAAAATCCATATTTACCTCTTCCCACTTCCATGGGGGTATGCTGATATCTTGGTCATACCTCCCGGTCTATGGTGCTCTACTTTGACCTGTTGGGAGTTTGGGAACTTAGCTACAAATTCTGCGATGTCTCTCTTCTTGCCGTTCCACCAGTAAATATCCCGTAAATCCCGTTACATCTTAGTAGCACCTAGGTGGATGGAATATCTTGAACTGTGTGCTTTATCCAGTATTTGCTGTCTCAAATCACCCACATCCGTTATGCACAACCTAGCCTGCTAACAGAGTACACCATCTCCCCCTTGGATGAAAGCCTCCACTTCTTTTCTAAGAACTGCCTCCTTTAGTTTAAGCAGTATAGGATCTTCATCCTGCCTTGACTTAACTTCAACTACCAATGAGGAATCTGATCCACTCTGCACCACTACTCCGCCCTCAGCTGTATCAACCAACTATACTCCCAACTGAGCAAATTTGTGGATATCCTTTGCCAGTTCCTTTTTTCCCTCTTCAACATGAGTCACGCTCCCCATAGAAATCCTGCTTAGGGAATCAGCCACCACATTGGATTTGATCGAGTGATACAACATGCTCATGTCATAGTCCTTCAGTAGTTTTGACCACCTTCTCTTACAAAAATTTAGGTCTTTCTGACTAAACACATACTGAAGGCTCTTGTGATTGGTGAATCATCCACATGATCCCCAGAAAGGTAGTGCCTCCATATTTTCAATGCAAATACCACCACTTCTAACTCTAAGTCATGAGTCGAATAGTTCTTCTCATGAACCTTGAGCTGTCTAGAGGCATAGGCTATTACCTTACTCCGCTGTATCAGAATGCAACCAAGTCTAACTCTGGAAGTGTCATAATATACCACGAGCCCATCTATTCCTTACGGCAAGGTCAACACTGGGGCGATAGTGAGTTGAGTTTTTAACTCCTGGAAACTCTTCTCCCACACATCTGACCGTTGAAATTTCACCTTCTTTTGAGTCAGCCTAGTTAGAGGGGATGCTGTAGAGGAAAAACCTTCCACAAAACATCAGTAGTAACCGGCTAAACCCAAGAAACTTTTGATTTCGATTGGGTAGGTAGGTTTGGGTCAGTCTTTCATCGCTGCTATCTTTTGAGGATCTACCTAGATACCTCACCTAAGACCACGTGACCAAGAAAAGTCACAGAATTCAACCAGAATTCGTATTTGCTGAATTTTGTGAACAACTAGTAGTCTCTGAGCGTCTGAAGAACTATCCTTAGGTGATTAGCATGTTCTTCCTCATTTTTGGAGTATACTAGAATTTAGTTAATAAATACAATGAAGAACATATCTAGATACTACTTGAAGACTCTGTTTATCAAGTCCATGAAAGCTACGGGAGCATTAGTCAGTCTAAAGGACATAACCACAAATTCGTAGTGACCATACCGAGTTCTGAAAGCTGTTTTTGGTAAGTCACATTCTATGACTCTCAGCTGATGATACCCCGACCTGAGATCTATCTTGGAGAAGCAACTGACTCCTTGAAGCTGATCGAACAAGTCATCAATATTGGGTAGGGGATACCTGTTCTTGATTATGACCTTGTTCAACTGACAGTAATCGATGCACATTTTGAGGGTACCGTCTTTATTTCACACGAATAGTACTGGAGCATCCCAGAAGAGATACTGGGTCTGATAAAACCTTTATCAAAAGGGTCTTTTAGTTTCTCCTTTAATTCTTTAAGCTCAGCTGGAGCCATTCAGTAAGGAGGGACAGAGATGGGCTGAGTGTCTGGGAGAAAGTCTATGCCAAAGTCTATTTCCTGCTCAGGAGGGACTCCAAGAAGATCTTTGGGAAACACGTAAGGGAACTCACTGACAATTGGAACTGACTGAATAATTGGGGTCTCGGAGCTGGAATCTTTGACCCAAACTAGATGATAAAGACACCCTTTAGGAATAAGCTTTCTGGCCTTAAGGTAGGAAAAAAATAGACCCTTAGGCGATGAACTACTGCCCGTCCACTCTAAAACTGACTCATTAGGGAATTGAAACTTGATGACCCTAGTTCTGCAATCGACTGCGACATAATCAGAGTGTAACCAATCCATGTCAAGATGAGGTCAAAGTCAACCATGTCTAACTCTACAAGATCAGCTGGAATGACCTTATTGAGGACTGAGACTGGGCAGTTTCTATACACCTGACTGGCTCAGACTGACTTGCCAACTGGGGTAAAGACTGAGAATGGTTCTGAGAGGACCTCTATACTGGTACCAAACTTGACTGCTACATAGGGAGTCAGGAACAAAAGTGTGGCTTCCGGATCTAGTAGGGTATACATGTCTAGATGAAAAAGGAGTAACATACTCGTGACCATGCCAGGTGAGCTCTCTCGATCCTGACGAGAGGACAAAGCATAAAAACAATTTTGGCGCTAGCTGCCATTTTTACCTAAAGTGTTGGCCTGCTGAGCTGGTCGGCCTGCTGGAGCTGCTAAAGCAGTGGATTGTGATCTCCCCCATCTTGTTGACGGACATTCTTTAAGCTGATGACAAAGCTGTCCACAACCAAAACAACCCTATCGACCTTGATGAGTTTCTCCTGGATGATTCTTGCCACACTTAGGGCAAGCTGGGTAGCTGTAGCAGTTCCTGGAGCTATGACTCTAGGATTGTGAGCCAGATGCTCCACCTCTCTGATCCTTGCGGGACCAGAAAGTAGGGGCACTAGCTGAAGTGGGTGCTGGAGCCCTCTACTGTTGCTGCTGTGGGTGGCTACTATTGCCAGATCTCTAATGGCCATAATCTGATTTGTAGGTTCTTGCCTGTTTGTTCTCCCGCTCCAAATCTTTTAGTTTTTTTGCCTCAATTTGCTGGGCATGAACTATGAGGCTAGAGAGATCGATGTCTTTGATAAGCATTGCTGTGTTGTACTCCTTGAGGACCAAGTTTGACACTCCATTAAAAAATTTCAGCATATGAGCCCTTGGCTCGGCTACCATCTCTGGAGAATATTTAGACAACTTGGTGAACTCCAGTTCATACTCTTCCACTGTCTGATTTCCTTGTTTCAGATTCATGAATTTCGCCACTTTTGCCTTCTTGAGCTCCCGAGGAAAGAATCTCTCTAGGAAGACTGTAGTGAAATCCTCCCATTCCACCTGTCCTGCTCCCGCTGGTCTCCCCTCCTTCCACTATTCATACCAGATCTAGGCTACCCCTTTCAGTTGGTAGCCAGCCAAGTCGACACTTTTCGAGGAACTGATACCTATAATTTGGGTGATCTTTCTAATCTCATCCATAAACTCCTGTGGGTCCTCTCCCACTTTAGATCCATGGAAAACTGGAGGGTTCATCCGAGGGAAGTTCGAACTCGGGCAGCTACTACAGACCCATTGTTGTTGATTGGAACCACCTGCTGGTTCACCTGATTGGTAACTATTTGTGCGAGCAGTGGATAGCTGCCCTGAACTCTATGGTGGACACTAAGTCGTCTTAAGGAGCTGCTGGAGCTGGTGGCGCAGGTTGGTGAGCGTTACCGGCCCTTCTTCCATTACGACATCAAGGAGGCACGATTTCACAAAAACAAAATAGAGCACGAGTTAGGAGAGAATTTCTGGAATTGAATCTCAACGCATGATAAAGAGTATGAACAAAAGGGAGTTTTCCTAATAACGTCTCAAGCCTCCCCATCATAAGTGTGGCACGCTTCACACCCATGAAAAGGACTCTACTCGATGCGGCTTTTAGACATCATAGGATACTCTAAACCTAGTGCTCTGATACCAAGTTTGTCATGCCTCTATTCTATACCCTGGACGAGACACAGTACTTGGAGTCACAAGTAACCCTAAGTCACCCCATGGTCTATCATAACGCTGGCATCCTGAATAAATACCTAGCGGAAGCTTTGAAATTATAAAATAGAACATTTTATGAAAAAGAACTAAATCATAAGTTTTATACAACTGTAAGCAAAACTAAAAATATGAAAACTCTATTTGTGTCTGAAAGCCATCTATCTGATGAGTTGTTGGGATAGGTCCCCAGCTAACTCTAAATCTAACTGAAGAAAATATAAATGAAAAGTACTAATCCTCGTCCTCGAAAGATGAGTACTCACCAATAATGCAGCTGGAACTTCTGAAAGCGATCTGCTAACGGGGTTGAGACTGAGATCCTGTAGCTATGTCATAAAGCGATACAACATAAAAGGTATGCATCAGTACTTTGAATGTTCTAAGTAAGTAAGATAAAACATACACAAGGAATAAAATAATTTAACTGGAAAGACATGCAATGACCAACTAAAAATACTAAAACTGTATAACTGTGATAAACTTAGATGGTCAAAAGACCATGTCTGATGGTTAAAGACATGCTCTAAATCTGAGATACTAATTTGAAATATTGTACTGAGCTGATCTGAACTGACTAATCTGAGACTGAACTGAGATGACTAGTGGGAGAGTCTCTAACTGACATATAACCAAGTGAGCTAGATGTGGAGTCCGATGTATACACCCCATCGATAGGACCCAATATATCTTGCCAGAGTATAAAGGCATGAACTGAGTGATCACAGGTATGGGGCCATGAGGCCAATAAAACATATCCTATGGTGGCAATATAGTTCTGGGAACCTGGGTGCGCTGGAACCCCCATCTGCTCAATGCTAAGTCCTACTCCCACTGAATAGTCCTAGACTGACTACTAAGCTGATAGCTTGAAACTGGGGACAAGACTAAGTCATGAAACTTATGTGGAAGCACCTTGATAGACTTATCAGACTGAATTCAGTAACTGGGTTCTATGACTGGTCAGAGGTGCTTATCTGGAAGCGTCATAACTATCTAAGAATAAACTGTAATCGGTCCTAAGGCTGGTCAGAGATGCTTATCTAAAAATTTCATGACTGCCTAAAGAACCACTAAAAATCTGATATTGAGTCTAATATTGATAATTGGGAGGTCTGCCGAACACCTCAAGGATTAACTATAGTCAAACTAATCAACTAACATTTTTTTGGACAACACTGAGGTTGCTAAAAATCTGATTGAGACTAGACTGATAGTATTCTGACTGAGATCTTAACATAAATTAAATACATATGCTTTCTAAGCTGATAGAGCTACGCTACAGGGAAAACTAGTTCAACCCATAAGTTTCTAGTTTCTACTGAGCTGTGACTAGGGCTGAATTATGCTGCTAGTTACAATCTTTCACAATCTGTAGAAATAGGGAATAAATAATAAATCTAAAATCATGAGAAATATTCCCTTTTGAATCCACAAAGAAATCTATCTGAAATTTTTCATGTTTCAAAACTACAGGGCTATAACTGATAAAGAAGAAATTAAACAAGGGTTTAGGGACTATTCCCTTGTTGAATTCCCACATACCTGGTGATGGAAATCCCTGAGAGAATCTCTTGAAAATCTAAGGAGAATTCGACTGCCCTAACATCTTCTCTGGGTCTTTTTGAGAGAGGTTTTACATTTTAAATTTTGAGGGGATGCATAAACCGTTGTTTATCCCCTCTAAAACGCCCGACTAAAACCTAAAGTGGCATAGTTTAGAGTCTTGTAGGTTAGGAAATTACATAAAACTCCTTAGAAAATTCACAGGAAAAAGGACCCTGCCAGTCCCCATGAGGCACTCCACGAGTCGTGAGGTCAGGGACGACTCATGGTGACCATTCATGATATGCACTGGAAAATTTCTACAGATTCCCCGACCTGGCAACAACTGACTCCACGAGTCGTCAGGAGACTTACCGAATCATGAAGTCTCCCATTTCCACTAAACTAGAATTCCCCATCAGGGGTCACCGGGGCCACTTAACGACTCGTTATCGGTGACGACGACTCGTGGTCACCGACCATAGTCATCACAATCAAAAAACCACCTGGGGGTCACCACGGGCAACGCCACAACTCATGGTGTCCCAAAAGAGTCGTGATGAGGACCCGTTGTCACACCCCACCTTGGGGGGTATGACAGGATACTGGTGCCTACTAGACTCTGTCTCTATTTCAAGAAACAAACCAGCTATATAGTGGCTGTAAATACAGCCCCCGACCGATTAGGCCTATAGCCACCTGCAATGCACAATAGCTAACCAGAACGATGACACTATAATTTGAAGCAACTGCTATTCACATTTGTGACCGACAAGGTCACTAACTATAATCAGAAAAAGGCCCCACGCGGCCATCATCAACAACTAAACACATATATACATGCACGGCCCCACACGACCGACTCCACTACCACAGGAAACATCAGACTGCAAGCCTCTAGGAAGTAATAATAAAATGGTCGGGACAGGGCCCCGGCCTACCCAAACTGTAATAAAAAAGGAAATAGGAACAACCTCCGACTGTCTAGCTCCGGAGGATAGGAGCTGATAACTCTACTAACTGGATCACGAGGGATCGACTCCTCATCTATGTGTACCTGCAGGCAAGCAATGCAGCGCCCCCACGGGCGTCAGTACCACAGGTACTGAGCATGTAAAGCAAACTGAAATATACAACTGAAATGGGTAACAACAATAACATGACATATAAGCAGGAAGTAGCTGAGTCTATCTGGCTGAGGATAACTGGGGAGAGTTTACCTATTCTGTAACTAAACTGGGCGTACCTGATGACGTGTTGTCCTACTGTCTATCAGTATCTAATAGCACATATAGATATACATATAAATACACACAATAGCTCACCGAACCCCATAAGCCGAAAGGTGCCAACCAACGGAACAATCTATTTACCCCTACCCGGGTCTAAACCAACCAAAAATAAGTCACTCCACTCATATGATAACTGTGAGCTCCTCCTACCGGCCCGCTTGGGTACGTAGCTCAGGCCTTGGCCTCTGACAATGAATTGTGTCTGAGTCCGAAGACTCCTGCCTCTGGGTGCAAGCGCTCAACGGGGTAATCTGCTGCTGTATCTGTGACTGAAACTGCTCCTGGGTGCAAACACGCAACAGGGTAATTTTATAAAAATTTGTATCTGAAACTGCCCCCAACCACAAGCGCACACAGAGTAGTCTGCCCTGTAAACAAGGTAATCTGGCTCTGCGCAGAGTGAACTGAACTGCCCCTGCAAGCAGGGTAATCTGGACCATATTATTATGGTGGTCAGCCATCATCGTCCTCTAGGCGGATGGCATTGCCCGGCTGGGGGCGATATCTGAATCTGGTATCGACACAATTATAACCCAGGGGCGGCGTGGATGCTAAAGGATGCCCACATGCCATAACAAGTCTCAACATGCAAAAACATACACAACAAGCATGCTCAAATGAAAAATACTAATCATATTCTCTTCTTTTATTTCAAGGCCAGTCCGTATTAGACAAGTGATGCTATATTCTGTTTTACACTATTTCTGATTGCTGGGCTAACTGCTACCTGGCCTTTATTTGTTTATCTGATTATTGTTATCCGTGATCTGAAGCTATATCAGTTTCTAGAGCCATATATGTTTCTGGAGCTATATCTGTATCTGGAGCTATATCGGTGTCTGGAGCTATTTCTATATCTGATTACTGATCTGATTATATTTGGATATAACTCAATAACATAGAACATGCCATCTATAACTGGATATAGCTCAATAATATAAAATGTGCCATCTATTACCGGATACAGTCTCAACAAATGTAATACATACTATCTGTAATCTTGCTAATTCATTATATTGCTTTTACAACTTCCATTCTGGGTATTAAGTAAGAACATGCTGAGCTACTAGCGGATACCACATTACTATCTGAAATCATCTGACTATCCATTATTCTGATTATTGCATGACACATAATGATATACTAGCATGCTTGCTGGAAATTGTACTGAAATCGTTCCTGTACGCTGGGTATCTGTTAATAGCCTTTATTCTATTTATTTTCTAGATTGTACTTCCTGGATTGCCGAAAGAATAACTTCACATACCTGGTTTTTGAGCACCCGACTGGCCGATGTGATTCCTGTCGGTACTTCTGTTGTTTCTCCCAACTACATTCATATACATGTCAATTGGAACTAAATACATTAATATCCGGGAGAAATTATCACTTTTGATATATATTTATCCCAAACTTCGACTTATCGGAAAACGGTCGAAAACTCATTATTTCTCGATAGTCCTGAAGGGATAAATGCTCACTGCAAGGCTAGGAACACATTGGTACTAATTGAAAGCAATTCTATTTACTTTACCTCGGTAGCACGATGTTTTGCCGGCCAAATTTCACGAAACCAACTCCGTAGGATTGCTCTCTGCAGCTTTATACCTCGGTATCTAAGCCGAAATGGAGTTTAGACCGCGTTTTGTAGCGTAATCGGCAAGAAATATAAGTAAATAGTCATGGGTTTCCTCTTCCCTATCTATATTCCCCTTTTTTCTAGAAATTATTGATATATATATATATGAAAAAACCGAATTTTTCCCTTTTTTTTTGCCTTCTAAATCCCTTAACCAACATGCCATTAGGCTATTTATTCATTTAAAATTTACGGGGTGTAACATCCTCCCCCCCTTAAGAACATTCATCCTCGAATGACATTCTGACTTATAAAAATCTTAACTGGCTGAGTTATCCCTAAAAAAATTTTGGCAGAGTTTCCCCTGTATTATGGACTATCTCAAAATTCCTGAAAAGCAGAAAAGCCCAATACAGGTACTCCACACGATATAATAATATTCATATATAACTGTCTATAATCAATCGCCTGCTTCCATATATGAAATGTAAGCATTCATAAGGAAAAATAGTTCTAACATACCTCTTGTTTGCCTATGCCTGGAATAAGTGGGGATATCTGGCTTTCATGTCCTCCTCGGCTTCCCAGGTCATCTCTTCTCGGTTCCTGTTACGCCACAATACCTTGACAGACGCAATATCTTTAGTTGTCAATCTACGAATCTGTCTGTCTAAGATAGCTACTGGAACCTCTTCATATGCTAACTCTTCTGTGACCTGGACATCCTGAACTGGAACAACTGTGGAAGGGTCTCCTATGAACTTCCTCAACATAGATACATGGAATATTGGGTGAACAAACTCTAATTCTGGGGGCAAGTTCAATTCATATGCTACTAGGCCTATTCTTTGCCGAATCTGATATGGCCCAATGAACCTCGGGCTAAGCTTGCCTTTCTTGCCAAATCTCATGACCCCTTTCATCGGAGACACTTTCAAATATACCCAGTCATCCACTGCAAATTCTAAATTTCTACGCCGCATATCTGCATAAGACTTCTGGCGGCTCTGAGCAGTCAGTAGGCGTTCTTTGATAAGCTTCACCGCCTCTTCTGACTGATGAATAATATCCGGCCCAATCAGCACTGTCTCCCCTGCTTCGAACCAGCCAACGGGTGATCTACATTTTCGCCCGTATAATGCTGCAAAGGGCGCCATCTGGATAGCTGAATGATAACTGTTATTATAGGCAAATTCAATCAATGACAGATGCTCATCCCAGCTACCCCCAAAATCTAGTACACATGCTTGTAACATATCTTCGAGCGTCTGGATAGTTCATTCTGCTTGCCCGTCTGTCTGAGGATGAAAGGCTGTACTTAAGTTAATCTGTGTCCCCAGGCCTCTCTGGAACGACTGCCAGAATCTCGCTGTAAATTATGCTCCTCTATCTGAGATAATAGACACCGGAACACCATGTAATCTGACTATCTCTCTAATATACAGTTCAGCGTAATCCTCAACAGAGAATGTAGTTCGTACTGGCAGGAAATGGGCCGATTTTGTTAATCTGTCAACGATTACCCAAATAGAATCGTTTCTGTGTCTGGTACGGGGTAACCCTATTACAAAATCCATATCTATTGCTTCCCATTTCCACAAAGGGCACAGCTATATCCTGCATCAGACCGCCCGATTTCTGGTGTTCTGCTTTCACCTGCTGGCAGTTAGGACATCTAGATACAAATTCAGCTATTTCAGCTTTCATACCTGGCCATCAGTAGATGTCTCTGATGTCGTGGTACATTTTCGTTGCTCCTGGATGGAGGGAATAACGAGCGTAATGTACCTCATGCATGATCTGCTAGCGAAGCCTTGAAACATTCGGGACACATAGGCGGCCCTTACAATGCAGCACTTTATCCTTAGTCACTTGGAAATCTGGCTCCTTACCTTTCTGAACTCTATCTCTGAGCTGGACTAAGTCAGTGTCCTCGAATTGTTGTTCTTTTACCTCTGTAACTAACGATGACACAGCAGAGTTCTGAATCACTGCTCTGTTATTTTCTGTTTCTACTACTCGAACGGCTAAACCAGCTAGCTGATGAATTTCCTTGGCTAACTCCCGCTTCTCGGGTCGCAAATACGCTAAACTCCCCATTGACTTACGGCTAAGGGCATCTGCTACAACATTAGCTCTCCCTGGGTGGTAGAGAATATTTACGTCATAATCTTTCAGCAATTCTAATCAATGACGCTGCTGCAGATTTAAGTCCCTCTGTGTGAAAATGTACTGCAGGCTTTTATGATTTGTAAAAATGTCTACATGAACGCCATACAGATAATGCCTCCAGATTTTCAGAGCGTGGATCACTGCGGCTAACTCCAGGTCATGGATAGGGTAATTCTTTTCGTGTTTCCTCAGCTGTCTGGAAGCATACGCAATCACCTTACCATGCTGCATCAACACACAACCCAACCCAACGCCTGATGCGTCGCAATACACTGAGTAACCTTCTGTACCTTCCGGCAATGCTAACACTGGGGAAGAGGTCAATCTGTCTTTCAACTCTTGAAAACTCTGCTCATATGCCTCCGTCCACTAAAATTTAGCTGCTTTCTGTGTCAGCTTTGTCAGAGGTGCTGCTATAATGGAGAATCCTTCAACAAATCTCCGGTAATACCCTGCTAAACCCAGGAAACTGCGGACCTTGGTCGGAGTGGTAGGTCTGGGCCATGTCTTGACCGCCTCTAATTTTTGTGTGTCCACCTGTATACCAGCATCCGACACGATATGCCCCAAAAAGGCAACTGAGTTCAGCCAAAACTCACACTTGGAAAACTTGGCGTACAGCTGACGGTCTCTAAGGATCTGGAGTACTGTTCGTAAATGGTTCTGGTGATCTGTCTCTGAACGAGAATATACCAGAATATCATCGATAAATACTATCACGAACAGATCCAAATACAGTCTGAATATGCTATTCATTAGGTCCATAAACACTGCGGGAGCATTCGTTAGCCCAAAAGATATGACTAGAAATTCAAAGTGACCATATCTGATCCTGAAAGCAGTCTTTGGAATCTCGCTCTCACGAACTCAGACCTGGTGGTATCCGGACCTCAGATCTATCTTAGAGAAACATCTGGCCCCCTGTAACTGGTCAAACAAATCATCTATTCTAGGAAGCGGATACTTATTCTTTACTGTAACTTTGTCCAGTTGCTGGTAATCTATACACATGTGGAGCGAGCCATCTTTCTTTCTCACAAATAGAACTAGCGCACCCCACGGGGAAGTACTAGGCCTGATGAAGCCTTTGTCGAGCAAATCTTTTAACTGCTCTTTCAACTCTCTAAGCTCAGCTGGTGCCATGCGAAACGGGGGAATGGATATATATTGAGTCCCTAGCAGCAAGTCAATTGCAAAATCTATCTCCCTTTCGGGAGGGATACCAGGCAACTCATCTGGAAATACGTCAGGGAATTCATTGACCACTAGAACATACTGAAGAGTCGGAGGTTCCACCCGAACGTCCTGGACTCTAACTAGGGGGTAAATATATCCCTTTGCTATTAATTTTCTCGCCTGAAGGTAGGAAATAAACCTACCTTTTGGCGTAGCTGTGCTCCCTTTCCACTCTCGCACTGCTTCCCTCGGAAAGTGAAATCGAACCGTCTTAGTCTAGCATTCTAAGTTGGCATAGCATGGCACTAACCAGTCCATACCCATAATGGCATCGAAGTCGACCATCTCAAGTTCTATTAAGTCTACTGTGGTCTGGCAATCAGCAACCTCTACCGTACACCCTCGATAAATGTTTTTAGCTGTAATCGAGTCACCGACCGATGTAAGCACTGAAAAGGGCTGCTGAAGCAATTCTAGTTCGATACCCAACTTCCGGGCCACAAATGGGGTAATATATGACAAGGTAGACCCTGGATCAATCAATACATAAACAGGGTATGAGTAGATAATCAATATACCTGTGACCATGTCGGGAGATGCCTCTGAATCCTGCCTCCCTTGTAATGCATAGGTACAGCTGGGGCCTGCACTTGAGCTAGAGGCCCCTGATCTCCCTCGGCCCCTATTTGCTGAACCTGAGGGTCTGCGCTCTGCTGAGGCTGCTGGAGCTTGTGGCCCCGCTGATGCTCTATCCAGACTATCCCGGCTACCCTGTCCTCTGGCCAGACAATCTCTCATTAAATTCCCTTCCTGTCCGCAGTAATAGCATCCTGAGAATCCTTGACTGCAGGCTCTAGAATGGGGTCAGTGGCATATAGGACAAGGGGTAGGTGCAAATCTACTCTATTCTGCCCTCTGCTGCTGAGGTGATGCTACTGTCCGTAAACTGCTACCGGAATCTGACTGACTCCGGCGAACAAATCTGCCTATCTGCTGCAGTACCGGAGGTAAAGATATGGGTGGCCTATCTGAAAACTGTGGTCTCGGCCCCCTAGGGGTTTCCCCCTGAATCTCAGCGGGTCTGTTTCTACGGCGCTACTCTGAAGTCGCCTGCCTGTCGCCCTGCTGCCGCTGTCTCAGGCCCTCAATTGTCTGTGCGAAGGCCTATACCCTGGCTATATCCGTGTCCTCTCTCAAAGTAGCCATCATGCACGTCTCTATGTAATCTAAATTCAAGCCCATAATAAAGCGATGGACTCTAGACGACATGGTGTCCACAAATGCTGGAGCATAGCGGGCTAAGGAGTCGAACTGTAAAGAATACTCACGGACGCTCCTGGCCCCCTACTCTAAGTGTAAGAACTGGTCCATCCGGGCCTGTCTGACCTCCCGGGGTATAGTGGTCCAGGAAGGCCTCTGAGAAGCTGGACCAAGTAGGAGGGGCCGCATCTCTTCCCCGAGATCTCTCCCAACTTTCGTACCATAAAACAACAATATCCCTCAACCGGAACACTGCTAATTCCACTAATTCTGCTGGGGTTACGTGCATGACTCTAATGATTCTCTGCATATGGTCCAAAAAGTCATGAGGGTCCTCCACTAAATCTGACCCTGTAAACTGAGGGGGTCCCAATGCCAAGAATTCTCTAACCCTGGAACTACCTGGCCCACCTAGAGATTCTACTGCTGCAGGTGGTACCGGCTGACGCTGAGTAGCTAGCATCTGGGTCAACATAACCACCGCACTACGTAGCTCCTGATCAGATGAAGTGGGTGCAGGAGCTGTGGGAGGCGGTGCTGCCTCAAATGGTGTCTGGCGAGGCGGAGACTGCTGGGAGGGTCGAGATGACACCTCCGTATCGCCCTCAGACCGGGCTGAATCTGGTTGTAAGTGAGGCATCCAGTTGGTGCCTTCGCCCGCCGCTGTATCCAATCTCCTGCCTGTAGCAGGGTGCCACTGATCTTCCATAGTATCTGTAGACAAAGAGGGTGGTGAGTTTCAAAACAACCAACCCTATACTGTACTGTACTATGGCACGACTGAGTATGAAGGATAGGTAACTATCCTATTATGCCTCGCAGCCTCCTGCCTATAGTATGTGGTGCACAACACATCCATAGATAAGACTCTACTTAGCACGGCTTGCAGACTCCCTGGGTCACGAACTGCTCTGATACCAAGTTTGTCACACCCCACCTTGGGGGGTATGACGGGAAACTGGTGCCTACTAGACTCTGGCTCTATTTCAAGAAATGAACCGACTATATAGCGGCTGTAAATACAGCCCCCGGCTGATTAGGCCTATAGCCACCTGTAATGCACAACAGCTAACCAAAACGATGACACTATAATTTGAAGCAACTGCTATTCACATTTGTGACCGACAAGGTCACTAACTATAACCAGAAGAAGGCCCCACGCATCCATCATCAACAACTAAACACATATATACATGCACGGCCCACATGACCGGCTCCACTACCACAGGAAATATCAGACTGCAAGCCTCTAGGAAGTAATAATAAAATGGTCGGGACAAGGCCCCGACCTACCCAAACTGTAATAAAAAAGGAAATAGGAACAACCTCCGACTGTCTAGCTCCAGAGGATAGGAGCTGATAACTCTACTAACTGGATCACGAGGGATCGACTCCACGTCTATGTGTACCTGCAGGCAAGCAATGCGGCGCCCCTACGGGCGTCAGTACCACAGGTACTGAGCATGTAAAGCAAACTGAAATATACAACTGAAATGGGTAACAACAATAACATGACATATAAGCAGGAAGTAGCTGAGTCTATCTGGCTGAGGATAACTGGGGAGAGTTTACCTATTCTGTAACTAAACTGGGCGTACCTGATGACGTGTCATCCTACTGTCTATCAGTATCTAATAGCACATATAGATATACACATAAATACACACAATACCTGACCGACCCCCATATGTCGAAAGGTGCCAACCAACGGAACAATCTATTTACCCCTACCCGGGTCTAAACCAACCAAAAATAAGTCACTCCACTCATATGATAACTGTGAGCTCCTCCTACCGGCCCCCTTGGGTATGTAGCTCAGGCCTTGGCCTCTGACAATGAACTGTGTCTGAGTCCGAAGACTCCTGCCTCTGGGCGCAAGCGCTCAACGGGGTAATCTGCTGCTGTATCTGTGACTGAAACTGCCCCTGGGTGCAAACACGCAACAGGGTAATTTTATAAAAATCTGTATCTAAAACTGCCCCCAGCCACAAGCGCACACAGAGTAGTTTGCCCTGTAAACAGGGTAATCTGGCTCTGCGCAGAGTGAACTGAACTGCCCCTGCAAGCAGGGTAATCTAGACCATATTATTATGGTGGTCAGCCATCATTGTCCTCTAGGCGGACGGCATTGCCCGGCTGGGGGCGGTATCTGAATTTGGTATCGACACAGTTATAACCCAGGGGCGGCGGGGATGCTAAAGGATGCCCACATGCCATAACAAGTCTCAACATGCAAAACACATACACAACAAACATGCTCAAATGAAAAATACTAATCATATTCTATTCTTTTATTTCAAGGCCAGTCTGTATTAAACAACTGATGCTATATTCTGTTTTACACTATTTCTGATTGCTGGGCTAACTGCTACCTGGCCTTTATTTGTTTATCTGATTATTGTTATCCGTGATCTGAAGCTATATCAGTTTCTAGAGCCATATATGTTTCTGGAGCTATATCTGTATCTGGAGCTATATCGGTGTCTGGAGCTATTTTTATATCTGATTACTGATCTGATTATATTTAGATATAACTCAATAACATAGAACATGCCATCTATAACTGGATATAGCTCAATAATATAAAATGTGCCATCTATTACCGGATACAGTCTCAACAAATGTAATACATACTATCTGTAATCTTGCTAATTCATTATACTGCTTTTACAACTTCCATTCTGGGTATTAAGTAAGAACATGCTGAGCTACTAGCGGATACCACATTACTATCTGAAATCATCTGACTATCCATTATTCTGATTATCGCATGACACGTAATGATATACTAGCATGCTTGCTGGAAATTGTACTAAAATCATTCCTGTACGCTGGGTATCTATTAATAGCCTTTATTCTATTTATTTTCTAGACTGTACTTCCTGGCTTGCCGAAAGAATAACTTCACATACCTGGTTTCTAAGTACCCGACTGACCGATGTGATTTCCGTCGGTACTTCTGTTGTTTCTCCAAACTACATTCATATACATGTCAATTAGAAATAAATACATTAATATCCGGGAGAAATTATCACATTTGATATATATTTATCCCAAACTTTGACTTATCGGAAAACGGTCGAAAACGCGTTATTTCTCGATAGTCCAGAAGGGATAAATGCTCACTGCTAGGCTAGGAACACATTGGTACTAGTTTAAAGCAATTCTATTTACTTTACCTCGGTAGCACGACGTTTCGCCGGCCAAATTTCACGAAACCAACTCCGTTGGATTGCTCTCTGCAGCTTTATACCTTGGTATCTAAGCCGAAACGGAGTTTAGACCGCGTTTCATAGCGTAATCGGCAAGAAATATAAGTAAATAGTCGTGGGTTTCCTCTTCCCTATCTATATTCCCCTGTTTTCTGGAAATTATTGATATATATATATGAAAAAACCGACTTTTTTTCCCTTTTTTTTGCCTTCTAAATCCCTTAACCAACATGCCATTAGGCTATTTATTCATTTAAAATTTACGGGGTGTAACACACGTTTAGTGCACTGCCCAAATTTCTCCAACCTTCAGCCAACCCTTGACCACGTCTCACATAACAACTCGTGGTGTTAACCACAATTCATGGTCACACCCGTGGTCACTAAATTTTCCAATTTTTTTCAACCAAGTCCGGACCCTTCCCCACGAGTTCACTTCATGACTCGTGGCCTATCCCATGGGTCACAGGATGACTTGTTTTGTGACCTGGTGTAGAGAATTTTTTTTCTCTATTTTAACTCCCGAGTCTGATATTAGAGTTTCTAGGGCATTACAGGGCCATTTATGTGTTTTGAATGTTTATGATTTGAGAGAGCAGATGTTGCGTGAGGCTCATGGTTCCCAATATTCTATATATCTAGGTGCCACCAAAATGTATTGTGAACTATGAGAAATCTATTGGTGGAATGGAATAAAGAAGGACATAGCAAAATATGTGGCTAAGTGTCTGAATTGCCAACAAGTGAAAGTGGACCATCAAAGACTGGGAGGTGTGCTACAAGACATCAGTATCCCTAAATGGAAGTGGGAGGAAATCAATATGGACTTCATCACAGGGTTTCCTTACACACGTCGATAGTATGAATCTATTTTGGTGGTTGTAGATAGGTTAACAAAAGCAGCCCATTTTCTATCAGTCAAGACTACCGACTCAGCGGAAATTATATATTCGAGAGTTAGTTCATTTGCATGGAGTTCTCTTGTCCATCATTTCAGATAGAGGTACTCAGTTTACCTCACAATTTTAGAGATCATTCCAGAAGGGACTTGGTACTCAGGTCAAGCTTAGCACAACTTTTCACCCACAGACATATGGTCATGCTGAGTGGACCATTTAGAATCTCGAGGATATGTTGAGAGCATGTGTGATTGACTTCAAAGGTAGTTGGGATGATCATTTACCTCTTATTGAGTTTTCTTATAATAACAATTACCATTCTAGCATTCAGATGGCTCTATTCGAGGCTCTTTATAGGCAGAGGTGTAGATCGCCTATTGGTTGGTTTGAGGTAGGTGAAGCTATGTTGGTAGGACTAAATTCAGTTCATAAGGATATGGAGAAGGTTAAACTTATAAGGGAAAGGGTGAACACAACTTAGAGTCATCAAAAGTCATATACCGATGTAAGGAGGAGAGAACTTAAGTTTGAAGTTGATGATTGGGTGTTTTTGAAATTGTCTCCTATGAAGGGAGTGATGAGTCTTGAAAAGAAAGGGAAGCTTAGTCCCCGATATGTTGGTACCTACAGGATTGTGAGACGTGTTGGCAAGGTTGCCTATAAGTTGGAGCTACCAGTAGAGTTAGCTGCGGTACATCCAGTTTTCCATGTATCATTGTTAAAAAAGTGCATTGGTGGTCCGACTTCGGCTATATGGGTGGAGAGCGTAGGTGTAATGGATAACCTTAGCTATGAGGAGGTTCTAGTTAAGATACTTGATTGTCAGATTCAAAAGTTGAGAAATAAGGAAATAGACTCAGTGAAAGTTTTATGGAGAAATCAGCTTGCTGAGGAGCTACGTGGGAAGCCGAAGCAGATATGGTGGCTAGATACCCGCACTAGTTCCCTTCCAGTTCTGTGCAAGATTGATGTATTAGTTTCCTCCTTAGTACTCTATTTAGTTTCATTTCTAGTTCATGTCTGTTAGTTCCTTTCATGTCAATGAATGTATGAATGATTCATGAATTCAGTTCAGTCATGTATATCAGTTTGGAGTCAGTCACTCCATTAGTTTTCAACTTCAGATGTTTAGTATTTGGGATTGTAGTTCCTTTTCCCAGCTATTCAATATGTTTATCCACATTCGAGGATGAATGTTTCCAAGAGGGAGATATTGTAATTCCCCAAAAGTTCCTAAGATCAAATCTGAGTGTTGAAGTGAAGAAAACAGGAAATCTGTGCCAAGTCACGGAACGACTCATCAGGTCACTCGACGAATCATTGAGTGAATCGTTAAGGGATGCTAGGCTTGTAAGGAGTCATTGTTAGGGGGTCATCATGGATGGTGTAACGACTTGTCATCTGACTCAATAGGTCATTAGTGTGCCCGTTATGTGTTGAGGAAGTTACAGACTAGGAGAGTAAAGAGTTAAGGAACGAGTCGCGGTGTCACTTCAAGACTCATCAAGTTGGTCATTGTCAGGATGGATGAGATTGAAGGGTGGGATTTATAGTGATATGACGAGTAGGTACAGCGAGTCATCCAGTGGGGTAACGACTCATCCAGTCCATCATTGGGACTGGCACTATCAATTTTCCAGGCAAATCAGTAAGGGTATTTTTGTAATTCCTAAGCTCCTAAGCCCTAAACTATGTCGTTTTAAGCTTTGAAAGAGGTGTATTAAAAGGGGTTAAGCCTATTCTAACCATTTCCTTCCCATGCATGCAAGTCTAGACATCTCCATTGAATATCAAGCCTAGAACCCTCCAAATTCTTCTCAAATCTCTTGGGCTTTCAAAGTCAAGTATAGATTCAAGTTACCCAGGTATGTGAGGTCATAAATAAGGACTCCTTTAACTCTCATGCTCATAATTCTCTTCAATTCCATGAATTCAAATTCTAGATTAAGTTCACGATCTTATGGGGTTTTAATCCAATTTTATAAAATCCTCTGTATATTATTTATGGGTCGATCCCTCTATGTTCAGAGTATATTTTAAGATTCATAGGCATATTTTATATCTATTTTGACTATAAATTCATAATTTCAAATTTAAGAAAATTATTCCCAATTATGCAAGTTCATCAAAAGTTAAGTTTATAATTTATGATTTTAAGTATGAAGAGATATCTAGCATGATTGAATGTCTACAAATTACGCATATATGAATCCATGATTTTGACTTATGAAGTCTACTTCAAGTACGCATGATTTTAAGATTTGGGCAAGCCCATACATATTAACTATGTTTTCATGATTCAGTTCAATTTTATAATATCAGCTTACCATATGGTTTGGAGTAATACTCCCTATTTTCAGCTTATGGTATGTTTGGAGATAGGAATCCCCTTATTCAGATTTCAGACTATGCATGTAATTACAACTTCGTTGAGAAATGATGGCTTCAGCTTCGTTTAAAAACGATGGAGAGCACTTTGTATGTTTTTGGGAATAATGTCTAGCACCGAGTAGGCTAGGGGTTCATGTAAACCTCGGGTCTCAGAATTACGTGCCAACGTAGATTTATATATTTACATTGGGACATCCCTTGTGATCTTCCATTGCTCCCATAGGGGTCTTCAGCTTGATATCGATATCATGGTAGCATCCTTAACTCTGATAAGATTTTAGACGGCTCTGCCTACTTGAGTGTAATAGTTGGGGCACTACGTAAGCTCTATCGTGATGGTGTCAGTTATGATGAGTCTCTCATTGTCCCTCATGAATTCAGTTATGCATGTTTATGACTTATGATATTATGTTTTTAGCAAGTTTGATTCAATGATCGATTTATAAGCTTTTACTTATGATTTCAAATATGACAAGCCATATAATTCTATTTTCAACTTTGGGTCATTCTATTCAGATATGGAAATTCAGTTTGTAACTATAAATGTTTTCAGATATCAGCATGCAGTCCTTACTCTCATAATCTTATGATTATGTTATGTGCATGATTTCAGTTATACTCATTCCATCGACTTTAGTTGCCTTGCATATTCAGTACATTTCAAGTATTGACCGCATACTCTATGTTGTATCATTTCATGATACAGGTTCAGACGTTCAAACTTAGTCCCATCGTTAACCAGTCTCTGCAGCTCAATCCATTTCTCTTGATTGGTGAGCTCTCATTCTTCGAGGACCTTCAGATTGTTGAGCTTTATTTCTTTCAGTTTCAGACTTTTAGTGAGCTAGTTGGGGATGTTGTCCCATCAACTCGTCAGTTATGTTAGAGACTTTTCAGACAATTTGTAGAATCTCAGCATATTGACCCTGTACGGTTTATCTGTATTCAGGCTTCTGCTATTTCAGAATTCATTTATCAGATTTGGTTAATGTTGATCTTTAGTTATCATGTTCATTCCATGGGTTGACTTGGAGCAATTCATGGTTCTAGGTTCCGTGTCTAAATCCAAGCCTATGTTTAGGTCGTGATAGTGCAACTTATGACAAAAAAATACTCAACTTATAAATTCAAATGCCCTTTTTTCCTCAAAATTCATTTTTCTTTTTAATACCACTTCAGAAATTTTTGGTGGTATCTCTCAAAAGCTATCGCAATAACTGACTTAAAAAGGCTCTAAACTCGTCATTTTCCTTTATGATAGTTGCCTCTCAATCCATTATTAGAAAATGCCACACGGTTCGACAATAAAAGAAAAGAAAAGACAAAAAAATTGCTCTTTGGGAAAGAAACGTGACATAAAGAAAACCCTTAGAGTTTATTTACTAACTACTATGAACAAAGGCGATTATTAAAACATGAGTCAACAACATTTTGCAATTTAGAATAACCTATCATTGGCACTAACAATTCAACAAAAGTTTTTCATTTTTCAAAATCAGACAAGGTAGACACAAGCTAATCATGAGAGAAAACACCCTACTCCTAACTAACAGATTACATTGTCCTCAATGTACAAGTTAAGAACAATCAAGGGAAAGAAGGCTCCCTATAGGATCTAGCAAGGGAAACGAGGGATCCATGAGTATGTTCCCTCATCAAAATGCCATGATGCAGTCTCAAATGCAGAGGGCATAAACGAGTCAGGTGGAAGTGTGAGTGGCTTGCCCAGTGAAGATACTTCCCAATGGTCTTGAAGAGTTCTATTCACATGATAGGAAGTCCCATCCACCCCACCGGGCTGCCAAGGATGGATCCACTTCATAGACAATGCACATCTTAGGGCAGGGTGGTCTACTATGGTATATTTCCTCATCTGATCACTTCAGACGGGCTGTCATAGCCCACACACCAATCATCCGATGGACTCCTGCTACTTGCTGGTTGAGCCTCATCAGGGGACGACATATTTAGATCATTACCTTTTGGTGACAGTATCTCCTTGTTGCTTTCAAGTTATCACGACCCGAGTTCACACCCTGGCCGTAACACGGGACAAGGAACCTCGAGAGGCTCCAAGTCGACCCATGGAATTATGATAGCATACACTTAACATGGATAACATCTAACAACATGAACAAGAGGAAGGAATACAAGAATCTAATATGAACCATAAAGACAATTTAACCATACTTAGATACAACACTGAATCTGTCTAAACATGTCTAAAAGCCTTCTATTAAACTGATGAGTTGTTGGGACAAGCCCCCAGCTAACTCCAAAAGTCTGAAAACTGAAAACATAAGAAAATATGAACATAATCATGTCCTTAGAGGATGAGGACTTACCAAGAGCTGCTGAAGAGTGATGAAGCGTATCTAACCACGAGGTCGAGTCTGGAAACCTAAATCTATATCATAAAACGATATAGCACAAAAGGCGTGTGACAAGTACTTGGAATGTACTGAGTATGCGGGATAATATAACAATTAAATAAAATAAATATACGATAAGGATTTAATCAAATACACAACATAACCTCCTCATCATGATATTCACATGATTTATGATTCACATACACAGATACATATATGGAACTTCTTTTTGAATCTCATTTGTATAACATCTTAGAACTCATGCATAAGGGTCAAATTCTGAACATATAATAAGTTCCAAATCTGAACTTAGTAACATATACTTTACTGAATCATTACTAATAATAGAGACTGATAATCATCTTATTAAGCCATTATAATCTGAAAGATGGGTCATGCAAGACTGAATCATACTGATATCATCATAAAGGGAGTCTCTCTCTACTATGAAGGATCCCGACTGTACTAGAGAGTCACTCTCTACTATTGGGGATCCCGACTGATGCTAGGGAGTCACTCTCTACTATTTAGGATCCCGACTGATGCTAGGGAGTCACTCTCTACTATGGAGGATCCCGACTATACTAGGGAGTCAGTCTCTACTATGGAGGATCCCGATTGATGCTAGGGAGTCACTCTCTACTATTGAGGATCCCGACTGATGCTAGAATCTGAGAGGTACTAGTCTGACATTATACAAATATCTGGTCTATACTACTGCAACTAGTTAGAAACATGAACATCCTCGGCTTTCTTCATACATCTTTCATTTTGAAAGGACTGGGACTAATTTATACTAACAACAAGCCGAACCTTCGAGAACTATCATTCTCATGCTTTATCATCATAACTCTTATCATCATGGAGCCATACAAGCATTTTTTTCATAGGTCCAACATTAATGAGCATCTTTGGTTTCACATCAAGCATACTACTTTCTCATCGTTAAATTCTAGCTTCATATTAATCAGCATGTATCATAGAGACATTCATGACCTATACGTTCAACTCATACTATAACAGGCATATATTGATTCATATAATCTCGATTTATAGGAAGCTATGTGTTTACTCATATTTCAGCATGTACAACAAAATCATAAGGGAAGTGTGCATCTTTGTTTCATAAGACCCATTTCACGATTTATTCCAATTCATGAGAAGAATTCATTAGATAAGACATTATCATATATTTACTTCTTACCCAATTAATTCCATAAAGACATAGAGACATGCATATTTTACTTTCAATTATTCAATTCCATGAACTCTAATTTAGTCTCATCACATCTATCATTGACATATTCAAATTCTCATGGGTAATCATATAATCGTCACATATTAAACATGGATTCAAGGGATTTTTGACAATTGAATGAACAATGACAAAAACCTTATTTAAAACTTTAATCATTCGTGAAGAATATTTCATAACTCCACACTTTTCATCTCCCAACACATAATTCAAGATAACCCAATCATTTTACGCCGTACTTATCTCATAGTCACAACAGATCTTGAAATTTAAAGAGTTGTAGGAGGATTCACCATCAATTTAAAACCCTAGGTCATGCATCTTCTAGAATAGTAGAAATTGGGCATTTTAAATGAAAACATTTTGGGGCACAAGGATGGAAGAGTATCCTTGTTGAAAAACCCTCATACCTGGTAGAAGAACCCTGCTGGAAATCTTCCTTGAAGCTTGATGAAAACCTTTTTGAAGTTCTTGAATCTTGAGAGGAGAGGAAGAAAAAGAGCTTGAGAGCTACCTTGAGAGAATGAGGGTTTAGGCTTGTAGAAACCCTTAAATTCTTCCCAAACAATACACAAAACAACGTAGTTTAAAAGTTAAAATCATAGGAGTTCACAAAAATGCCCCTAAAGAAAACTGAAAATTTCCCCGAATATGGAGTCACGACTCACATAACGAGTCGTCTTCCCATCCAACGACTCTTCATCTCCCCCGTTAAGAAAAATGGAAAATTCACACAGTTTTATCATTCTTCAAACCACAACCAACGTAACGAGTCGTTACTCCACCCGATGACTCATTAGACCCATTCGTCAAGTGCACTGGAAGGCTACTTCATGACTTCAACTCTTCCCATTTAATGACGGACATGACGAGTCGTTCCCACACTTAATGACTCGTCACATCCTTCTGTCAACTACACTGACTTCTCACTTGATTCCTTACCCGACGACCAACCTAACGAATCGTTCCCAGGCAAGATGACTCGTCAGGTCGTCCGTGGCCACTAGGCTTGCCATCCCCTCCTTACAGTTCATCACGGGTCAAACCACGAACCGTTAGGTCTCCTAACGAGTCATTCCCTGACTCGTTCTGAGGCAAATTTCTGTTGAATTTTTTTCTTAGCTTCTTCTAACTCTGGGGTCTAATCTCTAGGACTTCCGGGATGTAACAATATCTCCCCCTTGGGAACATTCGTCCTCGTATGTTTGCTGAACATACTGAGAAAATAGAGATGAAACCGATATTCAAATACCAATCAATCACGACTAAACATTAATGGAGTATTTGATTCCAGACCAACCTTGCGCTCCAAATCTTAATATCCACATCTAACATGCATACCATGGCACAAGGGAAACCAAAGAACATGCGACCAACATAGAACTAAACAGAACACTTGAAAGTAAATCCTTTACCTTTTTTATTCTGCACGGAACTGATACAGCTCATTCTTGATACTAAACTAACATTCACGATATCAAATCTAACTAAGGGTAGGGAATTCATGAGCATGAGTTATTCCCAACATCTAAAACTGAGCACATACAAGAGATAATCCGAGTCTACTGAGTTAATAAACAACTTCTATAGACTGAGTTCGAGCTGACCATACTGGAACACATAAATTAACACACATAACTGATTCATAAAATGAAAAAGAGCATAAAGAACTTATAGAGCAAGACTTGCATCACTGTCTGAAGCGGTTACTTCTAAACCTCGGGGAATCTGCATATAGGAATAGACATCACTTTAACTTCAACTGAATCACAAGGGTAATTATTTGAACCTTGAAAGGATCGATTTACTGCACTGCTAAGGCTGAAACTTCTTTGTGAGCACTCTCAAAGTCTGACTTACTACGCATACTCATTATCTCCCCCTTCGCTTGTAGTCATCATTCTAAGACTCCTGAATCTTCCTTAAGGTCAGACCAATTTACAAAATCCTATATTCTCTTCCACCACTGACCTTTACTACAAGCCTCACACTAACAGCTATTCACACTACCCGTCGACAATCTCTTCTTGTAATCACAACAAGGCTTCTTATTCAATACTGGGCTGACATGATATAAGGGATAATACAAAACTTACAACATACCTGTGGCCACTACTAGAGACTTGCCTTTATCCTGGTGCGCTGTGCTGGCATGGGAGCGATTTTGACAATGTTCGCCATTTGGGCTATATACTGCATCCTGCTGAAACGGACGAGTTATGGGGGCCACTGAACAAACAGTCAAGTACCTACTCTCACCTCGCTTTTCCGCTACACAATCCCAGTGCTTATGGCCTGACTGGCCGCACCAAAAACAAACATTCAACCCAGCCATACACTCTCCTAAGTGGTGCTTCCCACAGCTGGCACACATGGGATACACGATCCCTTTTACTCTAGGTCTGTATGGGGCACTGATTGTTGAAAATGCTGGGGCTTCCGACCTTCGCTGAGAAAATGGGTGGTTCCAACCACTCGTCCTTGGCAAAAAGGACTCTGAATTTCCTCTCCTAGCCCTCTTGGCCTCTCTCTCCTTTTCCTTTACTTGCTCCGCCTCCATTTGTTGCGCAAATATCACCAAACGTGATAAGTCTATATCCCTGTGCTACATGATAGTCCTACACTCTTTAATCAAGGAGTCTAACACTCCATTCACAAACTTGCTCACTCGGGCCTTCTGATCCGCTACTATATCTGGGGCATACTTGGAAAGCCGAGTAAATTCCAACGCGTACTCTTATACTATATTGTCATTCTGTTTCAAGTTGATAAATTCTGCCGCCTTAGCCTCTCTTAACTCTCTAGGGAAAAACCTATCCAAGAACACAGTTTTAAATTCATCCCAACTCATGGGGCCTGCTCCAATCCCTCGACTGTCCCTCCACTAACAAAACCAAATGTAAGCAACTCCTTTTTGTTGGTAGAAGGATAAGTCCGCACTTTAAATTCTCGTCACCCCCATGATGTGGGTGATCTTCTAAATCTCTTCCAAGAACTCATACAGGTCCTCTTCTACCTTTGACCCCAAAAACTCGGGTGTATTCATTTGGAGAAAATTCCTCACCCTTGTCGCCTCTACATTTCCATTCTGGGGAATACGGGCCATTGCTTGCTGATTAATTTGGGAGGTTACGGCCTATGCCAACATATTAAGAGTTGCCTGGAACTCGACATGGGTAATATGGTCGTCCCTCGGGTTCGCCGGGGCTGGTGGTGCCTGCTGGCAATCGTTACCATTTCTCCTTCTATTTTCTCGTCTAGGAGGCATTATCTGCAAATGTGTAAAGCACGATTCAGAGGGTGGAATTATCTAGAGCTTCATACTCTACGCACGATAAGAATAATGAAGAAAGGGAACATTCCTATAACATCTCGTAGCCTCCTTGTCATAAGTGTGGTGTGCTTCACACCCATAAAGAAGACACTACTTAACGCGACTTTCAGACACCCTAGGACACTCTAAACCTTTGTTCTGATACCAAGTTTGTCATGACCCGAGTTCACACCCTGGCCGTAACACGGGACAAGGAACCCCGGGAGGCTCCAAGTCGACCCATAGAATTATCATACCATACACTTAACATGGAGAACATCTAACAACATGAACAAGCGGAAGGAATACAAGAATCTAATATGAACCATAAAGACAATTTATCCATACTTAGATACAACGCTGAATCTATCTAAACATGTCTAAAAGCCTTCTATTAAACTGATAAGTTGTTGGGACAAGCCCCCAGCTAACTTCTAAAGTCTGAAAACTAAAAACATAAGACAATAAGAACATAATCACGTCCTCGGAGGATTAGGACTCATCAAGAGCTTCTGAATAGCGATGAAGCGGATCTAACCATGAGGCCGAGTCTGGAAACCTCAATCTATATCATAAAACGATATAGCACAAAAAGCGTGCGGTCAGTATTTGGAATATACTGAGCATGCGGGAAAACATAACAAATAAATGAAACAAATATACTAGAAGGATTTAATCAAATACATCAACATAACTGCCTCATCATGCTATTCACATGCTTTATGATTCACATACACAGATACATACATGGAACTTCTTTTTGAATCTTATTTGTATAACATCATAGAACTCATACATAAGGGTCAAATTCTGAACATATAATAAGTGCCAAATCTAAAATTAGTAGCACATACCGTACTGAATCATTACTGATAACTGAGACTGATAATCATCTTATTAAACCATTATAATCTGAAAGATGGGTCATGCAAGACTGAATCATACTGATATCATCATTAAGGGAGTCTCTCTCTACCATGGAGGATCCCGACTGTACTAGAGAGTCACTCTCTACTATTGAGGATCCCGACTGATGCTAGGGAGTCACTCTATACTATTTAGGATCCCGACTGATGCAAGAGAGTCCCTCTCTACTATGGAGGATCCCGACTATACTAAGGAGTCAGTCTCTACTATGGAGGATCCCGACTGATGCTAGGGAGTCACTCTCTACTATTGGGGATCCCGGCTGATGTTAGGGAGTCACTCTCTACTATTGAGGATCCCGACTGATGCTAGAATCTGAGAGGTACTAGTCTGACATTATACAAATATCTGGTCTATACTACTGCAACTAGTCAGAAACATGAACATCCTCGGCTTTCTTCATACATCTTTCATTTTGAAAGGACTGGGACTAATTTATACTAACAACAAGCCGAACCTTCGAGAACTATCATTCTCATGCTTTATCATCATAACTCTTATCATCATGGAGCCATACAAGCATTTTTTTCATAGGTCCAACATTAATGAGCATCTTTGGTTTCACATCAAGAATACTACTTTCTCATCATTAAATTCCAGATACATATTATTCAACATGTATCATAGAGACATTCATGACCCATACGTTCAACACATACTTTAACAGGCATATATTGATTCATATAATCTCGATTTATAGGAAGCTATGTGATTACTCATATTTCATCATGTACAACAAAATCATATGGGAAGTGTGCATCTTTGTTTCATAAGACCCATTTCACGATTTATTCCAATTCATGAGAAGAATTCATTAGATAAGCCATTATCATATATTTACTTCTTACCCAATTAATTCCATAAAGACATAGAGACATGCATATTTTACTTTCAATTATTCAATTCCATGAAATCTAATTTAGTCTCATCACATTATCATTGACATATTCAAATTCTCATGGGTAATCATATAATCGTCACATATTAAACATGGATGCAAGGAATTTGTGACAATTGAATGAACAGTGAAAAACGTTATTTAAAACTCTAATCATTCATGAAGAATATTTCATAACTCCACACTTTTCATCTCCCAACACATAATTCAAGATAACCCAATCATTTTATGCCGTACTTATCTCATAGTCACAACGGATCTTGAAATTTAAAGAGTTGTAGGAGGATTCACCTTAATTTAAAACCCTAGGTCATGCATCTTCTAGAATAGTAGAAATTGGGCATTTTAAATGAAAAAATTTTGGGGCACAAGGATGGAATAGTATCCTTGTTGAAAAACCCTCATACCTGGTAGAAGAACCCTGCTCAAAATCTTCCTTGAAGCTTTATGAACACCTTGGTGAAGTTCTTGAATCTTGAGAGGAGAGGAAGAAGAAGAGCTTGAGATATACCTTGACAGAATGAGGGTTTAGGCTTGTAGAAACCTTTAAAAACGTCCCGAACAATACACAAAATGACGTAGTTTAAAAGTTAAAAGCATAGGAGTTTACAAAAATGCCCCTGAAGGGAACTGGAAATTTCCCCGAATCTGGAGTCACGACTCACGTAACGAGTCTTTGTCTCATCCAACGACTTGTCATCTCGCCCGTTAAGTACACTGGAAAATTCACAGTTTTATCATTCTTCAAACCACAACCAACATAATGAGCCGTCATTCCACCCAATGACTCGTTAGACCCATTCGTCAAGTGCACTGGAAGACTTCTTCACAACTTCTAATCTTCCCATCTAACAATGGACATGATGAGTCGTTTCCACACTTAACGACTCGTCACATCCTTCCATCAACTACATTGACTTCTCACTTGATTCCTTACCCGACGACCAACCTAACAAATCATTGCCAGGCAAGATGACTCGTCAGGTCATCCGTGGCTACTGGGCTTGCCATCCCCTCCTTACAGTTCATCACGGGTCAAACCATGACCCATTAGGTCTCCTAATGAGTCGTTCCTTGACTCGTTCTAAGGCAAATTTCTGCTGACTTTTCTGCTTAGCTTCTTCTAACTCTGGGGTCTAATCTCTAATACTTCTAGGGTGTTACACAAGTTCTTTCTTTATGGCCTCTAATTGATTTTCCAACACATCAACTCTCGCACATAAGCCCTCCAATTTGTCAATTACCGGTATCATGGCTTGTTTGATGGCTTGATAAATCATAGAGGGAATAGCCTTTGCCAATTTCAGCAATTGAACATCATGGGCCCGGGCTTTATGTGCCATCTTCAGAATGCCCTTTGCTAGTGGTGAGGGAGCCCTATTGGTTGGTGATGAAACTATTGCATTTTCCTTAGACCTTGAAGGTGAGGAAGTTGCTGGTTCCATAGTCAACTTGGGATGCTTTGAACTTGGGGCATCCTTGTCCATCTTGGTGGCCAAAATAATCACCCCCTTAGCCCTCACTATTTTGTTCAAGGGCCTAAATAGAGGACAGTTGGCATGAAGGCAAAGCAGACTGATGAGAATAGGATAGGGCATAGAGGTTGCTTTTTTCTTGGCCTTCCTTTTGAATTGCTCAGCAATAATCTCCCCCACATTTATGTGTCTATGATCCATGATGCAAGCTACCAAGATTGCGGTCTCAATGGGAAAATGTGTTGTGTTTTTGGAGGGTGTAATGCGCGCATATGCCAGATCAAGCCACATTGGTTCTTCAAATTTGAGATCATTCCACTAAATAATGCCCTTTTTAACAGCCCAATGTGGTTGACCAACAATAATGATTTCAACCACTCACTTAATTGATCATCTTTGTCTTCCAGTTTTCTTTTGAAGTATAGACTTGGACGCATTGGGTCAGCCCAATTAATAGAGTTGATTTCATCTGGGGTGATGTGAACTTCTTAGCCCCGTGCCAGCATAGATGATAAACATGTCATCTTATCAATTCAGCCTTTTGTTCTTCAAGATGTCCTATTGTGCCCTATAAGAGGCATAAAACTCCCTCACTAACTAAGGAAAGTAAGGATCCAAGGGCATTGGGAACGACTCCAAATCACGAATTTGAAATTGATCATAAATATTTGGAAAGTTATACTTGAAGGAGTTAACCTCAAATCGAGCTTCTACAGTGATGGAACGTTTCTCCTTACATTGAACATAATAATTCTTCATCTTATTGAGCCCAAAGCGAAGTTGATCAATTCGGTTCTACTTATCGGACTCTGCTCCTTAAGCTGTGGCATCAGTCATTGGTGCTTTCCCTTTACCACGTTGTTGAGAGGTGGACATGATGCTAAAAAGAAATGTTAGTGCCACATGCTGCTATTTTAGGCTTTTTGATAATATGAAAGTAAAAGAAACAGCAAAACTAATCTAGAAATAAAAATCTCGAAATTAGATGAGAACAAGTTGCAATATCAAAATCATATGCTGGTGGACCAGCGTTACAACTGCGAAACACAGGTATAGACTCGCGAGTCACAGCTGAGCAGCCAACTTGGGTAGATAATTGGGAAAAATGGCTCTCTACCAGTGCTACACTGGCATCTTGCCGGTCTCAACCCATGAAGCGCAGGTGAAATGCAGGTACTGGGCAGTGGCTTGAAGCCTTGAACCTAAACCTGTGCCTCATTTTGCATTTCGTCGGTGATGACTAGTGACTCGCCGGTCACAGTTTTAGCATCAATAGCACACCAACCAAATCAAACAGGAAATCCTCAATTTCATGCTTTACTCAACTCACCCCCACATTATGATCAACCCACTTCAAATAGAACAACAGAAATAAAAATGATGATTTGCCCTTAAGAACGACGTCACCTGATCTATCATCGAGCAAATTGTGCATTTTAAGCATATGGGATTACTCGAATTCACCCCCAACTAATTTATCAAACACACACTTCATATAGCATTTCTACCAAAAATGAACACCCACACTAACATTATGCAATTATCACTACTCCCACCACACCCACACTATGAGAATCATTGCACAATGGAAAAGTACAATATGGGAAATAGGAGATATGGGTATGGAAAATTTTGAATCTAGAATGCTTAATTCTTAACTCACATTCTCAATCAATAAGCAATACAAGAGCACGAACACACATACCAATTGAGCAGTGAGAAAAAGTAACTAAATTGGAACTTGGTGTCTTGCTCAACGATGGCTATTCTCCAAATAGTAGAAATTCTTTAGCTTAGTGAGAGTGATGTGAAGTGAGGTGCAATGAAGAGAATAGGAAGGGGGACTTTATAAGGAGAACAGAGTGAGGTTGATTGGTGGATTTAATGGTGGTTTTAATGGAAATTAAATGGGAAATTGGAAAGGTAAACTTGGTAGGGAAATGGTTTATTGGGAAGGTTAAAAAGTGGATAAGAAAGGGTTTTTTGGGATTTAAAAAGGGTTTGACCGGTTTGATTCTTTATTAAAGAGAAATGGGTCAAGTCAGTCAGTGTATCGGTCAAGATTTTAAATAGAATACTTACCTCCACCTACGTTGAACCTGAGGCCATCGGTGAGTACTGGCATTTTGCTGCTTCAAACGTAGGTGACCTCCACTTGTGCCCAGTTCACTACTTTATGGACTGCGAATGACCGGTGGTTCGTGGGTTGCTACCTATGTTTCGCTGGTAAGTCAAAGTTCACTCTTCAACTCCCAGGTGCACTTGTTTAAGTTGGCATCTAACCGGTGGTTCGCTGGTGAGGCGCAGTCCTCTCCTTTTTCCTCTCACATTCTAGACCCCTTCTATGCTTTGGCAGCATTTAGAGCTTAAGCACCTACATTTTGCAGGTTCCGCGCATGGCTTGCCCTGTTTTCTCTTTCACTTAGTTCCTCATCCAATCAACCTACAAAATAACAGCAAAAATATCAAAGCATCAAACATAAAAATACTTGGGTTGCCTCCCAAGAAGCGCCTTATTTAATGTCATGGCACAACAAGGGTGCTTTTTTTTTTCTACTATGACTCATCCAGGTATGCAACTTCCACCATGTTGATTTCTGCCGACACTCCCAACTACTTTTTTACTCATTGGCCATTCACTCTAAATCTTAGCCCATCAACTATTTCAATCTCAACAACTCTATTTTTGAAAACTTGGGACACCTTAAAGGGACCCAACTACTTAGATTTAAGCTTCCTGTGGAACAACCTTAACCTAGAGTTGAAGAGTAGCACCCGTTCTCCCGAGGTGAATTCCCTTTGCTGAATTTCTGATCATGGTAGTACTTCATTCGGGCTTTTTATATGGCAACATTTTCATAAGCCCTCATCCTAAACTCGTCCATCTCATTGAGATTCTCCACACACCCCTGAACGGCTTTCCCCCAATCAAGTTTCAAACTCTTCAAAGCCTACATGGCCTTATGCTCCAATTCCACCATTAAATGGCAAGCTTTGCCAAAGAGTAGTTGATATAGGGACATTCCAATTGGCATTTTATATGTGGTTCGGTAGGCCCAAAGGGAATCATTAAGTTTCCTTGTCCAATCTGTTCTATTGGCATTGACTATTTTAGTCAAAATAGACTGAACTTCCCCATTGGACACTTTTGGTTGGCCACTGGCCTGAGGATGATAAGGGGTAGAAACTTTGTGGTTCACTCCACACTTTTCTAGTAAGGAATTGAACAATCAATTGCAAAAGTGTGATTTTCCATCACTAATGATAGCTCTAGGGGTGCCAAACTGTGAGAAGATATGCTTTTTCAAAAAATGTGTCATACTCCTCCCCTCATTGTTGGTCAATCCCACAACTTCAACCCATTTAGAAACATAGTATACCACTACCAGAATGTAAGTGTTTCCATAATCTCATGAACAACCCCATGAAATCGATTCCCCATAAATCAAACAATTCAACCTCAAGGATTGGTGTGCAGCTCATGCCTCCTTGAGATGCTTCCAGTTCATTGAAATTGATCACACTGCTTAACAAATTCATGGGCATCATGATGGAGAGTGGGCCAATAAAACCCACATTGTAACACTTTTGCAGTTGTCCTCACACTCCCATAGTGACCTCCCACTAGTGATGAATGATATGCCTTGAGGATTGGAATCATTTCAACCTCTGGGATACATCTGCAAATCATGCCATCCGTACAAATACGGAAGAGATACAGACCATCCCAATAGAACTTTTGGACATCATACATAAACTTCTTCTTTTGATGGAAGTTTAATCCTCCGGGAGTGATGTTGCTTGCCAAGTAGTTAGCGAAATCTGCAAGCCAAGGTATTAAATCATGGGATGCAAACAAAATGTTCTTGTCAGGGAAGTCATCATCAATATCTTCACTTACATCTTGTTTATCATCTGTTTCTAGACAAGAAAGATGGTCAGCCACCTGAATCTTGCATACCTTCCTATCTTTTACCTCAAAATCAAATTCTTGGAGCAACAAGACCTACCTGATTAGCCTTGGTTTAGCATATTCTTTAGTCATCAGATATCTGAGTGCAGCATGGTTTGTATGCACAATCCCTAGCAAGTATGCTCGAAAATTTTCAAACTCAAGGACTACTACGAGTAGCTCTTGTTCTGTTACTGTGTAATTTTCTTGTGCATCATTCAGGGCTTTGTTGGCGTAGTATATGGGGTGAAAAATCTTTTCCTTCCTTTGCCTAAGGATTACTCCCAGCATTACACCACTAGCATCACACATTCTACTCCCAGCGTTACACCACTAGCATCATACATCAATTCGAAGGGCTTTGACCAGTCTGGTGCGATAATGATTGGAGCAGACACAAACTTCTCTTTTAACTCAATAAAGGCCCTCATACAAGCCTCATCAAATTGGAATTTTGCATCTTTTTCCAACAATCAGAACAAAGGATAGGCTACCTAGGAAAAAGCTTTGATAAAATGGCCATAAAACCCTGCATGTCCGAAAAACTCCGAATACCTTTCATAATTTTTGGTGGAGCTAGGTGAGCTACGGAGTCAATTTTTGCTTGGTCTACCTCTATCCCTTTCTCAAAAATTTTGTGCCATAGAAAATACCTTCTTTGACCATAAAGTGGCACTTTTCACAATTAAGTACCAAGTTCGTTTCATCGCATCTTTTCAACACCTCATCCAGGTGAATCAAGCAGTTCTCAAATGAATTTCCCACGATCGAGAAGCCATCCATGAAGTATTCCATAGTATCCTCCACCATATCTGAAAAAATTGACATCATACACCTATGAAATGTAGCTGGGGCATTGCAAAGCCCGAAGGGAATCCTCTTAAATGCAAAAGTTCCGCAAGGACATGTGAATGTGGTTTTCTTTTGATTTTCTGGGGCAATAGAAATCTGATTTAAGCCTGAGTACCCATCCAAGAAACAGTAATATTCTTTCCCAACTAATCGGTCTAGCATTTGATTAATGAATGGGAATAGAAAATGGTCTTTCTTTGTCCGTGAGTTCAACTTGCGGTAGTCCATACACACCCTCTATCCAGTGACTAGATGTGTTGAAATCAACTCATTCTTCTTATTTGGTACCATCGTGATTCCCCCTTTCTTAGGCACACACTAGATTGGGCTCACCCAACTGCTATTAACTATTGGGTATACAACTCCCGCATCTAACCATTTAATGATTTATTTCCTAACTACTTCTTGCATTGGTGGATTTAAATGTCTCTTATGTTCAATCGAAGGGCTGCAATCTTCCTGAAGGTTGATTTTGTGAGTGAAAATACCCCGAGGTATACCAATGATTTCAGCTATAGTCTACCCTATTGATTGGATGTGCTTCTTAAGACTACCAGAAGTGCTTCCACTTATTCTTTATTGAGCTTAGCTGAGATGATCACAGGCAATGTTTTATTCGACCCAAGATACGCATAACTCAAATGGGTAGGTAGCGGCTTAAGCTCCAAAATTGGTGGTACAAGAATTGATGGCTGTGATGGTGGAGTTGTTCTATTTTTGAGGTCAAGGTCAAGCTTCCTGGGCTAGAAGGAATAGGACCCCAGACTTTTTATAGTGAGACATGCCTTTTCTAGCTCTTCACTTCCCCAATCATTAATATTAAAGAGAACGCCTTCCCATGTCTCCTTGAAGAGCGACTCTTCTATCTCCCATTCTATTTCTTCCTAGTCAACATTGCTTGGGGTTAAAGTGGTCTCTTCTTTAGTTGGCTCATGGGTTATCATGATTGCCTTTGATTCCATCTGAGCTACTAGCACATTTATTCTCTCCTCTAGTTTCCTGATGGACACTTCATGGTCTTTCACCGTTTGAGTGAGGTTTAAGAGATCATCTTTTATCTCTCGAACCCCTAAATCAGTCGAAACAACTCTTTCAAGAATCACTTTAAGCATTCTTTCAATGTGGGAGCAAGAGGATTCTTCACTTCTCTGACTACTTGATTCTGTTGTACAATCAGAGTTCCGACCTTGATTTTCATTACAAGGATACCAGTAAACTTGGTTGGCTTGTTGATACCTCGTATTAAAACCCATCATACAATTTGCTAACAACTCCATTTGCTTCATTACTACTATTAACACAATACTTTTCTCTCCTCTTTTCTCCACATTTCATCCATCAATTGGAGAGATTTAATATAAGAAGAACCTTCGGGGTTTTGAATTAAAATTTCAAAGGGGCTCATCTTCATACCAACAACATCAACAATGTGAAAACAAAACACAATATGCTCACTTAATTAAAATTAACAATCAACTAGGAGCTATCTCGTCCTATTCCCTGGCAACAACACCAAAATTGGTGACGTCCGAATCTATTCCTCACAAGGAGAAAGTATAAACGGTCGTCATAATATAATTAACCAACTCATGAGTCGGGGTAGAATCCTCAGGGAATAGAGATTTGATAGCACAAGAGTTGTCTATTGAATTGAACTAAATTGCATCATTACATTAAAAATAAAAAAAATAAATGTTTGGGGAAAGTAAGATCACAATTTGAATTTAAATCAACTACCAATCAAAAATAAGGCAACCAAATTGAATGACCAAATATGAGAACGGGCCAGGTGGTGTGCTATTGATGGGGTATCAGTTGGATTTGAATTAACTAGAAAATCAAATTATTACTCACAAACATAAATAACCATGGACAAGGTGGCACCCGATGTTTTCCAACCACTTGGGTGCCTTTTTCTTGGGGTTTTCTCAAACCCCAAGTTCCCAAATAAATCATCCACTATGGCTTAGGTAAGAATTGAACTATCTCTAGCCTCAGCTCTTTAATGGGTGTATGAAAATGGGTATTGACTATCTCTATCCCAACCCCATATAATCAAGACCCAAATATCCATCATTGTTTTCTCACCCATATTCTATTCCCTTTTTCAAGAAAAAATAGAATAAGTAAATATAACCCACATTTGCAACTATGGATAATTCAATTATAATTTGGAGAAAACAATAGACTTATACTAAATGAGTAATTATAAGATCAATCTAGCAATACTCAATCCAATTTAGCCCCAATCATGCACACACCTCTAGCAAAAGATTTAGCCACTCATAGATGAATAATACAAAATCATATTAATAAATACATTCATAGAATTCATCATTAAGAGTAAATTTCCAGCTCAAATTTGTCTTCAATGGAGGTTTTTACCTTGAGGAAGAAGAAGAAGAAGATGAAGAAAAAGCTAACTCTCTATATTTCTCTCTCTAAAAAATCTAAAACGATTCAATATAATACAATTCAATATTATAATGAGAAGAAATGTTAAGTACTTCTTAAGGAATGTGCAAAAGTAGGTTCCTCTTTTCTATGCTGGACAATTTTACCCTTTTGATGACGGCCTCACTTGCAAGTCACTGACATTCCACCAGTGCCCATCCGCGGGGCACCGCTGTATCGAAACTAGGGCCAATGACTTCTGTAGCAGTCCGACATTGGCATCGGTGGTTCACAGGTGCTGACTCGCGTTCCACCGGTGCGCCTTCCACTTAACATAGTGTGCTCCAGTGTTTGGCCGGTGTTTCGACGGTCCCATTCGGTGGAAAGCAGGTCCTGTTCTTTAACTCCATGATTTTGTTCAATTCCTTACTTTCTCTCTTTAAATTGAATGCCTACAAAAACCAGAGAGAAAGAGCATAAAATCTTCCTAAATGACTTGAAAACCAAGCAAAAGCTCATGTTTAAAGGCCTAATGAGTTGGTCCATAAACACATACACATGAACCCCATATAAGTAATGTCTCCATATATTCAATGCGAACACCACCGCAGCCAATTCAAGATCATGGGTCGGGTAATTCTTCTCATGAACCTTCAACTATCTTGAGGCATATGATATCACTTTCCCACGCTGCATCAATACACGCCCCAGTCCGATTCTCGAAGCATCACAATACACCACAAAACCATTGGTACCCTTGGGTAGGGTCAACACCAGTGTTGATGTAAGTCGAGTCTTCAACTCTTGGAAGCTCTTCTCACAAGCCTCTGACAATTGGAACTTTAACTTCTTTTGAGTCAATTTGGTCAAAGGTGCTGCAATAGATGAGAAACCCTCCACAAATCTCCAATTGTAACCTACTAAGCCCAAAAAGCTCCTGATATTTGAAGGGTTCACCGGTCTGGGCCAGTTCTTCACCGCCTCTATTTTTTGTGAATCCACCTTTATACCTTCACTTGACACCACGTGACCCACGAACGCTACTGAATCCAACCAGAACTCGCACTTGCTGAATTTGGCATATAGCTGGCGTTCCTTAAGAGTTTGACGTACTACTCTCAAATGAGCGACATGCTCCTCCTCGCTCCAAGAGTATATCAAGATGTCATCAATGAACACGATCACGAACATGTCCGGATATGGCTTGAACACCCTGTTCATTAGGTCCATAAAAGCTGTAGGGGCATTGGTTAGTCCAAAAGACATAAGAACAAATTTGTAGTAACCATACCGGGTCCTGAAAGTTGTCTTTAGGATGTCACTCTCCCAAACCGTGAGCTGGTGATACCTGGACTTGAGATTAATCTTGGAGAAACAGTTGGCACCCTAAAGCTGATCAAATAAGTCATCAATCCTGGGCAGAGAGTATCTATTCTTGATGGTAACCTTGTTCAACTGTTGATTATCAATACATATGCGAAGAGAACCATCCTTCTTCTGGATGAAGAGAACTGGTTCACCCCATGGGGACTTATTTGGCCTAATAAAGCCCTTATCCAACAAGTCTTTCAACTGCTCTTTCAATTCCTTTAGCTCGGCTAGAGCCATCCTGTAGGGTGGAATAGATATAGGTTGGGTGTCGGGAAGAAGATCTATACCAAAATCAATCTCAGCTCGGGAGAAATTCCTGGCAAATCATCAGGAAAGATCTCTGAATACTCACGTACTACTGGTATGGACTGGATAGTCGGGGTCTCAGACTCAACATCCTTAACCCTAACTAGATGGTACATAAACCCCTTGAAAATCATCGTCCTAGCCGTTAGGCAAGAGATGAAATGACTTGAAGGCACAACTAAACTACCTATGCATTCTAAGACTAGCTCACCCAAAACTCTGAACTCTACTGCCCCGGTTCCACAATTAACTAAAGTGTAGCATGCAAATAACCAATCCATGCCGAGAATAACATCGAAATCGGTTATGGCTAACTCTATCAAATATGCTGCAGTGACCTTTTGAAGGACTGAGACTAGGCAACCTCTATACACCCATCTAGCTATAACTGAGTCACCTATTGGAGTAGAAACTGAGAAGGGTTCTAACAAGACTTCGGGACTAACTCCAAAGCTACTGGCCACATAAGGTGTCACAAAAGACAAGGTAGCTCACGGATCTAATAAAGCATAAACATCAACATGGGAGACTCATAACATACTAGTGACCACATCCGGGGAGACCTCCTGCTCTTGACGGGATGCTAAGGCATAGAATCTGTTCTAGTGTTGACCGCCAACTGTGCTAGTAGATGCCCCCTGATGTGCTGAGCGTCAGGGAGGTGCTGCCGAACTAGAAGCTGGGCCATGACCCCCAACCTGATCCTTTCTTGTTGCTGGACAATCTCTAAGAATGTGACCGGGCTGTCCACACCCAAAACAAGCACTTGAACTTGCCAAGAACTGGCCTAAGTGTCCCCGAGCACATCTACGACAAGCTGGGGTGCTAAAATCTGCGGGTCTGCTGCTCTAGCCCCTCGAGCCTGATGCTCGCCTTCTATGATCATGTCTAGGCCGGGATGGAACACTCAATGCTGAAGAAGTCGGGGGTCTCCTGACCTCGGGTGAAAAAATCTGTGGTCATTGTCCTGGCCCTCTTGGCCTCTCTCTCTCTGGAATATGCCGCCTCCATCTGCTGGACGTAAAACACCATTTGAGGAAAGTCCATGTCCTGATGGAGCATAACAATCCTGCATTCCTTGTCCAAATAGCCTATCATGTCCTGATGGAGCATAGCAATCCTGCATTCCTTGTCCAAATAGCCTATTATCCTATGCAAAAATCTGCTCACCCGCATCCTCTGGTCAGCCACTAACTCAGGGGCATATTTCGTTAGGCGACTGAACTCAAGGGAATACTCTTGCACTGTCATTCTCCCTTGCTTCAAATTTACGAACTCAGCTGCCTTCAGCTCTCTCATATCCTTAAGGAAGAACCAATCTAGGAATGCAACATGAAACTCTTCCAAAGTGACTGGACCTGCTCCAGCTACCCTGTTATCCTTCCACTGGCGAAACCAGATATGCGCGACCCCCTTCAACTGGTAAGAGGCCAACTCTGCATACTCAACACCATTCATCCCCATGACTTGGGTGATCTTGACAATCTCATCTATGAACTCATGTGGGTCCTCATCTACCTTGGACCCAAAGAACTCTGGCGGGTTCATCCTCAAGAATTCTCTGAATCGAGCCGCCGCTGTGTTGCCATTTTGCGGAACATGCGCAACGTTCTACTGATTGACCTGAGCGGTCAAGGCCTGCACAATCATCTAAATAGCAGGCCAAAACTCAGCATAGGTAGATGGCTCTGGTGTCTAAGGCTCCTTAACTGGTGGGGCTTGCCGATGCCCATGACCATTGCCATCCTCGTGGCCTTCACCATCTCTATTCCTCCTTCTATTCACTTTTCTAGGAGCCATGATTCTGCAATCACAAAGAGCACGAATTAGAAGGATAGAAAGACTTTTCATCGCACGACATAAATCATGAAAGAAGGGAACATTTCCTAAATTTCTCATAGCCTCTTTGTCATAAATGTGGCGTGTTTCACACCCATAAAAAAGACTCTACTTAATGTGGCTTTTAGACACTGTAGGATACTTCAGACCTACTACTCTGATACCAAGTTTGTCACGATCCGACCGGAGGCCCGGAGCACGAAATGGGACATCGAGAGACCCCAAGCCGACCCATGGCATAAGCATATTTCTAACTCAATCAACAAACATAAGAATCAACATAATAAACTTAGCGGAAGTCTAACTCAACCATAACATCAGAATACATCATCCGAAGCTAAATACATGCATAAGTCTGGAAAGCCTCTAAACATGACGAGTTGATGGGACAAGACCCCAACTAACTCAATAATACTGAAACTGAAATACATAAGGAAAGATAAAATTCTAGCCCTCGAAAGATGAGGAGTCACCAACCACGCAGGTGCTAACTCTAAAAACTGACTATGAATGGGGTTAAACCTAGGAGCCGAGTCCTGTATCATGAAATGATACATCATAGAGTATGCGGGTCAGTATGTGGAATGTAACGGGTATGCAAGGTAAGAATAACCTCTTAAGAAAAGGAAATCATTTAAAACATTTCATAACATAACATAAGCTTTAAGAATCTGAGGGGAGGGCTTGCAAGTATTCTTTTTGAAATGAAAACTTAATAGAGTTACTAAGGAGGAAATTAGTACCTCATGTTGGAACTGAGTTGGAAAGGAAGAGGTAAGGGTACTTAGCCATCATATCTACTTCATCTTACCATGTAGCTTCCTCTACATGTTGATTCCTCGAAAGGACTTTCACTGATGCGACCTCCTTGGTCCTCAACTTTTGAACATGACGATCAAGAATCTCAATCGGAACTTTTTCATAAGTGAGGCTATCCTTTGCATCGATGATCTATATAGGTACGTCTAAAGTTGGATCACCAATGCACTTTTTCAACAAGGACACATGGAAAACTGGATGCGCTGATGCTAACTTTATGGGCAACTCCAACTCATAAGCCATATTGCCAATGCATCTCAGAATCCTATAAGGTCGAACATATAGGGGACTGAGCTTCCCCTTCTTGCCAAATCTCATCACCTATTTTATGGTTGATGCCTTTTGAAATACCTAATTATCAAAACTGAACTCAAATTCTCTCCTCCTCACATCCATATAGGATTTCTGACAACTCTGAGCTATATTCAGGCTTTCTCTAATAAGACGAACTTTCTCCATAGCCTCATGATCTGAATTTGGCCCTATAAACATAGCCTCTCCTACCTCACATCATCCAGTAGGTGACCCTACATCTCTGCCCATAATGAGCCTCAACGGAGCCATTGGAATACTAAAGTGAAAATTGTTATTGTAGACAAACTCTATGAGAGGCAAGTGATCATCCCCATCATACTTGAAATCAATCACACAAGATCTCCACATGTCCTCCAATGTCTGAATGGTTTTCTCAGCCTAACCATCTATTTGCCAGTAAAAGCTGTGCTAAGCTTAACCTGAGTACCAAGACCCTTCTAAAATAATCTCCGGAACTGCAAGGTGAATTGAGTATCCCTATTAGAAATAATGGACAAAGGGACTCCATGCAACCTGACTAATTCTTGAATGTAAAGTCTATCATAATACTTGGTCTAATCTTTAGTCTTAACAGGTAGAAACTATGCTGACTTAGCCATCTGGTCTACAATTATCCATATAGGATCATGATGTCGGCGTGTTCGCGACAAACCTGTAAGGAAATCCATATTTATCTCTTCCCACTTCTAAGTAAAATTGCTAATATCCTAAATCATACCTCCAAATCTCTAATGCTCAACCTTAACCTATTGGAAATTTGGACATTTAGCCGTAAATGCTGCAATATCCGTCTTCATGCCATTCCACCAATAGACTTCCAGGAGATCATAGTACATTTGGTGGCACCTGGATGGATATAACACCGAGATCAGTGGGCCTCTCTCAACATCCGCTCTCTCAAATCATCCACATTCAGAACACACAATCGACGCTGATATCGAAGTACACCATCTCCCCCTTGGGAGAAAACCTCCACTTTCTGATTTTGAACTACTTCCTTCAACTTCACTAAGATAGGATCCTTATCTTGTTTTGCCTTAACCTTTTTCACAAATAAAGATTCCAATCCATTCTGCACAATGACACCAACCATCTACTGAATTTTTAAGGTGACCCCTAAGCGAGCAAGCCTATGAACATCTCTAACCAACTCTTTTTTTCGTCTTCTACATGAGTCACACTCTCCATGGACAACCTGCTAAGAGCGTATCCACCACATTGCCCTTCATAGATGATAAAAAATGCTCATTTCATAGCCATTGAGAAACTCAAGCCATCTCCTTTGCCATAAACTTAGATCCTTCTAGCTAAACACATACTGAAGGCTCTTATGGTTCATGAACACATCAACATGCACACCATACAAATACTGCTTCAATATCTTCAAGGAAAACATCACCGCTGGTATCTCAAGGTCGTGTGTTGGTTAATTCTTCTCATGAGCCTTAAGCAGTCTAGAAGCATAGGCTATCCCTTTACTGTGCTGTATCAACACACATCCGAGGCCAATTCTGGAGGCATCACAATACACTACAAAGTTGTATGTGCTCTCTAGTAGGGTTAAAATTGGAGCTGAGGTAAGTCGAGTCTTTAACTCTTAAAAATTCTTCTCACAAACATTGGACTACTGGAGCTTGACCTTTTCATGTGTCAACATGCTCAAAAGTGAGGCAATAGATGAAAATCCCTCTACAAACCTTCTGTAGTAGCTAGCTAAACCCATAAAACTTCTAATGTTGGTGGGAGTGATAGGTATAGGCCAGTTCTTCACCACTTCAATATTTTGAGAGTCTACCTACACACCCTTACTAGACACCAAATGACCTAGAAATGCAACTGATGTCAGCCAAAATTCACACTTGATGAACTTAGCAAACAACTGATGGTCCGTAAGAGTCTGCAAACAATCCTCAAATGAGAAAGATGCTCCTCCTCACTCGGAGAGTATATGAGTATATCACCTATGAAGACAATGATGAACATATCCAAATACTTCTTAACACTCTATTCATAAAATCCATAAAAGCTGTAGGAGCATTCGTTAGTCAAAAAGACATAACTACAAACTCACAGTGATTATACCGAGTCCTGAAGGCTATCTTTAAAATATCACTCTCTAACTTTGAGCTAATGATAACCGAATCTGAGGTCTATCTTGGAGAAGAAGCTAGCACACTGGAGCTGATCGAACAAGCCATCAATCTTAGGAATGGGATACTTATTCTTGATTGTGACCTTGTTTAACCGGCGGTAGTCGATGCACATCCCAAGAGAACCATATTTCTTCCTCATGAAAAGGACTGGAGCACCCCAATTCGAATTACTAGCCCTGATGAAACCCTTATCTAAGAGATCCTTCAATCATTCCTTCAACTCCTTAATCTTAGTAGGAGCCATTCTATAAGGAGGAACGGATATGAGCTGTGTATCAGGGAGGAGGTCTATCCCAAAGTCAATCTCCTGCTCGGGAGGGACTTCTAGTAGAGCATTTGGGAACACCTATAGATACTAACAAACAACAGGAACTGACTAAAAAGTCGAGGTCTCGTACATAGAATACTTAAGCCAAACTAAATGGTATACTTAAACCTTGGAGATCATCTTCATGGCCTTAATGTAAGAGACAAAGTGACCTACATGCACTGTGGAACTACCTTTTCACTCTAGGACTGGTTCACCCAGAAATCAAAACTCTACTGTTCAGGTTCTATAGTTGACTGAAGCATAATAAACGTATAACCAATCCATGCCGAAGATAACATCAAAGTAGATCATGTATAACTCTTCGAAGTTAGCTGGTGTGACTTTTTGAAGAATTGTAATAGGGCAATTTCTGTATACCCTCTGTGTTAAGACTGACCTGCCAACAAAGTAGAGACTGAGAAGGGTTCTAAGAGGATTTCAGGAATGACACCGAAACTAATAGCAACATAGGGAATCACGAAGGATAATGTGGCCCTTGGGTCTAGCTATGCATAAAAGTTGAAAAAACTCGCAACATTCTTGTACCACACTTGGTGAACTCTCCTTCTCTTGGAGTGAAGAAAGTGCATAGAAACGGTTCTGGTGCTGTTTGCCACCTGTACTAGATGATGCACTCTGCTGTAATGGGCGAGCTGCTGGAGTTACTGAAGCGGGTGTCTGGGGCATGACATCCACCATTAGTCTATTCGATTTAAGGACAATCTCTAAGTCTGTGACCGGGCTACACACCATAAACAAACATTCAAACCGACTAAGCACTGTCTAGGGTGGTTCCTACCACAGTTCTTGCAAGTTGGGAATATGCATCCTCTAGACATGCTCCCTGTGTCTTATAGCCTAGTGCTCTACCCTTCTGATCACCTTTAGTCTTGGAGGGAATGCTAGCTGAGTATGGAGTTGGGGCTGATGACCTCTGATGAGATTGTGAGCAATGTCCACTACTTGACCTCTACTGAGAATACTCAAAGTTCCCTATCTTAGCTCTCTTGGTCTCCCCCTCCTCCTTTATCTTCTGGGCATGAACGATGAGTTGAGAGATATCCATATCACTAATAAAAATAGCGGTCCTGCACTCCTTGACCACCATAACTGAGACCCCTAACACAAACATGCTCATACGAGCCCTCGGCTTGACAAACATCTCTGTAGCATACTTGGATGACTGGGTAAACTTTAAGGCATACTCCTGAACTGTCGTATTTTCTACTTCAGGTTGATGAACTCTGCTGCCTTTGCTTCCCTCATCTCCTAAGGAAAGAACCTGTCCAAAAAAGCTGTAACAAGCTCATCCCAGTCAACAGGAATAACAACTACCCTCGACCTTCCTTCCATTACCTATACCATATGTGAGCTACCTCCTTCCACTGATAGAGGCCAAATCGGTACTCTCCTCTTCGGTAATGCCCATAACCTGAGTGATCTTTTGGATCTCATCAATGAACTCCAATAGATCCTTGTCCACCTTAGAACCATAAAACTCTGGCGGGTTTATCCTGGTGAAGTCTCGCACTCTAGCCGCTGTCGCACCCCCATTGGTGTTCTTAGTGCAACCACATGCTAGTTAACCTAGGTGGTCATAACTTGTGCCAACATTTGAAAAGTGTCCCTAAACTCTGTATGAATCACCTGCTCATTCAAAGGGTCTGTTGGAGCTGGTGGAGCTAGCTGGTTCCCATTTCCATTACCATTTTCCTTTCTTCTTCTGTTGGCTCTCCGAGAAGGCATTTTCTACAAATGCGTATAGCACGAGTTAGAAGAATAGAGAGATTTGGACTTTATCGCATGATATAGAACATGAAAAAAGAGAAGTTTCCAAAACATTTCGTAGCCTCTTCCTCATAAGTATGGCACGCTTCACACTTATGAAAAAGAATATACTCAATGCAACTTTCACACACCCAAGGACACTAAACCTAATGCTCTGATACCAAGTTTGTCATGACCCTAACATAGACCCCAATGTAACACGAGACCTAGAACAACGAATGGCCCAAAGAAAACCCATGGTACATACATAACATAACATGAGCATATAACTAAGAGGAGGTAAATCATAAGGCAAAACATAAGTGGAAGTCTAAGATATCATAAAATGCATAAACTAGGAAACCAAGTCAAAACTCTTGAATATCTACATTTGATAGTTTGAAAAGCCTCGAATAGTAAAATGAGTTGAAGGGAAAAAACCCCCAACTAGATCTTCTAAGTTAGAAAACTAAAATGAATGAAATTAAACATAAGCCACACCTGACATCCTCGAATGATGAGGATTCACCACAGGTTGATACTGGAGCTAGGAAAGGAGCGAATCTAGTAATGGGGCTGAGACTGAACACTCGAACCTATATTATGAGATGATACAACACAAAAGTATACGGTTAGTACTTTTAATGTACTAAGTATGGAGGATAAGTAAAAGCATGAGAGTAAGAACAATATGCTAAAAGTCATGATCGTTAGGTAGTTGAAAAAACATGAGTTGTTTATCATAAACTAAAGTATAATGAACTAAGATTTTGAAAGTAATATCATAAAACTTAACATGTTATAAATCATTAGAAAAACTCATAGACTGATTAGGTGGATCAAAAATATTCTAAAACATGATATCGTAAATCCTGAATGTGAACAATATGAAACATAAGGAACAAGGGGAGATTCTTATAATCTATATACTTAATGTGAGCACATATGGAGCCCAACCTGTTACCCTAGTCAGGAGGGTGTCCATATTTTGCCAAGGGTAAGAACCATGAAGGTGTGATATCACTCATGAGCCCATTTGGGCAGGGGAAACACTCTCTAGCGAGGAACCCTATCATACCTATGGTGGCACGTAGTTCTAAGACTTGGGTGTGCTTAACCCCAGCCTACTCAGTGTTATACACAGTGCTCATAATCATACATGAAACATGAGTTTTTCATGGACTACTTTTAAAACATGGTGAATATATCATTTCCTTGAAATACGTGAAATAGCCTTAAAAATAATGTTGAAATTACAGCGACAATACATACATAAGCTTTGATATTCATGAAATTCATGCATATTTGAGTTATTCATGCTAACATGAAAATAGAAAATCATGAGAATAAAATTCATAAGAGATTCATAGAGTTTTGTATAAAAAGGGTCTAACCCTAAAATTCTTGAAAATCATAATTCGAGACTTGAAGAAATTGAAATCATGGAATTGAACTAGGGATAAGAAATTCCCTATTCATGATCCACATACATGGATTAAAGAGTTCTGGACTTGATTAGATTCCTAAGAGAAATTGAGATGATTTTATAAGTTCTTGATTTTATAAATTTAGATTTCTTCCACTCAGATTATCTATAAATCAAATCATATTATTGTTATGCCATGCCATGAGTTAGGTTGGGGTCCCTTATAGCTCAAAGCATCGTATTGCTTATAGGATATAGAATCGGGTCATGACAAAATTGGTATTAGAGCATCAGGTTTAAAAGTGTTTCCTAGGGTGTCTGAAAGCCGCGTTAAATAGATTCTTTTTCATCGATGTGAAGTAAGCCATACATATGAGGGAGAGGCTATGAAATATTTTAGGAAAATATCACTTCTTTCATGATTCATATAGTGTGATAGAGTGTAAAATCTAATTATCCTTCAAACTCGTATTCTACGCGTGTATAAATAGTGCTTCCTAGAAATGCAAATGGAAGTACATACAGTAATAGGAACCTGCAAGCCCTACCAGCTCTAATAGACCCTCTAAATGAACAAGTACTCATATTGAGTTCAGGGATGTCTTTAAAGTGCTTTCTCAATCCATGACCAATCAAATCAATCAATAGGCTATTGCACATGCAAATCCGAATGGAAATACAACTGCTTCTAGAGTTTGAGACTTCACTCGGGTGAATCCTCCGGAGTTCCATGGTTCTAAGGTGAATGAGGATCCACAAGATTTTATTGATGAAGTTTATAAGATTACTCAAATCATGGGCATTACTCCATTTGAGAGTGTAGACTTGGCTGCATATCAGTTGAATGGAGTGGCCCAGACTTGGTACAAATAGTAGAAGGAGTAGAAGTGTTTATGCAGGCTCAGTTGAATTGGATGAGTTTGTAAATGCATTTCTGGAGAGGTTCTTCCCCTGTGACTTCAGGGAAGCAAAGATAGAAGAGTTTATTAACCTGAAGTGGGGGAACTTGTCTGTGAAAGAGTATTCTCTGAAGTTTACCCAGCTCTTCAAGTATGATACCGAGATGGTTTCTAAGATAAAGGATTGAATGAGAAAATTTATTTTGGGTGTCTCAGATTTGGCGTTCAAGAAGTGCAGGATTTCTATGCTTATTGGAGATTGGACATCGCCCGACTTATCACTCATGCCCAACAGATTAAGGGTAAGAAACTCAAGGACAGAGAGAGGGAGAACAAAAGGGCCATAATAGGTAATTTTGGTTATTCTGAATAGAGGTTGAGCAGTAGGAATGACTCACAGTATCAGCAAAAATCTTCAGCTCTAGCACCTTCTTAAGCTAGTATTCCTTCTCCCAAGCCCCGTATTAATCAGAAAAATAGAGTATCTAGCTCTAAGTCTCTGGATAATATTTTCAGCAATCGCAGTTTTACAGCATGTCTTAAGTGTAGTTAGAATCATCTACGTGAGTGCCGTCTTAGCAAGGAAGGTTGTTTTGGGTGTGGTCAAATAGACCATAGGTTGAGAGATTGCCCTTCAGCCGAATGTTGGAAGACTTAGTCCACTATTTCAGTATCCCCATCAGGTCACACATCAAAATAGGGTGCTTCTTCTGGTACATGTGGTGGTCAGCGCCAAAACTACTTCAATGCCTTGTCATCTCATCAGGACCAAGAGAGCTCACTTGATGTAGTCACTGGTATGTTACAAGTTTTTCGGTTAGATATATATGCATTGTTTGATCTAGGAGCCACACTTTCTTTCATGACTCCTTATATTATAGTAAATTTTGATCTCTGTCATGAAATCTTTTAGAATCCTTCTCAATCTCTACTCCTATTAGTGAGTCAGTCATAGCCAAACGAGTATACAGGAATTTCCCAGTCACAATTTTTCAGAAAATCACCACAATTGATCTAGTAGAGTTAGATATTTTTGATTTCAATATCATTCTTGGCACGACTAGTTACACTCTTATTATGCCTCAGCCCACTGCAGAACCAGAGCTGTTAGGTTCTATTTTCCTAACGAACCAATCTTGAAATGAAAGGGTAGTACCTCAGCGTGCATAGGTCGATTTGTCTCTTATATTAAGGCCAGAAGAACTATCTCTAAAGGTTTTATTTACAATCTAGTTCGAGTTAAGGATTCTAGTTCTGAAGCCCCAACCTTTAAGTCGTTTTAGTTGTGAATGAGTTTCCAAAAGATCTTCCCGGAGTCCCTCCTGAAAAAGAAATTGACTTAGGAATATACCTTCTTCCAAATACCTAGCTTACCTCAGTTCCTCCATATAGAATAACTCCAGCTGAGCTTAAGGAGTTGAAAGGTTAGCTGAAAGACCTCTTAGATGAAGGCTTTATTAGACCTAGCATCTTTCCATGGGGTGGTCCAGTTCTTTTTATGTGTAGGAAGGATAGTTGATGACATGCAAATTACACCTCTCAATTGAAGTATAAAGCGGTCACTATCAAATGTAGTAATCCAACTAGGTTGGGGTCAATCCCACAGGGAATAGGAAAGAAATAATGTGTTAATGATGATTAAACTAACTTGTAGTCAATATTTCAGAAGGGGGTTGCAAATAAAAAGAAGAAAATAATTCTAACAATGATTGAGTTGTTTATCAAATTATTGAGACAAGACTAGGATTGTGTTCCGCATGATTTCATAATATAGTAGCTTATTTTATTAGTGATCTATCTAGGTGAATTTTGTATAAGATTGACGATTAAGTTCACCTAACGTCTCTCAACCTACATAGATGAATTTCACCTAAATCCTCTCGGATTTTAGGTGTGTATATTTTTCCCTTGCCATAAGTCTTGGTTTAACTATCCTTTATTAGAGCTCATGTTTATTAGATGAGGGTTGGTAGCCTCAAATTACCACTATTATTCTCTTTTCCTAACTTCAGCCTCTTTGATCAAGCAAGTTGAAGATACAGGCAATTAAATAATATAACAAAGAGAATAATAATCCACTTAATTCACCATTCAAGAATTACTATTTTATCTTGCGTACTTTCGTTGATCCATCATGGTTCCCACAACCCTAGCTTAAGAGATTTTGCCGATCATGTTTATGAAAACAATAACATAAGATGTAGAACAAATTATAATGAAATTCTTACTATAGTATGGAATTGTTTAACAAATATCCAAAGCTATATTGAATCACAAAAACTTGATAAATTCTCCAACAAATATTTGTGTAAGTAATTACACATTCATAAAGTATGAATCGTGAAAAATTGACATTGATCACACTAAATGGGACTTGGACGCCTAAAACATACTAAACAAGGGTATATATGGTAGTAGATTAAGCCTTCATTGTTCCTTCTTGGATTAGAATTGGATTTTGCAGCTTCTGTTCCTAGTCAAACTGGGTTTGGAATCTCTGGCCGTTTGCACACTACCCGTGCACCCTGCTGCTCATAGCGCCATAGGCCTGGCACACCGTGCCTCTTGGTGCATTTCTAACGAGCAGGCCATAACACAAGCGCGTCTAAGCAATGCGAACTTCTATCACACTTCTTTCCTCAACCCCATTTTGTCATTCTTGCTCTTTTTAGCCACAATTAAGCCCAAATCCATCACTTTAATACCTGAAAATATCTAATCATGTGCATTAGCTCTTTTTCACATAAATCACATAAAACGAAAGATAAAAAACACAATTTTTTCTCAAAACATATCTAAGCATGGGCAAAATATAATTAATAAATGCGTAGATACGCCCTACATCATCACCCCACACTTGAACTATTTTTTGTCCTCGAACAATCTACTACTTTCCTTCTCAATTTCAATAACAAAGTTCACCCTACGGACAAGTCTACTTACACTTAGGATCATTAGACAAATCAATCAAGCTCCAACAATTCACTCTATATGCATATAAGATCATCATTCAAAGGTCAAGATTCGAAATTACTTAGCTTCTAGAACTAACTCAACAAGATATATCTAGGCCAACATGAATCATATGCAATTTAGCAATCAAGATACACCAAAATCTTACCATTATGTGCCCCTCACTGTTTGGAGAGATGCCCTTTCGCTTATAACAATTTTAACTTGGGCATAGATAGAAAATTACCACTCACTCTCCCAAAGAACTCAACATGCATGTAAAAGACGACCCATATGCTTGCCCTTAGTGTAGTACTCTACTAATATAGAACATTAAATCTAAGATCAGTTAGTTGGTTGTAACGTAGGCTAAGAGACAGGTTGGAACTATTTCTCCAAGATAGTGACTAATTTCCCTAAGCACTTTAGTACATCACAACTCTTTCACTTTTAGCACATTCTTCAATCTCCTATTTTTCTCCTTATACCTCCCTTTTATTTTTGAATTTTTCAACTTGGGTGATTTATAGGGATTATTTTTAAGCTTATTGACAAATTTTTTTTCTTTTTAATTTTGATTTATTCATTAAATTTTTCTCAAACTTTTTCTCTTTTTTCTTTCCCCACTACATCACCCTCCTTGTTTAGCAAATTTTCACCCTTTTCTTTTCTTCTAATTTTCACACATTAGCTTTTCCCTTCTTTTCTCCACTTATGATCATGTTATGCAAAATTTTTCATTAAAGTGCTCTGGGAGTCATTTGGATCAAATAAAAGGTCAACACAATAAAAAGGATTAAGTTTGTAATATGGCTATCAAAAGAATAGGCTAAGCCTCAAATTGGCTAACTAGGATAATCACATCAAGGTAGGTAACAATTGGAATACAAATGGGCTACCAAAGAAATGCCTATCATTTCTTAGATTCAACATCCTCATTTGATTTTGCACACACACCGGGTAAATTCTAGACATCAAACATCAACTTGCAAGCATGGAGTATACAAAATTATCTCATTCAAAAAATGGCACATATGGTTCAATAATGGAAATCAAGATTAGATAAATACATATATCCATATTGAATATTTCACATTAATAAGTCCACTTTTTCAAGCATAGGAGTCAATTTCCAAAAGTCCAAGTTTTTTACCTTTGCATGCATTTTCGTGAATTATATAAAGTCTTAATGATACCCTAAGTGAAGTATCTAACATTCATAAGGTTTAAAGTTCTTTATTTCCTAATGACTAATTTTTCCATAAGATGGTCATCATCCATCTATCATTGGGAATAGTCACGACTCTGCGACTAAAAAAATCTAGACTCTCTGTTCGGTTCTAAAGAACTATCCATTAGAAAAGCACCAAAAATAAAGATCGGGGGAACCCAAATAAAAATAAAACATCACACAAAACAAAAAAATACTACAATTCAGCAGGATAAGTCATGAATCACAAAAAGAATTAAAAAGAATTAGGCCCACCATGAATAAATTTAGCAATGAACCATACATGGTTTAATGAAGTTTATTTCTCCCACCCCCAAACTCAATATGTAGTACTATCCTCATTTCTAAAACAATAAGGCATAAGTAAAATAGTAAAAGAAGAGCTCCATAGGCCTCTAGTCCTTATCGACTATTGATAATACTCAAACTCACACTTCCTGACAAAGTATGAAGCAGCCGTTGTTAATAAAGAACCCAACTAAGAGGTTGGGATCGAACCCATAGGGAATATGGAAGATATAGACTAATGCCAGTAAGTGAACTTGTTGGTGAGTTATCTCCAATTTTGGGGTTTCAAGAAAACAATGTTAAAGCAAAGAGTATAATTGTGATTTAAATCAAGATTTGACAACAACTAGAGAAATTGTTCCCCATGGGTTCATAACTACTTCGTTTATACATATGTGATCAATACCAATGCTTACTTGTAGAAATGATAACTAGAGTTCATCCAAATGACTGGTTCATCCTTATTGGATGACTATACTCAATCACCGGGTCAGGTCTCATGAGCGATTTCAAACTAACCGTTATCAATATGTTCCAAATTTAACTATCCTGCGACCACAACTCAGTTAATACAATGATTGTAAAGATCAAGGCTTGGTTGTAATTCTCTTTTCCTAATCTCTACTTATCTAGGTTCAAGAAAGTAAAGATTTCGGGAAAGTTCTAACGTTGTACACCGTTAAGAAACGTTTAAATATGAAGAGAATACAATACAAGCTTTTCGCATTGGTTTTGAATAACTTTTGTGCAATCCTAATTTGTTAATCCGCCATGGTTCCCACAACCCTTAGTTGTGGAGGTTTTATCTCTCATGTTGTAAGATTGTAATTTACATTCATGGACAAACACATAATTAATTACTTACAGTGACAATTGGAAGGAAATCAGATTTGATTATCAAAGAACAACCTCAAGAACAATGTGAGAAATCAAGAATTGCTCCTCAACACTTGATAAAAATTCACAAAAGTAACTATTCACACTTTTACTAACTCAATTATGTCCTTCTCTAACTAAAATAAAACATAAAGGATATTTATACAGACATTAGAAACCCTTTCCTAAGCTAATAGGGAGTTTTTCATATTGGGTGCCGCCTGTGCCACGATTTGTCCTACGACCCGTAGCAGGATTATACGGGTCATACCTGCTTTCCTTAAGTTCTTGACTACTACAGATTTGGATAAGTATTGGCATCCTGGTACGGCTCATACCTTCATCTTACGAGTCGTACATTGCTTTCGTGGTTTGTCCTTGAGAACTTTGACATCTTATGGAATTCTTCACGAGTGTCATGGTACGACTCGTACCTTCTTTCTAAGACTCGCACTGTCTGTAGTATCTGAAGTTCTGCCAAGTACTGAGAATCCTCTGAAGTTCATCATGGCTCCTGGTGCGATTCGTACATTGGTGCCATAGTTCGTGAGTCCATCCATATCAGGAGTCCACCTTTGTGCAATTTCTTTTGAATATTTTCATGACTCCAGTTACTGCTCATACCATCTTGGTACAGCTCGTACTGAGAGTCATATGTTGCCTTCTTCCCAATTCAGCCTTCTGATTTTCATTATGATTCTTAGTACGGCTCGTACAACCAAGGTACGTCTCATACTAAGAATGGTACTTTGGATGATTCTCTGCATTTTAAGGATTTTTTTTGCATATCTTTGCTCCAACACTTATTTTCCTTGAAATAAAAGTAAAAGTTCCTTATATCCATATAAACATACCTAAGTCCATACTATTTTCTCAATTTTAAGCGTCAAAAGTCCTGTAAACTCACAACATATCAACACCCTCAACTTAAGACTTTTGCATGTCCTCAGGCAAAGAAAAAGAAAAACTAAACACGATGCTTAACTAGAAAATAAACCTAGGACACTACAGCCAATATAAAACAAAATTTGCACTATGACTCCACCCTTTTCCCATGAACCAATTTAGCACATGCAGTACAAGCAACCATAAAACTTGATAAACAGGGATCAAGACATGTCATCTAGCTATTAACAGGTAGCCAAGTCATCACCAATACTTTTCACACAGACCACTAGTAAAGTTAAACACAAACCATGTACCCTCACAACAAATGAAGTCCCCCCACTCCCAGATATAGAAAAATATATAGCATGGGATTGAACAAGCGAGACTCTCACTCTCACAAAGAAGTTCCAAATACTGCATATTGGATACCATGGCTTGCCCTAATTTTCTCTCCTTTGGTCTGCCAGATGGTTAGGTTAAGATCACTATAGGACTTTCTTTGACTTGCAATGTAGGCTTTCGGGCTGGGTAAGGTAGATATGAATTCTTTTGAGTGACTAAAATACCTCCTTGGCGCTACATACATGTGGCTCCATTCTTTACTTTTTCACCCTTTTTGCTTTTTCTTCTTGCTTTTTCCTCCCTTTTCACCCTTTTTATGCACTTGTATGAGTGTGGTGTGTTTCTTCAAGCTTTTCACGCATCATTCTCTTTTTGAATTTTCTTTTTTAGTTTTTCTTTTCTTTTTCTTTTCTTTTGTCACACCACACCTCATTTTCACCTTTTTTTCTCTTTTCTCTCCCTTTTTCACCTTCCCAATCTTTACGGACCCCTACTTTAGCCACTCTCAACTTAGGCATTTTTCATATGTTAAGGTTCACAGTGTCCAAGGAGGGACCAGGGACAAAACATGTTCATTATAAAAATGGGTACGGTTAATTGGTTGATCAAAGAAAAGAATGGTCTACTTAAGGCTCAAAAATTTGGACTAAGGGAATCATATGGTTTTGGTAAGGTTATTTAGGCTAAAAATGGGCTAAACAAGAATGGTATATGATCCTTTCCTAACCAACCATCCTAAAACCTATGCAAAGACCAACCGGAAAAGTTTTAGATCCTCTACATAGTATTGAACTAGGTATCAGACCCCACTCACTCATGGTACATGATTTATATTCACTCTACCTATCCATTTTATTCATGTCTTAATAAAAACTACACGTGCTAATATACTAAATGACACAAAAAGATCCACAGAAATCATGCATGCAATCACAAGTACACAACTAATTCATCAAAAAATTCTAACAGGGTCAATTTTTTCAAAAGTATCAAATCTAGTGCACTTTATTGGCCGAGTACTCCTAAGCTACATTCTATTTAAACAAAAATCGCACAAAAAGTAAAATTCTAAACATGTCGGTTCTACTAGATAGCATGCCCGAGGGAAAAGAAACACGACAATAAAAACCCTCGGACGAATCAAAATCCCCAAAAATATAAGTACGCCCCCTCCCTTTTTTTAAAATTCATTCTTCATCCCCGAAGCATAGAATGTACGCATAGAGGGAAGGGAACATACCTGCGGTGCTCGAAGCGCTCCTGTCATCCTATGGAGGAGGTGCCTCCGCTGCAATCGTGGCACTAGCAGTGGCCGGTGCACTCACTGGTGGGTCAACAGGGGGAGTGGCTACCCCCTTAGTAGTCTCGGCCGTCTCTACGGCCTCTGGAATGGTCGAGGCTGAATGTGGCTCGCCCCAAGGGCCCCTACCACTAGCAAGCTCGGTCTAGGCCATGGTGGAGCTACCTTCTCCTGTAGCTCATCCCTGTAGCTCTGATAAGTGTGCGTCATGAGTCCGCAGGCTCTCTACTCATGCCTGCTTACATTGTTTTTTGTCTCTCTTCTTTCTCTTTCTCAAGGTCTCATCTCTAATATCCCCGGAGACCCTATTATTCCCTTTCTCTTTCCCTGCTGTTGTGGGCTCCCAGTAGGCCGCCAGATCAAGCTCCTCATCTATATCCACATCAAGGTCAGGAATAGTGGGGGCTGCTATGATTGCTAGTTGTCGTGATGACAACTCGACCACTTGGCTCCAAAGAGCCCCCAACTCCTCACGGAGGCCGCCTGTATCCGTCTGCTCGCCATGCACCCATTGAATCAATTGTCAAACCTGTAAAGTTGGGCATGCAAGTCTTGTGAAGCTGTCTCAATCTCAGATTTCACCCAGGGCTTGACATTCTCCATCATTAATTGTTTTTTTCTTTCGGCCATGGTCACTCTTTTGGCCAACTTTTGGAGAAAATCCTGGGGCGCTAGGACGTATCCTGCTGGGGTTTGACTCGAGAGGTTTGTATATGGTGCAGCAGAAGTGCTGGGAGCTGTATTTGAATAACTGGCATCTGTAGCCAGTGTCTCGCCCTGCTCTTGTGAGGTAGGGACATTCACCTTTGTGCCCCCAATAGTTCGAGTCAGTGGAATGGCGGTGGAAAGTCAGGCCCGGTCACTGGGTTCATTTCATCCCAGATCAGGCCAATATTTGCTATTCAATGTCCTCCAATCAAGTGTGCCTCACTCCAGTGCACCGTGATGCCTGCCTTTGTGCATAATATGAAGAAGAGGCTCGGGAATAGGATAGTAGTGCTCAACCCTATGGCCCGATCTCGCATCTCCTCTGCATGACCCTCAAAATGTTGATGGGGTATCAGGACATGATGCATGCCACCAAAGCTACTCCATACTCACTGAGGGTATTGTCATTGACAATTAGTGCCAATCGATGGCACACTAACGTCCAACAGGCCTTTGCTATAAAATTGAGAGAATTCTTCGTATCCTTCTTTCCATTAGTGACCTACTTTGCTTCCTCTTTGTCCTCAGCGGTAATGCCGGACAACCACTGTATCTGTCTCCTCCTCTCATCAAAGCCCAACTGCTTGATTTCTTTCAATGCCTCCACCTGGTACTCATATTCTGGGATAGCAGGTGAAGGTATGAACTAGGGCCCATATAGTATCCGAGCAATGGTGCGCTCGAATATGTCGACCTCTTAGCCTCTGACAAGGACGCTCTCTAGTTTGGGTTGATCTTTCAACTTGTGCCCCTCTTTGGCCTTTTTCTCCATAGTTTCTAAATCGTTGGCGTAGAACTCCCGGACAATTTCTGGAGTGTACTGGTCTGGAGCCCTAGCCATCCATTCGAAGCCGTAGAAACTAAATATCTGCTTCATCTCCTCCACCTTGTTCAATGAATTTGTGAGGATCTGTTTCTCTTCTTGGGTGATCTTCCTAGGTTTGTTTTTGGTGGTGAGAGCAACACCCTACTCATATATCTCCTGAGCTCCTGGCACTCTCCACCAGATAATATTGTTCTCCCTTGGCAGAGTCTGCTCCTGCTCAGTGTTTGGTGCCTCCTCCTATGAACAAGCACCACTACTTGCCTCTCCGGATTGGGTCTCCTCGGACCCCTCTACTGCATTAGAGCCGTTTCCCGACTCTTGAGCTCTTTCCTCAGCTCCCTCCTCAGACTGGGGAGCTCCAGTAGATGTGGCAGTAGCCGCCATGACTTGGGCTTTGGCCTTTACCCTAGTGGTTTAGGTCTCGTTAGTGTCCAATACATCGACCCTATACTCCTCTATTGAACCACTAGGGGAGCTGCCTGCTTGATCAGATTCGGAGGTTTCATTAAGTAATGTCCTCCGTATAGTTTCCTTTGATGCTTTGCGCTTCATCATCATTGTACTGTAGAGAAAGAGGGTTAGAATTCCATAATTGAGAAAAAGAAAGCAAGAACTAATTCCTCTAAAGTTTATCACGGGTCAACAGTACGGGTCGTACCTTGGAGGTACGATTCGTACTAATGACCCGTAATGTCTCAGGTCAGTTCTATGCCTCCGAGGTACGATTCATACCATAAAGGTACGGTCCGTACCACGAGTTGTATGAGGATACCCCTGTTCACAAATTTTTCTATATTTTTTCAAAACTCATGGTATGACTTGTATGTCGATTCCACGAGTTGAAGGAAGGATCATAATGTCACTTGTGGACTTGACCCTTTCCGGATTTTTGGTGCGACTGCCACGTATCACTCGTAGTAGTATACCATGAGCCGTACTAGTATTCTTACCTTGTGTATTTTAAAAGTTTTCTTGGGACAGTCCCAACGAGCCATTCTACGAGTTGTAGTATGTAACCATGAGTCGTAAGAAGGCTCGTGAAGCCTGTCCCTGCCTCGATTTTGGTTCAATTTACAGGGAGTTCTATTTTACATTTTGGGTACTCAGAATTCCCCAGGTCTAGGCATGCATTTTAACCTATTTTACAACTACTCATTCCTCCCTTTATTAATCAGTACCCGTAACTCAATTGTTAATGGTTCAATGAACAATTTTATCAAATTCAAGTACTTTCCCAGTCACACATGGTTTAATCATACCCCTGGTCATTATCTTTTTTGAATTTTTCAAGCAACAACGAGGACTCGCAGGGGGTTTAGAACAGTTACATCAAGCATACTAGTTTTATCAAATTCAAAGAAATATACTTACCTGATAACTGCTTACTTCGATTGAAAGTCAGAAATTTAGGGTTGGAAGTTGGGATTCTCAGTGTTAATCGAGCAAGAACTTTGCTCGGTTGACCGTTGATTTTGTGTAATGGGTGTGAGGGAGTCGTGCGTTTTTTGTCGTGACTTCGGTTTTGAGTGCGTAGGAGAAGGGTACAATTTGTTTTGAGTTTAAATAGGTTATTGGGAAGATTTGAAAAATCTGGGCCGAGTCGGGTGTTTTTAAAATTTTTGACTCATCACGACTCGTACCACGATTCATAGGAAGGGCCTATGACTCATCCCTTGGACCCATAACAGAGATATTGAGAAGCTTATTTGTGGACCTATGAGCAAATCCCACGACTCATACAACTGGAGTACGATTCGTACAATGACATGTAGGTATTTCTATTCATTGTGGTCCATGCCTTGCATAGTTCATAGGTACAGTGGGTACTACGATATGTACAATAAAGTTACAAGTCGTAGGACTAATTGTACCCTAAAATCATGCACTAGAGTACATCTCTGATTCTTATCAAGACTCGTGCTACAACTTGTACAACCCTCTCACAAGTTGTACTGAGAACCGTAGCACCTGCCTCTTCAGCAATTTTTTTTACCACCTGTTTTTTCCCCTACACACTAAACACACATTAGTTAATTCACTTGGGTGGCCTCCCAAGAAGCTCTTGATTTAACGTCGCGGCATGACACAGGTGGATGGTTACTTAGAATTCACCAAGCCACCACTTAGGTTGCCTCTCAAGAAGTCCTGATTTAACAACGCGGCACAACGCAAGTCTCTTGACTGCTCAGAATTCGTCAAGGAACTCGGATTCATCTTCTATCACTGAGAACACTCTATATTCCTTCGGTTGCTTCATTGACCGACAGATGTTGAAGGTGACCTCTTCTTTATTTAGTTTGAACTTTAACTGGTCAGCCTCCACATCTACTAAGGCCTTCCCAAGAGCAAGGAATGGTCACCCCAAAATGACGGGGACCTCATAATCAACCTCACAATCAAGGATCATGAAGTCTGTTGTGAATATAAATCTGTCAACTTTGACAAGCACATCAAACAGGATCCCCACAGGCTTCCTCACAGTTCTGTCAGCCATCAGTAGCCGCATGGAAGTCGATGTGGGGGCTCCCAAGCCCAATTGCTTAAACACAGCCAGTGGCATCAGATTGATGCTTGCTCCCAGATCGCTGAGTGCCCTTGCAAACTCAACATCAGAAATTGTGCATGGAATAGTAAAAGCACCTGAATCTTCCTTTTTCTGGGCTAGGACCCGTGAAGATATGGAACTACAATGGTGTACATTTTCAACAGGCTCATAGCTCACGAACCTCTTCTTCATCACAAGGTCCTTCATAAACTTAGCATATCCCAACATTTTTTCCAATGCTTCGACCAATGGTATATTCACATATAACTATTTGAGCATTGACTAGAATATATGAAACTTACCGTTCTTCGACTTCTTCTTCATTCATTGGAGGAACGGTGGCGGTAGTAGCGGAATAGCCTTGTAAATTTGCATTTCTCCTTGTGCAACTTCAGGCCCTTTTTCAAAAATCGGGGCCTCAGGCAACTCAACATCCTCATTATGTTCCTTCTCAGTGACATCATCCTCATCTTCAATCATGCTCTCTTTCTTTTTTTCATCTACAATTGATAGAGGGGATTCAACGTAGTCTTTCCACTCCTAGTTATCACAGCCATATAGTGACCATCATTCTTTGGATTTTGGACTATGTTGCTAGGTAGCATACCCTTTTGCATAGGGTTCATAGATGTTGACAGTTGCCCTAGCTGCTGTTCAATATGCTTGATAGCTGTCGCATGTGACTCCACTCTTTGACCCATGCTTGATATATCACTACGGATGTCTTTCAACTGATCATCTATAGACCTCACCTTTTTCAACATCTCAACCATCATGCTCTCTAACTTTGATTATCCATCCTCCCCCTCACGTGCATTAGGAGGCACGTACAATCTAGCTCGATCGTTGTGGTAGCCATCATTCCTTCTCCAGTCTCCTTCACAGTCAAAACCTCAGCTTCTGTCTCTGTACCCATTCCGGTTATAGTTGTCTCTATTTTGGTGTTGACCTTGGTTTCTAGAACCTTGCTGCCAAGTGTCTTGTCCAAACCCTTGAGCGTTGGCTCAGAAACCCGCCACCTGGTTGTCCAAGAAGTTTGCCTTCTTCTCGAAATTTGAGTGGTCTGGCCCTGGCTCCTGTCCCTGTATCCCCACTGCATTCACCTTTTTTTCTCCATCTCCCATGATGTGCTTAATAAGTAAATCCAATGATGTGCGCATATGGGCTAGATCCTACTCATGCTCTTCTTTTTTTCTACATTGGTTTGCAGTCAAACCAACAACATATGTACCGACCATTACGTCTGCCTCCCGGGTGTGCCATCCCCTGTTTGTTTTTGTCGGAAGTTATAAATTTTGTCCTTGAGCTGCAGCATCCTGGAAAGTGGAAGAATCTCTCTAAGAAAGCTTGCTTGAGCTCCCTCCAGTTGGTTATGGAGTTGTTGGGCTACTCCAATAACCATAAAGTTGCTTCCCCAGATAGAGAAAAAGGGAAAAGTCTGAGTCTGTTGGCATCTTGGCTGACTCCGGGAGACTTGTTCGCCTTGCATATTCCCATGAAATTCATCATGTGCAGGTTGGCATCGTCAACTAAATGACCACTGAACACCCCTTTCATGTTTAACAATAGAATCATGGTGCTCGTGATGTCAAATTTGACCCCTGTAGATAGTGGTGATGGTACAATTTTCCGATTGACCCGACTTCATCGATGTCCGGGTCATCTTCATCGAAGAACTGAAGGGTATATCTGTCACGACCCGAACATAGGCCCGGATAGAGACACGGGACAAGAAACCCCGAGAGGCTCCAAGTCAACCCATGGCATGAACATACATCTAACTCAATCATAGATAAGCGGAAGATCATCATAAATAAAATAGCGGAAGTCTAGACAAACATCACATCTGATTACATGCATAAGTCAAAAGATGAAATACAACTATGTTCGAAAAAGCCTCTATTACTGATCAGTTGATAGGACAAGACCCCAACTAACTCTCTATAGTCTAAAAACTGAAAGTACGACATACAATTAATAAGAAAGGCCCTCCCAAGATGAGGACTCACCAACTGATACTGAGAATAACTAACTCTGGAAATCTAACTAGTGGTGGGATGGAGTTTGGATATAAGAGCCTGTATCATAAAATGACACATCATAGAGTATGCGGTTAGTACGAGGAATGTACCGAGTATGCAAGGTAAGTAAAACTGCTAAGTAAGTAAAATCATTGAACATGCATAATATAAAACATAATCAAGATAAAAATCTGATAGTAAGGCTTGCATGCTTTTTCTAAAATCATGATTTGAGCATAACTGAACATCATAACTGAATCTAATAACCCAAAGCTGAAAACTAATAATCATAAGTAAAACTAAACATTGGGTTAAACCTACTGAAAATATAATATTATGACTAATGTACATGCATAACTGAAATCATGAGGAATAATGAGAGCCTCATCATATAACCGACATTACCATGATAGAGCTTACGTAGTCCCGACTACACACTCAAGTAGGCAAAGCCATCCAAAGCCTTGCTAGGGCTAAGGGCGCTACCATGATATCAATATAAAGCTCAAGGCCCTTTGGGCGCAGGGGAAAGCTCCAAGGAGGTCCAAAAGTATATAAATAAACCTACGTAGGTGCGTAGCTCTAAGGTACAGGGTTGAATGATCCTTAGCCTACTCGGTGCTAGAAACTACTCCCAAGAACATGATATGCTCTCCATCATTTTTTAACGAAGCTGACCATCATCTAGTGATGAAGCTGAATAATAACATACATGCATAATCTAAAATCATAACTTGAGGAGCCTTGGCTCAAAACATACCACAAGTTGAAAATAAGGGGAGTCTTGACTCCAACATCATGTGGTAAGCTAATTCATGAAATCATAAACATACTTGATCATATGGGCTTGCCCAATACATAAACATGCTTGACATTAACTTGATTCACTTTGAAAACATGAACATAAATATGGGTATGTCGAAATCATACGTTATTCATAAACATCTCATCATACTTCAACTCAAAACTCATAGATCTCAACTTTCATGAACATTCATAGATGGGCATCATAAGTTAGAAAACTTGAAAACATAATTTATAATTTAAAACATTGTAAAATCTACCATTAATTATAATTCATCATTTAAAACATGCTTAGATTATACCCATGATTGGAACTTAGAAATTCAGGCATTGGGTAAAAACCCCATGGAATCATCAACTAGAGCATCATGAATTGAGAGGAAATTGGGTATGGGTGTGGACAATTGCACCCATTCATAGCCTTATATACCTAAATATATCTAATTTCTACCACTTCCTTGATTTCCCAAAGAGAATTCATGGAGAACTTTCAAGAAACTAACTTGATCACCTCTCAAAACCCCTAAGCTTGCATGCATGAATTAGGATAGGCTTAGAGTGACTTAACCCCTCTTAAAACACTCCATTTCGAGCTTAAAATGATGTAGTTTAGGACTCTAGGGCTTATAAATGACAAAAATATCCTTAATGAAAAACCTGGGATTCTGCACTGCTAGTGACAACGAGCGTCACAATGGACCGTTACTAGCTCCAATGGTCTGTTACACCCTAAATACTGGACCACTAACCTAATACCACAATAGGTTTTATGAGTAGTACCCCGCTCCAACGACTCATGGTAACCATCCATTGACACCACTGCCCATCTCCCAGGATTCCTCCCAATGGGCACTTACAATGACTCATTGCTCCCAACAATGAGTCATCACGTGAATCATTACTTCCTTCCTGAACCAGACCCACCTCACAACGACTCACATCCAATGACCCATTACATCAAAAAAGGAGTCATTCCTAGACCTGTTACTCCCAACTCCAGACCTCTAGTATCTCATCACGGGCACATCCAATGGGCCATTAGTCCCACCAACGACCCATACAATGACCCATGAGAAACTTTTCTAGATTTATGCTATTTTTCATTTTTAAATCCCGGGTCTAGTCTTAGGCACTTTCGGGGTATTACAATATCTTTATCCTATGTTGCCCATCCTATGTCGACCAGCATTCATGACCTTACCTCGAGCATCCTCCGCATCCTGAAGTGCAGCTTGATAAGCTAGCTCCGCTAGCCTAGCTTCTTCAATTATGGGGGCATATCTTTGCTCCTAGTTTTTCATCCTTCGTAGTGTTCGTTCAAGTTTGAGATCCAACGAAATTAGAGTGTTTCCAATCCGACGAGTACTTGGTGTTCACCAAGCAATAATATGTGGATATCCAAAAAAAAAAAGAAAACGTAATTCAGGAAATAACAACCAAAAGTCAAAAACAAGCAATTAATCTAATCTTAGTTGTATTCCCCGGCAACGGTGCCACTTCTTGATAACACTCAAATTCACACTTCCTGACAAAGTATGAAGCAGTCGTTGTCGATAAAGAACCCAACTAAGAGGTTGGGGTCGAACCCACAAGGAATATGGAAGATCTAGACTAATGCTGGTAAGTGAACTTGTTGGTGAGTTATCTCCAATTTGGGGGTTTCAAGAAAACAATGTTAAAGCAAAAAGTATAATTGTGATTTAAATCAAGATTTGAAAACAACTAGGGTAAGTGTTCCCCATAGGTTCATAACTACATCGGGTATACACACGTGATAAATCCCAATGCTTACTTGTAGAACTGATTACTAGGGTTCATCCAAACGACTGGTTTGTCTCTATTGGATGACTATACTCAATCACCGGGTCAAGTCTCATGAGCGATTTCAAACTAACCATTATCAATATGTTCCAAATTTAACTATCCTGCGACCACAGCTCACGTTAATACAATGATTGTAAAGATCAAGGATTTGTTGTAATTCTCTTTTCCTAATCTCTACTTCTGTAGGTTCAAATAAGTAAACAATTTGGGCAAGTCCTAACATTATACACCGTTAAGAAATGTTTAAACATGAAGAGAATACAATACAAGTTTTTCGCATTGGTTTTGAATCACTTTTGGCAACCCTAATTTGTTAATCCACCATGGTTCCCAAAACTAGAGGTTTTAGCCTCTCATGGTTTTAAGATTGTAATTTGAATTCATGGACAAACACATAATTAAATACTTACAGCGACAATTTGAAGGAAATCAGATTTGATTATCAAAGAACAACCTCTAGAACAATGTGAGAAATCAAGAATTTGATCCCAAGGATTTCTCCTCAACACTTGATAAAAATTCATCGAAGTAACTATTAACACATCTACTTACTCAATTCTGTCCTTCTCTAACTAAAATAAAACATAAAGGATATTTATACAAACATTAGAAACCTTTTCCTAAGCTAACAGGGAGTTTTTTATAGCTGGTGCCGCCTGTTCCACTATTTGTCCTACGACCCGTAGCAGAATTGTATGGGTCGTTCCTACTTTCTGTAAGTTCTTGGCTACTATAGATTTGGATAAGTGTTGGCATCCTGGTATGACTCGTACCATCATCCTACGAGTCATATATTGCTTCCGTGGTTTGGCCTTGAGAAATTTGACATTTTTTGGAATTCTTCACGAGTATGGTACAACTCGTACCTTCTTGCCACGACTCGTACTATCTGTAGTGTCTGAAGTTCTACCAAGTATTGAGAATCTTCTGAAGTTCATCACGGCTCCTGGTACGATTCGTACACTGGTGCCACGGTTTGTGAGTCCATCTGTATCAGGAGTTTTCCTTTGTGCAATTTCTTCTGAATATTTCCCCAACTCCAGTTACGGTTTGTACCATCTTGGTACTGCTCGTACTTAGAGTCGTATGTTGCATTCTTCCCATTTTAGCCTTTTGACTTTCATTACAGTTTGTAGTACGGCTCGTACAATCAAGGTAGAGCTTGTACTAAGGTTGGTAGTTTGGCTGATCTTCTGCATTTTAAGGTTTCTTTTTCATATCTTTTCTCCATTACTTAGTTTCATTGAAATCAAAGTAAAAAATTGCCTTATATCCATATAAACATACCTAAGTCCATGCTATTTTTTTAGTTTTAATCATTGAAAATGTTGTAAACTCACAGCACATCAACTATGGAAGGTTCTCACTTTATTATAGACCAGGCGCATCGAGCCTCCTATTGCTGTCCCAAGCTCACTGCCTCGCGCCTCTCTGTGTGGATCTTGGCTACCGCATCGCTCAGCTCTATGTGGAGTTGGTCCGACGTGACTTTCAAGTCTTTTCTCGATTCCTACAACTCTATTATGTAGTTTGTAACTTATTTCCTGCACACTTAAGCAAACAAAAACAAAAACTAAGTTATCTTGGGTTGCCTCCTAAGTTGTGGTTAATTTTACGTTGCGGTATGACACAGATCCCTTGATTATATAGAGTTCATCAAGGAATATCTCCTCTATAACTTTCAACTCCTCAGGATTACCAAAATAGTGCTTCACCCTCTATCCATTCACTTTGAATTGTGTTCCATCCTTGGTGTCAAGCTTTATTGCTACATGTGAAAACACTTGAACCACCTTGAATGGTCCTGACCATTTAAGTATTAACAAATGGGGAGTCTTGACTCCAAAACATGAAATAACTGAACTTATTAGCCTTGGCTAAATCATGAAATCATGCTTAACTTGAGTGGGCTTGCCCAAATCTTAACATCATGATCGCATGAAATAGACATCATAAGTAAAATCATAGATATATTCATGGGTAATCTGTAAACATTCATACATGCTAGATTTTTCATCATACTTGGAAGCATAAATCATAAACTCAACTTTTCATGAAACTTGTATAATTGGGCATCGTGTTATTAAAAATAAAAATTATGAATTGTAATCTAAATAGGTGTAAAACCTGCCCATGAATCTTAAAACATCATTTGAGATATGAAGGGAATTGACTCATGAATTAAATATAGAGAATTTCACAAATTGGGTTAAGACCCTATAGAATCATACACTTGAATTCCTAAACTTGAGATAGGATTTGGACATGAGAGTGAAGGGAAACTCTCATTCATGACCCTACATACCTAAGATGATTCTACACCCTTCCTTGAAAGCCCAAGAGATTTGGGGAAGAACTTTGAAGAATTCTAAACTTGATCTCTTTTGGGATTCTCTAAATTTGCATGCATGGGGAGGAAATAGGTTAGAATAGGCTAAACCCTCTTAAAATCCTCCCAACTGAGCTTAAAATGACATAATTTAGGGCTTAGGAATATATACATTATTAAAATGCCCTTATTAAATTCGCAAAAAAACTACTTACTGCCAAAGTAACAACCCACACTACGAGTCATACCCTGATACCACGACTCATGGGTTCCTTTTGTTGTTTTTACTACTTCATCCTTGAGTTTCTGAAGTTTTCCACAGGTCACAAAATGACTCGTACCACCATCCCATGAGTTGTTGGACCCATCTGTTACCACATCTAGGAAATTTCCTGCTCCTTTCTACAGGTGTAAGTAACGACTCATTTTTCCTCATAACGGGTCATACCTTGAACCGTACCTTCCCAGCTCTTGCCCTATCTTTTCAACTTTATTATTCTTCATTCGAGGACGAATGTTCCCAATGGGGAGATATTGTAACACCCCCAAAAGTCCCTAAGATCAGATCCTAGGCATGAAGTAGAAAACCACAAAAAATGAAACTTTTCCATAGGATGACCCACACCACGAGTCATGATGAGATAGGACAACTCATGTGTTAGGGTCATGGTCATCCAACTCCAGTCTATAGTCCAAGTCAGTCTAGACACCACGAGTCAAAAGACAACTCATGGTACCAAACAATGACTCATGCTAATTGGTCATAGTTTGAGGTTGAGAAAGTGTTCAAAGTGGCTTCAGTGACCACGAGTGTATACCATGAGTCGTGGTATGATATAATGACTCATTGGCACTGGAAGATAAATTTTTAGTATGTTTTTCTAGGGGTTTTGCAACTTTTAGAGGGGGATTACGGGGAGCTAGTCGATCCTTGTCTAATTCTCTCCTAAACACTCAGAAACAAAACATTAGAAGTGATTAAACTCTCTCAAGTCAAGAACTAGGGTTCTTCTCCCAAAGCTTCAAAGTTCAAAGCTCTAGCATGAATTCTCTAACTCCAGGTATGTGGGATTCAACAAAGGTTGTCCTTTCACCCTTGTGTCCCAAGCCCTTTTAGAAAATATAGATATCTTAGCACTTAAGTCATATCCTATGGTTCTTATTTAGTTTATGATTTCCCTTATTATCTTAGTATTTTCAAAACTCCTATGATCATTATTATATAATATTCATGATTTTACGTTCAGTTACATATTGTATTTTCATGTCATTGATCTTAGCATGATTTCAAAGTTCAATCTTTATTTAACATTGTTTTAGAAAAGTTTGGCGTGTTATGAACACACGATCTAATCAAAATTTCAGTATGCATATTTTGACGGCATAACTAGTATTTTTCAGGTTCTTTAGGCTCTCAGAACATTTTCAGGAAAAGTAGTTTTTGAATTATTCTTATAATACCAATTTTTACGAGCTATCAATAAATCATCAATTTGGGAGTCGTTCTTAGCACTGAGTTGGACTGGGGTTCAGCGCACTCCCAGAACTACATGCCACTAGAGGTTATCACCCTAAATAGGCATCAGTTTTAGTGAGAAGACTAGCCATGCCTTTATTTCCTGGCAAGGTATATTGTGTCCTCTCGATGGGGCATATACATTAGACTTCACATTTATCTCACATGGTTTATGTCGGTTAAAAGGATCTCCCGTAGTTTATGTAGTTACAGACTCAATTTTTAGTGCATGACCCTCAAATAAATTTTACTTGTATTTCCATTATGCAAATTCTTACCATTATTCCATATCTGTATTTCTGCATCTCAGATAGGGTCATTGTACTTCAGTTCAGTTTATGCATTTAGTAAATCATTTTAGAATATCAACACATTCAATTTAGTCAGTTGCATATATCTTATGCTTAGTACATTCGAAGTACAAACCACATACGTGCTCTTGTGGTATATCCTATTATGATATAGCTTCAGGTACTCAAGCGCAGCATCATGGTTAGCTTCAATTCAGTGCGTATCTGTAGTTATGCACTCATCACTTGATGGCTGGAGTTATATTTATTTCAGCTGTCTTTATTCTTATTTTTTTATTTCATACTTTTAGAGTTGGTTGGGTCTTGTTCCGATAACTCATCATTTAGTAAAGGCTTTCAAATAGACAGTCAATATTTTTAGCTGTGTGTTTTAGTGTTATGACTCAATATTTATTTCTTTGACTCAATTCGGACTATTTCATTACTCAGAAAGTGTTTTATAAATTTAGTTTGTTTCCGCTCATTTTATCTATAAATCAAATCATATTAATGTTATGCCATGCCATGGGTTAGCTTGGGGTCCCTTATGGCTCCAAGCACTATGTTACTTTTAGGGTGTAGACTTAGGTTATGAGATAAAGGCTCTCTTAATTTGAGTATCCAATTATTTCAATAGGTTACCCGAGGAGGGTTATTATTGAGTCACGAGGGTCAGAGGTTGTGCTTGACTACTATTACATCAGAACATGCACATTTGCATTGTGTTACTTATGATTATATACCTGGTGAATTTATAGGCATATGGTACAACCACCAGAACATATACTAGTTAGGTAGACAGATAATCCATATAAACCTCTGAGCGATTATATTAAATAGGTAGAGGCACCGACCACTAGAACATATGCTGGTTAGATAAATAGACAAATGCCCAAAAATCTATAAGATCAGATCCCATACTTTCTCCAAAAACTAGTAGGAAAATAACACAAGGCCATTACATGAACCTTAGGACGGTTTGTCCTATGACTAAAGAGCCTTTGGTGGTGCCCCGTGGTCAAACTTCTGAAAAATGTCAAAAACTACCTAGAACCGATGAGTGGGTTGAATAACCCGTTGAGTGATTGTACTGGTCATTGTTTCTATTCATTGGAGCAAGTTCAGAGGATGATTCAAAGTAGAGTGAGAACCCACAAAAGGGACCCACGGTCCGTTGTATGTACTAATGACTCGTCTATTTGGTCATTGGTTCTGCCAATTCCAGGTTTAATTTCGGCAGTTCGGGGGTATTTTGATAAAACCCTATGCTTTTAACTCCTAAGTGATGTCATTTTGGCTTCTTAAAGGTTTGATTAAATGGTTAAATTAATCCTAAATCCTCACTCTCTTCAAAACACCATAAGTTAAGATTTCTCTCTCAAGGTAAGCTAGAGTTCTTCATCTTCTTCATCTTAATTCCTCTTGGGTCTTCAACACAAGTTAAGTAATCATCTAACCTATGTATGTATAGTCATGAATGGGGAATTTCTTCTACCCTCATGCCCAATTTCATTCAATGTCATGAATTCAAGTCTCCAAGTGTGATTTTATGAAATTCTAGGGTTATACACAATTTTGTTGAATCTATTATGATCTTCCATGAATTCAAGCTCTTACGATTCAATCCATGTTTCATGATTATCACCGCATTTTTTCTACAAGTATCTCTAATGAAGCTATGAATTTCAAGTTATGATAATTTTACTCAAGTATGTGTGATTCATGAATTTCAAGCTTATGCATTATGATCGATCTTCGATGTTATTTTCATGGATAATTCACGAACGTTACGATGCTATGAATTTCATATTTTAAGTTATTCCATGTAAATCTACATTTTATTATTATGATGTGAGCACTGTATATAAGTTTTCAGGGTAGTATTTAACACCGAGTAGGCCGTAGTTTCAGCACCATGGTCTTAGAACTACGTGCCACCATAGCCATGACGTGGTCCTCTACAAGAGTGTCTCCCATGTCTGAATGGGACATCCATGAGTGATATCATTCCTTCATGGTATATTCCCTTGGAAAGTTAAGGATAAACCTCCTAGCTAAGGTTATAAGTTGGGCTCCATGTATGCTCGCGTGGGGTATGTTAGTAATAAGAATCTCCCACTATTCCTCATGTTTTATGTCATTCATGTACAAAATTTATGATATAATGTTTTATAGTATGCTTGACCCATTGATTAGATTATGAGCTTTTACTTACATTTTCAAACACGTTAAATCATATGATTTTACTTTCAAAACCTTAGGTCTTTATGCTTCAACTTATGATGAATAACTCTTGTTTATGACTATCTCGCAATTATGATTTTAGCATGTTGTCCTTACTCTCATTTCTTAGTTTTCTTTATATTCATGATTTAAGACTATCATTTTACCGTCATGTTTTACTTAACCTAGCTACTCAATACATTCAAAGTACTAACCGCATACATCTATGCTATATCATCTCATGATATACGATTGGGTGATCAAGATCTATGTGAGACTTCACTAGGAAAAACTCGCTAGAGTTTCATGGTTCTAAAGCGGATGAGGATCCACTGGAGTTCATTGAGGAGATCCAAAAGATTATCAAGATTATGGGTGTTTTAGGAGAGGAGAGCGCATATTTGGCCTCCTATCAACTAAAGGGGGTAGGTCATATCTGGTTCCGATAGTAGGAGGAGGACCGTGGAGTAGGTGCAGCTCCTATTGGTTGGGATGATTTCGTTATGGTGTTCTTGTATAGGTTCTTTCCCCAAGAGTTGAGGGAAGCAAAGGCAGCAGAGTTTGTAAATTTAAAGCAGAATGATATGACTGTTCAGGAGTATGCCTTGACATTCACCCAACTATCCAAGTATGCACCAGAGATGGTTGTGGAGCTGAGGACTCGCATGAGAAAGTTCATGAATGGGGTATCAAATTCGCTGGTTAAGTAGTGCAGGACTGTTATACTTATCAGCAACATGGACATCTCCCGATTGATAATTTATACTTAGCAGATAGAGGAGGAGCAGATGAGAGAGAGGGAGAGAGAGACCAAGAGAGCCAAGACAGGGAGCTTTGGGTATTCAAAATAGAGATCTGGTGGTGGACATCGCCCACAATTACATCAGAGGACATCGTCCCTGATCTTGGGTAGATTTATATGCCCAAGTGATACTCAAACGTATCATTTTTACCTTGTTTTATGTGCAATGTGTATATAATATCATGTATTTGGTAATAAAATGCGAATTTATACTAACCAACATGATTAGCATTTGTTTTGCAGGATAATGTGATTTTTAGGAGCTAAAATGCGTGTTGGAACTATGTCGGAGTTGGACTTGGATGCGAGCGTGGAAAAGACCTTGGATGGCACATTTTACTCTGGCTCCGCGATGGAGCCGTGCCACGCTGCCATCGCGGTAGCACACTGCCTGGGCAGGAATTAATTAGGCAATTTCCAGTGTGCCTGCGCGTCAGTTCCGTGGCACGGAGATAGGCCTCCGCGATGGCCTTCGTGCCACGTTGAGGCCAATTATCCGGACCCTGCAATTTCCAGAGAGGGTCCGCGTCCACGCCGTGTCACGGAGGCAGTGCTCCGTGTTGGCCTCCGTGACACGTTGCTTGTTATTCCGGGAAAAATTTCCCACTAGTATAAATAGCACACTTAGGTTTATTTTTAATCAGTTTTTAGTTTTTAGACTGAGTTCAGAAGTGTAGAGCAGGAACGTGGGTTTGTGGCAGTTGAAGAATAGAAAAGCTAAGAGTTTTCTTCTCTTCCTTTCTTGTTTCCTTCAATTGTATGCATGATTTACACTCATTTTAGGATGATTAATCCAAGAATGAGTGGCTAATTCCCTTCTTTGCTGAGGTTTTGAACTTGTGTAATGAATTTTGGTGATAATTGATATGGTTTCTTCTTCTTCTTGTATGTTGTTCTATTAATTCTTGTGCTTACTACATTATTGATTGGCCACCATTAATGTATATCTAAAAAGTCCAATTTCACTCGAGAGAGCACGAAATTGGAAAGTTGTGAATTAATGGGGTATTGTTCTTAACTTGATTTGGGAAAATTGGGTTTTGATGTGCTTTCTTGATAGAAATATACTTGAAAGCCGTATTAGTCAATTTAGGAACCGGAATTGTAGTGCTAGGTCATAAATTGCATTTGATCACAGAAATGTAGACGGATGGTTTATGATTCTAAAGTGAAATTAAATACGAAAGTTTTAATTTCTAGGCAAACGTTCTTGGCTAGCAACATGAAGAAGAGGATGACCAAATTATCATGATTATCAAGTTCATTACTCGTTCTTAACCTTGGCATGTGCATATCCATTGTCTAAATTCAAAAGTAAATAGTTGTTATTAATTGTAGTATATAAATAGTTTAGAAACAAAAACTCACTTAACTCTTGGTTGGATTGTTGTTAACATAGTTAGGAATAGAATAGAGATATAGTAAACTAGGCAGTTTTACATATCTAGAGCAGCCTCCTTGGATCGATACTTGGCTACTTAGCCACTTTATTACTTGTTTGATCACGTGCACTTGCGTGTCGGTTGATAATATTTAATACTAACCGAAGCAGACCGAACAAGATTTTGGCGCCGTTGCCGGGGAGGCTAGGCGATTTGTAAAATTTTGTTTAGTGTAAATTTACTGTATTTGTATTTTTATTTTCTTAAGTGTTAACAACTTGGTCTTAGCCTGTATTTTGCAGATTTTTATTTCTGTGAACACTGGCAAGGGACAAGGAGCTGGTGGAATCTTACTTAGAACCAGAACGTGAATTGCACAGTCAACGTAGAGAAGCTCTTCGGAAGAAGCTGCAGTTGCTTAAACAGTCTATGATGGAGCAACCAAATCCACCAGTTGTGCGGGCAATGTTAGTGCCCGAGGAAGTAGCAGCCAGGCCAGTTCGCGAGGTGGCAATCCCACATGCTAATAATGTACATTCCAGCATCCGCAAACCAGAGCCTGGAGGGAGATTTGAGTTAAAGCAAAATATGGTGCAACTTTTGCACACTAGCGGGCAGTTTACCGGTCTCCCTCACGAAGATCCGCAACAACATCTCCAGAACTTTTTGGAGATAAGTGACACTTACATACCCGCTGGAGTGTCACCTGATTATATTCGGCTCACCTTATTTCCATTTTCCTTACTTGGTGAAGCCAAGAGGTGGTTAAAAGCTGAACCACCCAACTCTATATCAACATGGGATGATCTTGCAAGGAAGTTTTTGATCAGATTTTTCCCTTCAGGTAAAACAGCTAAACTTAGAAGTCAGATTCTAAGTTTTAAACAGAGGGAAGGAGAAAATCTTTATCAAGCCTGGGAAAGATTCAAGTCCATGTTGCGGGACTGTCCTCATCATCATCAGTCAAATGAGGTGTTGGTACACACTTTTATTGAGGGTTTGGAACCCCACACTAAAATTTTGTTAGACTCAGCAGCTGGAGGGCAAGCGCTGGAGAAGACTTATGAGGAGCTGTACACTTTGCTCAACCGAATTTCACAAGGCAATCCGGAATGGAATGCAGATTCTTCAAGAGGTGGAGAAAGGAAAGCAGCGGGAGTGCTTGAAGTGGATGGATTCACAGCTATCGCTGCACAGATAGCTGCCTTGCAAAATCAGTTAAACACTCACTTCAGCAATATGAATTTGAACCAGCCTTCAGCCTCCGTCAATGCAGTCCAACAGATGTGGTGTGAAGTGTGTGGTAGTAGTGAGCATTCAACTGAATGCTGTGGTGCAAATCCTGATTCTGTCAACTTTGTGGGCAATGCACAGAGGAATCAACAGCAGTTTGGTGGTGGCTACAACTCGAATTGGAGGAATCATCCAAATTTTTCGTGGGGTAGCAACAATCAACAAGGCCAAGGTTCAGGGCAGGGTATGCACAGAAACCAAAGAGGGCAACAAGGCTATCAGAATCAGTTCAGAAATCACAATGCCCCTCCTCCACCACCATCACCGACTATTGAGGAAATGTTCAAGACCATGATTGCCAACCAGGCACAATTGCAGGCTGACTATGTCAAATTGGCAGCCGAAGTAAAGAACAATCAATTGGCAACCAAGGCTCTTGAATATCAGTTTGGGCAATTTGCTAGTGCCCAAAATACTAGACCAAGGGGAGGACTACCTAGCGACACGGATCCCAATCCTAAGCAGGTGAATGCAGTGACCACGAGGAGTGGTTTACAATTAAAGGAGGTGGAACCGGAAAGACCGCCTCAGAAGTCAGGAGCAGCAGATGTTGAGGGAGAACAAACCTCAGATACGGGGAAGACCAAAGAAGCTGAACCAGCAAGGCCTCCACCCCCGTTCCCTCAACGACTTAAGAAACACAAGGAGGAGGCGTGTTTCCAGAAATTCATGGAGGTACTTAAACAGGTACATGTTAACTTACCTTTTGTTGATGTCTTGCAGGGTGTGCCAAAATATGCGAAGTATATCAAAGACATCGTGGCCAACAAAAGTCGCTTGACTGAGTATGCCACGGTGGCTTTAACGGAGGAATGCACATCCCGTATTCAGAATAGGTTGCCCACTAAACTGAAGGATCCTGGAAGTTTTACTATCCAGCTGACGATTGGGCAAAGTATCCGAGCTCGTGGGTTATGCAACTTGGGGGCAAGTATAAATCTGATGCCATCTTCGGTATTCAGAAAGTTAGGACTAGGGAGTCCTAGACCTACAACAGTGATCTTGCAGCTAGCAGACAGGTCTTTAGCTAAGCCGGATGGCATTGTTGAGGATGTGCTAGTGCAGGTAGGCTCCCTCATTTTTCCGGTAGATTTCATTGTTCTGGATTTTGAACCAGATGCGGAAGTCCCATTTATTTTGGGACGACCCTTTTTGGCAACCGGAAAGGCATTGATTGATGTAGCTGCGGGTCAACTCACAATGCGAGCACACGACAAGGTTGAGGTGTTCGACGTGTACAAGGCACCTAAGCTCCCGACTGTCTATAAGGAACTCTCGGTGATCAACGTGATTGATCATGGGAATGCGAATGGATTGAGTGATTCCCGAGAGTTACTAGGTAGGCCACCAGACAAGGTTGAGAACTACTGGGGAGATGACCAGGATCGGGACAAATCGTCCATCTCCCTAGTAGACACGTGAGCATAAAGGCTGTCGAGCCGCGACGTTAAACCAGGCGCTGCACGGGAGGCAACCCGTGAAAAATATTTTTTTTCTTTCTTTAGTGTAAAGTTTTTCTTTTATTTTATTTTCTTTTCTTTTTCATGACTAGGCTTAGATTTGCATTTTATTTAGTAATTTTTTATTTAGTAATTTAGTAATTTTGTTTTTATTTTTAGTAGGGAATTTATTAATTTAACCAATTTTTGTTTAGTGAGGTGACATTCAGGTATACTGGAGGAAAAATACTTGGAATCGAGGAAACCAGGCGAGGTATGAAAAATAAAATTTGATGGTGAAACAGAGCACTGGCGCGTTGGCACCGTGTCACGGAGGCAATGCTCCACGTTGGCCTCCGTGACACGTTGAAGGCAAATCTGGATTTTTCAAAATTCTAGTAAGCCAACGCGTTGGCTCCGTGTCACGGAGGAGGGGCTCCGCGTTACCCTCCGTGACACGTTGCCTTTATCCAGTGCAGGGTCACACCGGGTTTCCGGGTGACCCGTGTGTTTTCTTAATAAAAACCCCCGATTTTGCCCCTATTTTCCCCATTCCCTCTTCCCTCCGCGACTAAACACCCATTCCCCTACCCCCAAGCTCCGTGCCACGTTAATAGGCAAGAAAAAATTCAAGTTTTCGTCGATTCTTCAAATCCAAGGTATGTTTTCATCGTCTATCTCGAATTTTTGGCGATTTTTGTCAATTTTGAGCATGTGAGGTGAGATATATCACCCTAGGTAGAAATTAAACATGATGTGAATTATTTTGTGATTGATTATGTTCGGAATGTTGTAGTTGATGTTTGAACTTATCGATTGATTGAATAATTCGATTTTGATTGTCGAATTGTATTCTAGGGCTTGGGGTTGTTGAATTTTAACTTGGGTAACTTGATAGTTTGACGGAATTGATGCCAGGGTGTGTTTATTATTTGAGATAAGTCGTGGTAAATATTGTATAATTGTTGAAAGACGACTAATTCTCGAATTTTTGTGGGAAATTGCATAATATGTGAATTGGTTGAATTGCTTAGATTAGTTGTATATAAAATGTTTGTATTGTTGTTTCTATTTTGTTGTTGTTATTGTTGCTAAGTGCTATGGGTGAATAGCTGTCGATAGTAGGATTGGGTTAGCTGTATGAAGTCTGAGTAGTTCGCTAGCCGTTATGCTGTCGAATTTCTGTGAACGCACTAAGAATATGTTTATAGTTGATTGTGTTTGGGGTGTAAATAGAGCTATCCTTGCTAAAATATTGTAAATATTGTTAAAGACTAAGGGTGGGGTAAATTTTGTTTAACCCGACCTTAGCCGAAGCTAACAAGTTTTTAGCTTAACGTTGTGCTTGTTTGTGTAAATTGACAGGTACAATGGCCAGCCGACAAGATAAAGGCAAGGGTGCTTCAACCTCAGGCACCGGCAGAAAGAGAATGAGACTAGGCACGGCTGTCCCAGCTGCACCTGCTGTTCCACGCGGTCAACACCGCTGATACGGAAGACGATGGGTTACCGAGGAAGGGAAGAAGTGGTACGCAAAGCATAAGGAGAACAAATACTTCCCGGAGGAACATATTGCAAGGGAACCACTTGCACAGGAGTTCCCTCGCATCGTACAGAGGATTGAGGCAGCTGGGCTCAGCTTTATCTTTCAGGAGCCCAAGGAGTGCAACCTTCACTTGGTCCCGGAAATTCTACGCCAATTGGAACCCGGCCATCAGGAGCCATACTATTAAAATCAGAGGGCAGATTGTCACTCTGGAACCCCAGCAGTTTAATGCCATCGTGGGAGCGCGGGACACAGACGCCCACGTCCTCCGCCAGCTAAACATCACCCCACCGTACGCCGACATCGAACGTACGTTGTGTGGGGCTCGATCCACTGCCCGATGGAGTAGACACAAAGAGAGGGGTTACCACCAGACTCTGCCTTATTCGCAGATGAACAGGGAGGCCAAAATCTGGCTAAAAATTGTATGTTCGTGTTTGATCCCGGGAGTTCATATGACAGACGTGACCCGGGACCGTGTCTGCTTGGTGTATGCCCTTATGAAAGGGCTTGAGATTAATGTGGGGGCGGTCATAATATCCGCCATGAAGAGAGCCAGACTACACCAGGGCCACAGATACGGGTTTGGCGGACTCATCACCACCTTCCTCCGGGGCCTCGACGTTGAGGAAGAAGCCTTGGATTACATTCCGCAGTTGGAGCGGAGGGCCCTCGATATGACAAAGACCAAGGCCCCCGACACTACACACGGACCTGTGCTGACTCTGGGCAAGCGACATGCTCGTGACGACCAGTATATGGCCTGTATGTTCGGCATGCAGATGCTGCAGCTACGGATAAGTGGGGGACCAGCCACCGAGGATGAATTATGGCAGCTGGAGCTAGACTACCCCTTTGGCGAGAACGCCAGAGCCTTATGCAAGGTGGGTCCAGCCTTCGTGTAGCCGACTGATGACGATGTCACTACTGATGAGGAGACACGTCGTGAGGACTCCAATGTGGAGTCCGATGACGACGATGGAGCTGATTCAGATATGGGCGACGAGGCCGCAACACCGGATGAGGAAGTCAAATATTTCAACTGAGCAGGGAGTTCCACCACCCATATGTTGTGCTTTGTATTGTTGTGAACACTGGGGACAGTGTTCGATTTAAGTGTGGGGTGGGGAGTAGTTAGGTGCTGGGTCATAGGCTCTAAATTTGCTGTATAATTTTTCCTTGACGTTTATGTATGTCTGTGCTTTCCCTGTTGTTGTGAACTGATTTGTGATTTTTGTGTATATATTTGTTTATGGCTAATGATGTGTGTTTTTGAAAGTTATGGTTGCCTTTGTAAATATTTTGTAAATTTTGTAAATATTTTTTTTTCTTTATCGATATGATCGATATTTTTCAAAATTTTTGCGAAAAGATTTTGCACTTATCAAAATATTTTGTAAATATTTTCTATCGAAATGATCGATGTGTTGCAAAAATTTTTGAAGTTTTATTTTTGGGTTTCTCGGAGTTTGTTTTCGGTTCTTTTATCGAGAATAGTCCCATTGAACCGATGTCATAGTTAGTGACCGTTCCCTATGATGGATGGATGACGACCGTCTTAAGGGAAATGTAGTCGATAGGAGTAGATGTTTTGTTTTTAGTTTCTTTGGTGGATTGCATCAATAAACTGTAGTTGCTTATGGTTGCTAAAATTTCGTTGCGTGTTGTAATTGATGTTCAAAATGTGAAAATGATTCGTTTGAAAGCATGCAATTTTGTAAATATGTTGAGTTACCTAGGCTATAGAATTTGGTTCATTATGATTGAGGCTTAATCTTGAATTCATGTAATTGACTAATTAAAGAGTCTGTAAATGCATCTTGATTCGAGCATGTGCATGACGTGTGAGTGAGGTTTTGCTATTCCATGTCATTGTGAATTGTCTAGAACTTGCCTTGCGTGTATACAAAACGAAATGAAGGAGGTGTAGTGTCGGAAAGGATGTAGGCATTTCTTTGTTTTAACCGTTAGTTTCCATTTTTCTTGTCAAATTCCTCCTTTTTATATGTTGTATACCCTAGTCATCCCGTTGAGCCTTTAGCCGATTTCTTTCTTTTGTCCAGAATTGTATGAACTAAGCTTTATTCCTTCTTTTCATTAGCCTTAAATTCTATAAGAAGCTCTTAAGCGCTTACAAAGAACAGAAAATGTTTCCCAAAGTGTTAAAGAGTGAAAAGAGTGAAAAGAAAAGAAAAGCAAAGTGAGGAAAGAAAAGATGATGTTGAAGAGGCACTAGTTGTAATTAAATGATAGTGAGGGTACATGAAAACCCTCTGTTTTGTGTCAAGTGTGCCTGATAAAATGGGCTGTATGAAAGTAAACCAGCATGAATGGGAGAAAAAGAGAAAAGAGAGGAACAATGTCCATGAGTCGATGGGAATGAGTTGAAAAGGCGCTTAAGGATGCTAGCGACTATTATTGGCTAATCCAATATATATATACTAGATCCATAGCCCAGTTACAACCCATTAAAGGTCCTATTTGATCCTACATTGCATTTCTTTATATTAGTGGAGTAATACACTAAGGGCAAGCCTATGGGTCATGACATGATGCATGTGAATTCTTTTGGGAGAGAGAATGAAATTAATTTTTATATGCCCCTACTTGCATGTTTGTGTGCTGCACGAACATAAAAGGGGAAGTTTCTCTCGAGTTGTGAGGGTACATGCTTGATGAAAGATTGATTTTCGTGTCATATTTCTTGATTAGTTGATTTGCATGAGTTTGCCGATATCAAGAATCAATTCTTAAAAGTTTAGGAAGCCTCGATGTATTAAGGTCATTGTCTTGTACGACCAAGCATGTTTTCTTGATGATTTGCAAGAATTGAATAATCGGTATGACCGTAGCGTAAAATGTTGCACCATAGGGACGAAGGTTGGGATGTAATTTGCATGAGTTGTGTATGTGTTGTTCGAGGACGAACAAGGATTTAAGTGTGGGGTAAGTGATCTTGGGCAGATTTATATGCCCAAGTGATACCCAAACGTATCATTTTTACCTTGTTTGTTGTGCAATGTGTATATAATATCATGTATTTGGTAATAAAATGCGAATTTATACTAACCAACATGATTAGCATTTGTTTTGCAAGATAATGTGATTTTTAGGAGCTAAAATGCGTGTTGGAACTATGTCGGAGTTGGACTTGGATGCGAGCGTGGAAAAGACCTTGGATGGCACATATTACTCTGGCTCCGCGATGGAGCCGTGCCACGCTGCCATCGCGGTAACACACTGCCTGGGTAGGAATTAATTAGGCAATTTCCAGTGTGCCTGCGCGTCAGTTCCGTGGCACGGAGATAGGCCTCCGCGATGGCCTCCGTGCAACGTTGAGGCCAATTATCCGGACCCTGCAATTTCCAGTGCTCCGCGTTGGCCTCCGTGACATGTTGCTTGTTATTCCGGGAAAAATTTCCCACTAGTATAAATAGCACACTTAGGTTTATTTTTAATCAGTTTTTAGTTTTTAGACTGAGTTCAGAAGTGGAGAGCAGGAACGTGGGTTTGTGGAAGTTGAAGAATAGAAAAGCTAAGAGTTTTCTTCTCTTCCTTTCTTCTTTCCTTCAATTGTATGCATGATTTACACTCATTTTAGGATGATTAATCCAAGAATGAGTGGCTAATTCCCTTCTTTGCTGAGGTTTTGAACTTGTGTAATGAATTTTGGTGATAATTGATATGGTTTCTTCTTCTTCTTGTATGTTGTTCTATTAATTCTTGTGCTTACTACATTATTGATTGGCCACCATTAATGTATATCTAAAAAGTCCAATTTCACTCGAGAGAGCACGAAATTGGAAAGTTGTGAATTAATAGGGTATTGTTCTTAACTTGATTTGGGAAAATTGGGTTTTGATGTGCTTTCTTGATAGAAATATACTTGAAAGCCGTATTAGTCAATTTAGGAACCAGAATTGTAGTGCTAGGTCATAAATTGCATTTGATCACAGAAATGTAGACGGATGGTTTATGATTCTAAAGTGAAATTAAATACGAAAGTTTTAATTTCTAGGCAAACGTTCTTGGCTAGCAACATGAAGAAGAGGATGACCAAATTATCATGATTATCAAGTTCATTACTCGTTCTTAACCTTGGCATGTGCATATCCATTGTCTAAATTCAAAAGTAAATAGTTGTTATTAATTGTAGTATATAAATAGTTTAGAAACAAAAACTCACTCAACTCTTGGTTGGATTGTTGTTAACATAGTTAGGAATAGAATAGAGATATAGTAAACTAGGCAGTTTTACATATCTAGAGCAGCCTCCTTGGATCGATACTTGGCTACTTAGCCACTTTATTACTTGTTTGACCACGTGCACTTGCGTGTCAGTTGATAATATTTAATACTAACCGAAGCAGACCGAACAGTCCCCAACTCCTTCATTAGCTAATGTTCCATCCAGGCCCAGAGGTGACCAAAGAGGCAGAGCATTAGGCTTTAAGGTTTAGGGGAGCACATAATGGGAGCAAACTTTCTTATCTTGTAGGAGTTATGGTAGGAACTACCTAGTGGAGTGTTTGATTGGAAAGGATGGTTGCTTCGAGTGTGGTAAGCCTGGACACAGACTTAAGGATTTCCCTTAAGCCAGATAGGGTGATGGTAGAGGCTGTGCCCCTGTCACCACTTCAGTAGCTCTACCAGCTCACCCATTTTAGCAGGGTACATCTTCTAGTACAGGTGATGGGTAGTGCTAGAACAGGCTATGCGCACTATTATTTCTCTAGGAGTAGGAGATCTCACCAGATGTGGTCCCTGATATGATACGTGTTTCCCATATTAATGTTTATGCCTTGCTAGATCCAAGAGACATATTATCTTTCGTGACTCCTTATGTTGCTATCATTTTTGGTGTCAGTCCTAAAATTCTCTCAGAACCCTTATTAGTCTCTATTCCTATTGGTAAGTCAGTTATAGCTCGACGGGTATACAAAGATTTCCCTTTTACAGTTTTTTAGAAAGTCACCTCAACTGGCTTAGTGGAGTTAGATATGATATATTTTGATGTTATCTTCGGCATGGATTGATTGTATGCTTGTTATGCTTTAGTAAATTGTAGAACCCGATCAGTAGAGTTTCAATTTTTACGTGAGCCAGTCCTAAAGTGGAAGTGTATTTCAGCAGTATGTGTAGGTTTCTTTATCTCCTAATTAAGGCCAGGAAGATAATTTCTAAGGGTTGTGTATACCATCTGTTTTGGATTAAGGATTCTAAGTCTGAAACCCTAACTCTCCAGTCAGTTCCTATTGTATGCGAGTATCCAGAGGTCTTTGTAGATGATCTATCAAGAATCCCTCCTGAGTGGGAGATTGACTTTGGTATTGACCTTTTACTCCTTACAGAATGGCTCCACCCGAGATTAAGGAGTTGAAGGAACAGTTGAAGGATCTTTTGATAAGGGTATCATCAGGACTAGTGAGTCCCCGTATGGTGCTCTAGTTCTCTTTGTGCGGAAGGAAGATGGTTCTCTTAGGATGCGTATTGATTACCGTCAGCTAAAAAATGTCACAATCAAGAATAAGTATCCCCTCCCTAGGATTGATGACTTGTTCAACCAACATCAGGGTGCTAAGTGCTTTTTGAAGATAGACCTTAGATTCGGCTATCATCAGCTCAGAGTTAAGGAGTGTGACATTCTAAAGATAGCCTTTAGGATTTGATATGGTTACTATGAGTTTGTAGTTATGACTTTTGGACTAACGAATGCTCCTGCGGATTCCATGGATTTGATGAATAGGGTGTTCACGCAGTATCTGGGTATGTTCTCATTGTCTTCATAGATGATATTCTCATATACTTCGAGCGAGGAGGAGCATGCTGCTCATTTAAGGATTGTGTTGCAAATTCTGAAGGACTGCCAGCTTTTGGCAAATTCAGCAAGTGTGAGTTTTGACTGAAGTCGGTAGCATTTTTGGGTCATCTAATGTCTAGTGAGGGTGTGCAAGCAAACTCTCAGAAGAGGGACAGATGGTTTTGTGGTGTATTGTGATGCTTCTCGAATTGTCATTGGATGTGTGTTGATACATCATGGAAAGGTCATTGATTATGCTTCTAGACAACTTACGACTCATGAGAAGAATTATCCAACGCATGACCTTAAGTTAGCAACGTGATGTTTGCCTTAAAGATTTGGATGCACTATTTATATGGGGTGCATGTGGATGTGTTCACTTACCACAAAAGTCTTCAGTATGTGTTTACTCAAATGAATCTAAATTTGTGGCAAAAAAATGGCTTGAGCTTCTTAATGAATATGACATGAGTGTCCTTTACCATTTGGGAAAGGCTAATGTAGTGGCGGATGCTCTTAGTAGGTTTTCCATGGAGAGTGTGTCCCACGTTGAGGATTGTAGGAAGGTATTGGTGACAGATATCCATAGGCTTGCTCGTTTAGGGGTTCGCCCTTACCGACTCAATGGATGGTGGTGTTATTGTTCATAATGGGCCAGAATCTTCCTTGGTGACTAAGGTTAAGGCAATGCAAGTGAGGATACTATCTTAGTGAAGCTGAAGGAAGCTTTCTAGAATAAAAAAGTGGAGGTTTTCTCCCAAGTGGGAGATGGTGTACTCTGATATCAAGGCCGATTGTGTGTTTCAGATGTGGATAATTTGAGAGAGCGAATGTTAAGAGAGGCTTATAGATCTTGATATTCTATCCAACCAGGTGCCACCAAGATATACCGTGATCTATGAGAAGTCTATTGGTGGAATGGAATGAAGAAGGATATAGCAGAATTTCTGGCTAAGTATTTGAATTGCCAACAGGTGAAGGTTGAGCATCAGAGACCTGGAGGTATGCTACAAGATATCAGTATTCCTACTTGAAAGTGGGAGGAACTCAATATGAACTTCACCACAGGGTTTCCTCGTACATGTCGACAACACAATTCTGTATGGGTGATTGTAGATCGGATGATCAAATCAGCATATTTCTTATAGATCAAAACTACAGACTCAATCGAGGACTATGCTAGACTTTACATTCAGTAGTTAGTGCGGTTTCATGGGTTTCTATTTTTTTCATCTTAGATAGGAATATTATGTTGACCTCTCAATTTTGGAGATCATTTAGAAGGGCCTTAGTATTAAGTGAAGCTTAGCACTGCTTTTCACCCGCAAACTGATGGTCAGGCCAAATGGACCATTCAAACTCTAAAGAACATATTGATGGCTTGTGTGATTGATTTCAAAGGTAGTTGGGATGATCACTTGCCTCTCATTGAGTTTGCCTATAATAATAGTTACCATTCCATCATTTAGATGGCTCCATTTGAGGCTCTTTATGGGAGGAGATGTAGATCACCTATTGGATAGTTTGAGGTGGGTGAGGCTATGTTTATAGGGCCTGATTCAGTCCATGAGGCTATGGAGAAAGTTCATCTTATCAGGGAAGGCTGAAAATGCTCAAAGTCATTAGAAATCATATGTCTATGTTAAGAGGAGAGAGCTTGAGTTTGCCGTTGATGATTGGGTGTTTCTGAAGGTGTCTCCCATAAAGGGAGTTATGAGGTTTGGTAAGAAGGGAAAGATTAGTTCCCGATATGTTGGTCCTTATAAGATTTTGACGCGTGTTGATAAAGTGGCTTAAGAGTTGGAGCTACCAATGAAGTTAGCTTCGGTGTATTAAGTTTTCCATGTGTCTTTGTTGAAAAAGTGCATTACTGATTCAGATAGAGAGCATTGGTGTGAAGGACAGCCTTACTGATGAGGAGGTTCTGGTTGAAATGCTTGATCGTCAGGTTCACATGTCGAGGAACAAGGAGGTAGCTTCAATGAAGGATTTTGGAGGAATCATCTAGTTAAGGGAGCTACGTAGGAAGCCAAAGCAGATATGATGGCTAGATACCTGTATTTGTTTCGCTTCGAGCTTAGTTCCAACATGAGGTACCAGTTTCCTCCTCAGTACTCTATTCAGTTTCATGTAAAGTTCATGTCTCTCGGTTTATTTCATGTCTTAGCATGCATTTATGTTTCGTGAATTCAGTTCAGTCATGTATCTCAGTCGGGTTAGTCGCTCTATCAATTTTCAGTCTTGGGATTACAATTCCTTCCCTATCCTTCCAGCCTGCTTAATCTACATTTGAGGACAAATGCTCCCAAAGGGGAGATAATGTAATGCCCTGAAATTTATTAAGATTAGATCCGAGACGTTTTGTAGAATCCAACAAGAATATGGCATTAGGCCATTCCACAAACCTCAGGACGGTTCTTCCTATGAACCAACAAGCCATTGGTGGTGCCCCGTGGTATTGAACTTCTGAAAAATGTCAAAAACTGTCTAGAACCAATGAGTGGGTTGAATGACACATTGTGTGATTGTACCGATCGTTGTTTCTATGTTGGAGCAGGTTCAGAGAAGGATTTGGAGTAGAGTGAGAACACACAAAAGGAACCCACAGTCTGTTGTATGGACCAAGGAAAGTAAGGGTATTTCATCTTCTTCATCTCAATTCCTCTTGGGTCTTCAAGATAAGTTTATGAATTATACAACCCAGGTATATAGGGCCATGAATGGGGGATTTCTTCCACCCTCATTCCCAATTTCATCTCAATCTCATGAATTCAAGTCTCCAAGTATGATTTTATGAAATTCTAGGGTTAGACCCAATTTGGATGAATCTCTTATGATTTTCTACAAATTCAAGTCTCTTAGGTTTCAATCCATGTTTTATGATTATGATTGTATGTTTTCTACAAGTATCTCTCATGAATCTATGATTTTCAAGTTATGATGATTTTACTCAAGTATTATGATTTTATTGATTTCAAGCTTATGCATCATGGCTTATCTTCAGTATTATTTTCATGGCTAGTTCAAGAATGTTACAATGTTATGAATTTCATATTTTAATCTAGTCCATGTAAACCTATGTTTCCTGATTATGATATGAGCACTATATGTATATGTTTTAGAAGTAGTATTAACATTGAGTAGGCGGGGGTTCCAGTGCACCTAGGTGTCAAAACGACATGCCACTATAGCCATGATGGTGTACAAGAGTGTCTCCCATGCTTGAATAGGCCATCCACGAGTGATATCACGCCTTCATAGTCCATTCCCTTGGCAAGGTGTGTACAAACCTCCCAGCTAGGGTTACAAGTTAGGCTCCATGTATGCTCACGTGGGGTATGTCGGTTATAAGGTCTCCTACTATTCCTTATTTTTTTGTTATTCATGTACAGGATTTTTGGTTTCATGTTTTATAGTATGATTGACTCATTGATTAGATTATGAGCTTTTACTTACGTTTTCAAACACGCTAGATCATGTGATGTTACTTTCGAAACCATGGGTCATTATGAATCATCTTATGATGAATAACTCATGTTTATAACTATCTCATAGTTATGATTGTAGCATGTTGTCCTTAATCTTATCTCTTAGTTTGCTTTATACTCATGATTTCAAACTATTGTTTTACCATCATGCTTTACTTAACCTAGCTACTCAGTACATTCAAAGTACTGACCACATACTTCTATGCTATATCGTTTCATAATATAGGATTGGGTGATCAGTCTCAGCCCCAATGTTAGCTTTGCTCCCACTTCAAACCAGTCCAATTACAGTTTTGGTGTGTCATGATCCGAGGACAATAATTTTGATACATATCTCTTTCTTTATGTCATTCAGTTTTATATTTAGCGAGCCAGTTGGGGGTGTTGTCCCATCAGCTCATTCTATGATTAGTGGCTTTAGACAGATATGTATAGATGGTTCAACATTGTTGACTTGTTGTCTATGATTGTGCTTTATGATATTCAGACTTCTGCTTACGTTATATTCATGCTTTATTTTTGCTTAGCTTAACTTCTAATCATGCTATGTATGTGCCATGCGTTAGCTTGGAGTCGTTCATGGTTTTAGGTCCCGTGTCTCGATCCATGATCCATGCTTGAGTCATGATAAGAACATCACGTACATGCTCATGATTTCGGTGATGCATATATTTGTTGTTATGTGGTATTTATGTGAATGCATAGATTGCATTAGCACATATGAGTTTACAGTAAGAATACAGTTACCAGAGTTAGGTTAAGTTTATGCTTGCTCCTTGTTCAGCTAATTTTGTCCCTGCTCTTGAGCTTACTCTTTTTGTAGTGAGTTGTTTATAGTTACAATTTACATCGTTCTATGTTATGTCTATCCTTTATATAATTATTCTTTTGACTTAGTTAATATATGATTGTTGTCACATTTACAGTTTCAGCCTTACATACCAGTACATTTCATTCGTACTGACGTTCCTTTGCTTGGGGACCTGGGTTCATGGCGCGGGTGTTGTAGAGGCCTAAATTGCCAATTACAGTAGCGGTTTGTGAGATCAGCAGATGTGTTGGTATGCACCTCTCTTCCTGGAGCTAAGACCTAGTTACTTCATCTTGAGTTTTGAGTTATTGTTATGAGTATGTCGGAGCTCTGTTCTGACTATCAGTTCTGTTCACTCATTAGAGGCTTTGTGGACTTAGTATGTACAGTATTATTTATTTTGTGGCTTTGTCAGCATTTTAGTTATTTATCTGTTGTAGTTGAGACCTTATGGGTTAGTTGTCTACTCCAATTGATTATGATTGGTGGTCTTGATGACTTAAGTGTTACAGTTATAGACAATGTATAGTCGGCTCCTTGGTTAGTTAGGTAGCGGGGGCCAGTCACCCCTCCCCCAATTTTGGGGTGTGAAAAACTTGGTATCAGAGCGAATCGTATCCTAGTGAATCTACAAGACTTTCCTGGTAGAGTCTTTCTTATGGGTATGTTGTGCACCATACTTATAATTAGGAGGCTTTAGGGAATTTAGGAGTTGTTTCACTTTGTTCATTAATAGATCATTCTATAGAGAAACGTTGTATGCGATATTTGAAATCTAAATCATGCTTATGTTTCAGAATTCGCCTTCAGTAAGGAGGAAGACTTTGACATTTGTTGGCACTGATGCTAGAGAGGATCCCAGTTGTCCTCCTGCCATTAGAGAGATAGATTAGAGGCTCGAAGGGAGTTTCCTACTCCTCGTACCATAGTTCCTCTAGTTCTAGTTGGAGCTACTACGAGAAGGGATTCAACCCCTCCTGTTGTCCTAGTTCTGGTAGACTCAGAGGAGATAGAGTTGTTGATCCTCCAACAACTATTGTACCTTTAGGTGTATGAGAGGGATGAGATTTTGAGAAAGCATTTTAGATGTTAACCCAAGTCTTGGTGATTCAAACTCAGTCGTTCGAGTCGATAACATGGTCCAAGGGAAGTACTTCCAAGAGTTCTAGGGCTCATGAGTTTTTTAGCCTAAGTCCTCTAATTTTTAGTAAATTAGACCCGAATGTGGACTCACATATTTCATTAATCAGACATGTAGTATATTGCATATGATGCGGGCTACAGGAATAGAGGTAGTGGAAAATTGGCATCATCTAGGCTATGTAATATGGCTATCTTATGGTTTGAGGATTGGGATTGATTTGGGGGAGCTAGTGCACCTTCAGCTGAATAGGAGGAAGTCTTATAGGCCTTTAGCGATCAGTACTTTTCATGGGAACTTCGACAAGTTCGAGTTGATTAGTTTTTGCACCTGGAGGGCAGTATGAGTGTTCGTTAATATAGCCTCAAATTTGATTCTTTGGCCCAATATACTCTAGACATGGTGTGAAATATATGAGGAATAGAGTCCATCGATTTCTATTAGGCTTGGGACCCAATCTACTCTGAGAGTGTTTGGGAGTGTCTACCCAGACAGATATAACTATTGCTCGGATGCAAGCATTTGCTCAGAAGACGGAGGATTTGATTCACTATCTCCCAAATACTGATAGAGAAGTAGAATAGAGAAAGAAGATCAGGCCAACAAGAATATTTAAGGCCCTGAGTGGCCAGACATTTAGTTTCTCTTGGAGATTTAGTCCCTTCTTTGTCCCTAGATTAGACTTTAGTTTCTTTTACCCCCCTGTTGTCAAGATCGAACATAACAAACACAATCATCTACTCCATAGTTTTTCCAGTATGGTAGGACCCATTTTGGCCCATGTCGCCAGTAGTAAAATGATGTTACCATTGCAGATAGCCTAGTCATATGTTGCACGACTGCCTTTTTACAGATAGAAGTGATATAGTACGATTTTTAGGATTGATAGTATCAGGACGTGGTAAAAGAAAGGGTAAGAGAGCGAATTCAGGTTTGAGGTATGTTTGACACTGATCCTATATCTTAAATAGTTAATGGAATCAAGAATGAATTTTTTATGTGATAGCAGGTACTTTTGATTACCATTCTTTATATGGGATTAAGGTTATACCCAGTTCCCTTTCTTTGCATGATAGTTCTTCCTCGTTAAATTGTGATTTTTACTTCTCCCAGTTATGTTTCCTAAAGTATGAATGAAAAAGTGGCATTGGAGTTAATCCTCACTCATGTGGTAGTGTGTAAGTTTTCTTATAGTTTTAAAAGTTTATCTATGTGAGGTGCTAAAGCACGCCTATCTTTATGTCAGATAAATAAGTTGAGTTGATAACATTTTGATATGAAGTGGTGATAGGGAAGGATGTGTTTACCAAATGTATCTTTATGGAAAAAGGAAAGGAAAGTTAAAGGTGGTATGGAAAAGCAATGCCTATCCAGTATGACCATTATTTGAAGACAAATGTTTCTAAGAGGGGGAGGATGTTACACCCCAAATTTTTTTTGATGATTATTTGATATTTGTATTCTATGTTAAGGGAAGGACCGGTTGTATGTTGTCCGTTGGTGAGGAAAGAACATGAGTCAATTTGGTGAACACATAAACATGATAGTATGAAAACCTCTCAACATATGATGAGGAAGGGACAACCCTCGACTAGCTCTACAAAATCTGAAACTGAAATGACTACAAAAACTTAAACCAAAATTCATGAGATGATATAACACAAAAAGTATGTAGTCAGTACTTTGAATATACTAAGTATGGAGGAGGATAAGTAAAACATAAGAATAAGGATATTATGCTAAAAATCATGATCATGATATAGTCATAAAACATGATATCTTTATCATAAACTGAAGTATAATGACCTAAGGTTTTTAAAACATAAACATAGAGCTTAACATGTTTAAAATCATAAGTAAACTCATAAACTATTCAATGGGCCAAAATACAATACGTTAATTCATCATAAAACATGGATATGAAGTGGGATGGGAGATTCTCATAACCAACAAACTCCAAGTGAGCATCATGGAGCCCGACCTGTAATCTTGGTCGGGAGGGTGTTCATACCTTGCCAACAGTAAGGACCATGAAGGCTTGAATTCACTCATGAGCCCATTAGTACAAGGGAGACACTCTCAACTGGGAGGTCTTCTTCATACCAATGGTGGCACATAGTTTTGAGACCTGAGTGTGCTGGAACCCCGGCCTACTCAGTGTTAAATATTACTCCCAAAACATACATAGTGCATATAATCCTACTTGAAATATGGTAGGTTTTACATGGGCTAGTTTAAAAATCATGTAGATTCATAAATTCCTTGAAATACATGAAATAGCTATGAAAACTATGCTGAAATTACCGCTATGATACTTAACCTTTAAATTCATGAGATCCGTACATAATTAAGTAAAACATGCTAAATTGAATATAAGAAATCATAGGAGTTTTTCAATGAATTCAACCAATTCATAATCGTAAAATACATGTAAAAGTAGGAGAGAATCAATTCATAAAAGAATTTAGAGTTTTGTATGAAAAAGGGTTCAAAGCCTAGAAATTTATGAAAATCAAAATTGGAGACATGAGAGAATGGAAATCATAAGCTTAATCTTGGGTTTGGGCATAAGGGTGAAAGGAATCACTTATTGATAATCCCACATACTGATGAGTTGGTAATTTACCAACTCATTAGGCTCTTGAGCATGAGCTTTAGCTTTCAAGTTATTTAGATGAATTTTATGCCCTTTTCCCTTTTTATGTGTAGGTATCTGAGTCGAAGAGAAAGAGCAAGAAATGGAGTAAAAAGGATGAAATCAGGTGAAAACCGGCGCTACACCGGAGGACACCGGTCAAATGCAGGTTTCCACTGACCTGAAGACAATGTGCAATGAGTGGCCTCAGAAATTAACCAGCGACTCGCCAGTCAAAGCGCCTACCGGTGCCTATATTTTATGGACCAAGGAGTAAATGAAACGGCGGATCGTAGATGAAGACCAGTGAACCACCGAAGGTGTCATCGAATAGGCCAGTAGAATCACTAGATGTGTAGCAGGCGATGGACGGCGGTTCGGGGAATGTAACCGGTGAACCGTTGGTGCCTCCTACAAGTGACAAAACGCCTGAACAGGGGAAATTAAGTCAAGCACAAGAAAAGGAGGAGATTGGTTGCCCTATTTTTTTTATATAAGTCTAGAAGAAAGTATTCTATACATAACTTTATGCTTTTTAGCTTTTTGAACATTCCTTTTTCCTTGGAAAGAGAAGAACTCCATTAGAGGAGAGTGTGAAATAGTTTCTTATTTTCTTCTTCTTCCATTCGCAAGGTACAATCATTGTTGCAGACATATTTTGAGTTTAATTTTTCTTGCTCTTACTAATAAAACCATTGAGTTTATTGATGAATGTACTCTTTATCTTCTTAATCATGAGTAGCTAAATCATCAACTAGAGGTGTGTGATGATGGGTGCTTAATTAGATTGGGTATTGCTGGATTCATCCTAATATTTAATATTAGTGTAAATCTGTTGAGTTCTCTCCAATCTATAATTGATGATCCATAGTTGCAAATGTGGGTTTATTTTTCTTACTTGATTTAGCTTGAAAAAGAAGAATTCAAGTATTGGGAGAGAATTTGATGGTGGGAATGGATGTGATTGTGTGGAGTTGTGCTAGAAATAGCAAAAACCCATGTTCATCATCCTAATTAGTAGTTGATGGCTAGAAATAGCTTAGCTATTAACCCAAACTCTATTGGGCTAATTGAATTGTGTCTTCAGGTTCGAAAGGACTCGAGTAAAAGGCATCTATGAGGTTGAAAAACATAGGATGCCATCTTACCCAAAGTTATTTACACGTATTCATAATGATTTGATGAGCTAGCATATCCTTATTTGATTAGCACCCCATCTACACCAAACCTATAGTCTTCTCTCATTATTTTCTATCAACTTTGGTTATTTTTCTATTTTGACAAGCTGGTTTGAAATCCGCAAATTTGTTAACTCTAATTTCCCCCGCAAAAATTTCCTGTTTTATTTTTCTTCATTGGTGCAAATTAATTCAAATTTCCTAAAACAATACTTGCACACACTATTCACTAGTCTCTGTGGGATTCGACCCTAACATCTGTCAAAAATATTTATTTTGATACAACGATCGCTTACATTTTCTCTAAACGAGGAGTGTATTTGAATGTTATAAAAAATAACGCCTTTTCCAGGGACTAACACTTGATATCCTTGTGTTGTTTGTTAACTTGAGTTAATCTTATATCTTAGTTGTTGACATAGATTTTGTTGTTCATTATTAGGGTGAGTTCTTATAAGCTATTCACGACCCGAACGTAGTCCCAGACCGTAACACGGGACAAGGAGCCCTGAGAGACTCCAAGTCAACCCATGACATGAACATACATCTAACTCAATATTAATAAAGCGGAATACTTAGCATAACGATATAGCAGAAGCATAAAAAGAATATGACATGGAAAGCGGAACGTACTACATACATAACAGCTGAATTCTACACATAGTCAGAAAGCCTCTAACATATCTGATAGGTTGATGGGACAGCACCCCCAACTAACTCAAAAAGTCTAGAAAAATGAACATGAAAAGATAACTGACATCAAACTGGTTCTCAGAGAATGAGGACTCACCAAAGAAATGGGTGCTAAACTCCAAGACGAACTACTAACGATCCTGGGACTGAATATCGGAGCCTATATCAGGAAATGATACAATATAGAGTATGCGGTCAGTATGTGAAATGTACCGAGTATGCAAGGTAAATAAAATGGACATTAAAACACATAAAAACTCACAAGAGGTTTTAAGAGTGGGACAATATGATCATAACATAAATATCATAACGTAACGTAAGGCTCAAGGTTTTCAAATCATTCGCAATCCATTCATAATCGTAGTCATAAAAGAAACTTTATTAAAACATCTCTTGATCTAAAATAATATAACATAATAATGCATAAAGCATGCGGAATAATGGGAGGACTCGTCATAACCAACACCATCATGATAGAGCCTTACATGATTCCCCAACTATCTCACTCAAATGGGCAGAGCCGTCCCTGGCTTGCAAGGCAATGGGCGTGCATTATGTGATATCACGAGAGAGGGGATCATTAACATTGTAATGTATCAATATAAACCTATGGTGGCACGTAGTTGTGAGACACCGTAGTTGTCCTTTGAACGCCGAGCTACTCGGTGCTCGACACTGCTCCCAAACATATGCACGTTAGGCTCATATATAAATCATAATTATCATTCATGAGATTTATGGCTAAATAAACATTTAACATTTGTTGATCCCCTTTTCACACATGATTAGCCATGAATCAAGGGCCCTTTGTTCGGCCAACATCATAAATCGATAAATCATGAAATCCATACATAAATCGCAAATCATTCTTGAACATGTGGGCATTGCCCAATGCCTTAACATGCTTGAAAATATTCAACGCACTTGAAAGCATGATTATAAACATGGGTAACTTGAAAACATGTTTTTCATTATCAATAATTCATCATACATGAACATTTGTCATAAATCTTAACTTTTATGAACTTTTCATAAATGGGCATTTTAGTTTTAAAAGCTTGAAACATGATTTTAGTTGAAAACAGCATAAAACGTGCCCATATTTCTATCACGCCCCACCTTAGGAGGCATGAGTAGCACCTAGTGTCACACTAGGATATGACTAGCCTGGCTAGGCTTATGCATGTCTGGTGTATGCCTTTAACCTAATTCAAGAAAACAACGAGCTATATCTCGGCTGTAAATACAACTTTCGGCTGACAGGGCCATATAACCACCTGTAAATGAAGACAGCTACCCAACAACAAGCAACAGAAGGGAGTCCTATGTGGGCCAACAAAACCACCATGCTGTCTAGTTTCAACTGAAATGAAACTCAGGAAACAATAACTAAACTATAGCTGATAAGGCCACTATCTAGCAGCCAAACAAGGCCCCACACGACCATCACACGAAATAACATATATAGGCCCCACACAACCAACAACAAACTAACCACAAGGAGTCGATAAATCTGCAAGCCTTTAAGAGTAGAATATTGGTCGAGATAGGGCCCCTACCTACCCATACAGTACAATCAAAAGAACAAACCATCTAACTAATCAGCTCCGGGGGTGAGGAGGCGACTGCACTGCTAATTCTGGCTGAAAACGAGGAAGGTCTTAATTCGTGTCTATCTGCACCTGCAGGCAAGTAATGCAGCGCCCTAAGAAGGGCGTCAGTACAATATGTACCGAATATGCAAGGCAATAACTGAATAAACTGGAAAAAAACTAAAAGTAGTTGAATGAGAGGGATAGAGACATCACCTGATTAACTTAACTTCCTACTGTATAATCTATTAGTAAATAATGCAAATAAGAACTCTTACCTGGCCCACATAAATCGGAAGGGTCAACCAGCACAGAATAACCCACCTGGGTTCCCCATAAGCCCTGACGAGTAAACTTCAATCTATATACCACTAACAAGGACAAAATAGGTCAACTAAGAACTATAGCCTTCCCACCAATCCCCTGAGTCTGCAACTGAGCCCGCTCGGCCCTTGAACTATAACTGTGTCTAAGTCCAATGGACTCTTGATATCTGCACCCTGTGCACCAGGCTCGACGGGGGTTGGTGCCGATACAACATAAAAATAGTCCAACCATGGAATGGTCTATATAAGGTCCTTGAACCTCATCTTTATCCCTCACGGATGGCATACCGCTCCTTAGAGCGACATCATATAGCCCCTGGCGGGCAACGACACAGCTAGTGACCCTGGGTTGGTCGTGGAAGGCTATACAGGGCAAAGTCAATTCCAAACTAAATATAGATATTGATCTCAGCTAACAACAACTATTCACAATAACAAGACTTCAACGTCCTTATTGAGGTTCAAACTATATTATAATGCTATAGAAACTAACTTGCCGAAGGGATTCGCCTTAACATACCTCAATTATCGTTTCTCGAACCACTGAAGTGTTTCAACCTGTATTCAACATCTCTTCCCAAATATAACTGTAATACTAGGAGAAAGATATTAATTTTAATACCAACTTCGTCTTAAAACGATAACTTTTAATACTAATAACAATTATAATTCAACTACATAAAATACGGTGGAAAACCTATAACTTCTCAAGGGTTTAGAAGGGAGAAATACTTACTTGATGCCTGTGATTTCTTAGGAATCAGTTTGGAGCATTTCAAACAACTTTTTCTTGGCGGGGTTACGATTTTCCAGGAAAATTTCAAGAAAATAACTCCTTAGTAATTCTCCCCGCAGGCTTAGGACTCGATACATGAAGTTAATTTGAATTTGGACGGTGTTTAGCTGCGTAATCGGATGAAATTTGAATAAAAATGACATGCTTCTCTTCTCTAGACGAGGGTCTGTTAATATGAAAATAAAACCAATTGAATCGGTTGAATATATATATATATAACTTGGGCGGTGAATAGGGAGTCTGTGGCATGGACCCCATTGCGCCAATTGTCGGACGTGTCACAGAGCCCATCGCGGAGGGAGAGGGTCCATGACGCGTTGCCCTTTTGGCAGCTTGTCCGACCTTCTCCCTTTCAACCTTGATTCTGCGCTCATTCGACCATTCCCCGGGCCCTTTCTTGTATGAGTCGTACTCTAAAACTATTGACTTATGTACGAATATGTCGACTAAATGTTAGGAGCTTATGGGGTGTAACATCTTCCCCCTTTAGGAACATCCGTCCTTGAATATCAACTTCAACTTACAGGAGTTTAACTTTTTTGACTATTATTCTGGAAAAATTTCGGCAGAGTCTTCCCTGTAATATGGACTATCTTAAAACCCTGAAAAGTAGAAAAGTCCAACACAGGTATCTTTACAGGGCACTATATGTTACACCCCGTAAATTCTCGACAAGTAGATGGCCTATTCGCATGTTGGTTAAGAGTTTTAGAATGCCATACATGCTACGAAAAGGCCCGGGGAAAGACCGGATAAGTGACACGTTGAACCATCGCTAAGAGGAGGATGGCAGACCTCCTCCGCGATGGCCAGAGTGTCACGGAGGCTCACCTCCGCGATGGCCAGCGTGTCACGGAGGCTCACCTCCGCGATGGCCAGCGTGCCACGGAGGTGAGGTGCAGCCCCAAGTATAAAAGCCTCCAAACTTCGGTTTTACATCATTTTAACTTAAAGATTTCTATAAAATAGACCATAAACAGAGGGCACGAGAGGGTTAGTGAGATTTCCTTCTGTTTACGCCGTCAAACGCGGTCCAAACACAAATTAACTCCAGATACCGAAGTATAAAGATGCAAAGAGCATTCCTACGGGTTTAGTTTCGTAAAATTCAGCCAGCGAACCGTCATGCTACGGAACTAAGCTAAGTGGAATTGCTCCAAATTAGTGTCAATATACTCCTAGCCCTAAAGTGAGTATTTCTCCCTTCTGGACTTCCGAGAAATAGCGAGTTTCCGGCCGGTTTTGGATAAGTCAAAGTTTGAGCTATATATATACATTAAAAGTGATATTTTCTCTCATAATATTAATGTATTTAGTCCTAATTGATATATATATGGATGCAGTTGGGAGAAATAGCAGAATATTGACCGAATTATGCTAATTAGCCGGGAAATCAGAAACGGAGGTATGTAAAGCCCGTTCCTTCGGCAAGTTAGTAATCCTAGTATAGTAAATAGTGTGAACTCTAGAAGAGAGAATTCAGAAGTCGAGTATTGAGTCCAGTATGAATCCAGCAAGCATGTTTTATGTTACTATGCTATATTCAGAATAAAGGTTAGTAAATCAGTATCAGACAACCAGATATTATTTCAGATATAGTTAGCCTAGTAACATAATCAGTTTAATATAGAAAAGAGATTCAGAATAGAATATCAAAACATGGATAGTATTTTCAGATTGAACATGCTTGATATAGGTGAATATTGTTTGTTGAGACCTGTTTGTGTTGTGAGGGCACCGTTAGAGCTTCCTTGCCGCCCTAAGGTTAATAGCTGTGTCGACTCGCCCGCTAGAGGGTGAGGATACATCACTCCAAGGAGTGGCATGCCGTCCGTAGTAGGATGAAGATGGGATGCAGCATTCCCCATATCAGGCTGATCAACATAGCATTATAGCTTACCCCGTCGAGCGCTTGCGCCCAGGGGGCAAATTATAGATACAAATACAGATACAAATTACAATATATAGCTATAGGAGTCCTCCGAACTCAGATACAGTTATAGCCAGGGGCCCAGAGAGCCCAAACTTCACACCTAGGGGGCCGGTAGAGGTGCTCGTAATTAGTAGGTGAGTGGAGCGATTTACTTTTGGATGGTTTTGACCCGGGTAGGGGTATATAGATTGTGTGTTGGTAGGCACCTTATGGCTTATGGGAGCTGGTATAGGTCCTTGTATGTTATATATGTATATACATTTTATTCATTAGCTGATAGATAGTAGGACGCCACGTCGACAGGTATGCTTCTACCTTACCTTCAGTACAGATAAGCTTATTTCAGATTCCGCTAAGCCAGGCAGTTTCAACTACTTACTGCTATTCGAAACTACTAGTATTATTGCTTATATTCAGTTATGTTCAGTTTTCTTTACTTACTCGGTACCAGTGGTACTGACGCCCATTTGGGGCGCTGCATTACTTGCCTGCAGGTACTCATAGATGAGGAGCCGATCCCTCATCATTCCAGCCAGCTCATAGAGTCATCAACTCCTGTCATCAGGAGCTAGACATCTAGAGGTTTATTTCTTTTCTTTTGTTGTACAGTAAGGGTAGGCGGGGGCCCTGTCCCGACCTTCTTATCAGTACTCTTAGAGGCTTGCAGACTGCATATTTCCCTGTGGTTAGTTGTGCTGGTTGTGTGAGGCCGTGCGTATGTTTTAGTTGTTTATGTTGGATGTGTGGGGCCTTATCCAGTTAGTAGTTGGTGACCTTACCGGTCACAGATTAGTTTAGCTTCTGATTCAATTCTCAGTGAAAACTAGTCAGCATGGTGGCCTTGTCGGCGCACATAGGTTCCCTTATATTGATGCGATTCTGGTTAGCTATTGTTGTTGTACAGGTGGCTATAGGCCTAGCCGGCCGGGGGCTGTATTTACAACCACTATATAGCACGTTGATTCCGTGAACCAGAGTTAGAGCCATCCAGGCACCAAAAGTGCTTAGGCTCAGTAGTCTAGCAGTTCAGGTCCTAGTAGGGCACCAGGTGCCAGTCATACCCCCAAAGGCGAGGCGTGACAAACTTGGTATCAGAGCAGGTCGTATCCCAGGGAGTCTGCAAGTCGTGCTAAGTAGAGTCTTGTCTACGGATGTTTTGTGCACCACATACTATAGGCAGGAGGCTACAAGGCATGATAGGATAGTTACTCTTTCTTCTTATTCAGTCGTGCTATAGAGCGGTACAGTATAGGGTTGAGTCCCTAAAACTTATCATACTCTTTGAATACAGATACAAGTCAGATCAGCGATATCCTATCACAGGCAGAAGATCAGATATAGCAACAGGAGAGGGCACCAACCAGTTACAAGGTAACTATAGCAGCAGGAGGAGGTATCAGGGACCTCCCAATGTGATACCTTTATCGGTACCATCCCCAGTATATGTCGATAACTTCAGAGTAGGAAGTCAGAAGAATAGTGTATAAATGAGTTGATTTTATTTGTTAAATATATAAGATCTGATTAAGATGATAGACAATATTAGATTATCAGATAGGTGTGAGAAAGAGAGGGAAATGTAGGATTCCCACCTCCATCCTTTTAGATGTGGTACAGTTCCATGTTTTGTTTCGCTGTAGTAAGTTCCTACCTCTTAGTTTTGATTCCAGTATAGCAAAGGGCATAAGGATTGAGGCGATGTTGCCCAAAGTAAGCAGTAAGTGAAGATGGATTGGTTGATTCCAGAAAGTGTTAGAAGGAGTAAGGAGCCCCTATGATTACATAAATTGTGCAGACCCTCACGGTAATAAGTCAAAAGAGCGAGTAAGACTATTAGCTTACCCGAAGTGGGTGTAAAGGACCTTTTAGTGATGAACTCCTAGTAATAGTTTAGTTCAAGTCAGAAAAAGGCTGACTCCACCATAACACGCTAATAACGGCAGGATATACCTGCAAGATAATAGTTATGATTTCAGTTGTGATATCGAAAGGTAGGGAGGTCATATGAATCAGATGGGTAGGACTGCAAGCCAGAAGAAGTATAGGCTGATGCTTGACCAGTAACCTTATTAACAATGTAAGGTAGGTACCTTGAACCCCAGAGCTTAACTTAAGTAAGATAAGGGGGGAAGCAGGAATACCAGATTTTGAGGGGAAATTAGAATCACCTCCAGATTGAGAGAACATCGTGTATTAAGGACTAAGTGTCACACCCCGCCTTGGGGGGTATGACTGACACCTGGTGCCCTATTAGGATCTGAACTGCTAGATTACTGAGCCTAAGCACATCTGGTGCCTGGCTGGCTCTAACTCTGATTCACGAAAACAACGGGCTATGTAACAGCTATAAATACAGCCTCCAGCCAACTAGGCCTATAGCCACATGCACTATAACATCAGCTAACCAAAATCACATTCATATAGGGGAACCTACGCGGGTCGACAAGGCCACCATGCTGTCTAGCTAACTCTAAATCAATATAACAAATGCTGAACAGCTACGTGACCGGCAAGGTCACCACTACTGACTGGATAAGGCCTCACATGGCCAACATAAACACTAAACATACGCATGGCCCCACACGACCGGCACAACTAACCACAGGAAAATATATACAGACTGCAACCCTCTAAGAATACTGATAAGATGGTCGGGAAAGGGCCCCGGCCTACCCATACTGTACTACAAAATAAAAGGGATAAACCTCTAGCTATCTAGCTCCGGATGACTGGAGCTGATGACACCGTGAGCTGGCTGGAATCACGAGGTATTGGCTCCTCGTCTATGAGTACCTGTACGCAAGTAATGCAGTGCCCTAGAAGGGTGTCAGTACTGCTGGTATTGAGTATGTAAAGCAATAACTGAAAAATATCTAAAAACAACAATACAACTGATGGAACTTAAATAGAAAGAAATAGACTGGAACTAACTGAAGATGTAAAGCTAAGCCTGTTCTCAACTATACTGGAAAGAGTAGAAGTCATACCTGGAAATGTAACGCTTTACTGTTGATCTACTCGTATCTAGCGTAACATGGCATAACATAACACAACATAATATATCATAGCACACACAAACCTTACCCAGCCCCCATAAGCCAGGAGGTACAATCAACACGCAATCTATACCCCTACCCCGGTAGTCCCATCTCCTATAATTACTATAAGCATCCTGCCGATCCCCTGGGTATACACTTGGGCTCGTTGAGCCCCTGACTATAACTGTACCTGAATCCGGAGGAATCCTGAATCAACACCCCGGGCGTACCCGCTTGACGGGGGTGTATAAAGGCCGACCAAAGGCACAATATGGGGAAAACCGGCATCCCATCTTCGTCCCCTGTGGGATGGTATGCCACTCCGTAGAGTGACGTATCCTCGCCCTTTGGCGGACGAATCGATACAGCTATTAACCCTGGGGTAGTCATGAATGCTAGGTAATCCAACCCCAAGACAATATAGTGGTCTCAACTAGTAATACTAACTGTGTATACCACATGCTGAAGCTAGTGATGATAATGTATCTGTACATACTATATGCTGAACTAGTAATAGTGATATGTATGTATTTAGTACATGCTGAGACTGATAATGGTGTATATATATAATCTCCTGTCATACTGTGCTGAGTCTAATGTTGAACAAGATATAGTTTTTCTGCTGGGAATCATGCTGTATAACTGAGTTTCATAGTAACATGATTTACTATTTCTAACATGCTTTCTAAACTTCATTTTAATCTACCATTCTACTTCTGAGATACCTTACAGATACTTATATTGCTTTAGTCAGTTTCAACTGAACACGATAATATCCTAACATACTTTACTAAATCACATACTGGGCATGCTGTACAGTTCCTAACACTTTGTATTAGAATTTATATCGTGCTAGTAAGTTTCACGCTCTACATTATATAATGCTTCCAATATTGTACTAATATTCATACTAAACATAACACACGACTTCTGAAACATTCTACTGGCCTTTGAACTATTTTACTATACCGAGACTACTAACTTGCCGAGGAAAACTAGCTTTACATACCCTAGTTGTCGGCTTCTGGCTAACTGGCGTAGCTCGACCAATATTCAGCTATCCCTTCCAACTGTATTCATATATATATCATTTAGGGCTAAATACATTAATATACTGGAAAAAGATAACATTTTTGATATATATATAACCCAAACTTTGGCTTATCGAAAGACCGTCGAAAACTCGCTATTTCTAGGAAGTCTAGAAGGGCGAAATACTCACTTTAGAGCTAGGAGTATATTGATACTAACTTGGAGCAATTCCACTTACCTTAGTTCGGTAGCACGACGATTCGCCGGCCAAATTTCACGAAACTAAATCCGTGGGAATGCTCCTTGCTGCTTAATACCTCGGTATCTGGAGTTAATTTGAGTTTGGATCGTGTTGGAGTTGTAATCAGACGAATATTACTAAGGAACCTTCATTCTCCCTGTTTTCTCTCAGCTTCTCTGGAAATTCTTATGAATTATATCATTAAAACCGAAGTTGGAGGCTTATATACTTGGGCCTGGACAGGGCCTCCGTGACACGAAGCCAACAATCAATGCTAAAATTTGTTGGAATTGGGTTCCATACTTTCACTCTCGATAATGTCAAGGTTTCGAAATGGCCTCAAAGGATCCAAGATTTCCTCACTTGGATGGTGGAAAAACACTTAGTAGAGCGAGAGAAGTATCTAATCCTATCAGAATTCACGTCAAGGTTCTCCAACATCCTTAGAAATTAGTGGACCTCACTGGGGATACATGATAAGAATACTTTCCTCACGTCCCAAGACTTTGCTTTCAACATCAGAATTCTATATGAATTATTTTGTGGAGATATATGACAGAGACAAGAAAAGCTGCAAAGATGATTCTTCGAGATGAAATGCGTATCATTTGACAGAGATGTCTTTGATATCCATTTCCAGAAGATGGAAAAATAATACTTCGAACCTTTCCTCCGTGGCACGTTGCCATCGCGGAGGGGTTCTGCCCCGGCTCCTTCCACGATGGTTCGACGGATTTCTTATCCGGTCTTTCCCCCAGGCCTTTTCCTAGCATGTATGGCATTCAAAAACTCTTAACCCACATGTGAATAGGCCATCTACATGTCGAGAATTTACGGGATGTAACATTATTCCCCCTTAAGAACATTCGTCCTCGAATGTGAACTTCTATTTATAAGAATTCTCGGCTTACTCAAGTTATTTCTAGAAAAGAAAAAAGGAAAATAAAAATTTGGCAGAGTTTCCCCTGTAATATGGACTATCTCAAAAATCTGAAATGCGAAAAAGTCGAATAGAGGTACTCCACACAATACTGTAGCAATCATCAGACAAAAGATTGGAGTAAATTATCTCATTTATGCATATACTATAAGGCACTGTGTAAAATAACAATACTAAAATACCTCTTGACTTACTAGGCTTGAAACAAGTGAGGATATCTGATTTCCATATCTTCCTCTACCTCCCAAGTAACCTCCTCTCGATTCCTGTTACGCCACAGTACCTTGACAGACGCAATATCTTTAGTTCTGAATCTACGAATCTGTCTGTGTAAGATAGCTACTGGAACCTCTTCATAGGCCAGCTCCTCCGTAACTTGGACATCCTGGACTGGGACTACTCTGGATGGGTCTCCTATGTACTTTCTTAGCATAGATACGTGGAAAACTGGATGAACGGATTCTAATTCTGAAGGCAAGTTCAACTCATATGCCACTTGGCCTATTCTTCGACAAATCTGATGAGGCCCAACGAATCTCGGACTTAGCTTACCTCTCTTATCGAATATCATCACCCCTTTCATCGGAGATACTTTCAGAAATACCCAGTCATTCACATCAAATTCCAGGTCTCTGCGCCGCACATCAACATACGATTTCTGGAAGCTCTGTGCAGTCAGTAGGCGTTCTCTGATAAGCTTTACCTTCTCCTCCGACTGTTTAATAATATCTAGCCCAATTAGCACTGACTCTCCCACTTCAAACCAGCCGACTAGCGACCTACATTTTCACCCGTATAATGCCTCAAAGGGCGCCATCAGGATAGCTGAATGATAACTATTATTATCAGAAAATTCAATTAGCGGTAAATGCTCGTCCCAGCTACCTCCAAAGTCTAGCACACACGCCCGTAGCATATCCTCGAGCGTCTGAATAGTGCGTTCATCCTGCCCATCTGTCTGAGGGTAGAATGCTGTGCTCAAATTAATCTGCGTTCCCAGACCTATCTGAAATGACTGCCAAAATCTAGCTGTAAATTATTCTCCTCTGTCAGAGATAATAGATACTGGAACACCATGTAATCTAAATATTTCTCTGATATACAGTTCTTCATAATCTTCGGCAGAGAAAGTGGCTTTTACTGGCAGGAAATGGGCTGATTTCGTCAGTCTGTCAACAATTACCCAAATTGAATCATGTCTATGCCTGGTACGGGGTAGTCCTGCTACCAAGTCCATGTTTACTGCTTCCCACTTACAAAGAGGCAAAGCTATGTCCTAAGTTAACCCACCTAGTTTCTGGTGTTCCGCTTTTACTTACTGATAGTTAGGACACTAGGCTATAAATTCTGCTATTTCCCTCTTCATACCTGGCCACCAGTAAATTTCTTTGATATCATGGTACATTTTCGTCGCACCTGGGTGGAGAGAATAACGGGTGTAATACGCCTCGCTCATGATCTGCTGGCGAAGCCCTGAAATGTCCGGAACACAAAGGCGGCCCTTACATCAGAGCACTTCATCCTTAGTTACCTGAAAATTTGGCGCTTTCCCTTGCTGAATTTTGTCCTTAAGCTGGACTAGGTTAGGATCTTCGTACTGCCATTCTTTTACCTCCTCAACTAATGACGACACTGCGGTATTCTGAATTACCGCTCTGTTGTCCTCTATCTCCGCTACAAGAACGACTAGGCTGGCTAATTGATGTATTTCTCTAACCAACTCCTGCTTCTCGGGCTGCAAATACGCCAAACTCCCCATCGATTTATGGCTGAGAGCTTTTGCTACTATATTGGCTTTCCCCGGATGATACAGAATGTCCACGTCATAATCTTTCAATAACTCCAACCAGCGACGCTGTCGTAAATTCAACTCCCTCTGAGTGAAGATATACTGCAGGCTCTGTAAAAATATCCACATGGACGCCATACAAGTAATGTCTCCATATCTTTAAGGCGTGGATCACTGCGGCTAACTCCAGGTCATGGGTAGGATTTCTTTTGGTGTTTCCTCAGCTGTCTGGAAGCATAAGCAATCACTTTACCATGCTGCATCAACACACATCCCAACCCAATACCTGATGAATCACATTACACTGAATAACCCTCTGTACCTTCTGGCAACGCTAATACTGGTGCGGAGGTCAACTTGTCTTTCAATTCTTGGAAACTCTGCTCACATGCCTCTGTCCACTGGAACTTTACTTCTTTCTGCGTTAGCTTAGTCAGAGGTGCCGCTATGGTGGAGAATCCCTCAACAAACCTTCTATAGTATCCCGCTAATCCCAGAAAACTGCGGACTTCAGTCGGAGTGGTAGGTCTGGTCCATGTTTTGGCTGCTTCTATTTTCTACGTATCTACCTGTATACTAGCATCTGACACAATATGCCCCAAGAAAGCTACTGAGTTCAGCCAGAATTCACATTTGGAGAACTTGGCGTACAACTGACGGTCCGGAGAATCTGGAGCACTATTCATAAATGATTCTAGTGGTCTATCTCTGAGCGAGAATACACCAGAATGTCGTCGATAAACACTATCACGAACAGGTCCAGGTATGGTCGGAAGATACTGTTCATCAGGTCCATAAATACTACTGGAGCATTCGTCAGCCCAAAGGACATAACTAGAAATTCAAAGTGGCCGTATCTCTGAAGGCTGTCTTGGGAATCTCTCTTTCACGGACTCGAACCTGATGGTATCTGGACCGTAAATCAATCTTGGAGAAATATTTGTCCCCCTATAACTGGTCAAACAAATCATCTATTCTGGGAAGCGGATACTTATTCTTAACTGTAACCTTATTCAACTACCGGTAATCTATACACATGCGGAGCGAGCCATCCTTCTTTCTCACAAATAGAACTGGCGCACCCCACGGTGAAGTACTCGTCCTGATAAAGCCCTTGTCTAACGGATGTTTCAGCTGCTCCTTTAACTCTCTGAGTTCAGCAGGAGCCATACGATACTGAGGAATTGATATGGGCTGAGTTCCTGGTAATAAATAAATTTCAAAACCAATTTCCTTTTTGGAGGAATACCAGGTAGTTCATTTGGAAATACATCGGGGAATTCGTTCACCACTGGAACAAACTGGAGAGTCGGAGGCTCTACCCAAACATCCTGAACTCTGACTAGATGGTAAATACATCCCTTGGCTATCAACTTCCTCGCCTGAAGGTAGGAAATAAACCTACCTTTTGGCGTAGCTGTGCTGCCCTTCCACTCTCATACTGCCTCTCCTGGAAAGTGGAATCAGACTGTCTTGGTCCAGCATTCTACATTTGCATAGCACGGAGCCAACAAATCCATACCCATAATGGCGTCGAAATCGACCATTTCTAATTCTACTAGATCTACTGTGGTCTGACGATCAGCAACCTCTACTATACACCCGCGATAGACCCTTCTAGCTACAATGGAGTCACCAACGGGGGTGGATACTGAAAAGGGTTGCTGAAGCAACTCTGGAGCAACACTAAACTTTCGAGCCACAAATGGAGTAATATAGGACAAAGTAGATCCCGGATCAATCAATACATAAGCAGGGTGTGAGCAGATAGTCATCATACTTGTCACAACATCAGGTGACACTTCTGAATCCTGCCTTCCTGGTAAAGCATATGTGCGGCTTCGACCCGCACCTACACTGGAGGCCCCTGATCTTCCCCGACCCCTGCCTGCTGAAACTGAGGGCCTGTGCCCTACCGAGGATGCTGTAGCTCGTGACCCTGCAGATGCCCTGTCCTGTCTATCCCGACCCTCCTGACCTCTGGCTGGGCAATCTCTCATCAGATGGCCCTCTTGGCCACAAATATAACATCCGGTGGAGCCATACCTGCATGCTCCAGAATGGCGTCGATTGCATATAGGGCAAAGTGGTACGGTGTATCTACTCTGCTCCACCCTCCTCTGTAATGGTTAATTTGCAATCTGGGAGCCTCTGTCGGTCTCTGACTTCCCCCAACGGCTAAATCTGCCCCTCTGCAGCTGTGGTGGAGGCAGGGGTCTGGGCGGCCTATCTAACAATCGTGGCCTAGGCCCTCCCCGAGCCTCCCTCTGTAACTCAACCGGCCTATCCCTGCGACGCTGTTCCTGATTGGTCCTCCTGATCTCCCGATGCCGTTGCCTGATGCCCTCAATATTCTGGGCAAATACCTGAACTCGGGCAATATCCATGTCCTCTCGTAGTGTGTCCGTAATACAAGTCTCAACATATTCTTGATTCAACCCCATGATAAAGCGGTGTACTCTGGATGCCATGGTATCAACAAAGGTCGGTGCGTACCGGGCCAAAGAATCAAACCGCAAGGCGTATTCCCGAACACTCATGGCCCCCTGCTCTAAATGTAAGAACTGGTCCACCCGGGCCTGTCGAATCTCCCATGGCAAATAGTGATCCAGAAAAGCTCCTGAGAAGCTGGACCAGGTCGGAGGGGAAACATCTCTCCCTTGGGACCTTTCCGAGCTTTCATACCACAACACGGCGATGTCCCGTAACCGAAATGCTGCCAACTCAACCGATTCTGTAGGCGTGGCATGCATAACCATGAAAATTCTCTGCATCTGATCTAGAAAATCCTGAGGGCCCTCTGTCCGGCCCGTACCTGTAAACTGTGGGGGATTCAGAGCCAAGAACTCTCGGACCCTCGAACTACCTGGCCCTCCTAATGACTCCGCAACTGTAGACGACATCGACTGATGCTGAGCAGCCATCATCTGTGCTAACATGACTACCGCACTCCTAACCTCCTGATTGGAAGGTATCGGTATAGGGACAGCTGGAGGTGGTATCGCCCCAAGTGGCTCATGATGTGGTGGAGACTCCTGAGAAGGTTGGGACGACGCCTCTGTATTGCCCTCTAATCGGGCTGTTTCTAAACGAGGGTGAGGCATCCTACTGGTGCGTTCCCCTGCTGCAATATCCAAGCTCCGGCCTGTGATAGGATGTCGTTGGTCTGAAATTATCTGTAACAAAAGAATACAATAAGCTCTAGGGACTCAACCCTATACTGTACCGCTCTACAGCACAACTGAATAAGAATAAAAGGCAACCATCCCCTTATACCTTGCAGCCTCCTACCCATAGTATATGGTGCACAACACATCCATAGGCAAGACTCTACTTAGCATGACTTGCAGACTCCCTGAGATTCGACTTGCTTTGATACCAAGTTTGTCACGCCCCGCCTTAGGGGGTATGACTAGCACCTGGTGCCCTATTAGGATCTAAACTGCTAGATTACTGAGCCTAAGCACATCTGGTGCCCGGCTGGCTCTAACTCTGATTCACGGAAACAACGGGCTATATAACGGCTATAAATACAGCCTCCGGCCGACTAGGCCTATAGCCACCTGCACTATAACATCAGCTAACCAGAATCACATTCATATAGGGGAACCTATGCAGGCCAACAAGGCCACCATGTTGTCTAGTTAACTCTAAATCAATATAACAAATGCTGAACAACTACATGACCGGCAAGGTCACCACTACTGACTGGATAAGGCCTCACACGGCCAACATAAACACTAAACATACGCACGGCCCCACACGACCGGCACAACTAACCACAGGGAAATATATACAGACTGCAGGCCTCTAAGAATACTGATAAGATGGTCGGGAAAGGGCCCCAGCCTACCCATACTGTACTATAAAAGAAAAGGGATAAACCTCTAGCAATCTAGCTCCGAACGATTGGAGCTGATGACACTGTGAGCTGGCTGGAATCACGAGGTATCGGCTCCTCGTCTATGAGTACCTGCACGCAAGTAATGCAGCGCCCTAGATGGGTGTCAGTACCGCTGGTACTGAGTATGTAAAGCAACAACTGAAAAATATCTAAAAACAACAATACAACAGATGGAACTGAAATAGAAAGAAATAGACTGGAACTGACTGAAGATGTAAAGCTAAGCCTGTTCTCAACTATACTAGAAAAAGTAGAAGTCATACCTGGAAATGTAACGCTTTACTGTGGATCTACTCATATCTAGCATAACATGGCATAACATAACATAACATAACATAGCATAGCACACACAAACCTTACCCGGCCCCCATAAGCCAGGAGGTACAATCAACACGCAATCTATACCCCTACCCCGGTCGTCCCATCTCCTATAATTACTATAAGCATCCTACTGATCCCCTGGGTATGCACTTGGGCTAGCTGAGCCCCTGACTATAACTGTACCTAAGTCTGGAGGAATCCTGAATCAACACCCCGGGCGTACCCACTCGACGGGGGTGTAAAAAGGCCGACCAAGGCACAATATGGGGAAAACCGGCATCCCATCTTCGTCCCCTATGTGACGGCGTGCCACTCCGTTGAGTGATGTATCCTCGCCCTCTGGCGGATGAGTCGATACAGCTATTAACCCTGGGGCGGTCATGAATGCTAGGTAATCCAACCCCAAGACAATACAGTGGTCTCAACTAGTAATACTAATGGCGTATACCACATGTTGAAGCTAGTGATGATAATGTATCTGTACATACTATATGCTGAACTAGTGATAGTGATATGTATGTATTTAGTACATGCTGAGACTGATAATGGTATATATATATAATCTCCTATCATACTGTGCTGAGTCTAATGTTTAACAAGTTATAGTTTTTCTGCGGGGAATCATGCTGTATAACCGAGTTTCATAGTAACATGATTTACTATTTCTAACATGCTTTCTAAACTTCATTTTAATCTATCATTCTACTTCTGAGATACCTTACAGATACTTATATTGCTTTACTAAGTTTCAACTGAACACGATAATATCCTAACATATTTTACTAAATCACATACTGAGCATGCTGTACAGTTCCTAACACTTTGTATTAGAATTTCTATCGTGCTAGCAAGTTTCACGCTATACATAACATGATTGATCTGGGGCTGAATTATATGCCCAAGTGATACTCAAATGCTTCATTTTTTCTTGTTTATACATTGATAATTGTACATTCTCATGTGATTTGTAGTTAAAATGTGAATTTATACTAACCAACATGATTAGTGTTGTTTTGCAGGAAAAATGGAATTTTATGAAGCTAAGATGCATGTTGGAGAAATCGGGAGGAGACTCGGAGGCGAGTAGTGGAAAAGGCCCAGGTTATGCAGCAAATTAAGGGGCTCCATGATGGAGCCGTGTCACGCTGCCATCGCGGATGCGTTCTGCCCCGGATGATAAAAATATGCCAAGTTACAGCGAAGGTCCGCGTTGGGGCCGTGGCACGTTGGCCAAGCCCCGCGTTGCACGTCGTGGCATGTTGGGCATAATTACCTGGAGGACCGGATTCCAGTGAGGGTCTGCATTTGTGGCGTGTCACGGAGGCAGTGCTCCGCAATGCACTCCGTGACATGTTGCTTGTTATTCCGGGAAAAATTCCCCCACTAGTATAAATAGCACACTTAGGTTTATTTTTAATTATTCTGACTTGGTTGAGCAAGAACGTGGGTTACAGGCAGTTGAGGGGACGAAATTCTTAGGGTTCTTCTCTATCTCTTTCTTCTTTATTTCTATTGTTTGTATGATTAGCACTCATTTAACGATGTTTAATGCACAAATGAGTGGCTAAATTCACTTCTTGCTGAGGTTAAGAACATTTGTAGTGGAATGTAATTGTTGATCATCTTGGTTTTTCATCTTTTCTTCCATGGTTGTTCTATTAATTCTTGTTCTTACTGCATTAATGTGTGGCCAATATTAATGTATATCTAAAAAATCCGGTTTGCGCTCGAAAGAGAAAGAAATTGGAAAGTTGTGAATTAATAGGATATGATCTCTTCTTGGTTTGGGAAAATTGAGAATTGATTTACCTTCAGAATAGAAATATATCTGAAAGTCGTATTAATCAATTAAGGAATCGGTTTCGTATGGGTAGAACATGAATTTCTTCTTATCACAGAAATGTAGGTGGAAGGTTCATGATTCTTAAGTTGGGTTAAATATGAGAGTTTTAATCCATAGGCAATAATTCTTTACTAGTAACCGGAGGAAATATTAACCAATTTGTATCAATAAATTGCTTCCCTGCATGTTTGTTTTAGCCTCAGCATGGTCATTACTATAGTTCAGGCTCAAATTGTATATTTGTTTTAGATTAGTATAAATTAGGAAACAACCTCTCAAAAATCTTCTTGAAACTGTTGTCTGCATTATTAGAGTTAGAGTTTATTAACGCTTGATTCGATTATTACTTTGGTCCAGTCCCTGTGGGATCGATACTTGGCTACTCTAGCCATTTTAATACTTGTTCGACCACGTGCACTTGCGTGTAGTTATTTAAACGCTCGAACAAGTTTTTGGCACCATTGCCGGGGACAGGCAATTGGTATAATTTTTGTCTTAAGTGTTAGTTTACAATTTCTTATTAGTGTTGACAACTTGGTCTTAGCTTGTCTTTTGCAGATATTGAATTCTTTCGAACACTGGCAAGGGACAAGAAGCTGGTGGATTCACACTTAGAGCCGAAAAGACCATTCCATCGACAAAGGAGAGAAGCTCTAGAGAGAAAGCTGCAGTTGCTCAGACAGACAATCCTGGAGCAACAACAGAATCCACCCATTGTAAGGGCAGTGTTAGTGCCCGAAGAAATGGCAGGTAGGCCGGTTCGCGAAGTGGCAATCCCACATGCTAACAACGTTACATCTAGCATTCGCAAACCTGAGCCAGGAGGGAGGTTCGAGCTTAAACAGAATATGGTGCAATTGCTGCACACCAGCGGGCAATTCACAGGTATCCCTCACGAGGATCCACAACAACATCTCCAAAACTTTTTGGAGATAAGTGACACTTACATCCCCGCTGGAGTGTCACCCGATTATGTCAGGCTTACATTGTTCCCAGTTTCACTTTTTGGAGAAGCAAAGAGATGGATGAAAGTTGAGCCACCCAATTCCATCACTACATGGGATGATCTTTCAAAGAAATTCTTGATACAGTTCTTTCCATCCAGTAAAACAGCAAGACTTAGAAGTGAAATTCTAAGTTTTAAACAGAGAGAGGGAGAGAGAATCTGTATCAATCCTGGGAAAGATTCAAATCTATGTTGCGGGATTGTCCTCATCATCACCAATCCAATGATGTGCTGGTGCATACTTTCATAGAGGGTTTGGAACCCCACACAAAAATCTTGCTAGACTCAGCAAATGGGGGACAAGCATTAGAAAAAACTTATGAGGAGCTGTATACCTTGTTGAACCGTATTTTGCAGGGAAATCCAGAGTGGAATGCAGACTCTTCTAGAGGAGGAATAAGGAAAGCGACAGGAGTCTTGGAAGTGGATGGTTTTAGAGCTATCGCTGCACATATAGCTGCGTTATAGAATCAACTCAATACCCACTTCAACAATATGGGCATGAATCATTCTCAAGCCCCAGTGAAGGTAGTGCAGCAGATTTGGTGTGAAGTGTGGGGCAGTAATGAACACTCAGTTGAGTGTTGTGGTGCGAATCCTGATTTAGTAAACTTTGTTGGTAATGTATAGAGAAATAATCACCAACAGTATGGCAACAACTACAACTCTAATTGGAGAAGTCACCCGAATATCTCTTGGGGTAGTAACAGCCATCAAGGGCAGAGTTCGAGTCAGGGAGCACAGAGAAATCAAGGAGGGCAGCAGCACTATCAGTCGCAATATAGAAGCAACAATGCACCTCCACCACCACCATCACCCGGCATTGAGGAAATGTTTAAAACTATGATAGCTAACCAAGCTCAATTGCAGGCTGACTATGTGAAATTGGCAGCTGATGTAAAGAACAATTAGTTAGCTACAAAGGCATTGGAGTACCAGTTTGGGCAACTAGCTGGAGCTCAGAACACCAGGCCGAGAGGAGGACTTCCAAGTGACACTAACCCCAACCCCAAGCAAGTAAATGCAGTGACCACGAGGAGTGGTTTGCAACTCAAGGAGGTGGAACCAGAAAGACCACCACAGCAGTCAGGAGCATTGGAGAAGGAGAGGGAGCACAATGATGATAGGGAGAAGGAGAAGGAAGCTGAACCAGAAAGACCACCACCCCCATTCCCTCAAAGACTAAGGAAACACAAGGAGGAAGTGTGTTTCAAAAAGTTCATGGAGGTGATTAAATAGGTACACATTAATTTACCTCTTGTTGATGTTTTGCAGGGAGTGCCAAAGTACGCAAAATATATCAAGGACATCGTGGCGAATAAAAGCAGGTTAACGGAGTACGCTACGGTGGCGCTTACGGAGGAGTGCACTTCATGGATACAAAATAGGTATCCCACAAAGCTCAACGACCCTGGGAACTTTACAATTCAACTTACAATCGGGCAGAGTATCCGAGCTCGTGGATTATGTGATTTGGGAGCGAGAATTAACTTAATGTCGACATCGGTATTTAAGAAATTGGGGCTAGGCAGTCCTAGACCGACAACAGTGATCTTGCAACTAGCAGATTGTTCCTTGGCCAGAGCAGATGGCATTGTGGAGGACGTGTTGGTGCAAGTGGGCTCCCTTATCTTCCCATTTGACTTCATTGTGCTGGATTTTGAGCCGGATGCGGAAGTCCCATTTATTTTGGGACATCCTTTCTTGGCAACTGGGAAAGCACTTATTGATGTAGCTGCAGGGCAGCTAACTATGCGGGCACACGACAAAGTTGAAGTATTTGATGTGTCCAAGGCCACAAAGCTTCCAGCCGTGTATGAGGAACTCTCAGTGATCAACGTGCTTGATCGAGCGGATATTGCTCAAAGTGTTGATTCGTGAGAGCGTATAGGAAAACACCCGGTGAAGGACCCCCCAAAATGGGAATTGTGGTAAGAAGATGGAAGTGCCACGTTCTTAGTCAATGGGCAGCAATGTAAGCATTACTGGGGTGAGGACGGTAGTCGAGAGAAGACATTCGTCACCCTAGAGGATGACTGAGCTTCAATGATGTCGAGCCGCGCTGGTAAACCAGGCGTTGCACGGGAGGCAACCCGTGGAATTTTTGTAATATTTGAGTAGATTTTGTAGAGGAAAAAAAAAGAAAGAAAAGAGAAAAAAATTAGAAAAATTAAAAATAAAAACAAAAAAGTGTATTTTATGTGAAACCTATGAATTCTAACCAATTTCTTGTTGTAAGATGAATTTCAGGTTGAACGTAGGGCAAAAATGCAAAGGACCGCAAAGGAAAAATCGAGGTGAGAAAAATAATAAAAAGTGGCAAAACAGTGAGCCTGCGCGATGGCTCCGTGTCACGGAGGAGGGCCTCCGCGTTGACCTCCGTGACACGTTGAGTTGTAATTCTAGAATTTCTAAAATTCTAGAACACCTCCGCATTGGCTTCGTGTCACGGAGGGGGTGCTCCGCGTCACCCTCCATGACACATTGAGGTGTTAATCGCGACGGGTCACACCGGGTTGCCTGGTGACCCACGCGAAATTAACCCTTTTTAACCCCGAATTCCCTCTATTTTTCCCATTTCTCACCCCCTCCACGACAAAAACCCAAAAAATCCCCCTTCCCCAACGTGACATGGACTTAGGCACAAGTTTCTTCGACTTTTCTTCGGTTTCATCGAACTAAAGGTATGTTCTCTATTTTTTTCTCAATTCTTGTCAAATTTGTCGAGTTTGAGCATGTAAAGTGAGAAAAACTTGCCCTGATTGTAAATTGAGCTTGAATTCTTTTAAGTTAGTGTTGATTGAAGTTCGGAGTATCATTTTGATTGTATGAACTCAATAAATACATGCTTGATCGAATTTAGGTGAAATGTGTTGCTAGGGTTAGAATTTGATTATGGAGAAATGAAATGTGTTTGAAAATGTTAAAAGTATGGGTTGAGCATGTTTGGTAAGGTGAATTGTGTTGTGCTTGTTGTGAATATGCTAAGGAAACGATGGATTTTCGGGAGAATGAAATTGTTGAATTGCATAGAACTTGGTGAATTGCATAGGTTGTGTTACGAGAAGTTTTTGTGTCTTTGCTAAGTGCTATGTGATGAAATGGTATCGATGGTGATATTTGGATTAGCTGTACAAATTCTGAGTAGTATGTAGAATATATTCCATCGAATTCTCTGAATGCGCAAGGCATGTTGTTGTTTTTTTTGTAAATTGGGAAGTGAGAGTTGTCTTGCCGTAATGTCGTGAGTGTGGCTAAGGACTAAGTGTGGGGTGGACTAGCTTAACCTAACCTTAGCCGAAGCTAATTTTAATTTGAATAACATTGGGACTGTCTGTTTGATTTGACAGGAACAATGGCAAGCAGGCAAGACAAAGGAAAAGGTGTGTCTACATCGGGCGTCGAAAGGAAAAGGATTAGACTGGGAACGGTAGTCCGAGCAGCACCAGCAGTTCCGCGCGGCCAACGCCATCAATACGAAACCCGATGGGTGACAGAGGAAGGGAAGAAATGGTACACAAAGCATAAGGAAAGCAAATACTTCCCCGAGGAGCACATTGCAAGGGAGCTGTTGGCACAGGAGTTCCCCAGAATCGTACATAGGATTGACGCTGTCGGGATGAACTTCATTTTTGAAGAGGCCAAGGACTGCAATCTCGACCTAATTCGGGAATTCTACGCCAACTGGAATCCGATACTCCGAAGTCACACTGTCAAAATAAGGGGGAAGTGGTCACTTTTGAGCCCCATCACCTTAATGCCGTCTTGGGGGCGCGGGACACAGATGCCTATGTACTCCAGCAGCTGAACATCACTCCACCATATGCAGACATCAGAAGCACTCGATGTGGAGCCCGTTCGACAGCACGGTGGAGCAGGCATAAGGAGAGGGGCTACCATCAGACGTTGCCCTACTCTCAAATGAACAGGGAAGCCAGAATCTAGCTTAAGATCGTGTGTTCCTACCTGATCCCGAGGGTGCACATGACAGATGTCACCCGGGATCGTGTGCTTGGTATACGCCCTAATGAAAGGGCTGGAGATTAATGTTGGGGCGGTGATCATCTCCCCCATGAAGAGAGCCCGTTTGCATCAAGGGAACAGGTATGGGTTTGGTGGCTTGCTGACCACTTTCCTGAGGGGCCTAGATGTTGAGGAGGAGGCCCTTGACTACATCCCGCAGATTGAGAGGCGTGCCTTAGACGTCACCAAAACTAAGGCACCCGACACCACTCACGGGCCAGTTCTCATATTAGTCGAGGAGCATGCTCGGGATAATCAGTATATGGCCCGCATGTTCGGGATGCAGATACTACAATTGAGCATAGGCGGGAGGCCAACAACAGAAGATGAGCTGTGGCAGCTAGAGTTGGACTACCCCTTCGGCGAAAATGCCAGGGCTCTATGCTGAGTGGGGCCAGGTTTTGTGGAGCCTACTAATGATGATGTCCCCATAGATGAGGAGACGCGCCGGGATGACTCAGATGTTGAGTCAAATGATGATAGCGGAGGTGATTCGGATATGGAGGACGAGGCAACCGCACCTGACGAAGAAGTGGAATACTTCGATTGATCAGGGAGTGTCACCACCTACTCTTGTGCTATGCTGAATTTTGTAAACACTGGGGACAGTGTTCGATTTAAGTGTTGGGTGGGAGTAGTTAGGTGCTAGTTGTTTTCTTGTTATTTATGTTTCTGTTTTGTTGTTGTGCCTGTGAAAAATTGTGACCCTGTGATTTTGATGTTTATGTTTTGTATTGTAATTAATGTGAAGCGGTTGTGTGTTGTATGGAGTTGTTGTTAGCTGGTTGTGTAAATATTGTTGTTTTATCAAAATTATCGATATTTTTTAAAATACAAATTCGTGAAATTTTCTTTTTTTTATTGGGTTTCTCGACGTTTGTTTTCGGTGCTTTTACCGAGAATAGTCCCATTGAACCGAAGTTGTAAATAGTGACCGTTCCCTATGATTGATGGATGACGACCGTCTTAAGGGAAATGTAGTCGATAGGAGTAGATTTCTTTTGTTCTTTTTAAAATTTTTTCTTTTGTTTGTTTGTATCCCAAACGTGTCGTTACTTTATGGTTCGGAATTCAGGTTGCGTGTTATACATGATATTTAGAATGCAAAGGTGATTCATATGAAAGCATGCAACTTTGTAAACATGTTGAGATACCTAGACCATAGAATTCAATTCGGTGTGATTGAGGCTTAATGTTTGAATTCTTGTAATTGGCTGATTGAAGAGTCTGTGAATATGTCTTGAGTTGAGCATGTGCAATGACTGTGTGGTGAGGTTTCGTTTCTTCCATGCTATTGTAAAGTGTCTAGAACTTGCTTGGTGTGTGTACGAAACAAAATTAAGGATGTGTATTGTAGGAAAGGATGTAGGCATTTCTTTGCTTTAACCGAAAGTTTTTTTTCATTATCGTACCTACCTTGAATGTACATCCTAGTTAGCCCATTGAGCCTTTAGCCTATTTTTTTCTTTTGTCGAAAATATACAAATCGAGCTTAACCCCTTCTTGTCATTATCTGTGAATTTGATCCAAAACTCTTAAGCGCTGAAGAAAAGTAATTTTCCCACAGTGTCAAGGAGTGGTAATTGGGAAAAGAAATGAAAAGTGGAAGTGGTGAAAGTAAAGAAAAGGTCAAGGGTGCACTTGCCGAATTTAATAAAAGGAAGATTTATAACTAATCTTTGTTATTAAGTTGAGTGTGCTTACAACCCATCAAGTCCTACGTGATCTTACATCACTCGTCCTTATATTAGTGGAGTAATACACTAGAGGCAAGCTTATGGGTCATGACATGATGCATGTGAATTCTTTGGGAGAGAGAGCGAAATTGTGTTCATATGCCCCTGCATATAATGCTTTTGAGATCATAGGATTGTAAAAGGGGAAATTCTCTTGTGTTGTGAGGGCACATGCTTGAAGAGAGATTTAATTTTGTGTCGTATGTCTTGATCAACTGATTTGCATGAGTTTGCGGAGATCGAGAGTCGACTCGTGAGTCTAGGAGGTCTTAATGTGTTGAATGTCACTGTATTGATGAGACTATGCATGTTTCCTTGATGATTTGCTATGTAATTAATTGGTATAACCGTAGCTTGAATTGTCGGGCCAAAGTAGCTATGATTGGGTGTCAATTGCATGAGATGTGAGATTATTGTTTGAGGATGAACAAAGTTTTAAGTGTGGGGTAAGTGATCTGGGGCAGAATTATATGCCCAAGTGATACTCAAACACTTCATTTCATCTTGTTTATACATTGATAATTGTACATTCTCATGTGATTTGTAGTTAAAATGTGAATTTATACTAAACAACATGATTAGTGTTGTTTTGCAGGAAAAATGGAATTTTAGGAAGCTAAGATGCATGTTGGGAGAAATCGGGAAGAGACTCGGAGGCGAGCAGTGGAAAAAGCCCAGGTTATGCAACAAATTAAGGGGCTCCGCGATGGAGCCATGTCACGCTGCCATCGCGGATGCATTCTGCCCCGGATGATAAAAATATGCCAAGTTACAGTGAAGGTCCGCGTTGGGGCCGTGGCACGTTGGCCAAGCCCCGCGTTGTACGCCGTGGCACGTTGGGCATAATTACCTGGAGGACCGGATTCCAGTGAGGGTCCGCGTTTGTGGCGTGTCACAGAGGCAGTGCTCCGCGATGCACTGTATGACACGTTGCTTGTTATTCCGGGAAAAATTCCCACTAGTATAAATAGCACACTTAGGTTTATTTTTAATTATTCTGACTTGGTTGAGCAAGAATGTGGGTTACAGGCAGTTGAGGGGACGAAATTCTTGGGGTTCTTCTCTATCTCTTTCTTCTTTATTTCAATTGTTTGTATGATTAACACTCATTTAATGATGTTTAATCCACAAATGAATGGCTAAATTCACTTCTTGCTGAGGTTAAGAACATTTGTAGTGGAATGTAATTTTTGATCATCTTGGTTTTTCATCTTTTCTTCCATGGTTGTTCTATTAATTCTTGTTCTTACTGCATTAATGTGTGGCCAATATTAATGTACATCTAAAAAGTCCGGTTTGCGCTCGAAAGAGAAAGAAATTGGAAAGTTGTGAATTAATAGGATATGATCTCTTCTTGGTTTGGGAAAATTGAGAATTGATTTACCTTCAGAATAGAAATATATCTGAAAGTCGTATTAGTCAATTAAGGAATCGATTTCGTATGGCTAGAACATGAATTTCTTCTTATCACAGAAATGTAGGTGGAAGGTTCATGATTCTTAAGTCGGGTTAAATACGAGAGTTTTAATCCATAGGCAATAATTCTTGACTAGCAACCGGAGGAAAGATTAACCAATTTGTATCAATAAATTGCTTCCCTGCATGTTTGTTTTAGCCTCAGCATGCTCTAACTATAGTTCAGGCTCAAATTGTATATTTGTTTTAGATTAGTATAAATTAGGAAACAACCTCTCAAAAATATTCTTGAAACTGTTATATGCATTATTATAGTTAGAGTTTATTAACACTTGATTCGATTATTACTTTGGTCTAGTCCCTGTGGGATCGATACTTGGCTACTCTAGCCATTTTACTACTTTTTCGACCACGTGCACTTGCGTGTAGTTATTTAAACGCCTGAACACTAATATTCATACTAAACATAACACACAACTTCTGAAACATTTTACTGGCCTTTGAACTATTTTACTATACCAAGACTACTAACTTGCCAAGGAAAACTAGATTTACATACCTCAGTTGTCGGCTTCCGGCTAACTGGTGTAGCTCGACCAATATTCAGCTATCCATTCCAACTGTATTCATATATATATCAATTAGCGCTAAATACATTAATATCCTGGAAAAAGATAACACTTTTGATATATATAAAACCCAAACTTTCGCTTATCGAAAGACGGTCGAAAACTCGCTATTTCTCAGAAGTCCAGAAGGGAGAAATACTCACTTTCGGGCTAGGAGTATATTGACACTAACTTGGAGCAATTCCACTTACCTTAGTTCGGTAGCACGACGATTCGCCGGCCAAATTTCACGAAACTAAATCCGTAGGAATGCTCCTTGCTACTTAATACCTCGGTATCTGGAGTTAATTTGAGTTTGGATCGTGTTTGAGGCGTAATCGGACGAATATTACTAAGGAACCTTCATTCTCCCTGTTTTCTCTCAGCTTCTCCGGAAATTCTTATGAATTATATCATTAAAACCGATGTTGGAGGCTTATATACTTGGGCCTGGACAAGGCCTCTGTGGCACGGAGCCAACGCGAAGGCCCTCCCTCCGTGGCACATTGCCATCGCGGAGGGGTTCTGCCCCGGCTCCTTCCATGATGGTTCGACGGATTTCTTATCTGGTCTTTCCCCCGGGCCTTTTCCTAGCATGTATGGCATTCAAAAACTCTTAACCCTCATGCAAATAGGCCATCTACATGTCGAGAATTTACGGGGTGTAACAATAAGCCTAGGACTGACAGCTAAGAGACAGTAAGCTTAAAGTCCAGAATGTTACGGTATGTCCGCCTAGGGGGAAGTTAAGAGACTGCCAACACAGAGACTCTAATCCAGTACGGCCTGGAGATCAGGCCCAACAGATAGTCACGACCCCTTAATATAAGACCAAGTAAGGCCATAAGGTTCGGATGTTGACCCCACGTTGTAAGAGTGGAGAAATTTCGAATAGCATATCATAGCTAAAATGCGTGTGGTTGTTGCTTCTAGAATGGGATGAAAAATCCAATGAAATGGTACGAGAGGACAGGAGATATTATTAGACGGTGAAGCAGTATATCATATGCAGTATGAAATTTAGTAAAGCATGTCAAAGATTACGTATTACTACAAAAATCCAGTATGTATGGTATGTAGTTGTTGATATGTTTATATACACATGCCATATGTGCTGTGAGTAGCTGCCAATAGGGTTACAGTCACACAGGTAGATCGTACTGCAGGACCCCTCGCCAAGAAGGGGGCAGGTAAGTGTGATTCGCGTATGTAGTCATAGAAACTTTCTCAATTCCCAGTTTATTGAGTTAATGGACTTACATGTTTGTTGCCAGATCTAGACTTCAGAAGCTCACAAGAGTTAGTAGTCTGAATCAGGTAGTTAGATGATACGGGTGCAGTTAGACGGTCTAACAACCAAGTAGCGCCTGTATTAGCATGGGAGCATCCCTAAAGATCATTAATGTGATCACATATGCCAGAACTAGGGATAGAAACTGACTAAGCATATTTCAGAGGTTGGTAACACCAGGATTCTCCAACATGTTAAGTAGTCGTACATTGCTTTCCTAGCCTTGTAGGTGAGAGTCAGCCTTGGTCAACCTAGCAGTTATCATGCGGAAGACCCTGCAAGTCAGCCAGCCATCCTAGTCAGACAAACCCGTGGGTACCCCAAGGAGGAGTCCACATCAGTAGTCAGTGACAGACTAGTACCTCAGCTAGTTCTCGTAAGATATTTGGGTACAGAATCCTAGGAGAGGCCAGTCTTTACAAAATTGCTTATAAGACCAAGAATTTCCCAGAATAGTAGTATAGATCTGAGTGGATACGAACCAGGCATAAGGAATTGGTAGTACTCTGCTAGCACAGTGTTTACTAAGACAAGGAAATCGTTAGGTTCCCTATGAAGATTCGGGGACTGATCGTCTGAGAGTAAGCCCGACTAAGCCCAGCTCTACTGTTGTTCAATTAGAAGAACAAAGCAGTTAGCTGTCCACAACTCTACAGTTATGCATGAGCTGTAGATGTCTGAGTAGGACATTTAGAGCATTGTTAGACTACTGCAGCATTCGGGTCATTCAACCCAGCTATTCAGTTATTCACAGTTATTTAGCCAGATTATTAGTGATCATGATCACTATCAGGATCCTCTGACCAAATATGTGCACATGGTGGGCGGACAGTCATACAAATTATCCCAGCAGCAAGTAGCATTAGCATGCAACCTAGAAGGCCAGATAAGCTCTAGCTATACAGATAGATTACTTGTCGGTTTCCCGGTATAATAAACCAATATGACCGTCAATTATATGTCGAGTTCTCTAAATGTGAATATTTTGTATCAATCAAGAAGGGCCAATGTAGTAACAAACTCCCTTAGCCATAAATCTATAGGGAGTTTGGCGTACTTGTGTCCGAACAGCAGGAATTGGCTCGGGAATTACACCAACTAGCCAGTTTAGCTGTTCGTGTAGCAGAAACAGAGGACAACAGAGCGGCAATTCTGAACACTGCAGTGTGGTCATTAGTTGTGGAGGTAAAGGAACGACAGTATGAGGATCTTGACTTGGTTCGACTTAAAGACAGAGTTCAGCAAGGAAAAGTGCTAGATTTCAAGTAACGAAGGATGAAGTGTTGCGATGTAAAGGCCGCCTTTGTGTTCCAGATATTTTAGGGTTTCCCCAGCAGATTATGAGTGAGGTACATTATGCTCGCTATTCTCTCCACCCAGGCGCAACGAAAATGTACCATGATATCAAAGAAATTTATTGGTGGCCAGGTATGAAGAGGGAAATAGCAGAATTTGTAGCCCAATGTCCTAACTGCTAGCAAGTAAAAGTTGAACACCAGAAACCAGGCGGATGCCACTTGGCCTATTCTTCAGAGGATTCGATACAGCGCAGCAATCCTCGGGCTAAAATTTCCTTTTTTACCAAACCTTATCATGCCCTTCATTGGCGAAACTTTCATAAATACCCAGTCGTCTACATTGAATTCCAGGTTTCTATGCCGTACATCAGAGTAAGATTTCTGGCGGCTTTGAGTTGTCAACAAGCACTCTCTGATAAGCTTCACTTTCTCCTCTGACTGATGGATTATGTCTAGTCCAATTTACCCTGATTCTTCGGCCTCGAACCAACCAACTAGGGACCTACATTTCCGACCATATAAAGCCTCATATGGCGCCATCTAGATTGCTGAATGATAACTGTTATCATAAGAAAATTCAATAAGGAGTAAGTGCTTATCCTAACTGCCTCCAAAGTCAAACACGCATGCTCGCAACATATCCTCGAGCGTCTGAATTGTACGTTCTTCCTGCCAATCTGTTTGAGGATGGAAAGCTGTACTCACAATAACTTGTGTTCCCAAGCCTCTTTGAAATGACTACCAGAATCTAGCTATGAATTGTGCTCCTCTTTCAAAAATGATCGATTCTGGGACACCATGTAATTGAACTATTTCTCTGATATATAATTCATCATAATCCTCGACTGAGAAGGTAGTCCTGACGGAAAGAAAGTGAGTTGGCTTCGTTAATTTGTCGACAATCACCCAGATGGAATCAAATATGCGTCTGGTACGGGGTAATCCTATCACAAAATCCACATTAATTGCCTCCCATTTCCATCTAGGCATTGCTATTTCTTGTGTCAATCCACTAGGTTTTTGATGTTCAGCCTTTACCTGCTTCCAGTTAGGGCATCGTGCTATAAATTATGCTACACCCTTTTTCATTCCCGGCTACCAGTAAATTTCTTTTATGTCTTGATACATCTTTGTTGAACCTGGGTGAAGAGAATAATGGGAATAATGTACCTCTGCCCTGATCTGCTGGCGAAGTCCTGCCACATTTGGAACACAGAGGTGATCCTTACGTCTCAAGACCCCATCTTCAGTTACTTCAAAAGCTGATACTTCCCTCTGTGTACCTTATCCCTGAGTTGTGCTAAATGAGGATCTTCATACTGCCATTCTTTTAACTCCACTACCAGGGATGATACTGCTGTATTCTGAATTATAGTCCTATTGTCTCCCTAGTCCACAATTTGGACGGCTAAGCTGGCTATTTGGTGTAATTCTCAGGCCAGTTCTCGCTATTCGGGTTTCAAATATGCCAGACTCCCCATAGATCTACGACTAAGGGCATCTGCTACAATGTTGGCCTTTCCTGGATAATACAAAATATTCACTTCATAATCTTTCAATAGTTCTAACCAATGACAATGTCATAGATTAAACTCTTTCTGTGCAAAGATGTACTGGAGGCTCTTATGGTCAGTAAAAATGTCCATGTGTACCCCATACAGGTAACGTCTCCAGATCTTTAAGGCATGAAATACTTCCTCTAACTCCAGGTCATGAGTGGGATAGTTCTTTTCATGTTTCCTCAGTTGCCTGAAAGAAGAAGCAATTACCTTACCATGTTGCATCAGAACACACCCTAACCCAACACCGAAAGCATCACAATACACTGCATAACCCTCTGAACCCTCTGGCAAAGCTAGTACTGGCGCTGATGTCAATCTGTTCTTCAGCTCTTGGAAACTTCGTTCAGACGCTTCAGTCTAGTGAAATTTAGCTGCCTTCTGAGTTAACTTGGTCAAAGGTGCTGATAAAGTAGAAACTCCTCTACAAATCTCCTGTAATACCCAACTAAACCCAGGAAATTGCGTACCTCAGTTGGAGTTGTAGGTCTAGGCCATGTCTTTACTGCCTCAATCTTCTGTGAATCTACCTGAATAGCAGTATCCAACACAATATGACCCAAAAAGGATACCGAATTAAGCCAAAATCCACATTTAGAAAATTTTGCATATAACTGGTGATCCTTGAGAATCTTGAGCACTATTCACAAATGATCTTGGTGTTCTGCTTCTGAACGGGAATACACTAGAATGTCATCAATGATTACTATCACAAACAAATTTAGATACGGCCTAAAGACGCTGTTCATCAGATCCATGAACACTACCGGAGCATTCGTCAACTCGAAGGGGATAACTAGGAATTCAAAATGGCCATACCTGGTCCTGAAGGTCGTTTTCGGGATATCTCTCTCCCGAACCCGCACCGATGATACCCAGACCTTAAGTCGATCTTAGAGAAGTACTTCACCCCTTGTAGCTGATCAAACAAATGACCTATCTTGGGAAGCGGGTATTTATTTTTGACAGTGACTTTATTTAGCTACCGGTAATCTATAGATATGCAGAGGGAGCCATCTTTCTTTGTTACAAACAGAACTGGCACACCCCACAGTGAAGTACTCAGCCTGATGAAGCCCTTATCCAGCAGATCTTTCAGCTTTTCCTTCAATTCTCTAAGCTCAGCAGAATCCATTCGGTATGAAGAAATGAGATAGGCTGAGTACCTGGTAATAGGTCGATAGCAAAATCGATTTCCCGTTCTGAGGGAATACTAGGAAGTTCATCTGGGAATACATCTGGAAATTCATTGACAACTGGATTAGACTGAAAAATTGGGGATTCTTCTTTAACATCCTGGACCCTGACAATATGATAGACGCAACTTTTTGCTATCAACTTTCTCACCCGAATATAGGATATAAACCTACATTTTGACGTGGCTGCATTGCCTTTCCACTCCCGTAATACCTCCCCTGGAAAATGGAATCGTACAATCTTGGTCCAACATTGTACATTGGCATAACATGGTGCTAGTCCATGCTCATAATTACATCAAAGTCAATCATTTCTAATTCCACCAAATCTGCTAAAGTCTGGCGACCAACCACCTTTACTGTACAACCCCGGTAGATCCTTCTTGCTATAATAGAATCACTGATGGGTGTGGACACTAAAAAAGGTCGCTGAAGTAATTCTGGCATGATGTCAAATTTTTGAGCAACTAGTGGCGTCACATAAGAGAAAGTGGAGACCAAGTCTATCGAAACATAAACTGAATGAGAATAGATGTCCAACATACCTATCACAACATTCGGTGACGACTCTAACTCCTTCACCCCGGTAAAGCATAAGTGCAATCTGGACTGGTGCCTAAACTTGATGCCCCTGACCTGCCTCGGCCTCTTTCGGCTGGAGCTGAGGGCATACGCCCTGCTGGAGATACTGGGCACATGACCCTACTGAAGATCTATCTTGCCGGTCCCAATCAATCTGACCCCTAGTTGGACAGTCCCTGATCAAGTGACCCTCTTCTCCACATGTGTAACACGCCATAGAACCAAACCTATATGCCCTAAGATGACATTGCCTGCAGATAGGAAAGGGTGGCATGGTGAATCTACTATGCTCTGACCCTCACTATTGCTGTGAAACTCGATAGCTGTGAGCTCTCGATAGGTCCTGACTACCCCCGACGGCCTACTCTACCACCCTGCTACTGCTGTGGAGGTAGGGGTCTAGGTGGTTTGCCTAATAGTCGTGGCCTAGGTCTACCCTGAAACTTTGCCTGAGTGTCACTAGGTTTAGCTCTATGGCGCTGCTCCTGATTTTCCCTCTCTATCTGTCACTGCTGCTTACTGATTCCCTCAATATTTTGAGAAAATGCCTGAACACGGCAATATCCATGTCCTCCCGCAGAGTAGCCATAATACAAGTCTCTACATACTCTGGAAGTAGCCCTATAATGAACCGGTGCACCCAGGCTGGCATAGTATCTACAAAAGCTGGTGCATATCGGGCCAAGGAGTCAAATCTCATAGAATACTCCCAAACACTCATTGAACGCTCCAAATGCAGAAACTAATCTACCCGGGCCTATTGGATTTCTCGCGGCAAATAATGGTCCAAGAGGGCCTCTGAAAAGCTGGACCAAGTCAGAGGGGGAACATCTCTACCTCAGGATCTCTGCCAACTCTCGTACCATAAAACTACTATGTCTCGCAACCGAAATACCACTAACTCAACTGACTCCGCAGGTGTGGCATGCATCACTCTGAAGATCCGCTGCAACTTTTCCAGGCAGTCTTGAGGGTTCCCATCTTAATCCGTCCCTGTGAAATGCAAGGGACACAAAGTGAGGAACTCTTAGACCCTTGAACTACTAGGTCCTCCCAAAGACTCTACAACTACGGGTGCCACTGTTGACGTTGTGAAGCCATCATCTTAGCTATCATAAAAACAACACTCCTAACCTCCTGATCTGATGGCTCGGTATAGAGACAGCTGGAGGAGGTGCCGACACATTTGTTGCTCTGGGAAGCTCCTGAAGGGGCAGAGACTACTAGGGAGACCGAGATAGAGTCTCCCTGTCGCCCTCAGATAGGGCTGACTCGGGCTTCGGCACCCGATTAGTGCCCTCTCTTGCTGTGATGTCCAACTTCCTGGTAGTTGTGGTCTATCGCATGTCCAATATTTCTCTGTGGAAAAACAGAATATGGTAAGCTTAGGGAATCAATCCTTTACCATACAACTCTATAGCACGACTAGAATAGAAAGAAGAGTAACCATCCTATCATACCTCGCAGCCTCCTGTCTATAGAATGTGGCGCACAACACATCCATAGACAAGACTCTACTTAGCACGACTTGCAGACTCCCTAGGATACGACCTGCTCTGATACTAGGTTTGTCACGCCCACCTTGGGAGGCATGACTAGCACCTAGCGCCACACTAGGATCTGACTGGCCTTGCTAGGCTTATGCACGTTTGGTGCATGCCTACAACCTAATTCAAGAAAATAATGAGCTATATCTCAGCTGTAAATATAGCCTCCAGCCGACAGGGCCATATAGCTACCTATAAATGAAAACAACTACCCATATAGCCACTTGTAAATGAAAACAACTACCCAGCAACAAGCAACAGAAGGGAGTACTATGTGAGCCAACAAGACCACCATGCTGTCTAGTTTCAATTGAAATGAAAATCAGGAAACTATAACTAAACTATAGCTGACAAGGCCACCGTCAAACAGCTAAACAAGGCCCCACATTACCATCACACAAAATAACATTTATAGGCCCCACACGACCAACAACAAACTAACCATAGGGAATTGGTAAATCTGCAAGCCTGTAAGAGAAGAATATTGGTCGAGACAGGGCCCTGACCTACCCATACTATACAATCAAAAGAACAAACCTTCTAACTAATCAACACAGGAGGAGAGGAGCCAACTGCACTGCTAATTCTAGCTGAAAACTAGGAAGATCCTGATCCGCGTCTATCTGTACCTACAGGAAAGTAATGCAGCACCCTAAGAAGGGCGTCAGTACAATATTTACCGAATATGCAAGGCAATAACTAGAAATAACTGAATAAACTTTAAATAAAAATAAAAGTAACTGAATGAGAGGGATAGCGACATAACCTGATCAACTTAACTTCCTGTTGTCTAATCTACTAGTAAATAATGCAAATAAGAACCTTACCTGGCCCCCATATGCTGGAAGGTACAAGCAGCACAGAATAACCCACCCAGGGCCTCCATAAGCCCTGGGGAGTAAACTTCAATCTATATACCCCTAAAAAGGACAAAACAGGTCAATTAACAACTATAGCCGTCTTACCAATGCCCTGGGTCTGCAACTGAGCCCGCTTGGCCCCTGAACTGTAGTTGTGTTTGGGTCTAGTGGACACCTAATATCTGCACCCCGAGCACCAGGCTCGACGGGGGTGTGGTGCCGATACGGTATAAAAATAGTCCAGCTATGGAATGGACTGTGTAAAGTCCTTGGACCTCATCTTCATCCCTCGTAGACGGCATAGCGCTCCTTAGAGCGACATTATATAGCCCCTGGTGGGCAACGACACAGCTAGTGACCCTGGATTTGTGGTGGAAGGCTATATAGGGAAAAGTCAATACCAAACTAAATATAAATATTTATCTAAGCTAACAACAACAACTATTCACAATAACAAGACTTCTGGCTTCCTTACTGAGGTTCAAACTGTATTATGATGCTATAGAAACTAATTTGCCAAAGGGATTTGCCTTAACATACCTCGATTGTCGTTTCCCAAACCAATGACTGGTTTCAACCTGTATTCAACAGCTCTTCCCAAATATAACCATAATACTGGGAGAAAGAGATTAATTTTAATACAAACTTCAGCTTAAAATGATAACTTTTAATACTAATAACAACTATATTTCAACTACATAAAATACGGTCGAAAGCCTATAATTTCTCAAGGTTTTAGAAGGGAGAAATACTTACTTGATGCCTGTGATTGCTTAGGAATCAGTTTGGAGAAACTCCAATAACTTTTGCTTGATGGGTTTACGATTTGCTGGGCGAATTTCAAGAAAATAAGTCCGTAGTGATGCTCCCTGAAGGCTTAGAACTTGATACCTAAAGTTAATTTGAATTTAGTAGCATAATCAGAAGAAATTTGACAAAAAAATGGTGCGCTTCTCTTTTCTTGACGAGGATCTATTAATATGAAATAAAACCAATTCAATCGATTGAATATATATATAATATGGGTGGTGGACAGGGGGTCCGTGGCATGGACCCCATCGCGTCAGTTGTTGGGTGTGTCATGGAGCCCATCGCGGAGGGGGAGGGTCCATGACACGTTGCCCTTTTGGCAGCTTGTCCGGCCTTTTCCCTTTCAACCTTGATTCCGCGCTCGTTCGACCTTTTCCGGACCCTTTCTTGTATGCATCGTACTCTCAAACTCTTGACTTACGTACAGATACTTTGACTAAACGTTAGGAGCTTGTAGGGTGTAACAATTTCATAATTCAATAATCATAACTCAATTAGATCATCCCCATGTAGAGAAATCAAAATTTCATGCATTGGGTAAAACCTAATAGAAATTACATAGGAAATTCATGATTTAGAGAGGGATTGGGCATGGGTGTGAAAGAATTCACCCACTTATAACCCTACATACCTGGGGAAGATCAAATATTAGTACTCCTTGAAAGCCCAATGGAAAATTGAAGAATACTTGAAGAAGAACAAGCTTGATCACCTCGCTAATCCCTAACTTTGCATACATGGATATTAATGAGCCTAGGGTAGGTTTTACCCTTATAAAACACTTCATTTCGAGCCTTAAAAGATGTAGTGTAGGACCTTAGAACTTATAAATGACGAAAATGCCCTTAATGAAATTCCTGAAATTTCTGCACTGGCAGTGACAATGAGTGTCCTAACAAGTCATCCTTGGTACCATGACTCGTGGTATCCATATTTCATCTCCACTGCCTGAGTTCATGTCCTCAGGTTTTATCCAACGACTTGACAGGATGAGTCATCCCTTCAGAAAACATTCGTTATATCGCCTATTGTTTCCCCCTTCACGACCTACACCAATCCTTCCCACGAACCACACCACGACTTGTTCCTCCTTCCAACAAGTGTGGTTTCCTTCCGTTACATTGACTGAAGGTTTTTAATAATCCTTCCCGCAAATGCTCACCATGACCCGTTACTCCCCCTTTAGGCTGAGGACCAGTCCTACCACGACTTCAAACAATGACTCGTGGTGACAAATAATGGGTCGTTACTTGACCCTTTACTTCCAACTGCCACCCGGCCAGACCTCACCACGAAAGCTTCCCACGGGTCTTTAGTCGAACCAACATCCATTAGGTGACCTGTTCTGTGGAATTTTTTCCAGATTCTACCAAGTTCCATTTTAAATCCCGGATATAATCTTAGGACTTCTGGGGTATTAAAATATCTCCCCCTTTAGAACATTCATCCTCGAATGTGGGAAAACATACAGGAAACAGAGAAATGCAATAATTGCACTCAAATACTAATCATTTAAGACAAAAACTGACGGAATGACTATCTCCGATTCAAACTATATGGCTGAGCTGAATTCATGAATCACACATATATCCATATACATAAAAGAAACTTGGGCACATGAACGGAACATGAAAACTAAAAAGAGTCTTAGGGAAAAAACTATTACCTCAAGCTTAACTGAGTCGGTAGAGAATAAATTTGGATATCTAGCCATCATGTCTACTTCGACTTTCCACATAGCTACTTCAACATGCTGATACCTACATAAAACTTTGATTGAAGCTACTTTCTTGTTTCTTAACCTTCGAACTTGATAGTCTAGTATTTCCATCGGAACCTCCTCATAGCTAAGCTGTCCTTCACCCTAATACTGTCCACCGGAACCACTAGAGCTGGATCACCCAAACATTTCTTTAAGAGAGACACATGGAATACAAGATGCACAAAAGCTAATTCTGAGGGAAACTCCAATTCATATGCCACCTTTCCAACCCATTTTACAATCCGGTAAGGGCCAATATAATGAGGGCTGAGTTTTTCTTTCTTTTCAAACCACATCACTCCCTTCATGGGAGATACCTTCAGAAACACCCAATCATCCACCTCGAATTCTAGTTCCCTCCTTCTCACATCGGCATAGGACTTTTGGTGACTTTGAGCTATTTTCAACTTATCCCATATGAGCTGAACCTTATTCATAGCCTCATGAATCGAATCTGGTCCTATTATCGCAACTTCACCAACTTTGAACCAACCAATAGGTGATCCACATCTTCACCCATAAAGAGCCTCAAACGGTGCCATCTGAATACTGGAACGGTAGCTTTTACTGTATGCAAACTCGATAAGAGGAAAATGATCATCCCAACTACCTTTAAAGACAATCACACATGCTCTCAACATGTCCTCGGGAGTCTGAATCGTCCACATTGCTTGATCATCCATTTGCAGGTGAAATGTTGTACTAAGCTTAACTGAGTACCAAGTCCTTTTTGAAATGACCTCTAAAACTGAGAGGTAAATTGGGTACCTCTGTCTGATATAATGGACAACGGCACTCCATGCAATCGAACTAGCGCTCGAATATATAGTCTGGCATAATTCTCCATCAAATCTGTGGTTTTGACTGGTAGAAAATGAGCGGCCTTGGTCAACCTGTCTACCACAACCCAAATGGAGTCATATTGTTGACGAGTGTGAGGCAACCCTGTGATGAAGTCCATACTAATTTCTTTCCACTTCCAAGTAGGAATACTAATATCCTAAAGCACACCTCCCGGTCTCTGATGCTCGACCTTTACTTGTTGATAGTTTGGACACTTAGCCACAAATTCCTCGATGTCCTTCTTTATGCCATTCCACTAATAGACTTCCCACAAGTCACAGTACATCTTGGTGGTTCCCAGATGGATAGAATACCTAGATCCATGATCTTGGTGCAACATCCAGTTCCTAAAATCATCAACATTTGGAATGCATAAGCGACCCTCGTACCGAAGCACACCATCTCCCCCTTTGGAGAAGACCTCTATTCTGATTTTGAGTGGCTTCCTTCAACTTTACAAAAATAAGGTGTTCATCTTGTCTAGCTTTTACATCTGTCACCAAGGATGATTTTCAATCCATTCTGAACTATAACACCGTCATCGGTCGAGTCAACCAACCTAACTCCTAACCTTGCGAGTGGATGCACATCCTTCACCAGCTCCTTCTTCCCATCATCCATATGAGATATACTCTCCATAGAGAGTCTACTAAGCGCGTTTGCAACTACATTGGCCTTATCCGGATGGCAAAGGGCACTCATATCATAATCTTTGAGTAGCTCCAACCACCTCCTTTGCTGAAGATTGAGATCCTTCTAGGTAAACACATATTGTAGACTCTTATGGTCCATAAACACATCAACGTAGACCCTGTACAAATAATGTCGCCATATCTTCAAGGCAAATACTACCACGGCCAATTCAAAATCATGGGTCGGGTAATTTTTCTCATGAACTTTCAGCTGTCTGAATGCATAGGCTATAACTTTAATGTGCTGCATCAATACACACCCAAGTCTGATCCTTGAAGCATCACAATACACCAAGAACCCATTGGTACCCTCGGGTAGGTTCAACAGCAGTGTTGAGGTAAGTCGAGCCTTCAACTCTTGGAAGCTCATCTTACAATCCTCTGATCATTGGAATTTCACCTTCTTTTAGGTCAATTTGGTCAAGGGTGTTGCATTAGATGAGAAACCTTCAACAAATCTCCGGTAGTAGCCAGTTAAACCCAAAAAGCTCTAGATATCTGAAGGATTCACCAGTCTAGGACAATTCTTCACCGCTTTTATTTTTTGAGAGTCCAACTGTATGCCCTTACTTGATACCGTAGTGCCCAAAAACGCCATTGAGTTCAACCAAAACTCGCACTTGATAAATTTAACATATAATTAGCAATCCCTGAGAGTTTGTAGCACCACCCTCAAATAAGAGGCATGCTCCTCCTCTCTCCAAGAGATATCAAGATGTCATCAATAAACACAATCATGAACATGTCTAGGTATGGCTTGAAAAACCTATTCATCAAGTCCATAAAAGCAGCAGGAGCATTCTTTAGTCCAAAAGACGTAACCACAAACTCATAATGACCATACCGTGTCCTGAAGGCTATCTGCGGGATGTCGCTCTCCCGAACTCTGAGTTGATGGAACCCGGATCTGAGATCGATTTTCGAGGAACACTTGGCACCCTGAAGCTGGTCAAATAAATTATCAATCCTCGGTAGAAGATACCTGTACTTGACGGTGACTTTGTTCAATTGCTGATAATCAATTGTAATACCCCTGGAAGGCCTAAGAATAGACCCAGGAGTTTAATTTGAAAAGTGTAGAAAACTGGCAAAATATCATAGCACGGACCACAAAATGACTCAAGGTATCAAACCACAAGTTGTTGTATGCTGTCATTGGTTGGGGAAAGGATGGTCGTAGTGGAGACAACGAGAGGTATGACGACCCATTATGGGATACAGCGGGTCGTCCTTTGCCTTCATGGTTAGGTTCAGGCTAGGCGACAATGTAAACAACGGGAGACCCAATGACCCGTTAGGAGAAGCCGCGGTTCGTTAGTTGTGGTCGTTGTTGGAGGTTAAGAATTTCCAGTGTAGATGATGGGTTGAGACCACGACTTGTTGGAACGAACCACGAGTCATGGTAAGGCTCGTGGTAAGTGGGTTCATATTTTATGATGAGCAAACAACGGATGGTGTAACGGATCGTGGTTTCAGAGGAAGAGTTGTCTTGTCCGTCCGTTGTTAGTTCCAAGAGAATACATTTAGTAGTCCATTCAATGAGGGACATGACGGGCCGGTGGTGGTTCCCACGACCCATTGGTACCACTTGTGGGTTGCATCCGACCAGTTTTCAAGGAAGGTTCATTAAGGGTATTTTTGACTTTTACACGATATAAGGACCTAATCTATGTCGTTTTGACTTGGGAAAGCTGTGTTTTTAAGAAAATAGACCTTCCTAAACTCCCATTAATGCATGCAAGGATTTTGACAAGTGATCTAAGGGGAGATTTCAAGCTTTTCACCCCAATTCCTTCAATTTCATTCTTGGGCTTTTAAGGAGGGTTATGAGTTGATAATCCCAGGTATGTAAGGTCTTCAATGGGTGGATTCTTCCACACCCATGCTCCTTCTATATTAATTACTCAAAATTTATTTGAAAACTCATGGGATTTTATATTATGGTTTGTATAAAATTTAATGATTTAATTATGGGTCTTGTGATTTTCAAACCGTATCATTATCTACTGATTTTGATCATCTTTTGAGCTCTAAATTGATATTAGTATGGATGATTTAGAATTTCTAATCATTTAAACCCGATTATGCATGCCCATGGTAAACCTATTTATGATCCATTGATTTTTTTGATAAGCCCAACATGTATTATAAATTAAATCATGAATATATTATGTTATCTATTATGCTCTTATGGATATTTATACTATATGCATGATCTATAAGTATGTATGTGTTTTATTAAGCATGAAATATGTTTTGGCCGACACACGGGCCTCAAGTCATGGCTAGTTCACATATGTTCAAGCATGTTTACGATTATCATGATTTGACTAGTGCATGAACTCATGTATGTATTATTATGAGCACTATATATTTTTTCGGAGTAGTATCAAACACGGAGTAGATTTGGGGCTCATGTGAAGCCCCCGATCTCATGAATCGTAGGTATGTTGGGACCCTTTCATGTTTGTCCCTGGCGTAAATGGCCCTTTTCATGTATGATCAGGCTCTTCATGGTTCCTACCCTTGGCAAGGTATGAACACCCTCCCGACTAGGGTTACAAGTCGAGCTTCATGTGTGCTCTTATGGGGTATGTCTGTTAAGAGAATCTCCCACTGTTCCTCATGATTTATGCATGTCTATGATTATGCATATTGGATCAAGTCATGTTGAATAGAGCTTTTCTCTTATGATTATGATTACCATTGTATTATGACTGTTTCAAAAACCTTGAGCCTTATGATATATTATGATAATTATGTTATAAGCATGTTTTCCTACTCTTATGATCATTTATGAGTTTTATACATGTTTTAAATGTCCTCTTTACCTAACTTGCATACTCATTACATTCCACGTACTGACCGCATACTTTCTATGTTGTATCGTCTCATGATACAAGTCACAGTTCTTAGGCTCATCCTCAGTCATAGATAGATTCGGACTTACTCTCAGCATACTTAGTGATTCCTCATATTCTGAGGGCTACATGTTCACACTCTATGTTATTCCTTCAATTTCTGTATGTTGGATTAGTTGGGGAGTTGTCCCATCAATTTGCCTTTCATGTTTAGAGGTTTATCAGACTAAAAAGTTGTATTTCACCGTATTGTATAAGTATTGTATTGTCTTCCATTATGTTATGTTATGATTACGTTCTCTATGTTAAGTCTTCAACTCATGTGATTGAATTAGATGTATGCTCATGCCATGGGTCGACTTGGGGTCTCTCTAGGCTCCTTGTCCCATGTCTACGATTTGGGTGTATGTTTGGGTCATGACATCAATGCACATCTGAAGGGAACAATCCTTCTTTCAGACAAATAAAACTGTTACACTCCATGGGGACTTGCTCGGTCTAATGAAACCCTTATCTAATAGGTCCTTCAACTATTCTTTCAACTCCTTGAGCTCGACTGAAGCCATTCTGTAGGAAGGAATAGATATAGGCTGCGTGTCGGTAATAAGGTCAATACCAAAATCAATCTCCTGCTCGAAAGGAACACCTGGTAAATCATCAAGGAATACTTTGGGATACTCACACGCTACTGGAACTGACTGGATGGTCGGGGTCTTAGACTCAACATCCTTAACCCTAACTAGATGATACACACAACCCTTGAAAATCATATTCTTGGCCTTAAGATAGGTGATAAAATGACCTACAGGCACGATTGGACTACCCCTCCACTCCAAGACTGACTCACTCGGAAAGCGGAACTCCATCGCACGGGTTCTACAATTAACAAAAGCATAACATGCATACAACGAAAGGTCTGCGGAGGTGATTTTATGCAATATTATGATCCAGAAACTTCTATATACTCTCCTTGCCACAACTAAATCACCAACGATAGGTTATGGAGGTGAATAATGGAGAATGTGTTGATTTGACCTCCTATTAGCTCAAGGGGGTAGCACTTATATGGTTCAAGAAATGGAAAGGTGCTAGGACAGCATGTGTTCCACACAGAATTCATGGATCGGTTCTTCCCTTGGGAGATGAGGGAGCTCAAGGATGCTAAATTTGTGAATTTGAAGCATGGAAACATGTTAGTCTAGGAGTATGCCATGGAGTTCACTCGACTATCTAAATATGCTCCGAAGTTGGTGGAAGATCAACGGGCTCGTGTAAGTCGCTTTGTGTATTGATTAGCAGATTACTTAGACAAGGATTGCAGGATTGCCATGATACATAGGGAAATTGACTTTCCTCGTATTGTATTGCATGGGCAGTAGATTGAGTCGGTATATAGGAGGCAGAGAGGACCAGGACCGACAGATACGGGGTTTCTCAAGCCAGATCAAGAGGTGGATCATGTCAGCAGTCCCAGCACAGGTCCACTGCTCCATCTCCATCATCGACTAGCATGCCGTCCAGCTTCAGGGGAGACTAGAGGAGCAAGACTACAAGTTCAAGGGATCATGGTAGCATGCAGGTGGAGCGCACTTTCCCATCTTGTGCGAGATATGGTGAAAATCATCCCAGGAGGTGCCTGGTCAGTGCGAATGCTTGTTTTGGATGTGGCAAAACCGGGCACAAGATCAAAGATTTCCCTGCAGCCAGCTCTACCGCTCCAGCAGCACGAACCCCTCAGAAGGGTGCCTCCGCTAGTTCGGTAGGTGGTCAGCGCTGAAATAGGTTTTATGCCCTAGTGCCTCGCCAAGAGCAGGAGGCTTCGCCAGATGTGGTCACGGGTATGTTGCAAGTTTTCCATGTTGATGCTTATGCTTTGTTAGATCTAGGAGCTACCTTGTCTTTCATGACCCCTTACATTGCTAGTAGTTTTGGAGTTAGTCCTAAAATTCTGTCAGGACCATTCTCCGTATCTACTCCAGTCGGTGAATCAGTTGTAGTTAGTAGGGTATATAGAGGTTGCCCCATTACGGTGTTGCATAAGGTTACCTCCACAGACTTAGTAGAATTGTCCATGACTGATTTTGACATCATTTTGGGTATGAATTGGTTTTTTTCATGTTATGCTTTGATTAATTGTAGGACCCGTGCAGTGGAATTCCGATTTTGGGTGATTTAGTTTTGTAATGGAAGGGTAATTCAGTTGTACCAGCCGGTCAGTTTATTTCATATCTTAAGGCTAGGAAAATGATCTCTAAGGGTTGCATGTACTACCTAGTTAGGGTTAAGAATGTGGATTCCGAGACCCCGACTTTCAAGTCAGTTCCAGTGGTGTGCGAGTATTCAGAGGTTTTTCCTGATGATTTACCAGGTGTTCCTTTGAAAAGGGAGATTGATTTCGGAATTGACCTATGCCCGATATGCAACCTATATCTATTACTCCTTACAGGATGGCTCCAGTCGAGCTAAAATAGTTAAAGGAACAGTTGAAGGACTTGTTGGATAAGGGTTTCATTAGACGAGCAAGTCTCCATGGGGTGCACTAGTTCTATTTGTTTGGAAGAAGGATGGATCCCTTCGAATGTGAATTGATTATCGATAGCTTAATAAGGTCACCGTCAAGAACAGGTACCCCTTTCCCAGGATTGATGATTTATTTGACCAGCTCTAGGGTTCTGGGTGTTTCTCGAAGATAGATCTCAGGTCTGGGAATCACCAGCTTAGAGTCCGGGAGAATGATATCCCAAAGACATCCTTCAGGACCTAGTATGGCCATTATGAATTTGTAGTTATGCCATTTGGACTAACCAATGCTCCTGCAGCTTGTATGGATCTAATGAACAGGGTATTCAAGGCATATTTGGACATGTTCATGATTGTGTTCATTGATGACATCCTTATATACTCCTGAAGCGAGGAGGAGCATGCCGCTCATTTGGGAATAGTACTTTAGACCCTCAAGGATCGTCAGTTGTATGCAATGTTTAGCAAGTGTGAATTTTGGCTAGACTCAGTGGCATTTCTGGGCCATGTGGTTTCGCGTGAGGGCATAAGGGTGATTCTCAGAAAATCAAAGCGGTGAAGAATTGGCCTAGACCGGTGAATCCTTCAGAAATTTGGAGTTTCTTGGGCTTAGCAGGCTATTACCGAAGGTTTGTTGAGGTTTCTCATCTATTGCGGCACCTTTGACCAAGTTGACTTAGAAAAATATAAAGTTCGAATGGTCAGAGAATTGTGAGAAAAGCTTCCAAGAATTGAAGACCCGACTCACTCCAGCAGTAGTGTTGACTTTACCCGAGGTTACTGATGGCTTTGTTGTATATTGTGATGCTTCGAGAGTCAGACTGGGATGTGTGTTGATGCAATAGGGGAAGATGATAACATACGCCTCTCGATAGTTAAAGGTTCACAAAAATAATTACACGACCCATGATCTTGAGTTGGCCGCGGTGGTGTTTGCACTGAAGATATGGTAGCATTACTTGTAAACGGTCCACATGGACGTGTTCATGGATCACAAGAGCTTGCAATATGTGTTCACACAGAAAGATGTCAATCTTTGGCAAAGGAGGTGGTTGGAGTTACTGAAGGACTACGATATGAGTGTCCTTTACCACCCGGGCAAGGCTAATGTGGTTGCAGATGCACTTAGTAGATTCTATATGGAGAGTGTATCCCTCATTGATGAGGAAACGAAAGAGTTGGTGAGAGATGTCCACCGACTTGCAAGGTTAGGGGTTAGATTAATAGACTCGATCGATGGCGGTGTTGTTGTGCAGAATAGGTCAGAATCATCCTTGGAGGTGGATGTCAAATATAAGAAAGATGAGGATCCAATTTTGAGAAGGCTAAAGGAAGCGGTGCGGAGTTAAAAGGTGGAGGTTTTCTCCCAAGGGGGAGATGGTGTCCTTCAATGCTAGGCTCAGCTATGTGTTCCGGACGTTGAAAATTTGAGAGTCCGGATATTGCATGAGGCACATGGTATTAGATATTCCATCCATCCGGGATCCACAATGATGTATCGATACTTGTGGGAAATCTATTGGTGGGATGGTATGAAGAAGGATATCGCAGAGTTCGCAGCCAAGTGTCCAAACTGTCAGCAAGTGAAGGTCGAGCACCAAAGGCCGGAAGGTGTACTTCAGGATATTAGCATTCCCTCTTAAAGTGGGAAGAGATTAATATGGAATTTATTATAGGCCTACCTCGTACTCGCTGACACTATGATTCCATTTGGGTGTGGTAGATAGTTTAACAAATGTTGCACACTTTCTACTAGTCAAGACCACGGATTCAGCGGATGATTGTGCCAAGTTGTATATTTGGGAGTTGGTTCGACTTCATGGTGTTCCCTTTTCTATTATTTCAGACCGAGGTACTCAGTTAACCTCCTAGTTCTGGCAGTATTTTCAAAAGGGACTTGGGACTCAGATTAAGCTGAGCAAAGCATTCCATCTGCAAACGGATGGCCAGGCGGAATGAACAATCCAGACTCTTGAGGATAAGTTGAGGGCATGTGTTATGGATTTTAAAGGTAGTTGTGATGATCATTTGCCCTTGATCGAGTTTTCTTATAATAAAAGTTATCACTCTAGTATCCAGATGGCACCATTTGAGGCCCTCTATGGGTGGAGGTGTAGGTCTCCCATTGGATGGTTTGAGGCTGGTGAGGCAGCTATGATAGGGCCAGATGCAGTCTACAAGGCAATGGTGAAGGTCCAGTTGATAAGGGACCAGTTGAAAACCGCTCAGAGTCATTAGAAATCGTATGCTAATGTGAGGAGAAGAGATTTGGAGTTTGATGTGGAAGACTGGGTATTTCTAAAGGTATCTCCCATGAAGGGAGTCATGCGGTTTTGAAAGAAAGGGAAACTCAGTCCCTGCTATGTTGGTCCCAACTAGGTTATAAGAAAAGTTGGTAAGGTGGCGTATGAATTGGGCTTGCCATCAGAGTTATCTTCAGTTCATCCCGTCTTCCATGTGTCGCTTTTGAAAAAGTGTTTGGGTGATCCAGCCTTGGTAGTCCTAGTAGACAGCATTGGAGTAAAAGACAGCCTCAGTTATGAAGAAATTCCCGTTGAAATCTTGGATCGTCAGGTTCGGAAGTTGAGGAACAAAGAAGTAGCTTCAGTTAAGGTTTTATGGAGAAATCAACATGTTGAGGGAGCTACGTGGGAAGCCGAAACGGATATGATGGCCAGATACCCTCATTTATTCTCTACCGGCTTAGTTCCAACTTGAGGTATCAGTTCTACTCTACGATCCCATTTAGTTTTATGTTCAGTTCATGTGTGCAAGTTTCTTTTATGTGTATGTGAAGCATGAGATCAGTTTAACTTTGTGGTATGGTTTGGAGGTAGTCATTCCATGAAAATTTCAATTAAAATGATCAGTATATGGCCATGATAAATTGTATGTTTTTGTTTGCTGCTTGTTTCCAACATTTGAGGATGAATGTTTCCAAGGGGGAGATATTATAATACCCCGGGAAGGCCTAAGAATGGACCCGGGAGTTTAATTTGAAAAGTGTAGAAAACTGACAAAATATAACAGCACAGACCACAGAACGACTCGTGGTATCAAACCACGAGTCGTATGCTGTCATTGGTTGGGGAAAGGATGGTGGCAGTGGAGATAATGAAACGTATGATGACCTTTTATGGGATACAATGGGCTGTCCTTTGCAGTCATGGTTAGGGTCAGGCTGAGCAACAGTGTAAACAACGGGAGACCCAACGACTCATTAGGAGAAGCCATAGGTCATTGGTTGTGGTCAATGTTGAAGGTTAAGAATTTCCAGTGTAGGTGATGGGTTGAGACGACGACTCATTGGAAGGAACCACGAGTCATGGTGAGGCTCGTGGTAAGTGGGTTCAGATTTTATGATGAGCAAACAACGGACGGTGTAACGGATCATGGTTTCAGAGGATGAGTCGTCCTATCCGTCCGTTGGTTAGTTTCGAGAGAAGACATTCAGCAGTCTATTCAACGAGGGACATGACCAGCCGTTGGTGGTTCCCACGACCCGTTGGTACCACTCGTGGGTTCCATCCGGCCAGTTTTCAAGGCAGGTTCATTAAGGGTATTTTTTAATTTTTCTAGATATAAGGCCCTAAACTACGTCGTTTTGGATTGGGAAAGCTGGGTTGTTAAGATAATAGACCTTCCTAAACTCCCCTTCATGCATGCAAGGATTTTGACAAGTGATCTAAGGGGAGATTTCAAGCTTTTCACCCCAATTCCTTCAATTTCATTCTTGGGCTTTTAAGGAGGGTTACAAGTTGATAATCCTAGGTATATAAGGTCTTCAATGGGCGGATTCTTCCACACCCATGCTCCTTCTATATTAATTACTCAAAATTTATTTGAAAACTCATGGGTTTTTATATTTGGTTTGTATAAAATTTAATGATTTAATTATGGGTCTTCTGATTTTGAAACCCCATCATTATCTACTGATTTTGATCATCTTTTGGAGCTCTAAATTGATATAAGTATGGCTGATTTCAAATTTCTAATCATTTAAACCTGATTATGCATGCCCATGATAAACAGATTTATAATCCATTGATACATTGATTTTTTTTATAAGCCCAGCATGTATTATAAATTAAATCATGAATATATTATGTTATCTATTATGTTATTATGGAAATTTAAATTATATGCATGATCCACAAGTATGTATGTATTTTATTAATCATAAATTATGTTTTGGCTGACTCACAGGCCTCAAGTCATGGCTAGTTCACGTATGTTCACGCATGTTTATGATTATCATGATTTGACTAGCCCATGAACTTATGAATGTATTATTATGAGCACTATATATGTTTTGGGAGTAGTATTGAACACTGAGTAGGTTCCGGGCTCATGTTAAGCCCCGGATCTCATGAATTACATGCCACCGTAGGTATATTGGGACCCTTCAAAGATTGTCCCTAGTCCAAATGGCCCTTTTCATGTGTGATAACGCCCTTCAATTTTCCTACCCTTGGCAAGGTACGAACAACCTCCCGACTAGAGTTACAAGTCGGGCTTCACGTGTGCTCATGTGGGGTATGTCAGTAAAGAGAATCTCCCACTGTTCCTCAAGATTTATGCATGTTTATGATTATGTATATTGGCTCAATTCATGTTCAATTGAGCTTTTCTCTTATGATTATAATTACGATTGTATTATGAATGTTTCGAAAACCTTGAGCCTTATATTATATTACGATAATTATGTTATGAGCATATTGTCCTACTCTTACGATCATTTATGAGTTTTACACATGTTTTAAATGTACTCTTTACTTTCCTTGCATACTCAGTACATTTCACATACTGACCGCATACTTTCTATGTTGCATCGTCTCATGATACAGGTCCCAGTTCTCAGGCTTATTGATCTTGGGCAAATTGGCGTGCCCAAGGGATACTTTACAACTTAGTTTTGTCTTGTTTATATACTTACTTATATACATTTTCATGTAAATTTATGTAAATGTGAAGATATATACTAAACAACATGATTAGTTCTTGTTTTTGTAGGTTATAAATGAATTTGAGGAACTAATCCATGAGTTGGTGAAGTGGAGGCTTGGAATCGAAAGTAAAACGCGAACGTCGGCAAGGAGGATGCGCGAAATAGCCCACCTGCACGTTGGCAACGTGCCACGGCAGGCAGGCTACGCGACAAGGGCCGTGACACGCCCTCTAACGCACTGCACAAGCAGTATGCCACGCTGCCAACACGGCAAGGGGCTGCCTGGCGACAGTTTTATGAGTTTTCCAGTGTGCATCTGCGATGCCTACGTGTCACGGAGGCAAATTGGCGCGATAACCTCCATGCCACGGAGCTATTTCATGCCGGGCATAATTTTGTACAATTCTCATTTACTATAAATAGGTCCCTTAGCTCCTAAAATCACTTAGTCACGAAATTATTCTGAAAAACTGCCAAGGAGTGAGGGAGAAGTGGGAGAACTCACCTAGGGTTCATCAATTTCATCTTCTCTTCTACCAATTCTTGTAAGTATGTTACTTTAATTATGTTTGCTTGTAATTATACGAACATGAGTGGCTAGAACCCTCCCTTTAGGCTTTAAGCCACATGGTATGATTGTGAATACCTGATTTTGTTTTGGTTTTAAGTTATTGATTGTTGTTTTGTCGTACATTCTTAATTATAGTAGTTTTTATGATTGATCACCCTGAAAACACATATGTTACACCTAGATTAAAGCTTGAGAAAGTAAACCTAGGCAAGAACAAAGAATGTAGGGAGCAAGTTTGTATCTTACGATACCATTCGCGGTTAGGATAAGAAATTATACCTAATTTGCCTTGCTTGGTTACTAAAATGGGATGAGCTATACACCAACTTAGAATTATCACATCACCACTCGAAGATGTAGTCTTGAAGCTAAGTAGAGTTAAATGATTGGAGGTACGAAAGTCCCTAATCAAGAGCATAAACCCCGCAAACCACAACCACGTAATTGAATTGCCCACGAACTAGAATGTCACATCCCCGCTCAATGATGTAGTTGTGAGGCTAGTTTGTCGTGTTTAGAGGCTCGAAAGACCATGACCTTGCAATTGTAATTATGTGAGACGACAATTGATAATTCCATACTTAAACCATTACAAAGCGTAGTATCGCATGATTATCCGGCTTTAGCTCTAGTTGCTTCTTGAATGTTTTCAGAGTATTTCGATGACCACCCCTAGACTTGATTAAATTTTATTGAAAAAGTCTAAATCAACACTTGTATAAGTTAATATCACAATTGAACTTGATGATTAGCTGAATTGGTACAGTCCCTGTGGGTTCGACATCCAGCTCTTAAAAAGGGCCACTATATTACTTGTAAGACCACGTACACTTGCGGGGCATCGTACACTTGCGGGGCATCAAGTTTTTGGCGTCGTTGCCGGGGACTCGGCTAAGTTTAGTAAATTTTTCTGTTTTTGTGTTACTTTAAATTTCCTTAAGTGTTGAAAAAAAAAATTTTTAGTTTTAAATTTATTTTATTTTTAGTTTTTAGTCTGATACCCTTCTTGACATGACATCATGGAACACAAATGGGTTGAATGGTGGATACTCATATTTTGGTGAGTCCTGTCTGAATTGTGGAGGACCCCACTTATGGAAAAACTGTAACACTTGCAATATATGTGGTGGTCAAGATGGCCATTGGGATGGCTGTCCGAATGCATACTCCCCTCCCCCAAGCCCCTATTATGATCCTTCTATTGTTTTTTATGAGTACAAGAATGATGAAAATAAGGACTTGGAACACCAAGCTCAAACAAAAAACATGTTGAAACAGGTCCTTGAGCAGACAGAAGCAATGAGGGAGCAGATGGAAGTATTAGAAATTTAGACTAAGGAAAATGGAGAGGCCTTAAAAATGATAAGCGCCAAGATCACGGAGATGATGGTTGAGGCTGGAGCTTGAGCTGATTTGCAAGTAACGGCTTTATGCAATACTCAAGAGGGATTACCAGGAGAAGAAAAGGGTGAGTTCTTTGAAGAAACTCAACAATTAGAAGCTCTTGAGAGTCCCCGTGATGGTCTCACACATATGGAAAATCCATTCATGGAAGAAGAGATAGAGTATCCCCCATTTGACATTAATGGAGAGATAGATGTTGATGCGGAGAAGGTGTATACAAGTAAGGATGTCAAACACAATGCAGTTTCAGAGTTGAGGTGTATTGGACCCCACTCGAAGCATTTTTCGACATTAAGTTTGGTTGACAACCTAGAAATAGAGTCTTCCAAGCTTATATAGAAATGTCTAGGGGATGTCCAAGCCCCGTTTATTTTGAAATTTGTTGACTCGAAGAGACAAAATGACTTCTCCTGCTAATAAGTGCAAAAGGCAACATCTACTGCTTGGTCCTTTCATTTTTTCACCACCACCCATGGAGCATAAGAGGAAACTAGAGAAGAAATTAGGGGTGAGATTCATATCCTCAAGGTGGAGGAAAAAGTGGTGAAAATTGATACGTTGTGCCACGACTAAAATTAGGCGTTGCTTGGGAGGCAACCCAAGGGTACCATGGGTACCTTTTTAATTTCTTACATTTGTGATGATTTTATTTATTTTTCATCTTGTGTTGTTTTGGTGGAAAGTTAAGAATAGATGGAGGGGAAGTCTGAGTAACCGTGCAGGAGGAAGCTAACAAGTATGGAAGAGAAAAAGTGTGGGGTCAAATACCCACTTGTGCAAATATAAAGAAAAACATGTTGTTAGCTAGGCGTAGAGGCCTCAGGGAGTATTTCTCACCCTTTTGAATTTGGATTAGATGCTTTGGGGACATAACATGATTCAAGTGGGGGTGAGAAAAATTTAAAAATTTTTCTGCTTAATGATTTTTGGTGAATTAGTGCTTGGAATTAATATTGGAACAAAATTTTTGAATTAAGCATGACTTCACCACCCGTTGGTTTTTCTTTTCGGTTCTTTTACGACGGGGAGTATTTGAAACAAAGAATAAATTTTGTATATAATGTTTTTAGTCGTAGTTAGAGACTATTTCCGATGATGGATGGATGCCAACCGTCTTGAGGAAAATTAGTCAATAGGTTTTGGTTTTTGAACCCGTAGCTAATTGATGGCTTGATGTTCTTGTTATGTGCTATACATGATCGTAAGATACAAGTGTGGTTAGTGTTGAAGAATGTAAGAAGTGTATAACTTTGTTTGAGACACTTAGGCTCTTGAATTTGACTCGATGTGATTGAAGCTTAATTTTGAATTCTTGTGATTAGCTAAGTAAGAGTCTGTTGAATGTGTCTTGAATTGAGCATGTGCTGTGAGTGTAAGTTTTTTGAATATTCCGTTCTATTGTGGAATGTCTAGAACTTTTCTGGTGTATATATAAAACGAAATGAAGGATGTGGACTATAGGAGATGATATAGGAATTTCTTCGAATGAACCTAATTTTTACCCCTCACTTTACCCACCATGAATGTTGAACCCTAGTGAGCCCCATTGAGCCTTAACCCTATTATTTGATAGCTACAACATAAGCTTAATCCTTTTTCTTTCATTAGCCTTGAATTTGATCCAAAACTCCTAAGCGCTTAAGTGAAAAATTCCAAAGAGTGAAGGAGTGAGAAGCATGGAAAAGAAGGAAAAGTAGCAGTTGTAAAAGTTGAGAAAGGTCATGGGTGCACTTGTTTGAAAATGCTTGATTATTGGTAGGGAGTGAGAAAGTAAATGAATGAAAAAGTTATCTAAGTACTCCTTACTAATAATCTAAGTGTGCTTAAAGAAATAGGAACAAGAAGAGAAAATTCAAGAGAGAAAAGAATGAGGGTGAAGTAAGGAAACAGATGTCCTTAATGATGGTGGAAGTTATTAAAAGTGCTTGGGGAAGATAACCACTATTACTGGTCAGGATAGTACCTACCCGTCCCTTAGCTTACATTACAACCCATTAAGTCCTTCTTGATCTTACGTTCATACATCCTTAAATTAGTTGAGTAAAACACTAAGGGCAAGCTTATGGTTCACTACATGATGCATGTGAATTCTTTGAGAGAATGAGCGTAATTTTATTCATATACCCATACAGTTTTATGAGTTTTCCTGTGTGCATCCGCGATGCCTTCGTGTCACGGAGGCAAATTGGCGCGATAACCTCCGTGCCACAAAGCTATTTCATGCCGGGCATAATTTTGTACAATTCTCATTTACTATAAATAGGTCCCTTAGCTCCTAAAATCACTTAGTCACGAAATTATTCTGAAAAACTGCCAAGGAGTGAGGGAGAAGTGGGCGAACTCACCTAGGGTTAATCAATTTCATCTTCTCTTCTACCAATTCTTGTAAGTATGTTACTTTAGTTATGTTTTCTTGTAATTATACGAACATGAGTAGCTAGAATCCTCCCTCTAGGGTTGAAGCCACATGGTATGATTGTGAATACGTGATTTTGTTTTGGTTTTAAGTTATTGATTGTTGTTTTGTCGTACATTCTTAATTATCGTTGTTTTTATGATTTATCACCATGAAAACACACATGATACACCTATATTAAAGCTTGAGAAAGTAAACCTAGGCAAGAACAAAGAATGTAGGGAGCAAGTTTGTAACTTACGATATAATTCGCGGTTAGGATAAGAAATTATACCTAATTTGCCTTGCTTGGTTACTAAAATGGGATGATCTAGACACCAACTTAGAATTATCACATCACCACTCGAAGAAGTAGTTGTGAAGCTAAGTTGAGTTAAATTATTGGAGGTACAAAAGTCCCTAATCAAGAGCATAAACCCCGCAAACCATATCCACGTAATTGAATTGCCCACGAACTAGAATGTCACATCCCTGCTCAATGATGTAGTTGTGAGGCTCGTTTGTCGTGTTTAGAGGCTCAAAAGACCATGAACATGGAATTGTATTTATGTGAGACGATAATTGATAATTCCATACTTAAAACCATTACAAAGCGTTGTATCGCATGATTATCCGGCTTTAACTCTAGTTGCTTCTTGAATGTTTTCAGAGTATTTCGATGACCACCCCAAGACTTGATTAAATTTTATCGAAAAAGTATAAATCAACACTTGTGAAAGTTAATATCACACTTGAACTTGATGATTAGTTGAATTTGTCCAGTCCCTATGGGTTCGACACCCGACTCTTAAAAAGGGCCACTGTATTACTTGTAAGACCACGTACACTTGAGGGGCATCACTTATCCTCAGCCACAAATAGATTCAGACTTACTCTTAGCGTACTTGGTGAGTCCTCATGTTCCGAGGGCTACATGTTCACACACTATGTTATTCCTTCAGTTTTTGGATGTTGGATTGGTTGGGGAGTTGTCCCATCAATCCGTCTTTCATGTTTAGAGGCTTATCAGACTAAAAAGTTGTATTCCGCCATATTGTATAAGTATTGTACTGTCTTCCATTATGTTATGTTATGATTACGTTCTCTATGTTAAGTCTTTCGCTCATGTGATTGAATTAGATGTATGCTCATGCCATGGGTCAACTTGGGGTCTCTCAGGGCTTCTTGTTCTGTATCTACGATCCGAGTGTACATTTGGGTCATGGAATCAATTCACATCCGAAGGGAACCACCCTTCTTTTGGACAAATAAAACTGGTGCACCCCATGGGGACTTTCTCGGTCTAATGAAACCCTTATCTAACAGGTCCTTCAACTGTTCTTTCACCTCCTTGAGCTAGGCTGGAGCCATTCTGTAGGAGGAATAGATATAGGCTGCGTGTTGGGAAGAAGGTCAATACCAAAATCAATCTCCTGCTTGGGATGAACACCCGGTAAATCATTAGGGAATACTTCGGGATACTAACATACTACTGGAACTGACTGGATGGTCGGGGCCTCAGACTCAACATCCTTAACCCTAACTAAATGATACACAAAACCCTTGAAAATCATCTTCTTGGCTTTAATATAGGAGATAAAATAACCTACAGGCATAACTGGACTATCCCTCTACTCCAAGACTGACTCACCCGGAAAGCGGAACTCCACTGCATGGCTTCTACAATTAATAGATGCATAACACGCATACAACCAATCCATGCCGAGAATAATTTCAAAGTCAGTCATGGATAACTCTACAAGGTCTGCAGAGGTGATTTTATGCAATATTGTGATCTGGCAACTTCTATATACTATCCTAGCCACAACTAAATCACCAATGATTGTAGAGACTGAAAATGGTTTTGACAAAATTTCAGGACTGACTCCAAAGCTACTAGCAATATAAGGTGTCGCAAAAGACAAGGTAACCCCTAGATCTAACAAAGCACAAGCATCAAGGTGAAACACTCGTAACATACTAGTAACTGATCTTGGGCAAATTTATATGACCAAGTGATACTCAAATGTGTCATTTTACCTTGTTTATCTATCGATGTTTGTACATTCTCATGTGAATTGTAATAAAATGTGAATTTATACTAACCAACATGATTAGCATTGTTTTGTAGGAAAAATATAAAGTTATGGAGCTAAGATGCATGTTGGGAGAGATCGGGATTTGACTCGGAAGCTAGCAAGGGAAAAAGCACAAGGAAAGCACGAATTAAAGGGGCTCCGTGATGGAGCCGTGTCACGTTGCCATCGCGGATGCATTCGGCCCGGATGCTTAAAATATGCCAAATTCCAGTGAAGGTGCGCGTTGGGGCCGTGGCACGTTGGCCTAGACCCGCGTTGCACGCCGTGCCACGTTGGGCCTTAATACCTGGACGACCGGATTCCAGTGAGGGTCCGCGTTGGTGGCGTGTCATGGAGGCTGTGCTCCGCGATGCACTCCGTGACACGTTGCTTGTTATTTTGGGAAAAATTCCTACTAGTATAAATAGAACACTTAGGTTCATTTTTAGATATTCTGACTTGGTGGAGCAAGAATGTGGGTTACAGGTAGTTGAGGAGACGAAAATCTCAGGGTTTTTCTCTATCTCCTTCTTCTTGATTTCAATTTCCTGTATGATTAACACTCATTTAACGAAGTTTAATCCACAAATGAGTGGCTAAATTCCCTTCTTGCTGAGGTTAAGAACATTTGTATTGGAATGTGATTATTGATAAATTAGTTTTTCATCTTTTCTTTCATGGTTGTTCTATTGATTCTTGTTCTTACTGCGTTAATGTATGGCCAACGTTAATATATATCTAAAAAGTCCGGTTTCACTCGAGAGAGCAAGAAATTGGAAAGTTGTGAATTGATAGGATATGATCTTTTCTTAGTTTGGGAAAATTGAGAATTGATTTACCTTCAGGATAGAGATATACCTGAAAGTCGTATTAGTCAATTAAGGAATCGGTTTTGTATGGCTAGAACATGAATTTCTTTTTATCACAGAGATGTAGGTGGAAGGTTTATGATTCTTAAGTTGGGTTAAATACCAGAGTTTTAATCCATAGGCAATAATTTTTGACTAGCAACCGGAGGAAAGATTAACCAAATTGTATCGATAATTTATTTCTCTACATGTTCATTTTAGCCTCAACATGCTCATAATTATAGTTCAGACTCAAATTATATATTCGTTTTAGACTTAGTACAAAATTAGGCAACAAAATATCAAACTCTTCTTCACACTGTTGTCTGCAATTTAGAGTTAAAGTTTATTGACACTTGAGTAGATTGTTACCTTAGTCCAGTCCCTGTGGGATCGATACTTGGCTTATTTGAGCCACTTTACTACTTTTTCGACCACGTGCACTTGCGTGTAGTTATACCAAACAAGCCGAACAAGTTTTTGGCGCCGTTGCCGGGGACTGGCAATTGGTAAATTTTTCTTAAGTGTTAGTTTACTATTACTTCTTAGTGTTGACAACTTGGTCTTAGCCTGTATTTTGCAGATACTAATTTCTGTTGAACACTGGCAAGAGACAAGGAGCTGGTGGACTCATATTTAGAGCCGGAAAGACAATTTCATTGTCAAAAGAGAGAAGCTCTAGAGAAAAAGCTGCAGTTGCTCAAACAAAAAATCCTGGAGAAACAACAGAATCCACCAGTTATAAGGGCAATGTTAGTGCCCGAGGAAATGGCAGCTAGGCCGGTTCGCGAGGTGGCAATCCCACATGCTAACAATGTCACATCTAGCATCCGCAAACTTGAGCCAGGAGGGAGGTTCGAGCTTAAACAAAACATGGTGCAATTGCTGTACACCAGCGGGCAATTCACAGGTCTCCCTCATGAGGATCCACAACAACATCTTCAAAATTATTTGGAGATAAGTGACACTTACATCCCCGCTGGAGTGTCATCAGATTATGTCAGGCTTACATTGTTCCCATTCTCACTTTTGGGAGAAGCTAAGAGGTGGTTGAAAGCTGAGCCACCTAATTCCATCACCATGTGGGATGATCTCGCGAAGAAATTCTTTATACGGTTCTTCCCATCCGGTAAAACAACAAGACTTAGAAGTCAAATTTTGAGTTTTAAACAGAGAGAGAGAGAATCTGTATCAGACCTGGGAGAGATTCAAATCTATGTTGCGAGATTGTCCTCATCATCACCAATCCAATGATGTGCTGGTGCATACTTTCATAGAGGGTTTGGAACCCCACACAAAAATCTTGCTAGACTCAGCAGCTGGGGGACAAGCATTGGAGAAAACTTATGAGGAGATGTATACCTTGTTAAATCATATTTCGCAGGGAAATCCAGAGTGGAATGCGGATTCATCAAGAGGAGGAACAAGGAAAGCAACAGGAGTCCTAGAAGTGGATGGTTTTACAGCTATTGCTGCACAGATAGCTGCATTACAGAATCAGCTCAACACCCACTTCAGTAACATGAGCATGAACCAGTCTCAAGCCCCAGTGAATGTAGTGCAGCAGATTTGGTGTGAAGTGTGCGGGAGTAGTGAACACTCAGCTGAGTGTTATGGAGCAAATCCTGATTCGGTGAACTTTGTGGGGAATGTACAGAGAAACAACCACCTACAGTATGGCAACAGCTACAATTCCAACTGGAGGAATCACCCAAATTTCTCTTGGGGTAGCAATAATCATCAAGGACAATGTTCGAGTCAGGGGGCGGAGAGAAATCAAGGAGGGCAGCAGAACTATCAGTCACAATACAGAAGCAACAATGCACCTCTTCCACCACCATCACCCAGCATCGAGGAAATGTTCAAGACAATGATAGCTAACCAAGCTCAATTGCACGCTGACTACGTGAAATTGGCAGCCGAGGTAAAGAACAATCAGTTAGCTACAAAGGTGCTGGAGTACCAGTTTGGGCAATTTGCTAGAGCCCAAAACACCAGGCCGAGAGGAGGACTTCCAAGTGACATGGATCCCAACCCCAAGAGAGTGAATGTAGTGACCACAAGGAGTGGTTTACAGCTTAAAGAGGTGGAACCATAAAGACCACCTCAACAGTTGGGAGCAGCAGAAACTGAGAGGGAGCAAAGTGATGAGAGGGGGAAGAAAAAGGATGCTGAACTAGAAAGACCACCACCCCCGTTCCCTCAACGATTAAAGAAACACAAGGAGGAGGCGTGTTTCAAAAATTTCATGGAGGTGCTTAAACAGGTACACATTAACTTACCTCTTGTTGATGTTTTGCAGGGAGTGCCGAAGTACGCAAAGTATATTAAGGACATCATGGCGAACAAAAGCAGGTTAACTGAGTACGCTACGGTGGCTCTTACGGAGGAGTGCACTTCTCGGATACAAAACAGGTTGCCCACAAAGCTCAAGGACCCTGGGAGATTTACAATACAAATTACAATTGGGCAGAGTATCCGAGCTCGCGGATTATGTGATTTTGGAGCGAGTATTAACTTGATGCCAACATCGGTATTCAAGAAGTTGGGGCTAGGGAGTCCTAGACCAACAACAGTGATCTTGCAACTAGCAGATCGTTCCTTGTCAAGACCTGATGGCATTGTCGAGGACGTGCTGGTACAAGTGGGCTCCCTCATCTTCCCTGTAGACTTCGTTGTGCTGGACTTCGAGCCAGACACGGAAGTCCCATTTATTTTGGGACGTCCTTTCTTGGCGACCGGGGAAGCGCTGATTGATGTAGCTGCAGGGCAGCTAACCATGAGGGCACATGAAAAAGTTGAGGTATTTGGTGTATTTAAGTCCATGAAGCTGCCGGCCATACATGAGGATCTTTCAGCAATCAGTGTGTTTGATCAAGAAGATAATCGTCAGATTGTTGAATCTCAAGACCCACTGAAAAGAGTGTTGATGAACTCCGATCATTTTGGAGATAGAGACGCTTATGAGGTGGTACAAATGCTGAATGAGTCACAAAGGCATCTGAGGAAACAGGAATTTCAGTCTTTGATGAGGTCTCTAGAACCATTGCTGAAACCATCCACTGAGGAAGCACCAAAGTTGGAATTGAAAGAATTGCCTCCCCATTTAAAATATGCCTTTCTGGGGGAAGATTAGACTTTGCCAGTCATCATCTCCACAGAATTGACGGAGGCACAGGAGAAGGAAGCATTGGGTGTCCTCAGAAAAAGGAAGAAAGTAATGGTTTGACAAATGTCAGATATTCAGGGTATCAATCCTGCTTTTTGCTCACACAGGATTTTCATGGAGACAGGAGCAAAACAAACTGTTCAACCTCAGCGAAGGTTAAATCCAGCAATGAAGGATGTGGTTAGGAGAGAAATAATTAAGTGGCTTGATGCAGGTGTGGTCTACCCGATTTCGAACAGTGAATGGGTCAGCCCCGTTCAGTGCGTTCCAAAGAAAGGAGGGATGAACGTGGTCACCAATGAGAAAAATGAGCTGATTCCTACACGAACCGTCACAGGCTGGCGGATTTGCATGGACTATAGAAAGCTTAATGAAGCCACAAGGAATGATCATTATCCTATCCCATTCATTGATCAGATAATAGATAGGTTGGCTGGACAGGAATATTATTGTTTCCTGGATGGGTACCCTGGCTATAACCAAATAGCCATAGCTCCGGAGGACCAGGAGAAGACTACTTTTACCTGTCCATATGGGACATATGCTTTTAGGCGGATGCCATTTAGGTTATGCAATGCACCCGCTACATTCCAAAGATGCATGATAGCTATTTTCCACGACATGGTGGAGGATTTTGTTGAGGTATTTATGGATGATTTCTCTGTTTTTGATAATTCATTTGCTACTTGTTTGCAGAATCTTGACAGGGTGCTAGCTCGCTGCGAAGAATCCAACCTGGTACTCAACTGGGAGAAATGCCATTTCTTAGTCAAGGAAGGTATCGTCCTTGGCCACAAAGTGTGTCGCAAGGGGTTGGAGGTCGATCGTGCTAAGATCGAGGTTATTGAGAAGTTACCACCACCTGTGTCGGTGAAAGGTGTTCGTAGTTTTCTTAGCCATGCAGGGTTCTACAGACGGTTCATCAGAAACTTCTCAAAAATTTCTAGACCACTATGCAGATTGTTAGAAACAGAGGTGAAGTTTGAGTTGGATGATGAGTGTGTTAAAGCATTCGAGGAATTGAAGCAAAAATTGATAGAAGCACCTATCCTTATTTCTCCGGATTGGGGACAACCATTTGAATTGATGTGTGATGCAAGCGATGTGGCTGTGGGAGCTATATTGGGGCAGAGGAAAAATAGAATCTTTCATTCTATTCATTATGCAAGCAAAACACTAAATACTGCCCAAAGTAATTATACAGTCGGAGAGAAGGAGATGCTAGCATTGGTGTTTGCATTTGATAAATTCATGTCCTATTTGGTAGGTTCAAGAGTGGTGGTGTACACCGATCATGCAGAGATTCGGTATCTGTTTAACAAGAAGGATGCAAAGCCCAGGATGATCAGATGGATACTGTTGCTGGAAGAGTTCGACCTCGAAATTAAGGACAGAAAGGGGAGCGAAAATCAGGTGGCAGATCACTTATCGCGATTGGAAAGCCAGTTGCATGTGAAGGAAGGTGATAACATCAATGAGGAGTTCCCGGATGAGCAGCTCTTGGCAATAGGGGAAGCTGAAGTTCCCTGGTACTCAGACATAGTCAACTTGCTAGTGAGTGGAGTCTATCCACCTGAGGCGACAGTTCAGCAGAGAAGAAAGTTGAGGCATGATTGTTGGTATTTTATTTGGGATGAGCCATACTTATTTAAACAGGGACCAGATCAGGTGATGAGAAGATGCATCCCGGAGAGCCAGATTGAAGAGGTGTTGAGTAGTTGTCACTCTTCGTTGTATGGGGGGCACCATGGAGGCGAGCGGACAACACACAAGGTTCTACAGCCAGGTTTCTTTTGGCCTACACTGTTCAGAGACTCTATGGCATTCGTTAAAATGTGCGATAGATGTCAGCGTACAGGCGCAATTGGTAGGAGGCAAGAGATGCTGCTGTAGAATGTACTGGAAGTGGAGACCTTTGATGTATGGGGCATAGATTTCATGGGCCTGTTCCCATCATCATTTGGTAATCGTTACATCTTGGTGGCCGTCGATTATGTATCAAAGTGGGTTGAAGCAATAGCTTGCCCCAGGAATGACAACAAGATAGTAACAAAATTTGTGAAAAAACACATTCTCACCAGGTTTGGGACACCCCGAGCCATTATCAGTGATGGAGGGGCTCATTTTGTCAATTCAAGTTTCAAGAAGCTACTAGCCAAGTATGGGGTGCGCCACAAGGTGGCAACAACATATCACCCCCAAACCAGTGGGCAAGTGGAGGTGTCGAATAGAGAAGTGAAGCAGATTCTCCAGAAAATAGTGAATGCACAATGTAATGATTGGTCAAGCAAACTTGATGATGCGTTGTGGGCATACAGAACTGCTTACAAGACACCGATTGGAACTTCTCCATACCAATTGGTCTATGGTAAAGCGTGTCATCTGCCAGTGGAGTTAGAGCACCGAGCCTTATGGGCCGTGAGGAAATTGAATATGGACTTAGAGCTAGCGGGCAAGAAGAGACTAATGCAACTCAGTGAACTTGAAGAGTTCCGTTGGCATGCTTATGAGAGTGCTAAGTACTACAAAGAAAAAACGAAGAGGTGGCATGACAAGCATATGGTGCATCGTATTTTTGAGCTGGGGCAGAAAGTATTGCTCTTCAATTCAAGATTGAAGCTGTTTCCAGGAAAGTTGCGGTCCAAATGGTAAGGGCCATTTGAGGTAGTGAGAATGACCCCGCATGGGGCAGTAGAGTTGTGGCAAGAAGATCGGAGTGCCACGTTCTTGGTCAATGGGCAGCGGTGTAAGTTTGACAGGGGTGAGGACGGTGGTCGAGAGAAAACGTCCGTCACCCTAGAGGATGACTGAGCTTAATGACGTCGAGCCGCGACGGTAAACCAGGCGCTGCACGGGAGGCAACCCGTGAAGATTTTTGTAATATTTTATTAGATTTCATTAAAAAAAAAGAAAAGAGAAAAAAATGAGAAAATAAAAAAAATAAAAACAAAATTTGTATTTTATGTGAAACCTATAAATTCTAACCAATTTCTTGTTGTGAGATGAATTTCAGGTTGAACGGAGGATAAATGTGCAAAGGATCGCAAAGGAAAAATCGAGGTAAGAAAAATAATAAAAAGTGGCAAAACAGTGAGCCCACGCGATGGCTCCGTGTCACGGAGGAGGGCCTTCGCGTTACCCTCCGTGACACGTTGAAGGTAATTCTGGAATTTTTACAAATTCCGAAACACCTGCGCGATGGCTCCGTGTCACGGAGGGCATGCTCCGCGTTACCCTCCGTGACACGTTGAGGGTAATTTCGCGTCAGGTCACACCGGGTCGCCGGGTGACCCATGCGAAAAACCTTCTTTTTAACCCCTTTTTCCCTCATTTTTCCCATTTTTTCACTCCCCTCCGCGACAAACAACCCAAAACCCCCCTTCCCCAACGTGACACGGAATAGGAGCTCAAATTTGTCAACTTTTCTTTGATATCATTGAATTGAAGGTATGTTTGTTAACTTTATCTCATTTCTTGCCTTATTTTTCCGATTTTTAGCATAGGAAGTGAGGAAAACTTTCCCTAAGTGTAAATTGAGCATGAATTCATGTAAATTATTGTTGATTGATGTTCATAGTATCGTTGTGATGGTATGAACTCGATAAATACATGTTTGATTGAAATTCTTGTGAAATTGTAGGTAGGGTTAGAATTCAAATATGAAGAAGTTAAAATTGAGTTGAAATGTGAAATTCTTCTTGGTTTGTTCATGTTGGGTGAGGAACATTATGTTGTGCTTAACGTTAAGATGATTAACGCGCGACGGATTGTCGAATTAATGAAGTTGTTGAAATTGCATAGAAATTGGGAGAATTGTATCGGTTTTATTGATAGAAATGTTTGCCAAGTGCTATGTGATGAAATGTGAATGATAGTAATGTTGTGGTTAGTTGTACGAAGTCTGAGTAGTACAAAAGAATTTATACCATCGAATTCTCTGAATGCACGAGGCATATTTGTTGTGTTTTGTTTTTTTTTGTAAATTGGAAATAAGTATGATCTTGCCGTAATGCTGTGATTGTGGCTAAAGACTAAGTGTGGGGTGGCCTAGCTTAACCCAACCTTAGTCGAAGCACATTTTAATTTGAATAACATTGGAACTGTCTGTTTTGTTTGACAGGAACGATGACAAGCAGGCAAGAAAAAGGGAAGGGTGCATCAACATCAGGCACGGGAAGGAAAAGAATTAGGCTGGGAACAGCAGTCCCAACAGCACCAGCAGTTCCACGCGGCCAACACCGTCAATATGGAAACCGATGGGTGACAGAGGAGGGGAAGAAATGGTACGCAAAGCATAAGGAAAGCAAATACTTCCCCGAAGAACACATTGCTAGGGAACCATTGGCACAGGAATTCCCCAGGATTGTCCACAGGATTGAGGCAGCCGGGCTGAACTTCATCTTTGAAGAGCCCAAGGAGTGCAACCTGAACCTGATTCGGGAATTCTATGCCAACTGGAACCCGACACTCAGAAGTCACACCATAAAGATAAGGGGGCAGATAGTCACTTTTGAGCCCCATCACCTTAATGCTATCTTGGGGGCGCGGGACACAGACTCCCATGTGCTTCGGCAGCTAAATATCACTCCACCATACGCGGACATCAGACGCATTTTGTGTGGATCCCGGTCTACAGCACGTTGGAGCAGGCATAAGGAGAGGGGCTACATTCAGACATTGCCCTACTCACAGATGAACAGGGAAGCCAAGATATGGCTTAAGATTGTTTTTTCCTACTTGATCCCGGGGGTGCATATGGCAGATGTCACCCGGGATCGTGTGTGCTTGGCATACGCCCTGATGAAAGGGCTGGAGATCAATGTCGGGGCGGTGATCATCTCCGCCATGAAGAGAGCCCGTTTGCATCAAGGGCACAAGTACGGGTTTGGTGGCTTACTAACCACATTCCTGAGGGGCCTGGATATTGAGGAGGAGGCCCTTGAATACATCCCGCAGATGGAGAGGCTGCCTTAGATGTCACCAAAACTAAGGCACCCGACACCACTCACGGGCCAGTTCTCACATTAGCCGAGCGACATGATCGAGATGATCAGTACATGGCTTGCATGTTTGGGATGCAGATGCTCCAGCTGCGCATAGGAGGGAGGCCGACAACAGAAGATGAGCTATGGCAGCTCGAGCTAGACTACCCTTTTGGCGAAAATGCCAGGGCTCTATGCCGAGTGGGGCCAGCTTTTGTGGAGCTCACTGATGATGATGTCCCCATAGATGAGGAGACATGTCGTGATGACTCTAATGTGGAGTCAGATGATGACGACGGGGGCGATTCAGACATGGGGGACGAGGCAGCGGCACTTGACGAAGAAGTGGAATACTTTGATTGATCAGGGAGTTTCACCACCTACTTTCGTACTATGCTGAATTTTGTGAACATTGGGGATAGTGTTCGATTTAAGTGTGGGGTGGGAGTAGTTAGGTGTTGGCTGCTGTTGTTATTAATGTATGTCTCTTGTTCTGTTGTTGTTCTTGGATAAACGTGTGACCTTGTGATTTTTGTGTGTATGTCTGTATTGTAATTATGGTGAAACTGTTGTGTGCTGTTGAATGTTGTTAGCTAGTTTTGTACATATCTTTGTTTTATCGAATATCGATATTTTTAAAATTTTTGTGAAATTTTTATTTTTGGATTTCTCGGCGTTTGTTTCGGTTCTTTTACCGAGAATAGTCCCATTTAACCGAAGTCGTAATTAGTGACTGTTCCCTATGATGGATGGATGACGATCGTCTTAAGGGAAATGTAGTCATTAGGAGTAGATTTCTTTTGTTCATTTTTTCTTTTAGTTTTTTTTTCTTTTATTGGTTTGCATCCCAAAACCTGTCGTTACTTTATGGTTGCGAAATTATGGTTGCGTGTTGTACATGATATTTGAAATGCAAAGGTGATTCGTATGAAAGCATGCAACTTTGTAGATATGTTGAGATACCTACGCCATAGAGTTCGATTCGGTGTGATTGAGGCTTAATGCTTGAATTCTTGTAATTAGCTGATTGAAGAGTCTGTGAATATGTCTTGAGTTGAACATGTGAAATGAGTGTATGGTGAGGTTTCATTTCTTCCATGCTATTGTGAAGTGTCTAGAACTTGCCTGGTGTGTGTACAAAACGAAATGAAGGATGTGTATTGTAGGAAGGATGTAGGCATTTCTTTTCTTTAACCAAATGTTTTTTTTCATTATCGTACCTACCTTGAATGTACACCCTAGTTAGCCCATTGAGCCTTTAGCCTATTTCTTTCTTTTGTCAAAAAGTTGTAAACCGAGATTAACCCCTTCTTTTCATTATCCATGAATTTGATCCAAAACTCTTAAGCACTCAAGAAAAAAAATAATTAAATAATTTTCCCACAGCGCCAGGGAGTGAGAATTTTGAAAAGAAAAGAAAAAGCAGAGTGATGAAAGGAAAGAAAAGGTCGAAGGTGCACTTGGTATAAATTAAATATAATGAAGATGTATAAATAATCTTTGTTATTAAGTCAAGTGTGCTTAAAGATATGGGGTTGAAAATAAAGACAAACTTTAAGAATGGGATGATGAAGGAAGAAACAATGTCCATAAGGTTGATGGGATGGATTGAAAAAGAGCTTAAGGAGGCTAGTTGTTATTATTGGTTAGCCCAGTATGTGCTAGTTCCGTAGCTTACATTACAACCCGTTAAGTCCTATGTAATCTTACATCATGTGTCCTTATATTAGTGGAGTAATGCACTAAAGGCAAGCCTATGGTTCATGACATGATGCATGTGAATTCTTTTGGGAGGGAGAGCGAAATCTTGTTTATATGCCCCTGCATGTAATGTTTTGAGTTCATGTGATTAAAAAGGGGAAAATTCTCTTGTGTGGTGAGGGCACATGCTCGATGAGAGATTAAATTTCATGTCGGATATCTTGATCAGCTGATTTGCATGAGTTTGCCGATATCGAGAGTCGATTCTTGAGTCTAGGAGGTCTTAATGTGTTGAAGGTCATTGTATTGATAAGACTATGCATGTTTACTTGATGATTTGATGTATTAAATAATCGGTATAACCGTAGCTTGAATTGTCAAGCCAAAGTAGCCAGGATGGGGTGTCAATTGCATGAGGTGTAAGATTATTGTTCAGGGACTAACAAGGATTTAAGTGTGGGGTAAGTAATCTTGGGAAAATTTATATGCCCAAGTGATACTCAAATGTGTCATTTTACCTTGTTTATCTATCGATGTTTCTCATGTGAATTGTAATAAAATGTGAATTTATACTAACCAACATGATTAGCGTTGTTTTGCAGGAAAAATATAAAGTTATGGAGATAAGATGCATGTTGGGAGAGATTGGGATTGGACTCGGAAGCTAGCAAGGGAAAAAGCACAAGGAAAGCACGAATTAAAGGGGCTCCGTGATGGAGCCGTGTCATGCTGCCATCGCGGATGCATTATGCCTGGATGCTTAAAATATGCCAAATTCCAGTGAAGGTGCGCGTTGGGGCCGTGGCATGTTGGCCTAGCCCCGCGTTGCACGCCGTGCCACGTTGGGCCTTAATACCTGGACGACCGGATTCCAGTGAGGGTCCGCGTTGGTGGCGTGTCATGGAGGCAGTGCTCCGCGATGCACTCCGTGACACGTCGCTTGTTATTCCGGGAAAAATTCCCACTAGTATAAATAGAACACTTAGGTTCATTCTTAGATATAATGACTTGGTGGAGCAAGAACGTGGGTTACTGGCAGTTGAGGGGACAAAAATCTCAGGGTTTTTCTCTATCTTCTTCTTCTTGATTTCAATTGCTCGTATGATTAACACTCATTTAACGAAGTTTAATCCACAAATGAGTGGCTAAATTCCCTTCTTGCTGAGGTTAAGAACATTTGTATTGAAATGTGATTATTGATAAATTTAGTTTTTCATCTTTTCTTCCATGGTTGTTCTATTGATTCTTGTTCTTACTGCATTAATGTATGGCCAACGTTAATGTATATCTAAAAAGTCTGGTTTCACTCGAGAGAGCAAGAAATTGGAAAGTTGTGAATTGATAGGATATGATCTTTTCTTAGTTTGGGAAAATTGAGAATTGATTTACCTTCAGGATAGAGATATACCTGAAAGTCGTATTAGTCAATTAAGGAATCGGTTTTGTATGGATAGAACATGAATTTCTTTTTATCACAGAAATGTAGGTGGAAGGTTCATGATTCTTAAGTTGGGTTAAATACGAGAGTTTTAATCCATAGGCAATAATTCTTGACTAGCAACCGGAGGAAAGATTAACCAAATTGTATCGATAATTTATTTCTCTACATGTTCATTTTAGCCTCAGCATGCTCATACTTATAGTTCAGACTCAAATTATATATTCGTTTTAGACTTAGTACAAAATTAGGAAACAAAATATCAAACTCTTCTTCACACTGTTGTCTGCAATTTAGAGTTAAAGTTTATTAACACTTGAGTAGATTGTTACCTTAGTCTAGTCCCTGTGGGATTCGATACTTGGCTTATTTGAGCCACTTTACTACTTGTTCGACCACGTGCACTTTCGTGTAGTTATACCAAACAAGCCGAACAGTAACCACATCCGGTGAAGTCTCCTGCTCCTGACATGAGGCAAGGGAATAGAATCTGTTTTGGCGCTATCTGCCTCCCCCACTAGTGGATGCCCCCTACGGAGCTGAATGTGCTGAAGCTGCTGCTGACTTGGTAGCTTGTGCATGACCTCTATAATTGTCCTGTCACCAAATGGACACGCTCGACACATGTGGCTGGATCTACCACACCCATAAAAAATATTTGAGCCGAGCAAGAACTCCCCGACATGACTTTTGCTACACTTTCTGTAGGGTGGAAAGGTGCGCTCTACCTGCGTGCCCCTCTAGTCCCTCGAACCTGAAGCCCTACTCATATGATCACCTTGGGTCTGGATGGAACGCTAGTTGATGATTGTGCTGGAGCTAGTGACCTCTGCTAAAACTAAGGGTGGTGACCACCGCCGAATCTCTATTGAGTAAACCCATGGTTAGATGTCCGGGACCTTTTGGCCTCTCTCTCCCTCATATGAGCCGCCTCCATATATTGGATGTACAAAAATATACAAGGGAAATCCATATCTTGGTGGAGCATAGCGGTCCTGCAATCTTTGTCCAAATAGACCGCCATGCCATGAACAAACTTTCTCACCCGCGTCCTCTAATCAACCACTAACTCTGGGGAATACTTTGATAAGTGAGTGAAACTCAAGGGCATACTCCTGTACCGTCATCCTCCCCTGCTTAAGGTTCACGAACTCATCTACCTTCAACTCCCTCATCTCACGAGGGAAGAACCGATCTAGGAATTCCACATGGAACTCCTCCCAAGTAACAGGGCCTGCTCCGACGACCCTACTATCTCTCCATTGCCAAAACCAGATATGTGTGGCCCCTTTCAACTGATATAAGGCCAACTCTGCACATTCAACCCCATTCACCCCCATGACCTGGGTGATATTCACAATCTCATCAATGAACTCATGTGGGCCCTCATCTACTTTTGACCCGAGGAACTCTGGCAGGTTCATTCTCAAGAAATCCCTGACTCGAGTTGTCGCTGCATTACCATTTTATGGGACGTGTGCAACTACTTACTAATTGACCTGAGTAGTCAAGGCCTGCGCGAGCATCTGAATAGCTGCATGAAATTCAGCATGAGCAACTGGCTCTGGTGCATGGTGCTCCTGGACTAGTAAGGCTTGCTGGTGTCCATTTCCATTACCATCCTCGTGGCCTTCCCCATTCCCATTCCTCCTACAATTTACTCTGTGGGTATCAATCATTTTGCAATTTTGAATAACATGAATTAGAAGGATAGGAAGACATTTCATCGCATGACATAGATCATGAAAGAAGGGAAAATTTCCTGAATGTCTCGTAGCCTCTTTGTCATAAGTGTGGCACGCTTCACACCCATGTAAAAGACTCTACTTAATGCGGCTTTCAGATACCCTAATACACTTCAAACCTATGTCTCTGATACCAAGTTTGTCATAACCCCAACATAGTCCCGTACCGTAACACGGGACAAGGAGCCCCGAGATACTCCAAGTCAACCCATGGCATGAACATACATCTAACTCAATATCAATAAAGAGGAATACTGAGCATAACGACATAGTGCAAGCATAAACGTAACATGACATGGAAAGCGGAATGTACTACACACGTAACAGCTGAATTCTACACATAGTTTGAAAGCTTCTAACATATCTGATGGGTTGATGGGACAACACCCCCAACTAACCCGGAAAGTCTAGAAAATTGAACATGAAAAGATAATTGATGTCAAACCGGTCCTCGGAGAATGAGGACTCACCAAAGAGCTGGGTGCTAAACTACGAGACAAGCTACTGACGATGCTGGGGCTGAATATCAGAGCCTGCATCATGAAATGATACAACATAGAGTATGCGGTTAGTACGTGGAATGTACCGAGTATGCAAGGTAAATAAAATGGAAATTTAAAAATACATAAATCTCATAAGAGATCGTAAGAGTGGGACGACATGCTCATAACATAAATATCATAACGTAACGTAAGGCTCAAGATTGTCAAGTCATTCGCAATCCATTCATAATCATAGTTATAAAATAAACTTTATTAAAACATCACTTGAGCCAAAATAATATAAACATAATAATTCATAAAACATGCGGAACAATGGGAGGACTAGTCATACCCGACACCATCATGGTAGAGCCTTACATGATGTACCAACAATATCGCTCAAGTGGGCAGAGTCGTCCCTGGCTTGCCAGGCAAAAGGCGTGCATTATGTGATATCACAAGAGAGGGGATCATTAACATTGTAATGTATCAATATAAACCTACGGTGGCACATAGTTATGATCCACAGACGTAGTCCTTTGAATTCCGAGCTACTCGTTGCTAGACACTACTCCATAAAATATGCACATTAGGCTCATATGTAAATCATAAACATCATTCATGAGATTCATGTATAAATAAGCATTTAACATTGTTGATCCCCTTTTCATACATGATTAGCCATGAATTGAGGGCCCTTTAGTCGGTCAACATCATAAATCGATAAATCATGAAATCCATATCATAAATGGTAAGTTATTCTTGAACATGTGGGCGTTGCCCAATACCTTAACATGCTTGAAAATATTCAACTCACTTGAAAGTATGATTATAAACATGGTTAACTTGAAAACATGGTTTTCATCTTCAATAATTCATCATACATGAACATTCGTGATAAATCTCAACTTTCATGAACTTTTCATAAATGGGTATTTTAGTTTTAAAAGCTTGAAGCATGATTTTAATGGAAAACAGCATAAAACTTGCCCATATTTCATAATTCAATAATAATAACTCAATTAGATCATACCCATGTAGAGAAATCAAAATTTCTTGCATTGGGTAAAACCCCGTAGAAATTACAAAGGAAATTCAAGATTTAGAGAGGGATTGGGCATGGGCATGAAAGGATTCACCTACTCATAACTCTACATACCTGGGGAAGATCAAATATCACCACACCTTGAAAGCCCAATGGAGAATTGAAGAATACTTGAATAAGAACAAGCTAGATCACCTCCCTAATTCCCTAACTTTGCATGCATTGATATGAATGAGCCTAAGATAGGTTTTACCCTCATAAACACTGCATTTCAAGCCTTAAATGATGTAGTTTAGGACCCTAGGTCCTAGAAATAATGAAAATGCCCTTAATGGGTCATCCTTGGATACCACGACTAATGGTATCCATTTGTCGTCTCCACTGCCCGACTTCACGTCCTTAGGTCCGATCCCACGACTTGACAGGACGAGTCGTCCCTTCAGAAAATGATTCATTATATTTGCCCGTTGTTTCCCCCTTCACGGCCTGTACCAAGCCTTCCCTCTAAACCACACCATCTCTCATTCCTCCTTCCAACGAGCCATGGTTTCCTTCCATAAAATCGACTGGAGGTTTTTAATACTCCTTTCCATAACTACTCATCACGACCTATTGCTCCTCGTAATGGGTCGTCCAGCGACTCGTTACTCCCCCTTAGGCTGATGACCAGTCCGATCAGGACTTCAAACAACGACTCGTGGTGACAAACAAAGGGTCGTTACTTGAACCATTACTTCCAACTACCACCCGGCCAAACCTCACCATGGATGGTTTCCACCGGTCATTGGTTGAACCAATGATTCGTTAGGTGACCCGTTTTGTGGAATTTTTCCCAGATTCTGCCAACTTTCATTTTTAAATCTCTTAGGCACTTCCAAGGTATTACAACTATCATTCACAAGTAGGATATAGTTTGGTTGAGGGTCACATGGAGCAAGAAGAGGATAACCTAGTTATGCCTGAAGTTGTAGGAGCCATTCGCTTACCAGCCACAGTAGGGAATGCAGTGTTTCACGTTACAAGTACAATGTTACACTTGTTACAGTTGAAAGGGTTCTTTAGGGGAAAATTGAGTGAAGATGTTAGCCTCCACTTGAGAAAATTCATGGAAATTTTCCAACTCTTTAACATAACAAATATCAGTCAAGCGTCTATCAGGTTAAGGCTGTTAACATTCTCCCTATTGGGAGAGGCTACTTTGTGGTTAGAGGAGCTCCCTCAGGGTTGTATCACCTCATAGAAAGAATTGACTGAAGCGTTCTTGGATCATTTCTTCCCTCCCTCAAAGATGTTGCAGCTGAGGGATGACATTACAACTTTTAGGCAAGAGCTAGGGGAGCCTTTACATGAAGCATGGCTAAGGTTCAAGAAGAAGGTGTCCCTTTGCCCCAACCATGGTCTCCCCGATGGAGTGCCCCTTCAAAGTTTTTACCGATCCCTAGACTCCATCAACAAATCTATTGCCAATAATTTAGCTGGAGGATAAATTTTGGATCATACGTATGGGTTAGCTAAGCCCCTCTTGGATAGAATGATGAAGATTAATCAGGCATGGCATACTAGGGAGACTCATCTATCATCACATTATAGGAGTTCTAGTGCATTGGCAGCTGAAATGCGAAAAAGAGATGAAGAGCGAGATGAAAATATAGCTAAAATAATGACTAAGATGGAGTTAATTACTAAACATATGATGGGGGCCAGGCCTAAGGTTGTAAATGTTGTTGGAATGCAAGGTCTAATACAGTTTGAAGGAGAATCATCGCCACCACAATATGAGGAGGAGAGCCAATACATGGCAAATCAGATTGGGTGGAGGGGGGGATTCTCGACCTGGGTATCAATGGGCTAATCAAGGCCCTTGGCGCCCATAGGAAAAGAAACAAGGTTGCAGAAACTATGACGGACAGGATGGCCCAAGAGAAATGAGAAATGGGGCAATAGAGGGCAAAATCATGAGGGTGACCAATACTATTGAAGTTCGAATCCATATGTTCCCTCTCCCAAAGCTGAAAATGCCCAAGCTAAACCTGGTGTAAGCAATGTAGGGAGCTCGAAAATAAAAGAGATGTTGGAAAGGGTTCTTAAGAAAGTGGATTCAATTAACAATGGGGTCAAGGAATTGAAAGGGGAGGTCTCTAACCTTGCCTAAACTGTGAGTTACACTCAACTTCCATCAAGTATTTGGAAGCCCAAATGAATAACTTGACCTCTCAAATGAATCCCCGAATGAAGGGAACACTTTCGAGTGATACAAAGCCAAACCCAAATAAAGATAGTCAATGCAAATTTTAAGCCCAAAGAAGTTGTGGTTCCTAAGAAAAATGATGAAAAAGAATCTGAGGTAGACCCAAAAGCATCAAATGGTGGTGATAACATTGAGGATGAAGATGAAGGAGAGGTTGAGGAAGTTTCCTCAAATGAGGATGAAGAAGAACTAAGAGTTCCACCTTATTATCCACAACAGTTAGCCAAGAAAAAGAAGGATGATCAGTTTGCTAAGTTTATCGACATGTCCAGTAAATTGTCCATAAATATACCGTTGGTGGATGCCCTACTTCAAATGCACGGATATGCAAAGTTCATGAAAGAGCTTTTGAACAAGAAGAATGTTATAGATGTAGGCACCGGCGAGACAACATATCACTCTAGTGCTGTGATAAAGAGAAACCTTGCCCCAAAAGGGGAAGATCTGGGTGCCTTCACAATCCCCTACACTATTGGGTTGTGTGTGTTCGAGAAAGCCCTCTGTGATCTTGGGGCAAGTATAAATTTGATGCCTCTCATAATCTTCAAGAAATTAGGGCTTAGGAACACCAAACCTACATCAATGAGATTGTTAATGGCTGATCGCTTCATTAAGAAACCAGTGGGGTTTTTAGAGGATGTATTGGTGAGGGTAGATAAGCTTATTCTACCGGTTGATTTTGTATTCCTTCATTGTGAGATGGATGTATAAGTTCCTATCATTTTGGGGAGACCATTGCTCACCACGAGTAGAGCTCTGGTAGATGTGGAGCTAGGTGAGCTCAAGTTTCATGTTGGAGGTGAAGAGGTCACATTCAAGGTGTGCCAATCCGCTGAACCTCCCGATGATTGCAAAGCTCCAGCTTCTTCCTATACTAAGGGCAAAGGTAAGGCAAAGGCCTCTGCATTGCCCGCCAACTCTAGAGAGGCTATCGTGTTCTGTGTGCCAAACATGCAGGGACACTACTCCATCTGCAAAGGCTGATCAATCACCGTAGAAAAGAGGTTTGACTTGATGGGGCTACGCGGTGACCTCCCCAACATCACCGCTCAGTTCACAGACAGGCAATAAAACACTTTCACCAATCCTCTCCCAGATTATCCAAGCTTGGTATTGCAGTTCTATGCTTCCTACTAGGCTAGGAAGAAAAGCATGAACCACAGAGGCAAAGTTGATGAATTCCCCTACCTACCTTCAGTCATGGTATGAGGGGTAGAGGTGGATATCACTACAACAGCCATAAACTATCTATTCTGTGAAGACGAGATTGACACTGGCTTACAGTACATAACCATGATTGTTGACATGAAGAATTAATTCACTTGAATAGCTCCTATCATTGCGGCCCACACACCTTTCTCGTCTATTAGGGGCAGAAAAATTTCTCACCATGATCTAAAATTTTAGGCCAAGTGGTGGCTAGATTTCATCTGTGGCGGCATCATGCCTTCCAAAAATAAGCAGTAGGTTAGCTTGGAAGCGGCTATTCTTATATCTTGCATCTTGATAGGGGTCCACATAAACTTTTGGGAGATTATGGCTCAGCAAATTAAGAGGAAAGCATGACATGCCAGTACTTCCATGCCATATGCCATGCTGATTCTCTACTGTCCTTGCAAGCTGGAGTGCCAGTGTTCTTGGATGAGACCTCTGTCCCTGCTTCGGGTGTAATCACATTAGACCAGCAGAGAAACACTGAGGCACCCACATTCAAGCGAAGGTGGATGTAGGCTTTTGATTTTTCGGAGGGATCTCATGGTTTCGAGCAATATTCCTAAGCCCCAAATTATAATATGGATCACCAAGAAGCTTCAGGTCATACCTTTAGTTACATACCTATGCGGGGAGTATCACCCCCTCCAACATCTTCCCAATCAAGTGGTCTCCAAAAGCTGGTGGAAATTACCAACTCTCATGAGAATTAGCTTCAAAAGTTTACTAGGAGCTCCTTGCTCTCATCGCCCGAACGGTAAAAAAGGAGTTGAATGTATGTATGAGAGTCTGACCACACTATGCAAGTGGGCAGATACTGTGGAGGGGGCTGTCACCTCTTTCCAAATTGAAGGAATGGAGTGGAAGAGTCGAATATCCGTGGAGGTGCTTAATTTGAGTGCTCTTGGCACTGCAATGGGTGCCCCTTCTATAGTTCAAGGCCCTCTAGATGATTTGTTTGAGAGCTTGGGAGATGACGCTGAGGATCCAGGTGATGCAGGCTTTGATGGTAAAGAAGGAGCTGGTGTAGACTATGACGTGGATGATGAGGAGTAACCCACTCAGGGAGTCTCGCCCCCTTTATTTTGCATGCCTACATTGGGGACAATATACCCTTTAAGTTGGGGGTAGGATGAGTGTTTTATCTGGGGGGGGGGGGAGGCATTTATGTATTATTTTTTAGATGTTTGGATATACCTCTTGTTGGCATTTTGTTCTTGATTATCTGATGAAAAGTGGTGAGTCTTTGATGGGCTTACAAGTTTTTTTTTAGTATTGTTGATGATTGCCCTTGCTAGGCTGGTTCTATTGATGAAATTTTTAATGAATGAAATGAATGATGTTAATCTGTTAGTGTTGGAAAAATGGGTCCTTTCTTTGATTCGTCAAATGTTGTTTTATGACTCAAAATCTTTTGTTCACCTATGTAAATAGTAGAATAGTAATCAAACTCCAAGGATTTTTTTCATACCACGGTTCTTTCTTGAGGAGCATCTTTTTTATTCTTTTTCTTTTCCTTTGTTGTCAAACCGAGTTGCCTCTTCCTGATAATAGATTGTGAGGCGACTCTCTTAAGAGAAAATGCCATGTCTTTCTTGAGTCTTCTATGGAGTTATTTTGAGGGGTACTACCAAAAATTTTGAAATGTGTCATGAAATTGAGAAATGAAAATAATGGGCATTTGAAATGAGAAATGTAGCAATCCTTTGTCATACATTGTAAATTCCTTTTTTGGCTTATGAATTCGTATACTCTAATGTCTTGAATCAATATCTTGTGATGATCATGACTATTTTGGAATCTTTGGGTGTGATGCCTTGTGTGGTAAGGATCTTTATGATTCTCATACATAGCTTCTTGTCTAGAACTTTCCCTAAGTATGACTCAAGGTGAATCCTAGATGTAGTTTCACTTAGAACATGATTTTAGGATTTTATTTGATCAACCACTCTACCAAAAATGACCTCTGAAAATGTGATCCGTTACTAGACAATATTGAGCCTTTTGAACTATTTATTTTTGGAAACCACATTACTAGTCGATGTACCTTCTTGATTCCATTTTCTTGGAACCCATCCTCCCTAATTGCTAGTGGTGAGCGAATGAAAAGAAATGTGGGCTCAAAGGCCTAGGGAGAGATAAGGAGATCTGTCAGTAAGAGGCAAAGAACCTATGTTTGGGGGTTTTCAAGAAAGGGGGATAAATAAGAAACATAAATCTGAGGTAGCAACAAATTGTTGGAAAAAGAATGAAATGATGAGCTAAGAAACTTTAAGATACTAAAAAAGAAAAGATAAGTGGAATGGTGCTACCTATTGATTAGACAAGGCTTAATGTCATAGACAAAGGAGCTACAAGAAAGATCTATGAACAATAAAAGAGAAAAATGGTTGTGAACAGAGAGACAAGGTAGAGCGATATCAAAAAGTTAGAAGGAAGGGTCGAAACATTCACATAAAGGCATTAGGGAGGATCTAGTCACTGGAGCAAAATCATTGTCCTACCATCACCCCTAGCATTCATCATCACCCTCAAGTCCTAATTGATTCTGAGTGTAGCTTCTCTACATTAGTGGTGAATTACACAAAGGGAACGCCTGTGGGTTGAGTTGTGTGCATGAAGATTTCTTTTGGGATAGTGAGTGTGACTATCTTTTTCTAAAATTCCCCATGTGTGCGCTAATTCATGATATAAAAAGGGATTCTCTCCTTGACGAGTGGCATCATTCCTTTTGAGGATACACTTGCATTAAGGTAAATGTGTGATTGAGGCATGAGTAATGCGAGCTCTAAGGCAAGCTTTGAATATGAAGTGATTATGAATTGAGATGTTATGTGTATTTCTTGGGATAGGCCATGCCCTTGTTTTGCAAACTGAATTGTGGTGGCCTCGTGAAATGTTTCCATATATTTTTCTTTGAGTTCTTTGGGGAATTTTCTTCTTTTTTTCAATGAGTTAGTGAGCAATTTTTGGGTTGTCTGGACTAAGTGATCACTGGTGTCTAAACTCTTTTGGAGTGGTATGTTTCCTAACTGATGAGAATTGCATTACTTGAGGACAAGCAATGGTTCAAGTTTGGGGGTTTGATATGTTGGTAATTTACCAACTCATTAGGCTCTTGAACACGAGCTTAGCTTAGTTTTCAAGTCATTTAGATGAATTTTATGCCCTTTTTGCCTTTTTATGTGCAGGTATCTGAGTTGAAGAGAGAGAGAGAAAGATGTGAAGTAAAAAGGATGAAATCAAGTGAAAACCGACACTACATTGGAGGACACCGCTGAAACACCGACCAAATGCAGATGACCACTAACATGAAGACAATGTGCAATCAGCAGCCGTGGACATTAACTGGCAACTCGCCGGTCAAAGCACCTACCGGTGCCCGTATTTTCTACACCAAAGAGTAAATAAAACGGCGGATCACGGATGAAGACCGGCGAACCGCCGATGGTGTGGCCAAATGGGCTAGTAGAATCACTGAATGTGCAACAGGCGATGGATGACGGTTCGTGGAATGCAACCGGCAAACCCTTGCGCCCCCGCAAGTGACAAAATTCCTGAACAGGGGAAATTACGTCTAGTACTGGAGAAAGAGGAGATTGGTTGCCCTATTTTTTGTATATAAATCTAGAAGAAAGTACTCTGTACATAACTTTATATTTTTTTTAGCTTTTTGAACATTCCTTTTGCCTTAAAAAGTGAAGAACTCCATTGAAGGAAAGTGTGGAATGTTGCTTTTCTTATTTTCTTCTTCTTCCATTAGCAAGGTACAACCATTGTTGCAGACATATTTTTATTTTGATTTTGATTTATCTTACTAATGAAATTATTGAGTTTATTGATGAATATGCTCTTTAGTTTCTTAATCATGAGTTGAAAATCATCAACTAGAGGTGTGGATGATGGGTGCTTAATTAGATTGGGTATTGCTAGATTCATCCTAATATTTCTTAATTAGTGTAAATCTATTGAGTTCTCTCAAATCTATAATTGACGATCCATAGTTGCAAATGTGGGTTTACTTTTTTTACTTGATTTAGCTTGAAAAAGAAGAATTCAAATATTAGGAGAGAATTTGATGGTGGGAATGGATATGATTGTGTGGAGTTGGGTAGAAATAGCCAAAACCCATGTTCATCATTCTAATTAGTAGTTGATGGCTAGAAATTGCTCAGCTATTAAGCAAAACTCTATTGGGCTAATTGAATTGTGTCTTGAGGTTCGAAAGGACTCGAGGAAAAGGCATCCATGAAGTTGAAAAACATAGGATGCCATCTTGCCCAAAGTTATTTACACGTGTTCACAATGATTTGATGACCTAGCACATCCTTATTTGATTTGCACCCAATCTACACCAGACCTCTAGTCTTCTCTCATTATTGTCTATCAATTTAGGTTATTTTACTATTTTGGCAAGCTGGTTTGAAATATGCAATATTGTTAACTATATTTTGCCCCCAAAAATTTCCTGTTTCTTTTCCTTCATTGGTGCAAATTAATTCAAATTTCCTAAAACTACGCTTGCACACATCGTTCACTAGTCTCTATGGGATTCGTCCCCAACATCCATCAGTAATATTTGTTTTGATACAATGATATCTTACATTGTCTCTAAACGGGGAGTGTATTTGAGCATTATCATATACATGGGTTTGATGATTCCTTGACAATAACTTAAGGCCCAAGAGAATTTTAGAAGATGAACCCTAGCTTCCTTGAGAGCCTTAAGAGTTTTAATTTTTAATACGATGTTTGGAGAAGGGAGTAGGTGTTTAGGATAAGTAAAATCCTTTAATATCCTCCCTTAGAAAATCCAAAATAACCTAGTTTAGGAGTTAAAAACATAAAAACTTACAAAAATACCCCTGCAAATTCAAAGTTAAAAACTGTTGATTAGTCATCACGAGCCATACCACGAGACTTTGTTCCTCACCGCAACTCGTGGTAACCGTCCATTACTATTGCATCGTGTTTTTCACTTTTCGATCTTCACGCAACAGATGGATAGTACGGTTTGTGATAAGTCACCACGAGTCGTCACTTGACTCAGGGTTCAGAGGGGCATGAGAGGTGTTTGGACTTACTTTGGATGACTATCCTAATGAATCATTAGAAAGCCCCATGACATGTTACTTAAGTCATAGTCACTGTTGCTAAGAAGGAATTAACACTACTCATCTTTCATGACTGGAGTCTACACCCTAGACGCGACACGGTACATGGTGCCACAAGTGAACCCAAGCTAACCCATGGCTTAATATCACATTTGTATATTGAATTAAATGGAAACGGAAGCTATATAAACATAATTGAATAACACTTTTCAAAAGAAAAGAATAACATGTCTAGTAGAATACTGAACATCGATGTGTTTGAAAGACATCTAAGAACTAACGAGTTGTTGGGACAAGCCCCCAGCTATCTCTAAAATTTTAAAAACAAGAAAACTAAGCTAGAACTAAATCCCCATCCTCGAAGGATGAGGACTCACCAAATATAATGTGGCTAAAAATCATCTGAAGGAAACTACTGACGATGTTGTGTGTTATACCCCGAAAGCCCAAAGATCAGACCCGGGAGCTTAAAATGGAGAAAACTTAAAATCTAGAATTAGGCACAAGACGAGTCATGAGTTTAACCTTTGGTGCAGCCCACGAGTCATGATATGACTTGTGGTGAGGTCCAGTTGAAGAGTTGGAAATTTCAGAAATGAGATCCCCACGGACATAACCACGAGTCATGGTCAGTTCCCACGACTCATTAGATCAGTCGTGGGGAGTGGTGGTTGTGTTAAATGGAGAATGAGGATAGTGTACTTGAAAGAAGGAACCCACGAGTCGTGGTTAGTCCCCACGATTCGTGGATGAGTTTTGATCAAGAAGGGAATAATTTTATCGAGCCTAAGCCAGGACACATCACAAGTGGTGACCATGAGTTGTGGTTACCAGGAAACGAGTCGTTAAGTCCTCCATTACGATCCCAGCCAACTTGAGAAGCAGTGAACTTCACAGATTATGCCACGAGTCGTAGCCCTTGAGGACGAGTCGTAGGGTCCCTCATTGGGACTAGCTGGCAGTTATTTTCTGTGAGTTTAGTAAGGGATTTTCCGTAATTCGTAAGATCCTAAAGCCTAAACTACATCATTTTGAGTTATGAATGATGAATTTTAAAGGGGTTAAGTTAATTTTAGGCCATTTACATTCATGCATGCAAGGTAGAAGGTGAGAGAGGGTGATCTAGCTTAGTGTTCTTTAATTTCTCTTCAATCTGTTCTTGGGTTATCAAAGAAGTGCAAGAATCAGCTACCAAAAGGTATGTTGTGCTATGAATGGGTGAATTCTTTCACACCATTGCCCAATACCTCTCTAAATCATGGGAATTCTATGTCTAATCTATGGGGTTTTAACCCAATGCATGAATTTTCTAAATTCTCTACATAGGCATGATTTAAGAATGTTCCTACTATTGAATTATGGCACATGGGTAGGTTTTATATTGTTTTCAATTTAATAGCATGTTTCAAGTTTTATGAATTAAAAAGCCCATTGATGACAAGTTCATGAAAGAAGAGATTTGAGATAAATCTTTGATTAAAATGAGATAATATGATGAAAAGTATGTTTTCAAGATACTCATGTTTATAATCATGTTTTTGATAAGAATTAAGTAAGCTTTGGGCAATTCCCACATGTTAAAGGTATGATTGATGATTTCTCAAATTAACCTTACCACATGGTTTTGGAGCGAAGACTCCCAGTTATCTTTCAACTTGTGGTATGGTTTTAATTAAAGCTTCTCATATGCATGATTTCATATTTGAGATGTATTTGATTTATGAGATTCTTCAATAGACGATGTTGAGCTTTGTTGAATAGTGATGTAGAGCATATGCCTGTTTTTGGGAGTAGTGTCTAGCACCGAGTAGGCAAAGGGTCGATCATCCTATGCTCAGAACTATGAGCCAATGTTGGTTTTTATTATTATGTACATTACTTTGGGACCTCCCTTGTGAGCTATCCTTATCCCTATTGGCCCACGAACTTGATATCGATATAATGGTATCGTCCCTAGCCCTGGCAAGGCTTTGAACGACTCTATCCATTTGAGTGCGATAGTTGGGACCATGTAAGCGCTATTGTGGTATCTCGGTTAAAAGAAAAGCCTCCTATTGTTACTCATGATTTTAGTTATGCATGTTTATCATTCATGAGAATTCTATATATATATATATATATGTACGTTCTAAAGCAGGTTTGACTCAATGTTCAGATTCTACTCATGACTATCAAATTCTAGCTTTGACTCAATTGATATAGTTATGATGTTATGATTATGAAACGATGAGATCATGATTTCAGAAAAAATGCATGCAAGCCCTACTCTATGATTCTTAATGTTTATGTTTTACATTTTACATGTTTTAAAGTGATTTACTTATTAAAGTGGTTTTATTTACCCTTCATACTCGATACATTCCACGTACTGACCACATACTTTATGCAGTATTGTTTCATGATACAGGACCCGACTCTTAAGATCAACCTCACTCATAGTTAGTCTTTTGAGATAGCATCGTACGTTGCGGGTGAGTCCTCATCTCCTAAGGACTAGACTATTTAGATTTTCTTCATGTATTTTCAGTTTCATCTTGTTGAGTTAGTTGGGGTCTTGTCCCATCAACTCATCATTTTTAGAGGCTTTTCAAACAAAATATGTATTCAGCTTCAGATTGTGTATTCTGATGTTATTCTTGATTTAGACTTCCGCTATGATTATCTTGTTGATTCTTTTATTTTATTGATCGATTTAGATGTATGCTTATGCCATGGGTCGACTTAGGGTCTCTCGGGCCTCCTTGTCTCGTGTTGCAATTTGGGCCTCCATTTGGGTCGTGACAAACTTGCTATTAGAGCAATAGGTTTGAAATGTCCTAGAGTGTCTGAAAGCTACATTAAGTAGAGTCCTTTTCATGGGTGTGAAGCACGCCACACTTATGACGAAGATGTTATGAAATGTTTAGGAAATGTTCCCTTCTTTCATGTTCTGTGTTGTGCAATGAAATGTCTCCCTATCATTCTAATTCATGCTATTCACGATTGCAGAATCATGGCTCCACAAAGAATGAATGGTAAGAGGAACGGAAACGAAGATGGCCATGAGGATGGCAATGGTAATGGGCACCAGCAGGCCCCACCAGTTCAAGAGCACCAAACCCCGAAGCCAGTTGCCCATGCTGAGTTTGGGGCAGCTATTCAGATGCTTTCGCAGGCCTTGCCCTCTCAGGTCAATTAACAGGAAGTTGCGCATGTTCCGCAAAATGGAAATGCAGTGACGGCTCGAGTCAGGAATTTTCTGAGAATGAACCCGCCAGAGTTCCTTAGGCCAAAGGTAGATAAGGACCTGCACAAGTTCATAGATGAAACTGTGAAGATCACCTAAGTCCTGGGGGTAAATGGAGTTATGTGCGCGAAAGTTGGCCTCGTATTAGTTTAAAGGTGTTGCACACATCTGGTTCCGCCAATGGAAAGATAGTAGGGTCACTAGAGCAGGCCTTGTCACTTGGGAAGAGTTCCGTGTTGCATTGTTGGATTGATTTTTCCCTCGTGAAATGAGGGAGCTGAAGGCAGCTGAGTTCGTAAATTCAAAGAAAGGGAGAATAACTGTGTAGGAATATGCCCTTGAGTTCACTCGCCTATCAAAGTACGCCCCAGAGTTAGTAGCCGATCAGAGGGCACGGGTGAGCAGGTTCGTTCATGGAGTAGCATGCTATTTAGAAAAGGATTGCAGGACCTCCATGCTCCATCAGAATATGGATTTCCCTCGGATAGTCTTGTACGCCCAACAGATGTAGGCGGCATATCTGAGAGAGAGGGAGGCGTAGAGGGCCAGGACCAATGACCATAGATTCTCACAGCCGAGGTTAGGTGGTTGGCACTGACAGCAGACCCACTAGAGATCCTCAGCCCCACATCTTCAGCATTGAGTGTGCCATCCAGGCCTAGGCACGATCAGAGAGGGAGAGCATCAGGCTCTAGGGGTCAGAGCAGTAGACTCACAAATTCTAGTATTCCAGCTTGCCGCAGGTGCGGTCGAGGTCAAACGAGTCAATATTTAGCAGGTATGGGTGCTTGTTTTGGGTATGGGAAGCCTGAACACATGCTCAAAGATTTCCCAGCAGCGAGGTAGGATCATGATGGGGGCCGAGGCCCAGCTTCTATTTCCGCAACCCCACCCATACGCTTACCACATCAGGAAGCAGTTTCTAGCACAGGTGACGGTCAGCACTAGAACATATTGTATGCCTTAGCATCCTGCCAAGAGCGCGAGGTCTCCCTAGATGTAGTCACTGGTATGTTACGAGTTTTCCATCTTGATGTTTATGCTTTTCTAGTTCTGGGGGCTACCTTGTCTTTTGTGACACCTTATGTGTCATGTAGCTTCAGAGTCAGTCCTTCTAAAATGGAACAAAAAAGAGCTCATAACCACTACTTGTGAACAACTCTCCTCAACTTAAGGCGTACCTACTCTTTCACAGAGGTACTCAAATTGGATCAGTGATCGATTTCTAGGTTTCATTGTAAACCTAATTGGTCATTTCCAATTATGTAAATCAATAGTTCAAACTGCACGAAGTCTTGTCAAAACCCTTCTCAGTCTCTACTCTAGAAGGTGATTCGGTTATAGCTAGATGGGTATATAGAGGTTGCCCGGTCTCAGTCCTTCAGAAACTCACCTCAGCAGATTTGATAGAGTTAGCCATGACCGATTTTTATGTCATCCTCGGCATGGATTGACTATTTGCATGTTATGCCTCAGTTAATTGTAGGACCCGGGCAGTAGAGTTAAAATTTTCGAGTGAGGCAGTCTTAGAAGGGAAGGGTAGTTCGGTTGTGCCTGTAGGTCGTTTCATTTCCTACCTTAAGGCCAAAAAGATGATTTCAAATGGTTGTGTGTATCACCTAGTTAGAGTTAAGGATGTGACATCCAAGAACCCAACTATCCAATCTGTCCCAGTAGTACATGAGTATCCAGAAGTCTTTCCTGATGATTTGTCGGGAATCCCTCCCGAGCGGGAGATTGATTTTGGTATTTACCTTCTTCCAAACATGCAGCCTATATCTATTCCTCCATACAGAATGGATCCATCCAAGCTAAAGGAGTTGAAGGAACAGTTGAGGGACCTATTAGATAAGGGCTTCATTAGACCGAACAAGTCCCCATGGGATGCACCAGTTCTCTTTGTTCGAAAGAAAGATAATTCTCTTCATATGTGCATTGATTATCGGCAATTGAACAAAGTCATCATCAAGAATAAGTATCCTTTACCCAAGATTGATGATTTATTTTACCAGCTTTAGGGTTCCAGGTGTTTCTTAAAGATAGATCTCAGATCCGGGTATCATCAGCTTAGAGTTCGGGAGAGTGACATCCTGAAGACAGCCTTCATGATGCTGTATGGTCTTTATGAGTTTATAGTTATGTCTTTTGGACTAACGAATGCTCCTTCAGCTTTTATGGACTTGATGAATAAGGTGTTCAACCCATACTTGGATATGTTCGTGATTGTGTTTAGTGATGACATCCTGATATACTCTCGGAGCAAGGAGGAACATGTCGCTCATTTGAGGATAGTACTTCAAACTCTCAAGGATCGCTAATTATATGCTAAATTCAGCAAGTATGAGTTTGGTTGAACTCCGTGGCATTTTTGGGCCATGTGGTATCAAGCGAAGGCATAATGGTGGACTCACAGAAAATAGAGGTGGTGAAGAATTGTCCTAGACGGTGAATCCTTCAGACATTCGGAGCTTCTTGGGTTTAGCTGGATACTAGCGAAGGTTCATGGATGGTTTCTCATTGATTATAGCACCTTTGACCAAATTGACTCAGAGAAGGTAGAATTCCAATGGTCGAAGGCTTGTGAGAGGAACTTTCAAGAGTTGAAGACTCAACTTACTTATGCACCAGTGTTAACTCTACCGGAGGGTACTGATGGGTTCGTGGTGTATTGTGATGCTTCAAGGATCAGACTTGGGTGTGTATTCATGCAGCACGGGAAGGTTATAGCATATGCCTCTAGATAGATAAAGGTTCATAAGAAGAATTACTCGACCCATGATCTTGAATTGGCCGCGGTGGTATTCGCCTTAAAGATTTGTAGACATTATTTGTACGGGGTCCACGTGGATGTGTTTATGGACCATAAGAGCTTAAAACATGTGTTTATTCAGAAGGACCTCAATCTTCATCAAAGGAGGTGGTTGGAGTTACTCAAGGACTACAATATGAGTGTGATATACCATCGGGGCAAGGCTAATGTAGTAGAGGATGCACTTAGTAGACTTTCTATGGAGAGTGTGTCTCATGTGGATGAAGGAAAGAAGGAGTTGGTGAAGGATGTGCATCGACTTGCAAGGTTTGAAGTTAGGTTGGTTGACTCGACCAATGGTGGTATTGTTGTTCAGAACGGATCAGAATCGTCCCTAGCGACCGATGTAAAAGCTAGACAAGGTGAGGACCCAGTTTTGGTAAAGTTAAAGGAAGTCATTTAGAATCATAAGATAGAGGTGTTATCCAAAGGTGGAGATGGTGTGCTTCGATACTAGGGTCGCCTATGTGTTTCGGATGTTGATGATTTAAGGAGCCGGATGCTGCATGAGGCTCATGGATCCAGGTATTCTATCCATCCAGGTGCCACCAAGATGTACCGTGACTTATGGGAAGTTTATTGGTGGAGTGGCATGAAGAAGGACATCGCAGAATTCGTAGCTAAGTGTCTGAACTGTGAACAATTAAAGGTTGAGCATCAGAGACTGGGAGGTGTACTTCAGGATATCAGTATTCCTGCTTGGAAGTGGGAAGAAATTAACATGGACTTCATCACAAGTTCACCTTGTACTCGTCAACAATATGACTCCATTTGGGTTGTGGTAGATACGTTGACCAAGGCTGCTCATTTTCTACCGGTCAAAACCACAGATTTGATGGAAGATTAGTCCAAACTATATATCTGAGAGTTAGTTCAATTGCATGGAGTGCCCTTATCCATCATTTTAGACAGAGGTACTCAATTACCTCTTAGTTTTGGAAGTCGTTTCTAGAAGGACTTGGTACTCAGGTTAAGCTCAACTCAACGTTTCACCCACAAACGGATGGCCAAGTGAAGCGGACAATTCATACTCTCGAGGACATGTTGAGAGCAAGTATGATTGACTTCAAAGGTAGCTGGGATAAGCATTTGCCTCTTATCAAGTTTACATACAATAACAGTTATCATTCCAGTATCCAGATGGCACCGTTCGAGGCTCTCTATGGGCGGAGGTGTAGGTCGCTCATTGGATTATTTGAGGTTGGTGAAGTGGCAATGATAGGACCAGATTCAGTTCATAAGGCGATGGAGTAGGTTTAGTTTATAAGGGACAGGTTGAAAACAACCCAGAGTCACCAAAAGCCCTATGTCGATGTGAGGAGGAGAGAATTAGAATTTGAAGTTGATGATTGGGTATTTCTGAAGGTGTATCCCATGAAGGGAGTGATGAGGTTCGGAAAGAAAGGGAAACTTACTCCTCGCTATGTCGGCCAGTACAGGACAGTGAGACGTGTTGGTAAGGTGGCTTATGAGTTGGAGTTGCCCTCAGAATTAGCTTCTATTCATCTTGTATTCCATGTATCTCTTTTAAAGAAGTGCTTGGGTGATCCAGCTCTAGTTGTCCCAGTGGATAGTGTTGGAGTGAAAGACAACCTCAGTTATAAGGAGGTTCCAATAGAAATACTAGATCGCCAGGTTCAAAAGCAAAGGAACAAAGTAGCTTCAGTTAAAGTGTTATACTGGAACAACACGTTGACAGAGCTGTACGGGAAGCCAAAGTGGATATGATGGCTAGATACCCACATTTATTCTCTATCGGTTCTGTTCTAGCTTGAGGTGGTCAGTTTTGACCTAAAACTCTATTTAGTTTCATGTTCATTTCATGTGCCCAAGTTTCTTTTATGTATGTGGATGTATGTATGTTTCGTGAATTCAGTTCAGCTATGTAGTTTGAATTGGAGATAGTGATTTCGTTAGTTTTCGGCTTAAACAATCAGTATTTTAATGTGATGATTGCATTTATCTGCTTTACTGTATGTTTTCCAACATTTGAGGATGAATGTTCCCACGGGGGAGATATTGTTATACCTTAGAAGCCCAAAGATCAGACCCGGGAGCTTAAAACGGAGAAAACATAAAATTTGTCATCAGGCACAGGACAAGTCGTGAGGTGACCAGTTGGTGTAGCCCAGGAGTCGTGATATGACTCGTGGTAGTCCAGGTGAAGAGTTTGAAATTGGGGAAATGAGATCCCCATAGACATGACCACGAGTTGTGGTCAGTTCCCACGACTCGTTAGATTAGTCGTGGGGAGTGGCGGTTGAGTAAATACGAGAATGAGGAGAGTGTACTTGACAGAAGGACCCCACAAGTTGTGGCCAGTCCCCATGATTTGTGGGATGGGTTGTGATCAAGCAGAGAATAATTTTATCGAGGCTAAGGCAGTGCACATCACAGATGGTGACCACGAGTCATGGTCACCAGGCAATAAGTCGTTAAGTCATCCGTACAATCCCAGCCGACTTGAGAAGCAGTGAACTTCACGGATCATGGTACGAGTTGTGGCCCTTCAGTACAAGTCATAGGTGTTATACCCTAGGGACCTAAGGATCAGACCCCAAAGTGAAAACGGAGAAAAACTGAAAATTCGCACCAGGTCACAGAACGACTCGTGAGGTGAGTCGTGAGGAGTGACCACAAGTCGTGAAGTGATTCATGGTCAGCTTGGTTAGTCAAAGTCTAAGTGAGGAGGCCACGAGCCTGACCATGAGTCGTGGTCAGACCTGACGACTCGTGTGGTCACCCGTGGTCAACCCTAGAGAATTGGCAATACTAGGATGGGCAGTGTAGGCCACGGAAGGTGACCACGAGTCGTGGTATGACCTCACGACTCCTGAAGTCACCCATGGGGTTCCCTTGGAGTTTTGGGCAATGGACTCAATGGATCAAGGCCACGAGTCGTGCCCTGTGGTAATGACCCCTTAGGTCCCTCATAAGGACTAGCGACTAGAGATTTCTTGCATTTTAATGGGGGTGTTTCCGTAATTTTCTAAGTCCCTAAGGCCTAAACTACGACTTTTAGGATATTTTCGGAGTGTGATAAGAGGAGTTAAGTCCCTATTGCATGCCCATTCTCATGCAAGGATTTTAGAGAGGTTTTTGGGAGAATCAAGGCCTTCTTCCCCAAATTTTCTTCGATTTCTTTGTGGGTGCTCAAGGAACTTTAAGTCCATCTATTCCCAGGTATGTAGGGTTTTAAAATGGGTGAAATTCTTCCTCACCCATGCCTAATTTCAAGCTAATCCATGAATTCTCCTACTCAAATTCTATGGGGTTTTATCCAAAGCATGAAGATATGATTTCTCTTTATCGATATGATTTAATTGAGTTTAATTATTGAATTATGCATGTTGGGTAGGTTTTGTATTACTTTCTTCAAAATCATGTTTCAATCTTTTTAAACCGAAAATTCCCATTTGATGAAAGTTCATGGAAGTTATGATTTATGATGAATATTCATTATTTTAAGTTTATTGATTATGGAAATGCATGAATCCAAGTTACCCATGTTTATGAGCATATCTGACAGAATTGAGTATGATGAAGCATGGGGCAATTCCCATATGATGAAGAATGATTTTCGATTTATGAAACGAATTTCATGATTTATCGATTTATGATGTTGGCCGATAAAAAGGGCCTTGATTCTTGGCTAAGAATGTTTTAAAGGGGATCAATGATGATAAATGTTATATCTTAGCCAATGAATTTTATGCACGATGTTAATGATTTATGTATGAGCCTATATGCATGTTTTGGGAGTTTTGTCTAGCACCGAGCAGCGCGACGTTCAAAGGACTACGCCGGTGTCTCATAACCACATGCCACCGTGGGTTGTAAATGTTATGATGTGTTGATAATGATCCCCTCAAATGTGATATCACGCTTTATGCACGACCCTCGCCTGGCAAGCCAGGGTCGTCTCTGCCCACTTGAGCGAGACAATGGGGCATCATGAAAGGCTCTACCATGATGGTGTCGGTTATGAAGAGTCCTCCCATTGTTCCACATGTTTTTATGCATTGTTATATTTATATTATTGGCTTAAGTTATATTATGATAAAGTTATTTATGATTATGATAATGAATGATTATGAAAGATTTGAAAGTCTTGTGTTACATCCCGTAAAATTCCCAACACATAGATGGCCTATTCGCGTGTTGGTTAAGAGTATTTGAAAGCCATACATGCTAGAAAAAGGCCCGGGAAAAGACTGGATGAGAAACCTATCGAACCATCACGTAAGGAGCGGGGGTAGAGCCCCTCCGCGATGGCAACGTGTCACGGAGGTGGAGCCTCCGCATTGGCTCCGTGACACGTTCGCCCTGTCCAGGTCCAAGTATATAGACCCCTCACTTTGGTTTATTTCATAAAATTCTTATAATTTCCAGAAGAAAACGTAGGGGAACAGGGGAGAAAGAACATTCCTTACCAATATTCATCTGATTACGCCGTCAAACGCGGTCCAAACTCAAATTAACTCCAGATACCGAGGTATTAAGCAGTAAGGAGCGTTCCTACGGATTTAGTTTCGCGAAATTTGGCCGACAAATCGTCGTGCTACCAAACTAAGGTAAGTGGAATTGCTCCAAACTAGTGTCAATATACTCCTATCCCTAAAGTGAGTATTTCTCCCTTCTGGACTTTCGAGAAATAGCAAGTTTTTGACCATCTTTCGATAAGCCAAAGTTTAGGCTATAAATATATATCGAAAGTGACGTTTTCTTTAAGAATATTGGTGTATTTAGTCCTAATTGACATATATGTAAATGCAGTTGGGAGAAAGAGCTAGAGTACTGACCGAGCTTCATCCGTTAGTCGTATAAATCGAGGTTAAGGTATGTAAAGCAAGTTTCTTCAGCAAGTTAGTAGTTTTAGCCTTGTATAGCACAGTAAACTCCGTAGTAGAATTCCCGGAGTTGAATATTGAGTATTGTGCATGTTCAGTAAATCTGGTTTGCGTTGTTATATCGTACTCAATCCGAAAGTTAGTAAAGCATGCGCCAAAATGGCAAGTTAGCATTCCAGACTCAGTATAGCCCAATATGTGATTAGCAAGCATGTTTCTGGAATAATATGACAGATATTCAAAATAAGAGTTAGTAAAGTAAAATTAAACAGTCAGATAGTACCTTGACTATAGATTAGCCATACAGACAGATGATATCTTGGCTATGGTATAGCCGCACAGTTAGATAGTATCTTGGCTACAGATTAGCCATGCAGTTAGATAAAGATCACAGATTCAGTATAAAGTAGTATGATAATCAGTAAAACACAGAAAGAGATAAAAATAAGAAATCAGAATCCAGATAGTATTTTTCAGTTTAAACATGCTTGCTATATATATGTGCTTATTGTTTGTTGAGACTTGGTTGTGTCGTGAGGGCACCCTTTTGAGCGTCCTCACCGCCCCTGGGTTGGTAACTTTGTCGCCCACTGAGCGGGTGGGTTTACGTCACTCCAAGGAGTGGCATGCCATCCCCAATTTGGATGAAGATGGGATGAAGCTTTCCCCATATCAGGCTGATCAGCATTACAGTACAGATAGCCCTGTTATGCACAAGTGCCCAGGGAACAGATTCAAATACAGATACAGTATAGGAGTCCTCCGGACTCAGACACCATTATTTATATCAGAGGCTATGGCCCGAGCCGGAGACCCAGGGGGCTGGAAGAGGTGCTCGTAGTTAGAAGATGAGTGGAGTGACTTATTTTTGGATGGTTTTGACCCGAGTTGGGGTATATAGATTGTTTCCTTGCTTGGCACCATCCGGCTTATGGGGGTTGGTATTGGCTCTTGTCTGCTATATGTATATATGTATTTATGTGCTATATATTAGTTAATAGACAGCAGGCCACCGCGTCTACAGGTACGCTCCTGCCCTATCACAGCACAGAAAGTCTGATTCAGTTCATATCAGTTCTCACAGATTCAGTCATCTCCTGCTATTCAGAATTGCTAGTTATGTTATTTGTATTTAGTTGTATCTAGTTGTTTTGCATACTAGGTACCAGTGGTACTGACGCCCGTTTGGGGCGCTGCATTACTTGCTTGCAGGTACTCATAGACGAGGAGGCGATCCCTCGTGATCCAGCTAGCGCAGAATCATCAGCTCCTGTCATCCGGAGCTTGATATTTAGAGGTGTATTTCATTTTCTTTTGTTGTATAGTACGGGTAGGTCGGGGCCCTGTCCCGACCATCTTTTCAGTATTCCTAGAGGCTTACAGTTTGTATATATTTCCCTATGGTTAGTTGTGCCGGTCGTGTGAGGTCGTGCGTTTGTTTAGCTGTTTAGCATTGTTGATTATGTTGGTCGTGTGGGACCATAGTCTAATAGTAGTGGTGACCTTGCCGGTCACGTAGTTATTCAGTATTCTATTGTTGAGTTACAGATAACCAGGCAACATGGTGGCCTTGTCGGCCCGCATAGGTTTCCCTATATGAGTACGATTCTGGTTAGCTGATATTACAGTACATGTGGCTATAGGCCCAGTCGGCCGGAGGCTGTATTTACAACCATTATATAGCCCGTTGTGTCCAGAAATCTGAGTTAGAGCTAGCCAGGCACCAGATGTGCTTAGGTTCACCAGTTAGCAGTCTAGGTCCTACTAGGGCACCAGGTGCCAGTCATACCCCCCAAGGCGGGGCATGACAAACTTGGTAATAGAGAAGGTCGTGTCCCAGGGAGTATGCAAGCTGTGCTAAGTAGAGTCTTGTCTATGGATGTGTTGTGCACCAGATACTATAGGCAAGAGGCTGCGAGGCATGATAGGATGGTTACTCTTTTTTCTCATTCAGTCGTGCTATAGAGCGGTATAGTATAGGGTTGGGTCCCTAAAACTTATCATATTATTTGTCTATAGATAATAATGGCAGACCAGCGTCACCCTGCCACCGACAGAAGATTAGACACAGCAGCAGGAGAAGGCACCAGTAGGATGCCTCAGTTCCATTCAGAGTCAGCCCGATCTGAGGGCGATATAGAAGCTTCATCACAGCCCTCTCAGCAGTCCCCCTCACATCAGGAGCCGTTGGGAACGACACCGCCTATGATAGCTCCTGTACCTTTGCCATCAGACTAGGAAGTTCGGAGCATAGTGGCTATGTTGGCACAAATGATGGCCACATAGCGCCAGTCCGTGCCACCTGTAGAAGTAGAGCCTTCAGGTGGGTCAGGTAGTTCCAGGGTCAGGGAGTTTTTGGCACTAGGTCCCCCACAGTTCACTGGGTCAGATCAAGAAGAGGACCCCCAGGATTTCCTAGATCAGATGCAGAGAATTTTTCGGGTTTGCATGTGACCCCTACAGAATCAGTTGAGCTGGCAGTGTTTCGGTTGCGGGACATAGTTGTATTATGGTACGAGAGTTGGGAAAGGTCTCAAGGGAGAGATGTTGCCCCTCAGACCTGGTCCAGCTTCTTGGAGGCCTTCTTGGACCGTTATTTGCCACGGGAGATCCGGCAGGCCCGGATGGATCAGTTTTTGCATTTGGAGCAGGGGGCGAGGAGTGTACGAGAATATGCTCTACAGTTTGACTCCCTAGCCTGCTATGCTCCAGCTTTTGTGGACACTATGCATCTAGAGTCCACCAGTTCATTATGGGTCTGAACCCAGAATATATTGAAGCTTGCATGATGGCTACGTTACGAGAAGATATGGATATTGCCCGAGTATAGGCCTTTGCCCAGACCATTGAGGGCCTTAGACAGCGACAACAGGGCAGTAGACAGACAAATCAGGAACAACGCCGCAGAGACAGATCATATGGAATGCAGAGGGAGGTTCAGAGAGGACCCAGGCCCCGATTGTCAAAAAGACCCCCTAGACCCCTACCTCCACCACAACAGCAACAGCGAGATAGATTTTCTAGTCGAGGGCAGTCAGAGTTTGGTGGCAGTTCTCAAACAGTAGATTCCCCGCAGTAGAGAAGGGGAGAGCAGAGCAGATTTACATCCCCACCCTACCCTAATTGAGGCCGACCTCACATCGGAGCTTGTAGATATGGCTCCTCGGGGTGTTATATTTGCGGGCAGGAGGGGCACTTCATGAGAGATTGTCCGGCCAGGGGATAAAAGAGCAGAGATAGTCAGGACAGGGGATTCGCAGGGCCACGAGCTCCAGCAGCCTCGGCAGGGCGTAGGCCCTCAGGTTCAGCAGGTAGAGGCCGAGGTAGATTAGGAGCCTCTAGTTCAGGTACGGGCTCAAGCCGTACCTATACATTACCAGGGAGACAGGACTCAGAGGCGTCTGCAGATGTAGTGATAGGTATGATGACTATCTGTTCATGCCCTGCTTATGTACTGATTGATCCAGGGTCCACTCTGTCATATATTACCCCATTTGTGGCTTGAAAGTTTAATATCGCACCAGAGTTATTACAGCAGCCCCTTTCAGTATTTACACCCATCGGTGACTCCATTATAGCTAGTAGAATTTATCAAGGGTGTACAGTAGAGATTGTTGATCGCCAGACTACAGTAGATCTGGTAGAGTTAGAAATGATTGATTTCGTTGCCATTATGGGTATGGATTGGTTGGTGCCATGCTATGCTAGCGTAGAATGTTGGACCAAGACGGTTCGATTCCACTTTCAAGGAGAGGCAGTGCGAGAGTGGAAGGGAAGCACAGCTACGCCAAAAGGTAGGTTTATTTCCTACCTTCAGGCGAGGAAATTGATAACTAAGGGATGTATCTACCACCTAGTCAGGGTTCAGGATGTTCGGGTAGAATCTCCGACATATCAGTCTGTTCCGGTGGTGAATGAATTCCCTGATGTATTTCCAGACGAGTTACCTGGTATTCCCCCATAAAGGGAGATAGATTTTGCAATTGACTTACTACCAGGTACTCAGCCTATATCAATTCCTCCGTATCGCATGGCTCCTGCTAAACTCAGAGAATTAAAGGAGCAGTTGAAGTACCTACTAGATAAGGGTTTTATCAGGCCGAGTACTTCACCTTGTGGTGCACCAGTCCTATTTGTGAAAAAGAAGGATGGCTCACTCCGCATGTGTATAGATTAGCGGCAGCTGAATAAAGTTACAGTAAAGAATAAGTATCCGCATCCCTGAATAGATGATTTATTTGATCAGCTATAGGGGCCAGATATTTCTCCAAGATTGACTTGCGGTTCGGATATCATCAGGTTTGAGTTCGTGAAAGAGACATTCCCAAAACGGCCTTCAGGACCCGATATGGATACTTTGAATTCCTAGTTATGTCCTTTGGGTTGACGAATGCCCCAGCAATATTCATGGACCTGATGAATAGCATTTTCAGACCATACCTGGACCTGTTCGTGATAGTGTTTATTGATGATATTTTGGTGTATTCTCGCTCTGAAGCAGATCACTAGGCTCATTTACGGACAGTGCTCCAGATCCTCAGGGACCATCAATTATATGCTAAGTTCTCCAAGTGTGAATTATGGCTGAACTCAGTAGCCTTCTTGGGGCATATTGTGTCGGATGCTGGTATATAGGTTGACACGCAGAAGATAGCAGCAGTTAAAACCTGGCCTAGGCCTACTATTCCGACCGAAGTCCACAGTTTTCTGGGGTTAGCGGGATATTACAGGAGATTTGTTGAGGGATTCTCCACTATAGCGGCACCGCTGACCAAACTGACGTAGAAAGCAGCAATGTTTTAGTGGACGGAGGCATGTGAGCAGAGCTTCCAGGAGTTAAAAGACAGATTAACCTCCACCCCAATGTTAGCATTGCTGGAAGGTACAGAAGGTTATTCAGTGTATTGCGATGCATCAGGCGTTGGGTTGGGTTGTGTGTTGATGCAGCATGGAAAGGTAATTGCTTATGCTTCCAGACAACTGAGGAAGCACGAAAAGAACTATCCGACCCATGACCTGGAATTGGCCGCAGTGATCTACGCACTGAAAATCTGGAGGCATTATCTGTATGGCATTCATGTAGACATTTTTACAGATCATAAAAGCCTGCATTACATTTTCACACAGAGGGAGTTAAATCTGCGGCAACGTCGCTGGTTAGAATTGCTGAAAGATTATGATGTAAATATTCTCTACCACCCAGGGAGAGCTAATGTAGTAGCAGATGCCCTCAGCCGTAAGTCAATGGGGAGTTTAGCGTATTTGCAGCCCAAGCAGCGGGAGTTGGTCAGGGAGATACATCAATTAGCCAGCCTAGCCATTCGTATAGCAGAATAGAAGACAACAGAGCAGTAATTCAGGACATCGCCATGTCATCATTAGTTGTGGAAGTAAAAGAATGACAGTATGAGGATCCTGACCTGATCCAGCTCAAAGACAGAATTCAGCAGGGTAAAGTGCTAGATTTTCAGATAACTGAGGAAGAAGTGCAGTTATGTAAGGGCCGCCTATGTGTCCCGAATGTTTCAGGGCTCTGTCAGCAGATTATGAACGAGGTACATTACGCCCGTTATTCTTTTCACCTCGGTGTGATGAAAATGTACCATGATATGAAGGAGAATTATTGGTGGCCAGGAATGAAAAGAGAAATTGCCGAATTTGTAGCCTAGTGTCCTAACTGCCAACAGGTAAAAGCGGAACACCAGAAACCAGGTGGGTTATCTCAAGACATAGTTGTGCCTCTCTGGAAATGGGAAGCAGTGAATATGGATTTTGTTGCAGGATTACCCCGTACCAGACATAGACACGATTCTATTTGGGTAATAGTTGACAGGCTGACAAAATCAGCTCATTTCCTGTCAGTGAAAGCTACCTTCTCGGTCGAGGATTATGCCGAATTATACATCAGAGAAATAGTTAGATTACATGGAGTGCCAGTATCTATTATTTCAGATAGAGGAGCACAGTTTACAGCTAGATTTTGGCAGTCGTTCTAGAAAGGTCAGGGAACGCAGATCAATTTGAGCACAACATTCCACCCTCAGACAGATGGACAGGCTGATAGCACTATTTAGACGCTCAAGGACATGCTACGAGCATGTGTGCTAGATTTTGGAGGTTTCCGGGATGAGCATTTGCCGTTAATTGAATTTGCTTATAATAATAGCTATCACTTAGCCATCCAAATGGCGCCCTTTGAAGCATTGTATGGGCGAAAATGCAGATCGTTGGTTGGCTGGTTTGAAGTGGGAGAATTAGCGTTGATTGGGCTAGAGATCATTCAACAGTCAGAGGAGAAGGTAAAGCTTATCAGAGAACGCCAACTGACTGCACAGAGCCGCCAGAAATCATATGCTGATGTGCGGCGTAGAGACCTTGAATTTGATGTGAATGACTGGGTATTTCTGAAAGTATCTCCAATGAAAGGGGTGATGAGATTGGGTAAGAAAGGTAAGCTCAGTACGAGATTCATTGGGCCTTATCAGATCCGACGGAGAGTAGGCCGAGTGGCATACGAATTGAACTTGCCTCCAGAAATGGAATTCGTTCATCCGGTCTTTCATGTATCTATGCTAAGGAAATGCATAGGAGACCCATCCAGAGCAGTCCCAGTCCAGGATATCTGGGTTACGGAAGAGTTGGCCTATGAAGAGGTCCCAGTAGCCATCTTAGACAGACAGATTCGTAGATTGAGAATTAAAGATATTGCGTCTGACAAGGTATTGTAGCATAACAGGAACCGAGAAAAGATGACTTGGGAGGCAGAGGAAGATATGAAGACCAGATACCCTCATTTATTTCAAGCCTAGTCAGGCAGCAGGTATGTTAGTATTATTATCTTATGCAGTGCCTTATATATACATATTAATGAGAAGGTCTATTTTAATCGATCATTTAAATACTATAGTATTGTGTGGAGTACCTGTATGGAACTTTTCTGCATTTTAGGTTTTTGGGATAGTCCATATTACAGGGGAAACTCTGCCGAAATTTTTCTAGAAACAAGTTGAGTAAGTTGAGAAGTCCTCTAGATAGAAGTTTACATTCGAGGACGAATGTTCTTAAGGGTGGGACAATGTTACAACCCGTAAAATTCCCAACACATAGATAGCCTATTCGTGTGTTGGTTAAGAGTATTTGAAAGCCATACATGCTAGAAAAAGGCCCGGGAAAAGACTGGACGAGAAACCTGTCGAACCATCACAAAAGGAGCCGGGGCAGAGCCCCTCCGCGATGGCAACGTGTCACAGAGGTGGAGCCTCCGCGTTGGCTCCGTGACACATTGGCCCTGTCCAGGCCCAAGTATATAAACCCCTCACTTTGGTTTATTTCATAAAATTCTTATAATTTCCAGAAGAAAACGTAGGGGAACAGGGGAGAATGAAGATTCCTTACCAATATTCGTCCGATTACGCTTTCATACGCAGTCCAAACTCAAATTAACTCCATATACTGAGGTATTAAGCAGTAAGGAGCATTCCTACGGATTTAGTTTCACAAAATTCGGCCAACAAATCATCGTGCTACCGAACTAAGGTAAGTGGAATTGCTCCAAACTAGTGTCAATATACTCCTATCCCTAAAGTGAGTATTTCTCCCTTCTGGACTTTCGAGAAATAGTAAGTTTTTGACCGTCTTTCGATAAGCCAAAGTTTAGGCCATAAATATATATCGAGAGTGACGTTTTCTTTCAGAATATTGGTGTATTTAGTCCTAATTGACATATATGTAAATGCAGTTGAGAGAAAGAGCTGGAGTACCGACCGAGCTTCATCCGTTAGTCGGATAAATCGAGGTTAAGGTATGTAAAGCCAGTTTCTTCGACAAGTTAGTAGTTTTAGCCTTGTATAGCATAGTAAACTCTGTAGTAGAATTCCCAGAGTTGAATATTGAGTATTGTGCAAGTTCAGTAAATCTGGTTTGCGTTGTTATATCGTACTCAATCCGAAAGTTAGTAAAGCATACGCCAAAATGGCAAGTTAGTATTCCAGACTCAGTATAGCCTAGTATGTGATTAGCAAGCATTTTTCTAGAATAATATGACAGATATTCAGAATAAGAGTTAGTAAAGTAAAATTAGACAGTCGGATAGTATCTTGGCTACAGATTAGCCATACAAACAGATGATATCTTGGCTATGGTATAGCCGCACAGTTAGATAGTATCTTGGCTACAGATTAGCCATGCAGTTAGATAAAGAACACATATTCAGTATAAAGCAGTATGAGAATCAGTAAAACACAGAAAGATATTAGAATAAGAAATCACAATCCAAATAGTATTTTTCAGTTTAAACATGCTTGCTATATATATGTGCTTATTGTTTGTTGAGACTTGGTTGTGTCGTGAGGGCACTCTTTTGAGCGTCCTCACCGCCCCTGGGTTGGTAACTGTGTCACCCACTGAGCGGGTGGGTTTACGTCACTCCAAGGAGTGGCATGCCGTCCCCAGTTTGGATGAAGATGGGATGAAGCTTTCCCTATATCAGGCTGATCAGCATTATAGTACAGATAGCCCTGTTGTGCGCAAGCGCCCAGGGAACAGATTCAGATACAGTTACAGTTACAGATACAATATAGGAGTCCTCCAAACTCAAACACGGTTATTTATATCGAAGGCTATGGCCCGAGCCGGAGACCCAGGGGGCCGACAGAGGTGCTCGTAGTTAGCAGATGAGTGGAGTGACTTAATTTTGGCTGGTTTTGACCCGAGTAGGGGTATATAGATTGTTTTCTTGCTTGGCACCATCCGGCTTATGGGGGTTGGTATTGGCTCTTGTCTGCTATATGTATATATGTATTTATGTGCTATATATTAGTTAATAGACAGCAGGCCGCCGCATCTACAGGTACGCTCCTGCCCTATCACAGCACAGAAAGTCTGATTCAGTTCATATCAGTTCTTACAGATTCAGTCATCTCCTGCTATTCAGAATTACTAGTTATGTTATTTGTATTTAGTTGTATCCAGTTGTTTTGCATACTCGGTACCAGTGGTATTGACGCCCATTTGGGGCGCTGCATTACTTGCCTACAGGTACTCATAGACGAGGAGGCGATCCCTCGTGATCCAGCCAGCGCAGAATCATCAGCTCCTGTCATCCGGAGCTTGATATTCAGAGGTGTATTTCATTTTCTTTTGTTGTATAGTACGGGTAGGTCAGGGCCCTGTCCCGACCATCTTATCAGTATTTCTAGAGGCTTGCAGTCTGTATATATTTCCCTGTGGTTAGTTGTGCCGGTCGTGTGAGGTCGTGCGTTTGTTTAGCTGTTTAGCATTGTTGATTATGTTGGCCGTCTGGCCATAGTCTGATAGTAGTGGTGACCTTGCCGGTCACGTAGTTATTCGGTATTCTATTGTTGAGTTACAAATAACCAGGCAGCATGGTGGCCTTGTCGGCCCGCGTAGGTTTCCCTATATGAGTACGATTCTGGTTAGTTGATATTACAGTACAGGTGGCTATAGGCCCAGTCGGCCGGAGGCTGTATTTACAGCCGTTATATAGCCCGTTGTTTCCAGAAATCCGAGTTAGAGCTAGCCAGGCACCAGGTGTGCTTAGGCTCACTAGTTAGCAGTCTAGGTCCTACTAGGGCACCAGGTGCCAGTCGTACCCCCCAAGGCGGGGCGTGACATCTTGAGCCTTACGTTTTACTACTAAGATTTTGATGCAAGCATGATGTCCTTCTCCTATGTCTATTTATGAGTTTAGTTTACTTTTAAAATATCCATTTTACTTACATTGCATACTCAGTACAATCCACGTACTGACCGCATACTTTCTATGTTGTATCGTTTCATGATATAGGGTCCGGATCTCAGGCTCATCCTAATCCTTAGACCATCCCAGCCTACGATATCATCTTATTGGTGAGTCCTCATGTTCTAAGGGCCTTTTGATAAATTCTCTTGTTGATTATGTTTCAGTATTGCTCTGGTTAGTTGGGGATGTTGTCCTATCAACCTATCTTACGTATTAGAAGCATTCAGACAAATCTGTAGGATTCAGCTTATGTAAATGTTTGGTAATTCCTGATGTCATGTCATGGTTACGTTTAGGTCGTGAAAATAGGGTCCCTAATTGGGACCAGCTGGTAGTTATTTTCTGCGAGTTTAGTAAGGGTTTTTCCGTACTTCCTAAGATCCTAAGGCCTAAACTACATCATTTTGAGTTATGAATGATGACTTTTAAAGGGGTTAAGTTCATTTTAGGCCATTTACATTCATGCATGCAAGGTAGAAGGTGAGAGAGGGTTATCAAGCTTAGTGTTCTTCAATATCTCTTCAATCTCTTCTTGGACTATCAAAGAAGTGTAAGAATCAGCTACCATCAGGTATATAGGGTTATGAATGAGTGAACCTCTCTAAATAATGAGAATTCTATGTCTAATCTATTGGGTTTTAACCCAATGCTTGAATGTCCTAAATTCTCTACATGGGCATGATTTAAGTATGTTCCTACTATCAAATTATGAAGCATGGGAAGGTTTTATATTGTTTTCAATTGAAGAGCATATTTCAAGTTTTATGAATGAAAAATCCCAATGATGAAAAGTTCATGAAAGAAGAGATTTGAGATGATTGTATGATTACGATGAGATAATATGATGAAAAACATGTTTTCAAGCTACCCATGTTTATAATGATGCTTTTGAGAAGAATTAAGTATTTTTCTAGTATGATAAAGCTTTGGTAAATGCCCACATATTCAAGGTATGATTGATGATTTCTCGAATTTAGCTTACCACATGGTTTTGGAGAGAAGACTCCCAATTATCTTTCAGCTTGTGGTATGGTTTGAGGGAAAACTCCTAATACGCATGATTTCATATTTGAGATTTTATTTGATTTATGAGCTTCGTCAATAGACAATGTTGAGCATCCTTGAATAATAATGTAGAGCATACGCATGTTTTTAGGAGTAGTGTCTAGCACCAAGTAAGCGAAGGGTCGATCAACTTATTCCTCAGAACTATGCACCAATATAGGTTTATATTATTATATACATTACTTTGGGACCTCCCTTGTGAGCTATCCCCAACCCTTTTGGCCCATGAGCTTGACATCAATATCATGGTATGGTCCTTATCCCTTGCAAGGCTTTGGATGGCTCTACTCACTTGAGTATGATAGTTGGGACCACGTAAGCTCTATCGTGGTATATCGATTAAAAGATAAGCCTGCCATTGTTCCTTATGTTATCAGTTATGCATGTTTATCATTCATGAGAATTCTATATCTATATATGTTCTAAAGCATGTTTGATCAATATTCAGATTCTACTTATGACTATCAGATTTCACCTTTGAGTCATTCGATACAGTTATGATGCTATGATTATGAAATGATGAGATCATGATTTCAGAAAAATGCATGCAAGCCCTACTATCAGATTCTTAATGTTTATGTTTTACATTTTGCATGTTTTAAAGTACGTTACTTATTAAAGTGGTTTTACTTACCCTGCATACCCTTTACATTTCACATACTGATCGCATACTCTATGATGTATTGTTTCATGATACAGGACCCGATTCTCAGGTTCAGCCCCGTTCATAGCCAGTCTTCTAAGATAGCATCGTATATTGCAGGTGAGTCCTCATCTACCGAGGACTAGACTATTCATATTTCTTCATGCATTTTCAGTTTCAGCTTGTTGATTTAGTTGGGGTCTTGCCCCATCAACTCGTCATGTTTAGAGGCTTTTCAGACAAAAGATGTATCCAACTTCGGATTGTGTATTCTGATGTTATGCTTGATTTAGACTTCCGCTATGATTAGCTTGTTGATTCTTCTATTTTGTTGATCGAGTTAGATGTATGCTTATGCCATGGGTTGATTTGGGGTCTCTCGGGGCTCCTTGTCCCTTGTTGCAATCCGGGCCTCCTTACGGATCGTGACATAGAAAATATGCCTTAGTACTTTGAAGAACTATAGAAATACACAACTGAACTGATAAACACTGAATATAACTGTAACACATGTACTGACTGAGGATCATAACTGCATATTAAAATCTAAATAACTGAGTTGAATTGAAAATTGTGACTGTTCTGGACTGAGTGGTACTATACTATACTATGGGAGAGACTATAACCGACATGTAACAACATGAGCTAAACACGGAGTCCGATGTATACCCCCCATCGGAGAAGGCCCATTATACCTTGCCAGGGTATAGTAGCTGAAATGGTAGATCACTATCTGATGTCCATTCGGGCTAAAACCTATGGCAGTAATGTAGTTCTCGGAACCTTGGTGCACTGAACCCTGACCAACTTGGTGCTAAGTCCTTCTCCCACTGAAAATTTCTAACTGTGACTACTAAGCTAATAGATAGAACCTGATGTCCCAAGACTTAAATTAGAAATACTTATCTAGAAGTAACCTCAGAGTCTAAAGGACCTGATAACTAAAACTAAGGGTTCTAAGACTGGAAGAGCTGCTTTAGCTGAAAGCGTCGTAACCATCTAGAGAACACCCTGACAACTAATAATTGAGAGTATGGAGTTTTTACTAAACTCCTCAAGAGACTGAGTATAGACAAACTAAGCAGTTGACATTTCTGTAAGATACTGAAAGAGACTAATTATGGAATTGGACTAAACAATCACTGATTCAACTTTCTAGATAATCTAACTGTACTATTATGTTGATTACAAGAACTATCAGAATCAAGCAAGGTTTGTATCTGGACAATTATGCAAGACTTTTCAAATAACATTTACAGACTAGGGCTAAACACATATTTCATGGAAAAAAGATATCAACATAAAGTTTAACTAACTACAACCTTCAAAATCATGGAAATTATAACAAGAAGAAAATTCATAATCTGATCGAAAGACAATCCTAACATTGATACAAAAAGGGCTAGAATGATAAAGATTTTAGGAAGGTTTTGGGGGGAGCAAGGGAAGAACAATTCCCTTGTTGAAATCCCACATACCTGGAGTAGAGATTCCCCTGAGAGATTGCTTGAAAAATTTGAGGAGAATGGGAACCCTTGGTCTTGCTCTGAGAGAACTGACTGAGTTTTCTACGTAATGAACTTGAGAAAATGAGAGGAATGAAGAGAGAACATCGACTAACTCCCTAAATCCCCTGAATAAAACCCTAGAACGACATAGTTTAGGAGTTAGAATGATAGAAAGTTACAAAAATGCCCTTGAGAGAAAATATGAAAAACTGCTTATTGGACCCAATGGGTCACACAACGAGTCGTTGGTTGATGCCATGACCCATTGGGACCAGTCGTTGGTCCTGGGCCAAAACTCTTAGCTTACTGGAATCAGGAAACGGGAGGGAACCATGACTCATTGAGAGAAATAACGGGTCATTGGTTCCTCTCATGGTTACTGAAGAAATTTTGAACAAAAGCTGGGACTTCTACTAAAAGGAGACAGAACGACTTGTTTGTTCAACAAATGGGTCATTGTCACCACCCATCCTACCACTGGTAAATCTCACATACAACTTAGCACTCTAACCACGAATTATTTCATGAGTCATGAGGTAACAGCACGACCGGTGGCTCCATCTGTGGTTACCCCCTGACCATGGCTTAACACTGACCTGCCACCCACTTCACGAGTCACTTCCCAACTTGTGGAGTACTTCACGTGTCACTGGACGAGTTGTCCTATGACCTGGTGCAACATTTCCCTGCTTTCTCCATTTAAACTCTCGGGTTTGATCCTAAGAACATTTAGAGTGTTACAATATCTCTCCCTTGGGAACATTCATCGTTGAATGAAGGCTAGACATACTAAAAATCTAAGAAATGAGCTGAAATCCCGAATTGAAAACTATTAGCTAATTTCTGAAGGAGTGACTGACTCCGAACTGATATAAGCATACTAACTGAGTTGATACGACTAGAGTGCACATTGAAAACACGAATAGGGCTGATTAATACAGAACTGACTAGAGTTTTGAGGAGGAATTTAGTACATGATACTGAAGCTAAGTTGGAAGGGAACAAATGAGAGTTATCCATCATGTCTACTTTTGCTTCCTATGTAGCTCTCTCAACTAGATGGTTTCTACACAAAACTTTTACTGAAGCAACCTCCTTGTTCCTTAGCTTATGAACTTGACGGTCTAGGATTTGAACTAGAACTTCTTGGCTACAGATTAGCCATACAAACAGATGATATCTTGGCTATGGTATAGCCGCACAGTTAGATAGTATCTTGGCTACAGATTAGCCATGCAGTTAGATAAAGAACACATATTCAGTATAAAGCAGTATGAGAATCAGTAAAACACAGAAAGATATTAGAATAAGAAATCACAATCCAAATAGTATTTTTCAGTTTAAACATGCTTGCTATATATATGTGCTTATTGTTTGTTGAGACTTGGTTGTGTCGTGAGGGCACTCTTTTGAGCGTCCTCACCGCCCCTGGGTTGGTAACTGTGTCACCCACTGAGCGGGTGGGTTTACGTCACTCCAAGGAGTGGCATGCCGTCCCCAGTTTGGATGAAGATGGGATGAAGCTTTCCCTATATCAGGCTGATCAGCATTATAGTACAGATAGCCCTGTTGTGCGTAAGCGCCCAGGGAACAGATTCAGATACAGTTACAGTTACAGATACAATATAGGAGTCCTCCAAACTCAAACACGGTTATTTATATCGAAGGCTATGGCCCGAGCCGGAGACCCAGGGGGCCGACAGAGGTGCTCGTAGTTAGCAGATGAGTGGGGTGACTTAATTTTGGCTGGTTTTGACCCGAGTAGGGGTATATAGATTGTTTTCTTGCTTGGCACCATCCGGCTTATGGGGGTTGGTATTGGCTCTTGTCTGCTATATGTATATATGTATTTATGTGCTATATATTAGTTAATAGACAGCAGGCCGCCGCATCTACAGGTACGCTCCTGCCCTATCACAGCACAGAAAGTCTGATTCAGTTCATATCAGTTCTTACAGATTCAGTCATCTCCTGCTATTCAGAATTACTAGTTATGTTATTTGTATTTAGTTGTATCCAGTTGTTTTGCATACTCGGTACCAGTGGTATTGACGCCCGTTTGGGGCGCTGCATTACTTGCCTACAGGTACTCATGGACGAGGAGGCGATCCCTCGTGATCCAGCCAGCGCAGAATCATCAGCTCCTGTCATCCGGAGCTTGATATTCAGAGGTGTATTTCATTTTCTTTTGTTGTATAGTACGGGTAGGTCAGGGCCCTGTCCCGACCATCTTATCAGTATTTCTAGAGGCTTGCAGTCTGTATATATTTCCCTGTGGTTAGTTGTGCCGGTCGTGTGAGGTCGTGCGTTTGTTTAGCTGTTTAGCATTGTTGATTATGTTGGCCGTCTGGCCATAGTCTGATAGTAGTGGTGACCTTGCCGGTCACGTAGTTATTCGGTATTCTATTGTTGAGTTACAAATAACCAGGCAGCATGGTGGCCTTGTCGGCCCGCGTAGGTTTCCCTATATGAGTACGATTCTGGTTAGTTGATATTACAGTACAGGTGGCTATAGGCCCAGTCGGCCGGAGGCTGTATTTACAGCCGTTATATAGCCCGTTGTTTCCAGAAATCCGAGTTAGAGCTAGCCAGGCACCAGGTGTGCTTAGGCTCACTAGTTAGCAGTCTAGGTCCTACTAGAGGCACTATTCTTGTTGGGTCACCGATGCATTCCTTCAATAAGGACACAGGGAAGACTTGGTGCTCTGATGCTAACTTTGCAATTAATTCTAACTCATAAGCCACATTGCGAATGCGTCACAAGATTTTGTAAGGTCCCACATATCTTAGACTGAGTTTTCCTTTCTTCCAAACATCTCATCCTTTCATAGGTGAAATCTTGAGATAAACACAATCATCTATAGAAAACTCTAGCTCTCTTCTCCTCACATCTGCATACAATTTCCGTCAGCTCTAGGCTGTTGATCTTGGGCATATTTATATGCCCAAGTGATACTCAAACGTATTATTTTCGCCTTGTTTGTGTGCAATATGTATATATTCTCATGTAATTGGTAATAAAATGTAAATCATACGTGTTTGACCACGTGCACTTGCGTGTCGGTTTATAATATATAATACCAATCGAAATAGCACCGAACAAGTTTTTGGCGCCGTTGCCGGGGAGGCTAGGCAAATTTGTGAAATTGTGTTTAGTGTAAATTTACTGTATTTTTATTTTTATTTTCTTAAGTGTTAACAACTTGGTCTTAGCCTGTATTTTGCAGATTTTATTTCTGTGAACACTGGCAAGGGACAAGGAGCTGGTGGAATCTTACATAGAGCCTGAACGTGAATTGCATAGTCAACGTAGAGAAGCTCTACAAAAGAAGCTGCAGTTGTTCTGACAATCTATTATGGAGCAACAAAATCCACCAGTTGTGAGGGCAGTGTTAGTGCCCGATGAACCAGCAGCAAGGCCGGTTCGCGAGGTGGCAATCCCACACGCTAACAATGTACATTCTAGCATCCGCAAACCAGAGCCTGGAGGGAGATTTGAATTAAAGCAGAATATGGTGCAACTTTTGCACACAAGCGGGTAATTTACCGGTCTCCCTCATGAAGATCCACAACAACATCTCCAAAACTTTTTGGAGATAAGTGACACTTATATACCCACTGGAGTGTCACCTGATTATGTTCGGCTCACCTTATTTCCGTTTTCCTTACTTGGTGAAGCTAAGAGGTGGTTAAAAGCTGAACCACCCAATTCTATATCAACGTGGGATGATCTTGCACGGAAGTTTTTGATTAGATTTTTCCCTTCTGGTAAAACAGCCAGACATAGAAGTCAAATTCTAAGTTTTAAACAGAGGGAGGGAGAAAATCTATATCAAGCCTGGGAAAGATTTAAATCCATGTTGCGGGACTGTCCTCATCATCATCAGTCCAATGAGGTGTTGGTACACACATTTATTGAGGGTTTGGAACCCCACACTAAAATTCTGTTAGATTCAGGAGTTGGAGGGCAAGCGCTGGAAAAGACATACGAGGAGCTGTACACTTTGCTCAACCAAATTTCACAAGGCAATCCAGAATGGAATGCAGATTCATCTCGAGGTGGAGCAAGGAAAGCAGCGGGAGTGCTTGAAGTGGATGGATTTACAACTATCGCTGCACAGATAGCTACCTTGCAAAATAAGTTAAATAATCACTTCAGCAATATGAACTTGAACCAGCCTTCCACTTCGGTCAATGCAGTCTAGCAGATGTGGTGTGAAGTGTGTGGTAGTAGTGAGCATTCAGCTGAATGCTATGGTGCAAATCCTGATTCTGTTAACTTTGTGGGCAATGCATAGAGAAATCAGCAGCAGTTTGGTAGTGGCTACAACTCAAATTGGAGGAACCATCCGAATTTTTCGTGGGGTAGCAACAAGCAACAAGGCCAAAGTTCTGGTCAGGGTATGCAGAGAAATCAAGGAGGGCAACAAAATTATCAAGCTCAATTCAGAAATCACAATGCCCCTCCTCCACCACCATCACCGACTATTGAGGAGATGTTCAAAACCATGATCGCTGATCAGGCACAATTGCAGGCTGACTATGTTAAATTGGCAGCCGAAGTGAAGAACAATCAATTGGCGACCAAGGCTCTTGAATATCAGTTTGGGCAATTTGCTAGTGCCCAAAATACAAGACCCAGAGGAGGACTACCTAGCGAGACGGATCCTAATCCGAAGCAGGTAAATGCGGTGACCACGAGGAGTGGCTTACAGTTGAAGGAGGTGGAACCGAAAAGACCGCCTCAAAAGTCAGGAGCAGCAGATGTTGAGGAGGAACAAAGTTCTGATAGGGGGAAGACTAAAGAAGAAGAATCAGAAAGGCCTCCACCCCCGTTCCCTCAACAACTTAAGAAACATAAGGAGGAGGCGTGTTTCAAGAAATTTATGGAGGTGCTTAAACAGGTACATGTTAACTTACCTCTTGTTGATGTCTTGCAGGGAGTGCCAAAATATGCAAAATATATTAAAGACATCGTGGCTAACAAAAGTCGTTTGACTGAGTATGCCACGGTGGCTTTAACGGAGGAATGCACTTCCTGGATTCAGAATAGACTGCCCACGAAACTGAAAGACCCTGGAAGTTTTACTATCCAGCTGACTATTGGGCAAAGTATCCAAGCTCGTAGATTATGCGACTTGGGGGCAAGTATAAATCTGATGCCATCTTCGGTGTTCAGAAAGTTAGGTCTAGGGAGTCCTAGACCTACCACAGTAATCTTGCAGCTAGCGGACAGGTCCTTAGCTAAACCGGATGGTATTGTTGAGGATGTGTTAGTGCAAGTGGGCTCCCTCATTTTTCCGGTCGATTTTATTGTTCTGGACTTTGAACCAGATGCTGAAGTCCCATTTATTTTGGGACGACCCTTTTTGGCAACCGGAAAAGCATTAATTGATGTAGCTGCGGGTCAACTTACAATGCGGGCACATGACAAGATAGAAGTGTTTGACGTGTAAAAAGCACCCAAACTCCCGATTGTAAATGAGGAACTCTCGGTGATCAATGTGATTGATCAGAGGAATGCTAATATAATGAATGATTCCCGAGAGTTAACAGGAAGGCCACCAGATGAGGATGAGCACTACTGGGGGGAGGAAAAGGATCGTGAAAAATCGTCCCTCACCCTAGTAGAAAATTGAGCATAATGGACGTCGAGCCGCGACGGTAAACCAGGCGCTGCACGGGAGGCAACCCGTGAAAAGAAAAATATTCTATTTTTTTCTTCTTTTAGTAGAGTGTAATTAATTTGTATTTTTATTTTATTTTTCTTTTTCTTGATTTCGTACAAATTTTTCGTTTTAGTTAGTATTTTTTTTCATGGTAGTAGGAAAATCTATTAATCTAACCAATTTCGTTTATTGAAGTGATTTTCAGGTCAACCGGAGAAAAATATGCATGGAAGCGGGAAAAATAAGGCAAGGTATGAAAATAATTTTTATTGAAGAAACAGTGCACTGGGGCGTTGGCTCCGTGTCACGGAGGAGGGGCTCCGCGTTACCCTCCGTGACACGTTGCCCTTTATTCAGTACCGGGTCACACCGGGTTGCCGGGTGGCCCACGTGTTTTTCTTTAATTTAACCCCGATCTTGCCCCATTTTTCCCCATTTCTCTCCTCCTCCGCGACCAAAACACCCAATTCCCCCTCCCCAACCAACGTGCCACGCTAATAGGCAAGGAAAACATCAAATTTCTTCGGTTCTTCAACTAAAAGGTATGTTTTCATCGTTTCTCTCAAGTTTTTGGCGATTTTAGTCGAATTTGAGCATGTGAGGTGAAATATATCACCCCAAGTAGGAATTAAACATGATGTTGAATTATTTTGTGATTGATTATGTTCGGATTGTTGTAATTAGCGTTTGAACTCGTCGATTATGTGAATAAATTCAAATTTGATTGTAGAATTGTATTCTAGGGCTTGGGTTGTTGATTTTGACTTGGGCAACTTGATAATTTGATGAATTCGATGCCGGGGTGTGGTTGTAAATTGAGATAAGTCGAGGTAAATATTGTGTGAATGTTGTGGGAAGACGAATTCTCGAATTGTTGGGGAAAATGCGAAAATTGTGTAAATTGGTTTGATTAATTGGATTCGGTTGTATATAGAATGTTTTTATCATTGTTTTTAGTTTTTGTTTTTATTGCTTGTGCGATGGTTGAATTGTTAGCGATAGTAGGATTGGGATTAGCTGTATGAAGTCTGAGTAGTACGCTATCGAAATTTTCGTGAACGCACTAAGCAATATGTTGTATAGTTGTTTGTGTTTGGGGTTGTAAATAGAGTAATCCTTGCCGAAGTATTGTAAATATAGTTAAGGACTAAGTGTGGGGTAAAACTTAGTTTAACCCGACCTTAGCCTAAGTTAACTTGTATTTAGCTTAACGTTGTGCTGTTTATGTATATTAACAGGTTCAATGGCAAGTCGACAGGACAAGGGCAAGGGTGCTTCTACCTCAGGCACCAGACGGAAAAGATTGAGGTTGGGCACTGTAGTCCCAGCTGCACCAGCTGTTCCGTGCGGCCAACGCCGCCAATACGGAACAATATGGGTAACCGATGAAGGGAAGAAGTGGTACGCGAAACATAAAGAAAACAAGTACTTCCCCGAGGAACATATTGCACGGGAACCACTTGCACAGGAGTTCCCACGTATTGTGCAGAGAATTGAGGCAGCTGGGCTCAGCTTTATCTTTTAGGAGCCCAAGGAGTGCAACCTTCATTTGGTCCGAGAGTTCTACGCAAATTGGAACCAGGCCATCAGAAGCCACAAAATAAAAATCAGAGGGCAGATTGTCACTCTGGAACCCCACCAATTTAATGCCATCGTTGGAGCGCGGGACACAGACGCCCACGTTCTTCGCCAGCTAAACATCACCCCACCGTACGCCGACATCAGACGTACGTTGTGTGGGGCTCGATCCACAGCCCGATGGAGTAGACATAAGGAGAGGGGTTACCACCAGACTCTGCCTTATTTGCAGATGAACAGGGAGGCCAGAATATGGCTGAAGATTGTATGTTCGTGCTTGATCCCGGGAGTTCATATGACAGATGTGACCCGGGATCGTGTCTACTTGGTGCATGCCCTTATGAAAGGGCTTGAGATTAATGTTGGGGCGGTAATTATATCCGCCATGAAGAGAGCCAGACTGCACCAGGGCCACAGATACGGGTTTGGCGGACTCATCACCACCTTCCTCCGAGGCCTCGACATTGAGGAAGAGGCTTTGGACTATATTCCGCAGTTGGAGCGGAGGGCCCTTGATGTGACAAAAACTAAGGCCCCCGACACCACACACGGGCCAGTGCTGACTTTGGGCGAGCGACATGCTCGTGACGATCAGTACATGGCACGTATGTTCGGCATGCAGATGCTGCAGCTACGGATTGGTGGGAGACCAGCCACCAAGGAAGAATTATGGCAGCTGGAGCTGGATTACCCATTTGGCGAGAATGCCAGAGCCTTATGCCGAGTGGGACCAGCCTTCGTGGAGCCGACGGGTGACGATGTCCCTACTGATGAGGAGACACGTCGTGAGGACTCCGATGTGGAGTCTGTTGACGAGGATGGAGCTGACTCAGATATGGGCGACGAGGCAGCAACACCAGATGAAGAAGTCGAATATTTCGACTGATCAGGGAGTTCCACCACCCGAAATTTTGTTTTGTAATTTTTGTGAACACTGGGGACAGTGTTCGATTTAAGTGTGGGGTGGGGAGTAGCTAGGTGCTGGGACTTGGGCACTAATTTGCTATATGTTTTTCCTTGGTTTGTATGTATGTTTGTGCTTTCCCTGTTATGAACTGATTTGTGGTGTATCTGTATATATTTGTTTGTGTGGTTAATGATGTGTGGTATGAAAAGTTATGGTTGCCAGTGTAAATATTTTGTAAATATTTTTTTTATTTTTTTCTATCGAGATGATCGATATTTTTCAAAATTTTCGAGAATATTTTGCACTTGTAAATATTTTCTTTCTATCGAAATGATCGATGTGTTGCAAAATTTTTTATTTTTAATTTTTTTTGGGTTTCTCGGAGTTTGTTTTCGGTTCTTTTACCGAGAATAGTCCCATTGAACCGATGTCATAGTTAGTGACCGTTCCCTATGATGGATGGATGACGACCGTCTTAAGGGAAATGTAGTCAGTAGGAGTAGGATTTTAATTTGTTTTTAATTTTTCTTTGGTGGATTGCATCAATGAACTGTAGTTGCTTTATGGTTGCAAAAATTTCGTTGCGTGTTGTAAATGATGTTCAAAATGTGAAAATGATTCATTTGAAAGCATGCAATTTTGTAAATATGTTGAGTTACCTAGGCTGTAGAATTTGATTCAGTATGATTGAGGCTTAATCTTGAATTTATGTGATTGGCTAATTAGAGAGTCTGTGAATGCATCTTGATTCGAGCATGTGCATGAAGTGTGAAGTGAGGTTTTGGTATTCCATGCCATTGTGAATTGTCTAGAACTTGCCTGGTGTGTATACAAAACGAAATGAAGGAAGTGTAGTGTTGGAAAGGATGTAGGCATTTCTTTGTTTTAACCGAGAGTTTCCATTTTTTTCTTGTCGAATTCTAACTTTCTATATGTTGTATACCCTAGTTAGCCCGTTGAGCCTTTAGCCGATTTCTTTATTTTGTCCAAAATTGTATAAACCAAGCTTCATTCTTTCTTTTCATTAGCTATAAAAGTCTATACAAAACTCTTAAGCGCTTACGAAGAAAAGAAAATTTTCCCAAGGTGTCAAGGAGTAAGGAATGAAAGAAAAAAAAGCAGAGTGAGGAAAGAAAAAATGATGTTGAAGAGGCACTTGTTATAATTAAATGATAGTGAGGGTACATGAAAACCCTTTGTTTTGTGTCAAGTGTGTTTGATGAAATGGGCTGTACGAAAGGAAACCAGCATGAATGGGAGAAAAAGAGGAAAGAGAAGAACAATGTCCATGAGTCGATGGGAATGAGTTGAAAAGGCGCTTAAGGATGCTAGCGACTATTATTGGCTAATCCAATATATATACTAGATCCATAGCCCCGTTACAACCCATTAAAGTCCTACGTGATCCTATATTGCATTTCTTTATATTAGTGGAGTAATACACTAAGGGAAAGCCTATGGGTCATGACATGATGCATGTGAATTCTTTTGGGAGAGAGAGTGAAATTAATTTTTATATGCCCCTACTTGCATGTTTTTGTGTTGCATGAACAAAAAAGGGGAAGATTCTATTGAGTTGTGAGGGCACATGCTTGATGAGAGATTGATTTTCGTGTCGGATTTCTTGATTAGTGATTTGCATGAGTTTGCCGATATCAAGAATCAATTCTTAAAGTCTAGGAAGTCTTGATGTATTAAAGGTCATTGTATTGTAAGACCAAGCATGTTTTCGTGATGATTTGCAAAAAAATTAAATAATCGGTATGACCGTAGCGTAAATGGTCGCACCATAGTGACGAAGGTTGGGATGTAATTTGCATGAGTTGTGTATGTGTTGTTCGAGGACGAACAAGGATTTAAGTGTGGGGTAAGTGATCTTGGGCAGATTTATATGCCCAAGTGATACTCAAACGTATTATTTTCGCCTTGTTTGAGTGCAATATGTATATATTCTCATGTAATTGGTAATAAAATGTGAATTTATACTAACCAACATGATTAGCATTTGTTTTGCAGGTAAATATGATTTTTAGGAGCAAAAATGCATGTTGGAAAAATATCAGAGTTGGACTTGGATGCGAGCATGGAGACGACATTGGAATGTGCAGAATATAAGGGCTCCGCGATGGCGCCGTGCCACGCTACCATCGCGGAGGCACACTGCCTGGAGAGGGAATTAATGGACAAATTCCAGTGAAGCCTCGCAACAGCTCCGTGGCACGGAGATAGGCCTCCGCGTTGGCCTCCGTGCCACATTGAGGCTAATTTACCGGACCCTGGATTTCCAGTGAAGGTCCGCGTCCACGCCGTGTCACGGAGGCAGTGCTCCGCGTTGACCTCCGTGACACGTTGCTTGTTATTCCGGGAAAAATTTCCCTCTAGTATAAATAGCACACTTAGGTTTATTTTAATTAGTTCAGTTTTTTAGTTCAGACTTGGTGGAGCAAGGACGTGGGTTAGGAGCAGTTAAGGAACGAAAAAGCTAAGGGATTTCTTCTCTTCTTTTCTTCTTTCTATCAATTGTACGTATGATTTACACTTGTTTTAGGATGCTCAATCCACAAATGAGTGGCTAATTCTCTTCCTTGCTAAGGTTTTGAACATGTGTAGTGAATTTTGATTGTAAATGATATGGTTTTCTTCTTCTTCTTTCATGTTGTTCTATTAATTCTTGTTCTTACTGCATTACTGCTTGGCCAACATTAATGTACATCTAAAAAGTCCAATTTCACTCGAGAGAGCAAGAAATTGGAAAGTTGTGAATTAATAGGGTATTGTTCTTAACTTGATTTGGGAAAATTGGGTTTTGATGTGCTTTCCTGATAGAAATATACTTGAAAGCCGTATTAGTCAATTTAGGAACCGGAATTGTATTGCTAGGTCGTAAATTGCATTTGATCACAGAAATGTAGACGAATGGTTTATGATTCTTAAGTGAAATTAAATACGAGAGTTTTAATTTCTAGGCTACTGTTTTTGGCTAGCAACATGAGGAAGAGATTAACCGGATTATTCTTACAATCGAATTCATTACTTGTTCTTAACCTTGGCATGCTCATATCCATAGTTTAAATTCATGGTAAATAATTGTTAATAGTTTTAGTATATATTTTATAAACAAAAACTCAATTAACTGTTGGTTACGTTGTTGTTAGCATAGTTAGAAAGATAAGAATATAGTATACTTAGGCAAATTTTACATACCCTGAGCCTCCTTGGATCGATATTTGGCTTACTTAGCCACTTTATTACTTGTTTGACCACGTGCACTTGCGTGTCGGTTTATAATATATAATACCAATCGAAATAGCACCGAACAGCTGTTTTCAACCTTTCTCTGAAAAGATGAACCTTCTGCATAGCCTCATGAACTGAGTCTAGTCCTATCATGGTAGCTTCACCAACTTCGAACCATCCTATTGGAGACCTACACCTCCTACCATACAGCTCCTCAAATGGGGCCATCTGGATGCTGGAGCGGTAGCTGTTATTATATGCAAACTCGATGAGAGGTAGGTGATCTTTCCAACTACCTTTAAAGTCAATCAGTCAAGCTCTTAGCATTTCTTCCAACATTTAAATAGTCTACTCAACTTGTCTATCTGTCTGCGGGTGAAAAGCTATGTTGAGCTTGACTTGAGTGTCGAGTCCATTCTGAAATGAGTTCTATAAATGGGAGGTGAACTAACTAACTCTATCTTAAATTATGGGAAAGGGAACTTAATGAAGTTTGAATAACTCTCGGATGTACAGTCTGGCATAATCCTCACTTGAGTTGATAGTCTAAACCGGTAGGAAATGTGCTGACTTAGTCATCCAGTCTACAACCACCCAAATTGAGTTATGTTACCTGTGAGTACGAGGTAGACCAGTATTGAAATCCAGATTCACCTCTTCCCACTTCCACATAGGAATACTAATATCCTGAGTGATACCCCCAGGTCTCTGATGTTCAACCTTAACCTGTTGGCAGTTCGAACACTTAGCTACAAATTCTACAATGTCCTTCTTCATGCCATTCCACCAATAGATTTCCCGTAGGTCACGGTACATCTTAGGGGCACCTAGATGAATAGAATACCTGGACCTTTGTGCTTTTGCTAGTATTTGCTGTTTGAAGACACCTATATCTGGAAGACATAATCTGCCCTAGTACTGAAGCACACCATCTCCCCATTTAGAGAAAGCCTCCACCTCTTTTCTTAGAACTGTTTCTTTCAGCTTGAGCAGTATATGGTCTTCATCTTACTTTGACTTAACCTCTACTACTAGTAAGGATTCTGACCCACTCTGGATTACCACTCCGCCCTCAGCTAAATGAAATAACTGCACTCCCAATTGAGCTAACTTGTGGATATCTTTTGCCAGTTCATTTTTGCGCACTCTAACATAAGCAACACTTCCTATAGACTTCCTGCTTAAGGCATAAACCACCATATTGTCCTTGCCCGAGAGTTATAACACACTCATTTCATAATCTTTCAATAATTCTAGCCACCTCCTCTGATGAAGATTCAAGACCCTCTGACTGAACACATATTGAAGGCTCTTGTGGTCAGAAGAAAACATCCACATGAATTCCATAGAGGTAATGTCTCCATATCTTCAAGGAAAATACCTCTGCCTCCATTTCAAGATCATGAGTCGGATAGTTCTGCTCATGAACCTTTAGCTGTCTAGAGGCATAAGCTATCACCTTACCCCACTACATCAGGAAGAAATCGAGGCCAACTCGAGAAGCATCACAATAGACTACGAACCCATCTGTTCCTTCTAGTAAGTTCAAAAATAGAGTTGTAGTCATTCGAGTCTGCAACTCTTGAAAACTCTTATCACAAGCGTCTCATCATTGAAACTTTACCTTTTCCTGAGTACAATTTGGTCAAAGGGGATGCAATGGAAGAAAATCCTTCTACAAAACATTGGTAATAACCGGCTAAACCCAACAAACTCTTGATTTTTGAAGTGAGTCTTGGCCAATCTTTTATCACTGCTATCTTTTGAGGATCTACCTGAATACCCTCACCTAAGACAACATGACCGAGGAAAGCCACTCACTTCAACCAAAATTCACACTTACTAAATTTAATAGACAATTGATAATCTCTGAGAGTCTGCAACACTATCCTCGGGTGAGTAGCATGATCCTCTTTATTCCTGGAATATACCAAGATATCATCTATGAATACAATGACGAATGTATCTAGGTACGACATGAATACCTTATTCCTCAGATCCATAAATGTTTTAGGAGCATTAGTTATTCCAAACTATGTAATCACAAATTCTTGGTGACCATACAGAGTTCTAAAAGCTATTATCGAAATGTCACATTCATTGACCCTGAGTTGGTGATATGTCGATCTGAGGTCTATCTTGGAAAAACAACTAGCTTCTTGAAGCTGATCAAATAAGTCATCAATCCTGGGTAGAGGATACCTGTTCTTAATGGTAACTTTGTTCAGTTGATGGTAGTTGATGCATACTCTGAGTGTACCATCTTTCTTTTGCATGAACAACACTGGAGTACCCCATGGAGAGATACTCGGTCTAATAAAGCCCTTATCTAGAAGGTGTTTTAGTTGTTCCTTCAAGTCATTAAGCTCAGCTGGAGACATTATGTAAGGAGGAATGGAGATGGGTTAGGTGTATGGAAGAAGGTCTATGCCAAAGTCTATATCCCGTTGGGGAGGGACTCTGGGAAGATCTTCAGGAAAGACGTCAGGAAATTCGCTAAAGGCTGCAATTTACTTAATAGTCGGGGTCTCGGAACTGGAAACCCTGAACCTAACCAAGTGATAGATGTAGCCCTTTGAAACCATTTTATTGGTCTTAAGTTAGGAAATAAACTAACCCTTAGGCGCTGAAACACTACCCTTCCATTCTAAGACTGGCTTATTAGGAAATTGAAATCTGACGACTCTAGTTCTGCAATTAACTGAGGCATAACAAGAATGTATCCAATCCATGCCAAGAATGAGGTCAAAGTAGACCATGTCTATATCTACTAGATCAACTGGGATAACTTTACTCAACTTTGAGACTGGGTAACTTCTATACACTCGGTTGGCTCTAACTGACTCACCGATCGGAGTAGAAATTGAAAATAGTTCTGAGAGGACTGTTGAACTAATATCAAACTGAACAACAATACATGGAGTCATGAAGGAAAGTGTGTCTATTGGATCCAACAATCCATATAATCAATATGGAAAAGGCGCAACATACCCGTAACCACATCAGGTGAGTTCTCCTAATCTTGACGAGAAGACAAAGCATAAAAATGGCTTTGGCGCTACCTGCCATCGATACCCAAGTAGTGATCTGCTGAGTTGGACGACCTGTTGGGGCTACTAAGTTAGTAGACTGGGTCTTCCCCTATCATGCTGATGAATAATCTCTCAATTTGTGACCCAGCTGGCCACAATCATAACAACCTTCCTTGCCTAAGCGAAACGCTCAATGTGATTCTTGCCACATTTAGGGCAGGCTGGAAATGTGCGGCTTCTAGAGACATAAATCTGGGACTGGGAGCCTGATGCTCCACCCTTTCGATTCTTGCGGGATCAAAAAGAAGGGGCACTAGCTGATAAGGGTACTAGAGGTTTCTGTTGTTGCTGTTGTTGTGACCGACTACCCCCACCTGACCTCTGCCAGCCATACTCAAACTGGATTGTTCTAGCCCTCTTGTTTTAACTCTCTATATCCTTCAACTTTTCTGCCTCTAACTGTTGGGCATGAATGATAAGACTGGAGAGGTCAACGTCTTTGATCAGCATCACAGTTTTGCATTCCTTAAGCACCAAGTCCGAAACTCAGTTAACGAACTTGAGCATAAGAGCGCATGGCTCAGCGACCATTTCAGGACCATATCTAGACAATTGAGTAAACTTCAGTGCATACTCCTCCACTGTAATGTTGTTCTTCCTTAGGTTCATGAATTCAAAAGCCTTATCTACCCTTAGCTCTCGAGGAAAGAACCTGTCTAAAAATGTCATCACAAACTCATCCCATTCTATTGGGCCTGTTTCATCGGCCTTCCCCCCTTTTACTGCTTGTACTAGATCTGAGCCACCCCTTTCAGCTGATAAGCAGCCAGATCGACACTCTTTGTAGAGGTGACACCCATGATTTGAGCGATCTTCTGTATCTCATCAAAAAAATCCTATAGATCCTCATCAAATTTAGACCCATAAAATGCTGGGGAGGGTTCATTCGAGTAAAATCTCGGACCCTTGTCGCAGCTGCAAATACATTGGTGTTGACGGGCACTAACTACTGGTTCACTTGGTTGGTCACAGCCTAAGACAACATCTGAATTGTCGCCTAAAATTCTGCAAAGGACACCTGATCATCCTGAGGGGCTGCTGGAGCTGGTGGGGATGGTCGGTTAGCATTGCCAGTCCTTCTCTCATTTCTTCTTTTAAGAGGCATCATTATCTTAAAAGAGTAGAGTGCGAGTTAGAATAGGAACTTTTAGAGTTTCACACTCTACGCACGATTTGAATCATGAAACAAGAGAATTTTCCTAATAACGTCTTGTAGCCTCCCCATCATAAGTGTGGCGCACTTCATACCCATGAAAAGAACTCTACACAACGTGACTTTCAGACATCCTAGAATACTCTAAACCTAGGGCTCGGTCCGAGTTTGCACCCTGGATGCAACACGATACTTGGTGCCATAAGTGACCCAAGCTAACCCGTGGCTTAACATCACACTGGTATACTAAATTAAATAAAAGCGAAAGCTATATAAACATAACTAAATAACACTTTTCAAAACAAAAGAAAACATGTCTGGTAGAATACTAAACAAAGTTGTGTCTGAAGGCCATCTAAGAACTGACAAGTTGCTTGGACAAGTCCAAAGCTAACCCTAAAATCCAAAAGACAAGAAAACCGAAATAGAACCAAATCCCCGTCCTCAAAGGATGTAGACTCACCAAAGATAATGCGGTTTAAAATCATCTAAAACAAACTACAGACGATGTTGTGGCTAAGAACCTGCACATGTATCATAAGATGATATAGCATAGGAAATATGCATTAGTACTTTGAATGTACTAAGTATGCAAGATGTAAGTAAGAATAGTATAAATGCACAACTAAACTGATAAACACTGAATATAACTATAACAGAGGTACTAAATGAGGATCAGAACTACATACTGAAAATTAGAATAACTGAGCTGAACTGAAAACTGTGACTGTTCTAGAATGGTCAGTACTATACTATACTGTGGGAGAGACTATAACTAACATATCACCATGTAAGCTAAACGTGGAGTCCGATGTATACCCCCCATCAGAGAAGGCCCACTATTCCTTGCCAGGGTATAGTAGCTGAACTGCGTGATCACTATCTGATGCCCATTCAGGATAAAACCAACCGCGACAACGTAGTTCTGGGAACCTGGTTGCGCTGAACCCCAGCCCGCTTGGTGCTAATTCCTACACCCACTAGAAATTTCTAACAGTGACTACTAAGCTGATAGTTGTAACTTGATATCTGAAGAATTAAATCAGGAATACACATCTAGAAGTAACCTGAGAGTCTGAAGGACTTGATAACTGAAACGAAGGGTTCTATGACTGGCCAGAGCTGCTATAGCTGTAAGAGTTGTAACCGTCTAGAGAACACAAAAATAACTGATAACTGAGAGTATGAAGTTTTTACTGAACTCCTCAAGAGACTGATGGTATACTCTGAAAATTTAAAGATTGGACCCAGGAGTTAAAATAATGAAATTATGAAATTGGTGTTACAGGTACAGGACGAGTCATGGGACTACTTGTGAGGACAGCCGACGAGCCGTCAGGTGACTCATGGGGAGACCAGTTAAGAGTAGGGATGTTTTGAAGAGAAGGTTCCTCATGGGTGTGGCAACGACTCATGGTCAGACCCCACGAGCCATCAGGTCAGTCATGGGGTGGGTTAGAAAGAAAGAAAGAACATTAAGGCAGTCCACCGAATGGAAGCTGACCACCACTCGTTGGGTGAGGTAACGAGTCATGCTGCAAGCCGTGGGGTGATTTATGTGTAAAGAGAAGTAATTGAGGTAGTGTAATTGATGAGCCAAGCAACCAGTTCATGCCAAGGACCACAATATGTTAGGTCGTCTGTTAGGACCACCTGGCAGTATTTTCCTGTGAATTCTGTAAGGGTCTTTTTGTAATTACTAAGTTACTAAGACCTATACTACATCGTTTAAGGAATGTCTTGAAGAGTTTCAAGAGGGTAAAACCTATTCTAAGTTATTTCATTCCATGAATGCAAAATTGAGAGGTTGAAGTGGTGATTTAGAGCAAGTCTTCAAGGTTTCCATTGGAATCTCATCTTGGGAAATCAGAAAAGTGATAGAACCCTTCTCTTCAAGGTATGTAGCGTTATGACTGGGTGTCTTCTTCCACACCCATGCCCAGTTTCTATCAAATCATGAAAATCTCCTATGATAAAGTGTGGGGTTTTACCTGAATGCACGAATATTCAATTTCTTTACATGGGTATGATTTGCTTATGATTTTATTATCAAATTGTGAAGCATGGCCTGATTTTTCAATGATTTTAATTAAAATTATGTTTCTAGCTTTTATGAATGTTGAAGGCCATTAATGATTTGATCATGAAAAGAAAGATTTATGAAGTAAATGTGATAATGATGAGAGATTATGATGAAAAGCATGAATTGAAGCTATCTATGTCTATAATTATGTTTTCAATAAGAATTGAGTATTTCTAAGAATGATAAAGCTTTGGGTAATGCCCACATGTTGATTTTAAATGAGTGATTTTCCCAAAATAAGCTTACCACATGGTTTGGAGTGAAGTCTCCCAAAGTTCATATTTTTAGCTTGTGCTATGTTTTGAAATAAAGCTTCTCATATGCATGAATTCAATTGAGATGTATGTACTATTGAGCTTCATCTTCATACGATGTCGAGTCTATGCATGATTTCATGTTGAGCTTCATCAATAGACGATGTTGAGCTTCATTATATACGATGTAGAGCATTGCATGTTTTTGGGAGAAGAGTCTAGCACTGAGCGGGCTAAGGGTCGATCACCCTATGCCCCATAACTACGCGCCAACGTAGTTTGATACTATTATATGACTTGGGACCTCCCTAGTGAGCTTCCCCTTTCCCGAATGGGCCTTCAGCTTGATATCGATATCATGGTAGCGTCCTTATCCCTAGAAATGTTTTGGACGAATCTGCCCCCTTAAGTGTGATAGTCGGGACCACGTAAGCTCTATCGTGGAATGTCGGTTAAGTAACGAGTCTCCCATTGTCTTATATGATTCTAAATTCACATATTCAATACTCATGGTTATTATATACTCAGGCATGTTCTAAAGAAAAGGTTTGACTTACTGTTCAGCTTTTCTTATAAATGTCATATTTCATCTTTGAGTCATTCGAGTCATCTGTGATGTTATGAAGCTATATTTTGTCATGTTATGAAAAGGTTATGATTTCTGAAAGAATGCATGCAAGCCCTCCTCTCAGATTTGAAAGCTCATGATATGTTATAAAATGCTTTTTAAATTATTTACCTTAATTAAGCGATTTTACTTACCTTGCATACTTCGTACATTCCACGACTGACCGCGTACTTTCTATGTTGTACTATTTCATGATACAGGACCCGGCTCTCAAGTTGCTCCCCACTCTTAGTCAGTGTATCAAAGTTAGCATATGCTTATTGCTGAGTCCTCATCCTTCGAGGATCAGACTATCTATCTTTTTTTTTATGTATTTTAGTTGTTAGCTTGTTGAGTTAGTTGGGGTCTTGTCCCGTCAACTCGTCATGTTTAGAGGCTATTCATACATATGTATGTATTCATCTTCAGATTTTATATTATGATGTTATATTTAAGTTAGGCTTTCGCTATGATGGTATTGTTGATTCTTCAGTTTGTTATTTAATTAGACGTGTGCTTATGCCATGGGTCTACTTGGGGTCTCTCGGGGTCCCTTATCTCTTGTCTACGATCCGAGCCTCCGTTCAGGTCGTGACAAACTTGATATCAGAGCCATAGGTTCGAATTATCCTAGGGAGTCTAAAAGCTGCGTTAAGTAAAGTCTTTTTCATGGGTGTGAAGTGCTCCACACTTATGACAAAGAGGCTACGAGACATTTAGGAAATGTTCCCTTCTTTCATGATCTATGGAGTGCGATGAAAAAGTCTTTCTATCCTTCTAATTTGTGCTATTCGCGATTTCAGAATCATGGCTCCTCGAAGAATGAATGGAAGGAGGAATGGAGGTGGTAAAGGCCACGAGGATGGAAATGGTTATGGGCATCAGCCAGCCCCACCAGTTCAGGAGCCTCAGGCACCGGAGCCGGCTGCCCATGCTGAGTTTTGGGCTTCTATACAGATGCTTGCGCAGGCCTTGACCACCCAGGTCAATCAGCAGGCTATTGCGCATATCCCGCAAAATGGTAATGCAGCGGCGACTCAAGTCAGAGTCTTCTTAAGGATGAAACCGCCGGAGTTCTTTGGGTCCAAAGTAGATGAGGACCCATATGCATTTGTTGATGAGATTGTCAAGATCACCCAGGTCATGGGAGTGAATGGTGTGGAGTTCTCTGAGTTAGCCTTTTATAAGCTAAAAGGGGTCGCACATATCTGGTTTCATCAATGGACAAAAAGCAGGGTCGCAAGAGCAGGCCCGGTCACTTGGGAAGAGTTCCAGGTTGCATTTCTAGACCGGTTCTTCCCTCGGGAGATGAGGGAGTTGAAAGCAGCTAAGTTTGTGAATTTTCAACAAGGGAGAATTACAGTACAAGAGTATGCCCTTGAGTTCACTCTCTTATCGAAATATGCTCCGGAGTTGGTAGCCGATCAGAGGATGCGGGTGAGTAGTTTCGTCCATAGGGTCGCAGGTTATTTGGACAAGGACTGCTGGATAGCGATGCTGCACAAGGATATGGACTTCCTCGGATAGTGTTGTACGTCCAACAGATGGAGGCGACACATTCAAGAGAGAGGAAGTCCAAGAAGGCCAGGACCGAGGACCATAGATTCTCGCAAAAGAGGTCCGGTGGTGAGCACCAACAGCAGACCCACCAGAGATCATTAGCCCCATCATCTTTAGCATTAAGTATGCCATCTAGGCCCAGACATGATCAGAGAGGGCGGGCATCAGGCTCTAGGGGTCATAGATGTAGACCCGCAGATTCCAACATTCCAGCTTATCGCATGTGTGCTTAAGAACACACATGCCAGTGTTTAGGAGCTTGTTTTGGATGTGGGCAGCCCGGAAACATGCTTAGGATTTTCCAATTGTGAGATAGGATCAGGTTAGGAGTCGAGGCCTATCATCTAGCTCAGTAGCTCCTCCCACGCACTCAGCTCATTCGGGGGCATCTACTAGCATAGCTGGAGGTCAGCGCTAGAATAGATTCTATGCTTTAGAAACTCGTCAGGAGCAGGAGATCTCCCCGGATGTGGTCACTAGTATATTGAGAGTTTTTCATGTTGATGTATATGCTTTACTAGATCCGGGGGATGCCTTGTCTTTTCTAACACCTTACGTGGCCAGTAGCTTTGGGGTCAATCCCTATGTCTTTCCAGAACCCTTCTCAGTTTCCACTCTAGTAGGTGACTCAGTTATAGCTAGACAAGTGTATAGAGATTATACAGCCTCAGTCCTTCAAAGGTCACCTCAGCAGTTTGATAGAGTTACCCATGACTAATTTTGATGTTATCCTCGGCATGGATTGGCTATTCACATGCTATGATTAAGTTGATTGTATAACTCAAACATTCGAGGAAGAATGTTCCCAAGGGGGGGAGATTGTTATACCCCAAAAACTTAAAGATCGAACCCGAGAGTTAAAATGGGGAAATTGTGAAATTGGTGTTGCAAGTAAAGGATGAGTCATGGGACGACTCGTGAGGACAGACCACGAGTTGTCAAAAGACTCATGGGGAGACCAGTGAAGAGCAAGGAAGTTTTGAAGAGAAGGTTCTTCATGGTCATGGCAATGACTCATGGTCAGACCCTACGAGTCGTCAGATCAGCCGTGGGGCGGGTTAGAAGAAAAGAAAGAACATTAAGGCAGTGTACCTAAAGGAAGCTGAAAATGACTAGTTGTGTGAGGTAACAATTCGTGGTGTAAGTCGTGGAGTGATTTATGTGTAAATAGAAGTAATTGATGCGGTGTACTTGACGAGCTAGGGAATGAGTCGTTGCCAAGGACCACGACCTGTCAGGTCGTCCGTTAGGATCACCTGGTAGTATTTTCCTGCCAATTCAGTAAGGGTCTTTTAATAATTCCTAAGTTCCTAAGACCTATACTATGTTGTTTAAGGCTCGTTTTGAAGAGTTTTAAGAGGGAAAAACCATTTCTAAGTTATTTCATTCCATGCATGCAAAGTTGAAAGGTTGAAGAGGTGATTTAGAGCAAGTCTTCAAGGTTTCCATTGGAATGTCATCTTGGACAATCAGAAAAGTGATAGAACCCATCTTTTCCAGGTATATAGCATTATGAGTAGATGTCTTCTTCCACACCCGTGACCAATTTCTAACGAATCATGAAAATCTCCTATGATAAAGTGTGGGGTTTTACCTGAATGCATGAATATTCAATTTCTTTACATGGGTATGAGTTGATTACGATTTATTTATCGAATTATGAAGCATGGGCTAATTTTACAATGATTTCAATTAAAATTATGTTTCTAGTTTTTATGAATGTTGAAGCCCATTGATGATTTGATCATAAAAAAGTAAGATTTATGAAGTAATGTTATAATGATGAGAGATTATGATGTAAAGCATGAATTGAAGCTACCCGTGTCTATAATTATGTTTTCAATGAGAATTAAGTATTTCTAGGAATGATAAAGCTTCAGGCAATGCCCATGTGTTGATTTTAAATGGGTGATTTTCCCGAAAGAAGCTTACCACATGGTTTGGAGCAAAGTCTCCAAAAGTTCATATTTTATCATGTGGTATGTTTTGACATAAAGCTTCTCATATGCATGATTTGAATTGAGATGTAGGTACTATTGAGCTTCATCTTCAGATGATGTCGAGTCTATGCATGATTTCATGATGAGCTTCATCAATAGACGATGTTGAGCTTCGTTATATACGATGTAGAGAATTGCATGTTTTTGGGAGAAGAGTCTAGCACCGAGCAGGCTAAGGGTCAATCACCCTATGCCACAAAACTACGTGCCAGGGTAGGTTGATACTATTATATGACTTGGGACCTCCCTAGTGAGCTTCCCCTTGCCCGTGTGGGTCTTCAGCTTGATATCGATATCATGGTAGCGTCCTTAGCCCTCGAAAGCTTTTGGACAACTCTGCCCACTTAAGAGTGATAGTTGGGACCACGTAAGATCTATCATGGTATGTCAGTTAAGTGACGAGTCTCCTATTGTCTTATATGATTCTTAACTTGCATATTCCTTACTCATCGTTATTATATACTCATGCATGTTCTAAAAGCAAGGTTTGACTAATTGTTCAGATTTTCTTATAGATGTCATATTTCAGCTTTAAGTCATTCGAGTCAGCTATGATGTTATGAAGCTACATATTCTCATGTTATGAAAAGGTTATGATTTCTGAAAGAATGCATGCAAGCCCTCCTCTCAGATTTGAAAGCTCATGATATGTTATGAAATGCTTTAAATGATTACCTTACTTAAGCGATTTTACTTACCTTGCATACTCAGTACATTTCACGTACTAACTGCATACTTTCTATGCTACATCATTCATAATACAGGACCTGGCTCTCAGGTTCAGCCCCGCTCTTAGATAGTGTATTGGAGTTAGCGTCTGCTTATTAGTGAGTCCTCATCCTCCGAGGACTAGACTATCTATCTTTTCTTTATGTATTTCAATTTTCACCTTGTTGAGTTAGTTGGGGTCTTGTCCCATCAACTCATCATTTTTAGAGTCCATTCAGACATATGTATGTATTCAAATTCGTATTTTATATTCGGATGTTATATTTAAGTTAGACTTTCGCTATGATGGTATTGTTGATTCTTCAGTTCGTTGATTGAATTAGATGTATGCTTATGCCATGGGTCGACTTGGGGTCTTTCGGGGTCCCTTATCCCGTTTCTATGATCCGAGTCTCCGTTTGGGTCGTGAAAACTAGGTATAGCCAAACTGATCAGCTGACATTTCTTTAAGATACTGAAAAGGCTAAATACTGAATGGGACTAAACAATCACTGATTCAACTTTCTGGATAATCTAACTATACTATTCTGTTGATTACAAGAACTATCAGAATCAAGCAAGGTTTGTACCTGGACAATTATGCAAGACTCTTCAAATCACATTTATAGATTAGGGCTAAACACATATTTCATGAAAAAAGATATCAACATAATGTTTAACTAACTACAACCTTCAAAATTATAATAAGAAGAAAATTCATAATCTAACTGAAAGGCAACCCTAACATTGATACAAAAGGGCTAGATTGATAAAGATTTTAGGAAGGTTTTTGGGGCACAAGAGAAGAACAATTCCCTTGTTTAAATTCCACATACCCGGAGTAGAGATTCCACTGAGAGATTGCTTGAGAAATCTTAGGAGAATGGAAACCCTTGGTCTTGCTCTGGGAGAACTGATTGAGTTCTCTACATAATGAACTTGAGAGAATGATAGGAATGAAGAGAGAATGTCGGCTAACTCCCTAAATACTATGAAAAAAACCCTAAAATGACATAGTTTAGGAGTTTGAATGATAGAAAGTTACAAAAATGCCCTTGAGAGGAAATCTGAAAAATTACCTGTCGGGACCTAATGGGTCACACCATTCGTCGTTGGTTGATGCCACGACTCGTTGAGACCAGTCATTGGTCCTGTGCCAAAAATAATAGCTTACTAGAATTAGGAAATTGGGAGGGAACCACAACTTGTTGGATGAACCAACGGGCTGTTGGTTCCTCTCGTGGTCACCAAAGAAATTTTGACCAAAAGCTGGGACTTCTACTAACGGGCGACACAATGACTCGTTGGTTCAACCAACGGGTCGTTGTCACCACTCATACTAGACACTAGAAAATCTCACATACAACTCAGCATTCTAACCATGACGCACTTCACGATTCGTGAGGTAACATCCGTGGTCACCCCTGATCATGGCTTGACACCGGCCTGCCATCCACTTCAAAAGTGACTTCACGACTCGTAGAGTACTTCATGGGTCACTGGACAGGTCGTCCTGTGACCTGGTGCAACATTTTCCCTGCTTTCTCTATTTAAACTCTGGGGTTTGATCCTAAGAACTTTTAGGGTGTTACATCATCACCACTTAGATGACGAATCATTGGGATATACCACGACTCTTCACTTGAGTCTTTCTATGAAAATTTCTCAGTTTTTTACTGGTGCTTACTTCAAGTCTGGGTCTAATCATATGGAATTTAGGGGTGTTACATTATCTCCCCCTTAGAAATATTCATCCTTGAATGAAGACTAATAAAGCTTAAAAGATAAGGAAAGAAATGCAATCCCAAAACTGAATGCTAAACACTGAATACTGATGGATTGATTAATTCCAAATTGAGATACATAAGCTGATCTAATTCATGAAACATACATGCATTCTAAGTTATTGAGAGGAATTGAGGGACTGAAACTGAGTAGAGTACTAAGGAAGAAACTAGTACCTCATGCTGGAGCAGAGCTAGAAGGAAAGAGGTGAGGGTACGTGGCCATCATGTTTACTTCAGCTTCCCAAGTAGCTGCCTCCGCAAGCTAATTACTCCAAAGAACATCCACTGAAGCGACATTTGTTTTCCTCAACTTATGAACCTGTCGGTCAAGAATCTCAACCGGAACCTCTTCATAAGTGAGACTATTCTTCACACCATACTCTATATAGGCACAACCAGAGTCGGATCGCCAAAGCACTTCTTCAACAAGGACAACATAAAAAATTGGATGCTATGATGCTAGCTCTGTAGGCGACTCCAATCATAAGCCATATTGCCAACGCGCCTTAGAATCTCTTAAGGACCAATATATTGAGGACAGAGTTTCTCCTTCTTTCCAAATCTCATCACCCCCTTCACGGGTGACACCTTTAGAAATACCCAATAGTTAATTTCCAACTCAAGCGCTCTACTTCTCACATCTGCATAGGATTTTTGACTACTATAAGCTGTTCTTATCCCTTATCTAATGTACTAAACTTTCTCTCTAGCCTCATGAATCAAATCTAACCTTATCAATGCAGCCTCACTGTAACACCCTAAAAATCCCTAAAATCATAACTTAGACTTGGAGTTGAAAAAAAAAATCTAAACTTTTGGCTCAAGACAGACCATACCATAAGTCGTGGTATGCAGGTATGGTCCGTAAAAAGTGGTCATACCAAGGGATTCAGAGAGTGTCCAAATGTTTTTTCTGGTAACCATGAGCCATTGTACGACCCGTGGTACAGTAGTATGAGTCATAACATCCTTTCATAGGTGAACTTCAGAGAATAACCAATATGGGATCAGGTGGTACAAGATCAAGAAATTGTTTGTGATATGATGGTGTGGAATGTACCATACGCTTGTAGGATGGAGGATAAAAGAAATGGAAATTTGGTCCAACCTGTAATGAATAATCACCACGAGTGGTGGTGACAATCAACGACTCGTGGTGTGGGTCGTTGGTACTGGACGAGAAATTCTAAGCATGATATTCTAGGGGAAGTTTCATAACTTTCCACTCTTTTAATTCCTAAACAATGTAGTATTGGGGTAATTTGGAAGGGTATTTAGGGCATTAGTTGATGATTCTCTCTCATTCTCTCTAAGACTCTCAAGAACAGACTGTAGAAATGAAAGGACTCCGTAAAGAAAAGGTTGGGGATCTTCCTCGAAACTTCTTGAATTCAAGTTCTATCAAGGGGGTTTTCTTCTCCAGGTGTGTGGGATTTCAACAAGGATTTCCTTGCTCCCTTGTTTCCCAAGAATTTTAGAAATCCTAGCAAGTGAATTTTTCTAAATCTCATGTCTTAGGGTTTTCATTCCATGATTGATTTCCCTTATCCTTTCTCAATGTTTTAGGGTTTCCATGACTAGTATTATACAATATTCATGATTTTAGTTTCATCTTGTAGAATGTATTTCCATGAGGTTGATTTTAGCATGATCTTAGAGATTTCACTTTATGAGCTAGAATTAATTTTGAATAGCATGATCTTTCAAAGTACACATGATTTTTCCATGATTTATGGATTTATGCTTTACAGTATTATTGTTATTCTCAGTGTACTCAATATCATCAGTATTATTAGGTAATCTCAGTATATTTTAGTAATATCAGCTTACCAAGTCCTATATTATTAGCATTCTTGGTACACCGATATTATCAGTATTATTAGCTTTCTCAGTATGCTGATGCGTCGAACTTGTAAAGTAGAACTCGACTGTGTGATCTATTGATATGTATATCGAACCATTTTTATAGGTAGGTTATATTCAATTTATAAATTTTAACAGATTATATAAAATTAAGAATATATACGCTTATGCTTACGTCCAAGTTACACATTAAGACGACAGGAAATGTCTTTAGAATATTGCCTATAAGTCTGTTAGAACTCTTGTGCCATTCAAACCTCCTGAGAGTCATTTAAGGCATTACGAAAGCTACATGCTCTTTGAAAGTTCTAAATGTGCATGTGAAGCTAAATCGAAAGTGTAAGAGTTGATACATTAATAACAAAAAGAATGATAAGGTGAATACTTGACCCTCTAAGGTTTATGCGAATCATGTACTCTTTGCCTATAACTGATTTCAGTGGCCTTCGATCAATGTTTAGCATAAAGAAGATATGACATAATGAGGAAAGCTGGCGACCAGTAATAAAATAAGTACATATAAAGTTTAAGGAAATACTTAACACGATAGTAAAATTTTAAGCTTAGAATTACATAATGTAATTGGAAAGAAAATCAAGCCAAGTAAGATTAATAGAGATAAAAGATGTTAGCTTAAGATGGTAATATCTATGATGGTGAACAAGGTAAGCAGAGTAAATCGCTAGCAAGATAAACCATATGTTCTAGAGACGTCTAGTAAAGAAGCTATGAATAAGGTTGTCTAAGTACATTATATGGTAACATGATTAATTAAAATGTTAAATGTTGATTTTCTATGAATCAATTAGAGTTGATTTTCTGTTAAATAGTAACTAAGTTAAAAAGAAGGTCTCCACTATGCTTCTAAATAATTATGTTAAGTTGATTATTTTATGTATTGAATTGTCTTACATCTCTTAAAAGGTTAATCCTAAAAGATTCTAAGGAGCTTGTAATGAAGTTAAGCTTTCTTAACTCCTCAGTTAATTGTAACGATGGTGTAAGTTATTCTAATGTTGTTCAAATTACGGTAATAAGTTCTTATATGCCTATAAGGTAGCCTTAGAGAATTGTGTATGAGTTTCTAAGTTAAAGAACTCCAGGTCTCAGGTACTTCAGCTTTGTCTTCACGTTGATAATTTATGTTCAAAGTGTAGTGCTTATTTTAGAAGTCTCAAGTAATCATATTCTAAGAATCAGGCTAATGCGTACGATACTCATGTTATAAAATATAGTTGAATTCTTCTGGTTATACTCAAGTCTCTATAATTCCTTTCTGTGAGAAGTCTTAATGTGTATAGTTTTATCCTATCAGAGATGGCTAGCAATGTATCGAGCTAAAGGCTCTCTTATGTTGAGTTAGTATCCAGTTATTCCAGCAGGTCACTTGAGGAGGGTTATTATTATGTCACTAGAGTCAGTGGTTGTGCCCGAGTACTATTACATCACAAAAATGCCCAGTTTCATTATGTTTGTAATGATTATGTACCTAGTGATCCTACGGGCATATGGTATGACGACCGGAACATATACTGTTTGGGGAGATAGATAATACATACAAACCTCTGATCGACTGTATCAGATGGGTAAAGGCGTCGACCACTGAAATGTATGTCGATTGGATAGACAAACAAAGCATTGCATACATTCTCATGATCTCATTGATGCATATATTTGTTGTTATGTGGCACTTTTGTGACTACACAGATTGCATTAGTACTGATAAGATTCCAATTAGAATATAGTTATCAGAGTTAGGTTGAGTTAGTCCCTACTCCTGGTTCAGTTATCTTGAGTTCACTCATGTTGTAGTAAGTTGTTATCAATTATAGTTGACAAAGTTCTAGGTTTTCTCTAAACTTTATATGATTATTCTTTTGACTCAGTAATTATATAATTGTTGTCTCACTCATACAATTTCAGCCTTATATACCAGTAGATTTCATTTGTATTGACGTCCCTTCACCGGGAAACTATCTTCATGTCATAGGTGCAGATAGAGACCTAGATTGTCAATTACATTAGCGATTCGTTAGATCAGCGGATGTATTGGTATGCTCCTTTCCTGGAGCTAAGACCTAGTTATTTTATATTGAGTTTTGAGTTATAGTTATGGATAGGTTGGAGCCTTGTTCTAACCATTAGTTAAATTTACTTTTTAGAGACTTTGTGGACTTAGTATGTACAATATTTTCTAGTTTGTGAATTTGTCAGCATTTCAGTTATTTATCTACTGTAGTTGAGAACATATGGGTGCAGTTGTTTACTCATAATTGGTTATGATAGGTGGCCTGGATGGCCTAAGTGTTACAGTTTTAGATGATGTATAGTCGGCTCCCCAGTCAGTTAGGTATTGGGGGCCAGTCGCACCCTCCCCCAGGTTTGGGAGTGACAACTCCAATGGTGTCAGTCTACCTCATTTTTATCAAATTAAAGAGACTCCCTTTTACCCGATTGCATTGTGCCAATTGGATTCATCCTATGTCTAGGTGAATCCATTAAACAAGGGTTAGAGCCTTTAGCTATTATTGATTGATGCTAATCCAACCTAAATTTGCTCTTTCAAGTACAATAAAGGTAATTGGGCAAGATTGAATGACTTTCGTCACTAATCACACTTTACAAACCCCAAATCAATTAAATATTCTTAAGCCTATAAATAATTTTATTCAATTGATACCATTAGGGTTCACAACCCCAGATCTAGGTTTAGTTACTCATAGTAAGAGAAGAAGAAAAAAGCAATTAATTGAACTTTCTTACCTATGATATCACAAGTGAGAGAAGAAAATTTAAATTGATAACTTGATCTTCAATCATTAGTTAAAAATTTAATCTACTTCTCTATCTAGAAAATATCTATAGGAAACTATCTATCTCTCTATCTCTAACTATCTAACTATCTTTCACTACATCTTAAAAAAATGGAAAAATACTATTTATACTAGGCCTCAACAACCCTAATCTATTTAAATTCAGAGGGTTCCAGGTGTGCAGGGACGGATCGTCCTTTGATCTGCCAATTGAATTTAGTTTCTACCAAGCCTCTTTCCATCTCTTGACTGACAGACCGTCTTCTGGAAAAATGGTCTATCTTTCACTTTTTCCTTTGACTCTTAAAGTTTTTCAGGATGGGCCGTCTTTTGGAAAGATAGTTCGTCCTTTTCCTTATTGGTTGCCAACCACCTGGGAGTGGGTTTTGGATCATAAAGGTAATTCTTTACTACTATAAGTATGCACCGTCCATCGAAGAGTTGGCCCACCCTTTACTCTATTTTTTTGGATGACTTACTGGCTTTTATTCCTCCTTCCTTTATTTCAATTGGGTTCCTAAAACATAACATAATAAGGTTGGTTTTAACTTAAATTAGTACTTAAAGGCATGCAAAACTCTGTGAAATGAAGTAAAGATGTGTACTCCGATATCAGGATATGTTTAACCCATAAATACCCCTCTAGGAAACCCAAAACAACTTGGTTTTGGAGTTAAAATTATAGGCAGTGACAAAAATACCTTTAGGAAATCTCACTTAATAATTTCCTGCCAGTCGTCATGACTCACACCACGAGTCGTTGGTTGTCAACATGACTCACGGTGACCAATCATTGTAAGCTAGTCCTCATGTTAATTTTTCTTATCTTCATACAATGGCCCCCCACAATGACTCATCCTTTTACACCACGAGTCGTCACATGGATCGTGGTCAGGGAATCCTTCTTTCACCATTTTCTGGATTCATTCCATGACTCCTCGTCACAACTCATTACAAGGACCAACGAGTCATCCTGTGACTCGTTATATCGTGACTTTCTCTACAGATACAACCAACAAATCATGATCAGGAGTCGTACCATCCTACCATGACTCATGGGGTGGACTCGTGGTCTGAGGAACGGAATTCCTAAGGTTCACCACAAATCCACAACCAGATCATCAGTTCGTGCAATAATAACTTCTTAGATTTTGCTGCCTGTTTCTACTCCAACTCTATGGTCTGATCTTTGGGACTTTTGAGGTGTTACAAGTTCACTGTGAATTGAGCACCTTTTTCCAATATGATAGACATGGGAACTCCATGAAGGAGGACTATTTCACATATATAAAGCCTAGCATAATCATCCATTACCTAAGTATTCCTGACTAGTATGAAGTGAGTTAACTTCATCAATCTGTCTGCGATCACCCAAATAAAGTCATCTTTTTGCTCATCCTAGTAAAACCTATAATGAAATCCATATTAATCAACTTTCACCTATTGATAGTTCAGATACTAAGCTACAAAACCTATAATGTCCTTTTTCATACCATTCCACTAATATAACAGTCTTAAATCAAGATCCATTTTGATCGCACCTAGATGTATTGAATAACGAGAGTAATAAGATTCAGTGAAACTCTGTTCCCGTGATTTACCCACATTGGGCACACACAGATGACTCTGGTATCTGAGAATTATGTTTGGCCCACATTCAAATAAAGCTTGCTTCTATTGTGGTATGCTATCTCTCGGCATCACTTCTATGGCTAAAAAGGACTCTGTACTTTATTGAATAACAACTCCTCTATCTTCGGCGTCTAGCAACGGAATCTGCAAGTTACCTAACTGTTGCAAGGATTTAATCATTTCTATTCTCTCAGCTTCAACATGACTCAGGCTTCCCAAATGATACAAGAAAAGTAAATATAGGTAACTAGACACAATATTGGAAGAAATAAGCAACCCTTGTTAAGGAACAAGGACCTTAAATTCACAATTTCAATAAGAATCAAGTTATGAGAAAGACTCAAGGGAAATCAATATCTCATGCAACCCTTCTTTCTAAACAAGTGACAATTCAGAGCTTGAAAAGCTCACTGCACTCAAAGTATACTTAAGTTCAAATGCCATAAAATTCTACCATGGAAATTAAATGAAAACCCATTTATAGTATGTCAAGGAAATTGGAGACAATTACAAATATATCCTTAATGAATAAGTGCTTTGTTTGGTAGTCTTCCTTTTTTTTGAAATCAAAGAATGACCAACTGCACATATAGCCACTTTCTTCATTATCTTGGCCATATTCATTCTCTTTCCCATTTTGTACTCCTTCATCTACAATCTCAAACATGGAACCCTTTGAATTGCATCACCATAGAATTGCATCTTAAAAATTTTTCCAGTACATGCACCTTACCTTCATGATAAAGAATACTTATGTTTTAACATTTCAACAATTCATACCACCTTTACTATCTCAAGTTCAATTCTTTTTCTTGAAACAAGTATTGGAGGCTCATATGTGTAACGCCTCAAAAGTTCCTAAGACTTGATTCGGGATTGGAAATATAATCAGCATAAAAAGTTCTGAAAAATGTTTCAAAATGACTCACTGTACGAGTCATGGTGAAGAGAAATGAGCCATAGGACTGAGTCATGGTAAGTTTCTAGTTGACAGGTTCTAGACCAAAAAGTCAAGGTATGACTAGTAGGTCCCTATAACGGGCCATTGTTAGGAGTCATGACAAGTTGTTATTGTGTCAGGTCTTGAAGGTAATGAATTATGGTATGACTTGCCATAGAAAACAAGGGTCGTGAGAAGTGGCCATTGTGAGGATTAGAGAAGTTGGAAATTGGCCCAGTGACAATAGATGGGTCCAACGACCTGTGGTCTTGAGGTATGACTCGTGGTCAAGAGTCATAGCATGATTACTTGGTCACTAGAAACTGGTCAAACGAGGAATGGTACAACAAGTCGAGGTAAGCGTCTATGAAAAGAATTAGAGAATGGGGGATTAAGGTAGGTATAGCAATGGGAGGAAACCATGGGTCGTTTTCATGGTATGACCCGTGGTATGACTCATCGCATTTGGTAGTGACCTTTTTCCTGCGAAATCATTATAGGTATTTTTGTAATTCCTAAGCTCCTAAGTCCTAAAATATGTATTTTAAGCCCTGAAAAGAGTGTTTTAATAGGGTTTAGCCTATATCAAGTTATTAGGCTCCCCATGCATTCAAAGCTTTGAATTCTCTTGGAAGATCAATCTAGAATTCTCTCAATTCTTGCCCAATTCTCTTGGACTTTCAAGGATAACTTGAGAATTAGTTTACCTAGGTATATAGGGATATGAATGAGGGATTCTTTTTGTTCTCATGCCCGGATTTCTCCTCAAGATCCTGAATTCAAGTTCTAATTCAAGTATATAATTTTATAGGGTTTTAACAAAATCTTACGAAATTCTCTATGATATGTCTATGGGTCAATTCCCTTCATGTTCCAAAGCATGTTTTAAGGTTTATGGGAAGATTTTATATAAAATTCAATTATAAATTCATGATTTCAAGTTATTAGAAATTATTTCCTATTATGCAAGTTTTATGAAAAGTCAAGTTTATAATTCATCATTTCAAGTATGATGAGATATCTAGCATGAAAGAACATTTATAAATTACCCATGTATGAATTGATGATTTTGACATATGAAGTCTATTTCAAGTATGCATGATTTTAATATTTGGGCAAGCCCACACAAGTTAAGTATGTTTTTGTGACTTCGCTCAGTTTTATAAGGTCAGTTTACTATATGGTTTGGAGTAAATAATCCTAATTCAACTTATGGTATGTTTGGAGAAAGGACTCCCCATGTTCAGATTTCAGACTATGCATGTAATCATGATTTCATCTTCGTTGAAAAATGATGGGAGCACTATGAACGTTTTTGGGAGTAGTGTCTAGCATCGAGTACGCCCCGGGTTCAGTTAAACCCTAGGTCTTAGAACTACATGCCAATATAGGTATACATATACATCAGGATATCCTTTGAGAGTTTCCCCCATCCGCAAGGAGCCTTAGCTTGATATCAATATCATGGTATCGTCCTTATCCCGGACAAGATTTTGGATGGCTCTGCCCACTTAAATGTGATAGTTAGGGCATGATGTAAGCTCTATCGTGATGGTGTCGGTTATGACGAGTCTCCCATTGTCCTCATGATTTTAGTTATTCATGTTCAGTACTTATGATGTTATGTTTTACAATAGGTTTGACCCAATGATCATTTTATATGCTTTTACTTATGATTTCAAATATGACGACTCATATGATTTCTATTATTAACCTTGGGTCATTCTGTTTAGGTATGATAATCATCTTATGACTATATATGTCTCAATTCAAATTTCAACATGCAGTCCTTACTCTCATGATATACTGATTTATATTTATATACATGACTTCAGTTAACATTTACTCATCATATATTACTTACCTACATACTCAGTACATCATAAGTACTGACCATATACTCTATGTCGTGTCATTTCATGATACAGGTCTGGGAGACCATACTCAGTTTTGCCATTAGTCTAGCTTCCCCGCCCCCCCCCCCCCCACAGTCTAGCATAGTTCCTTTTTTTGGTGAGTCTTCATCTTCCAAGAACATTTAGTTAGGTTTTTGATTATTCTATTTTAGTTTCAGAATTTAGCGATCTAGATAATGGTGTTGTCCCATTAACTTATCAGCCAGTTTAGAGACTTATCAGACATTATGTACACTTTCAGCTTTGTCGGGTGTTGGCTCCATTTATGGTCGTTGCAATATGTTATGTTATTTAGAATTCCGCTTATTCATGTTTAATTTATCAGTTTTCTCTTGATGTATGCTTTTTAATTGCTATGTTCATGCCATGGGTCGACTTGGAGCCATTCGTGGTTCTAGGTTCCGTGTCTTCATCTGGGGTCCCAGCTCGGGTTGTGATAGTATGATTTGTAAATATATCAACATTTATACATGAATACTAAGATAAAGGAAACTAGAAACACGATTGGAAGTAACAAGCAACCCTTGTTAAAGAATAAGGAACTCAAATTAACAATTCCAAAAAGCACATAGCTATGAGAAAGACCTCAAGGGAAATCAATTTTTGAAGAAACCCTTCTTTCCACACAAAGTCACAAGCTAAGGCTTTAGGCAACTAATCGTCACTTAAATCCACTCTGATAAGAAATCATACAAAGTCGATGCAAATATAATACCCAACTAAGAGTCGGGATTGATTCATAGGGACTTTGGTAGACCTAAACTCTAGCAGTGTTTAATTCAGATTTGAGAGTTTAGATGCTATTCAAGTTAAGCTTAGGAGAAATATATCCATAACTAATTAATATAAATGGTTGAGATTAAAATCAATTATGAAAAATACTAGGGAAGTAACCCAAAATTTGGATCGTTCCCCTTAAATCCACTTAATATGGACAAGTTGAGAATAGACTTTTGATGAATATGCACACAATCACTTAGGCCAATGGGTATCTTTCAATAACACCAAAGGGGTCAATCTACCTCAATTTTATCAAATTGAAGAGAACTCCCTTTTACCAGATTGCATTTTTCCAATTGGATTCAACATATGTCTAAGAGAACCTATTAAATAATGGTGAGACCCTTGAGTCTTTCAGTAAAGGTAATTGGGCAAGATTAAAGGACTTTTATTTTCAATTACATTCTACAAACCCCAAATCTATCAAATATTCTTAAGCCCACAATCAATTTTACCCAATTAAGATCATTAGGGTTCATAACTTTAGATCTGGTTTAGTTACTCATAGCAAGAAGAGAAGAAGAAAGAAAGTAATTAAACATTCTTAAAAATAAAATGTAACACCCCATAAAATTTAAGCAATAAATTAATACTTCGAGATAGGACTGAGTATGTAATATGTTAATAAGGAAGTACTATGAGGTATTTACATCACTCTATGGTCATGTATTAAGATCTGACGTCGATCAAGTTGTAAAACAAAGGTTTGCAAAAGTTACTGCTAATTTCTATCTAAAAATTGTATGAAATTTGGGTCAGATGTCTCTAGCTTTTCTCCCAATATATAAGGAATTAGGGGGCCTACGAACTATCAAATTAAAGTCTACGAGTCTAGCTTCAAATACGTTAAACCATTTACTAATACAACTGTGGAGTAGAGAGATATTGCATTTTTTCGAGACTACACAAGCAGGCAAGGAGGACCAGAGGAGATCCACTATGGAAACATGTCACACCATCAAAATGGCATGATGGGTAGCGTACGTATTGTCCCTATATTGGCCAGCCTCTATATAAATTTCTTTGGCCAGTCGGATCATATCATTTTTATTTTTCCAGCAATCTTCATGACCAAGAATCCTCTCTAACTCCCCTCTTCATGTCTTTGTTGATTATAAGGTTAAAAATTATGTGTACCTCATGTTTCTACAGCTCTTTCGGTAGTTTTGGGTGGCTTTCTCAGTGGTGGCTATTTGGTAAGCTTCGTTTTTATCTTGTTCTTAGTTGTTTATCATGAATATAGCCCTATAGGTGTTGTTAAATGGTTTTTCCATGTTTGTACCATTGAATTCATAGAAAACAAGTTGAATAAGCTCCGTTGTATATCATTTTCATGTTGTATTCTTGTAGTTGTGTCTTGGTGTTGAGGGAATTATTTGGAGGAAGTATCTTAGGGTGTTGATGGAATGGGAGTCGGCGTAACCCGATTCATCATCGTAGAAGAATGTTAAGGGTTTCATTTCCTCTGTTTCGACATAATTTTCGTTCCAATTGTATTCTCGTCATATGGTGTGAGTTTTCCATGTTGTTCGTTGTTGTTCAGCTCTTTTATATGTGTGATTGGGGGCTGTTTGGCTGCGGTCTTTCCCTCATCTATTAAGGACTTGAAATCGGGTAGTAGGTTAGTCGGTTATCGTCTGACGATAGGATATTGAAAGATGTCATTTATGGTTTTCAATGTAGTGTTGGTCGTGATTTTATTTGTCTTTGTTAGCAGCTGTACTAATGGGTTATGTATAGATGAATGGAGCTATTTGTGTCGTCCTCGAATTATTATATGAAGCATAGGGTAGAGTTGTTAGGCTATGATCCTTTGGCCGTTTTGCAAGACACTAAGGACGACGAGATGTGTAGAACCTAAGGATGAGTTCTATAGTGATGGTAGTTGGACTGGGATGTTGTTGTCTTGCCAAAATGTGCGGCTATATTGTTATATGTGTGTGTTATGCTTTTGTTGATATTATTGCCTCCAAGGGCTCAGCGATATCCAATAACTGTTAAGTGTTTCCAGTAGGGGTCGAGTGTAACAACCCGTATAAATGAAGTAATACACTCGTGCTTTCAAAGTATGACTAAGAGTGCTTAATATGCTAAGAAGGAAAGTTATGAGTTATCACTCTATGTTCGTATGTTGTGATTTTACATTAATTAAGTTGTAAAACAAAAGTTGGCAAAAGTTTTTGCAAATTTCTTTCTTAAATTCTCTGAAATTTGGGTCAGATGTCTCAGAGCTTTTCTCCCAATCTATAAAGAGTTAGGGGTCCTACGACCTATCAAATTAAATTTCTACAACTCTAGTTTTGAATTCATTAAACCATTCAATAATAAGACTTCAGGATAGAGAGATATACATATTTTTGCGAGACTGTGCAAGTAGGAACGTCAAAATGGGCCAAGTCAGTAGAAGACTATATAAGTCCCTTTGATAGTTTGCTTGGATCATTATCCAAATTTCCAGAAGGCTTCTCATCCTAAACTATCTCCCAAGATTTCCTTACATATTCTAAGTGATTATAAGGTTGGAAACCTTCCCCCCCCCAAGGTAATTTTGGTACCAGAAAGTTGATAGCCACGTATAGTTTCCTTTGAAGCAGTGTTTTGGCGAATTTTAGTGGTTGCCATATAGACAAATTTTTGGTAAGATTCTTTATTTATGTCTTCTTATCTCTTTTGATTATGTAAACGTTTGCGGACGTTAGTATTTGGTTATTTTAGATTTCTACCATCAGATTTCCTAAGAAATTATCCAGTAAATGTTGTTTTCATATTATTTTCTTGTTGAACCTTCTAGCGGCATTTTGGTAGCTAGTTTACTCTTTTGGGGCTTTATTTTTCTTCTCTTAAATGTGAGGACTTGGTTAGCTTCCTTACTACAAAATTTAATGTATGTTTAGGTTATTCTTTCACCTTTTCGGCATGATTCCGTAGGTTGTCGTTAGTCTTCATTCTTTTGGTGTGTGGGCTATGTTGTTGTTCTTGATTTTGATCTATATATATGCTTAGAGAGTTACTGGTCGTGTGCTGTCTTGTTGGGTATGGTTGAACTTCAGGTCGAGGTTGTGTGCCGGTGGGCATATCGGCAAGTCGAATGAATTCGTGAATGTTTTAAGGGAGAGGGCATGTGGTAGTTGTCGGTGTTTGGAATTATTTAGGGCTTCTCATTGTTCCTCTTATGCATGTGTTGTCATATATGATTTTGTATTGAATGTTTGGATGTTTCCTTGGGGCTCATGGATACCCGACGCACGAGAGCTGTTTTGGCTAGGGGTTGAGCTTGAGGATTGATATGGACTATGGAGATCATAGTTCCTATGTAGTACCAAGGGATATGTGAGTTGAGAGTTGTACCAACATGTCTGAGCCTCCCTGGGATCGCGATAGTTCTCCCAATAGGATTGAGCTTTGGTGATAATGCATACTCGAGAGTGGTTTTGGCCATGCTTGGATTTGGGCTTGTATGTTATACCGTGTATGCTTATTTTTAATGTTAATGTAATGTGATGTGTTAGTTGTTCTAGAAAATCCTTGGCTCGACTGTTGCAGTTGTTGTGGTTAGTCATGTATGGTAGAGTTAGTATTCCTACCTTTACTCATATTATTTTGATGTTCTATATGTTGCCTCCTATCTCTAAACTCTTATTTATTTGTTGTCTTTCATACTTGATAGATTATTGTACTAAAAACCTAGTTAGGGGCGCTGCATTCATGCTTGCAGGTCTTAATCATCAGGATGATCGATGTCTCCAAGGTTAAGTTAAGTTCCATATGGGTGTGGTAAGCTCCGTCTTGTTCGGAGACACCTTTTTGTGATTTTGTGTACATATTGGGTAGGTCAGGGCCCTGTTTCGATCAATATAAACTTGTTAAACTCCTTAGATGCTCTTAGATAGTATCTGTTGAGTTTTATATGTTGTAGTAGGTCTTGCGAGTCCCTATATATGCCTTTTGGTTGTGTGCATCTTGATGATCTCAGTAGCATAATACCTACTTGCCATTTTTTGGTGATTACTATTGTTTCTATATTATTATTCTGCCAAACCTCATCGTTTTTTTTCTTGTTGTTGTTAGTCTGGTGCTAGGGTATGCTCGATCAGGCATGGCATGGGGTGCCAGTCACGCCCCTCCAGCTTTGGGATATGACAGACTTGGTATCAAATTAGTTTGTGTCCAAGCGAGTCTATGAGCCATGTCTAGTAGAGTCCTATTTATGTATGCATTGTGGAACATACTTATAAATAGGAGGCTATAGGACATTTAGGATGGTTCATTTTGAATCACATCTTACAATAAGTCAAAAGTTAAAAGTTATAGATCAAGTCTAGGCTTATGTTTGTTACATTTTGTAGAGAATGCCTGCGACTCGCAGAATAGCGACCGAACAGTGGCTTGACAAGGCAGTAGGTGAAGGCATCAACAGGGTGCCACAGTTAGAGACAGACCCATTGGAGGCCTAGGATGAGACCATGACTCCACTGCCAGGCCCAGTACCCCCTGGTAGGGATGTTCCAAGGGCTAGGCATGCCCAGAGGTCTACGACACCTCCAATACCTCCCCTTGTTGTGACAAATTAGGAATTGAGGACTGCAGTACAGTTATTGACCAAAGTAATGGTTGGACACTCAGAAACTAGAGCACAACCAGGTGTGGGAACTGAAGACTGATCAAGGAATTCCAGGACTCGGGCATAGCTTTAAGCCCTCAAGAGTTCTCAGGGACAAAGATAGTAGAATATCCATATGACATCATTGTTCAGTTACATCATATCTTTTGAATTATGTATTCCACTGCTATTGAGGCTATAGAGTTAGTAGCATTTAGGTTGCATAAAGTGGCAGTACTACGGTACAAGAATTGGGAGCTTTTGAGGGTCCTAATGCACCTCCAATTAGGTGGACATAGTTTACTAATGCATTTTTTGATCACCACCTACCTTTGGATGTTGGGGATGCTAAGGCAGATCAGTTCCTATGTTCGGAGAAGGGAGATATGAGTGTTCGAGAGTACGGTCTTCGATTTGATTCATTGGCCCGATATGCTCCTCCGTCTTTCAGCACTATGCTAGCTAGGATACATCGATATGTAAATGGGTTGCTTCTAGAGTGTGTGCACTATTGCAAGGTCACGACTATGCAGAAAGGGTATGAGCATAGCACGTATACAGGCATTGGCACACAATTTGGAGGATGGAAATTTAAAGCGGCTAGATCTAGAGCGAAGTAAGAGATAACAGCACTAGAGGAAAAGGTTGATGGACTTCTAGAGTGGGACTCAAGGTGGCTCCAGGCCACGACACCAGGAGGAGCCTTTCGGATATCCATTGCTGTTAGAATTAGGCGCTGAACCTAGTTACAGTACCCCAGTAGAGTCTGGACACCAATAGTCGAGGAAACCGGTTGCGCCATTTTTGTACCATAAGTGTTTGAAGACACTTTGGTAATTTCAAAGGAGGCCAGCAACTTGTTTCTTTTGTGGCAGTGAGGACTATATGATTCAGGACTACGCCCACTGGGAGAGGAGTAATATAACTCGACCGACATGTTCTATGGTGGATCATCTGCGTCGGTAGGGCCGATGGAGTCAAGGGGTACAACCAGGTCGAGGACAGGGTCGGGGTAGGGTTTATAAGCCTCTTAATTTGTGTTATCTTATCTTTTTAGATTATGTAAAAGGTTTTGGAGGTTAGTAGTTGGTTATTTCATATTTCTACTATCGAATTCCCTAAGAAACTAGTTGGTAAACGTTGTTATTGTATTGTTTTTCTTGTTGAACCTTATAGTGGCATTTTGGTGGCTAGTATACTGTTATTTTGGCGGTCTTTTCTTCTCTTAAAAGTGAGGACTTGGTTAGCTTCCATTCTCTGAACTTTAAGGTATGTTTAGGCTATTCTTTCACCTTTTTGGCATGATTCCATAGCTTATCTTTTGTCTTCTTTCTTTTGGTGTGTTGGCTGTGATATGGTGCTTCATTTTGCGCTATATATATTCTTAATGAGTTACTAGTTGTGTGGTGTCTTGTGAGTATGGTTTAGTTCGAGTCGAGGTTGTGCGCCGGTGGGCGTATTGACAAGTTGAATGAATCCTTGGATGTTTGGAATGGAGAGGGTGTGTGGTAGTTGTTGATGTAGGGAATTATTTAGGGATGTTCATTGTTCCTCTTATGTATGTGTTTCCATATATGATTGTGTATTGAATGTTTGGATGTTTCCTTGTGACTTGTGGATACCCTATGCACGAGAGTTGTTTCGGCTAGGGGTTAAGTGATCACGCCCAAATTACACCTCTCAATGAAGTATAACACGGTCTCTATAAAATATAGTAACCCAACTAGGTTAGGGTCGATCCCAAAGGGAATAGGGTAGAAGAAATATGTCAATAATGAGTAAATCAACCAGTAGTCAATATCTCGGAAGGGGGTTGCAAATAAATGAAAAAGTAATTTTAAAGAGTTATTATGTTGTTATCAAATTGATGAGATAAGACTAGGATTGTGTTCCCCGTGATTTCAAAAAGTAGTTGGCTTATTGTATTAGTAAGCTATCCCGGTGAATTATGTGTAACACTGATGATTAAGTTCATCTAACGTCTCTTGACCTACATAGATGAATTTCACTCTAAATCTTATTGGAATTTAGATGTGTATATTTTGCCCTATCCCTAAATCTTGGATTAACTATCCTCAGTTAGAGCTCAAGTTAATTAGATGATTCGTAGCCTCAAATTTCTATTGTTATTCCCTTTTCCTAACTTCAACCTCTTTGGTCGAGTAAGTTGATGATACAAGCACGTTTCAATGTTTGCAACAACTAAATCTCATCAAAATGGAGTGAATAACAATCTACTCAATTCACCATTCAAGAATCACTATTTTATATTGCCTATTTTCGTTAATCCATCATGGTTCTCACAATCCTAGTTAAAGAGATTTAGCGGCTCATGATTGAAAAAACAATAAAATAAGATTTACAAGAAGTAATAATAAAATACTTACAATAATATGAAATTGATTGACGAATCTCGAAAGCTAAATAGAATCACAAGATCATGATGTCTTCTTCAACACTTGTATGGAATAATGCTTTTTATACTTACAATAATAATGATCAAGAATTAAGTGGCAAATTCGACTTCCACAATTACATGGACTTATTTTCGACCAACTTTCTACTAAGATTCAACACCAAAAACATCCTAAGAAGGGGTATATATAGTAGTAGAGTAAATCTGCATTGCTCCTACTTGGATTGGGATTAGGTTTTGCAGATATTGAGTTGACTACCCCTAGTCCACATCGCGCCTCCTAATGTGCCTCTGGCCTTTCACGTCAGGTAGCTTGGTGCATTAGTGTGGCCTCCGTGTGCCAGTGCGATGCAAACCTTCTTCAATCTTGTTTTTCTCAACCCGATTTTGCCATACTTTCTTTTTAAGCCACAAATAAGATCAAATAGGTCTCTTGAATCCTTGCGAACTTCTAATTATGCACGTTAGCTCTTTTCACAAATATGTTATAAAACTAAAGAAAACACACATAATTCATGCTCAAAATATAACTAAATATGGTCAAAATATGGTGAATAAGTGTGTTAATACACCATACATCACTCCCCTACACTTATAATATTGTTCGTCCTCGAAAAATCTACTACTTCCCCACTCAAGTTCATCCACAAAATTCACCTTACAAACCACTAAGTGTCATTAGACAAATTAGTCAAGCTCCAACAATCCACTCAATATGCATATAAGATCAGTATTAAAACACCACAAATCGAAATCACTTAGCTTCTAGAACTAACTCAACTAGATATATGTGGGTCAACATGAATCATATGTAATTTAGCGATTAAAGATACACAAAAATCTCACCATTATGTGACCATCACTATTTGGAGAGATGCCATTCACTCATGATATATGTAACAATTTGAATTTGGGCATAGAAAGAACATTAGCACTCACTCTCCCAAAGAACTCAACATGCACGCATAGGACGGTTCATAGGATTTCCCTTAGTGTAATACTCTACGAATATAGAACATCAAATTTAAGATCAATTAGGACTTAAAAGATGGTTGTAATGTAGGATAAGGAACATGTATGAACTATTTGGCCAAGATAATGACTAATCTCCCTAATCACTTTAATACTTCATAGCTCTTTGATTTTTCTAGCACATTCTTCAATCTCTTTATTATTCTCCTTATACCTTTTGTTTTCACTTTTCAACTTTGGTGACTTAGTAGGGAGCTTTTTTACATTAAGCTCATTCACAATTTCTTTTCATTGCTTTCTTTTCATTATTGTTTCATTCATTAATTTTGTTTTCTTTTCAAAGATGTTTCTTCTTTTTTCTTTCCCCACTAACATTACCCTCCTTTTTTTTGCATTCTCACTCTTTTCTTTTTTTCTAATTTCCACACTTTATCTTTGCCCCTTTTTGCTTCTCTTCACTTGTGGTCCTGTCATGCAAAATTTTTATTGAAGTGATCTAGGAGTCATTTGGATCAAATAAAGGTCAATAGAACAAAAGGGATTCAGCTTGTAATATGGCTAACAAAAGAAAAAGCTAAGGCTCAAAATGGCTAACTAGGACAATCACATCAAGGTAGGAAAAATTGGGATACAAATAGGCTACCAAAGAAATGACTATATCAGTTCCTAGATCCAACATTCTTATTTCGCTTTGCACATATGCCGAGCAAGTTCTAGACATCAAATTACAAGAATGGAGCAAATAAGAATATCTCACACACATAATGGCACAAATGGTTCAATAATGGCAATTCAAGATTACATAAACACATATACCTATTGAATGTCTCACATTATTAAGCCCATTTATTCAAGCATAGGAGTCAAGTTTGAAAAGTCTAAGTGTTTCTACCTTTTCATGCATTTTTAAGTGATTTATACAAAGTCTCAATGATTCCCTAAGTGAACCACCTAATTTATAAGGTTTCAAGTTCTTGTTCCCCTACAAATGAGTAATTTTCCCTTAAGACTGTCGTTATCCATACATCATTGGGAATAGTCATGACTATGACTCAAAAAAAATCTAGACCCCATAATAGGTTCTAAAGGACTATCTACAAGAAAAGTACCAAAACTAAAAATCAGGGTAACCTAAATAAAAACATTAACAAAAACATCACAAAAATATTACAAGCTATCATGAATAGCTCATGCATCTAAAAAAACTAGGTCCACCATGAACAAATTTATCAATCAAGGAATATATGGAATAAGAAAGTCTACTTATCCCACACCACACATAATCAATATCATGTTTCTCAATGCTAAAATAATAATGCACAGGTAAAAGAGTGAAAGAAGAACTCCTTGGGCCTAATCCTCATTGTCTGTAGGAGCATAAGAAACTTCCCTCATCTCTGAGTCCTCTCCATCATCACCATCAAAATTTGCATCAGAGTCAACTTGAGCATGCTCATCATCAATCGCATCATGTCAAAGGGCTTCTCAAACTCTAGCCCAACACTACAGAGAGCTCTAAAGTGCTCGCTCAATAAATAGTCGATGTTTAGCTATTGCAGCTGCTCCTTAGTCACCTCATTCATCGGTACATGAAGTATTTGCATGCCATACAAGTGACTCAAATATTATCAATGTGCATATTATTCTCACTACTGGATAACACTTGACTATGTGTACCTTTGGGCTCCTTTGTCTTTGTCACACCTAGCCCCTTTGGGTCATATTGTGGTCGATAGTTTACTACCTCCTCCACAATCTGATGCTCTCTTAAAAATTGGGTCTAAAGACCCCGAAAACTAAATATCTGCCCGTTTTTCACCCTCTCTCTTGATGTGTTGTGGTTATACGACACTTTTGATGCTTAAAACATAGAAAAATTCTTTGTCATATGTATGTTTATATGGATATGAGGTTCTTTTACTTTGTATTCAGGAAAATCATGTCGGGGAGTTGGATTTTTGAAAAGGAGTGCAAAAGTGCAGAAAAATGGCTAACTATAGGTCACAGTACGAGCTATACCATCCTGCTATGAGTCGTACCTGATAACTATAGCAAAAGCTTAGGGCATAGCAAAATACTACTGGACTATACGAGCTGTACAACCTAGGTACAAGCCATACTAAGGGTCCATGATAAAGATTCAAATGATGTGCACTTTTAGAGTTCATTGTACCATTGGGTGCCATGAGTCATGACAATAAGGTACGAGTTGTACTGATAGACTCATGGTGAGATTTAGAGGATCGGATACTTGGCATCCTCAGGGTACAAATGGATTGCACGGGTCATACTAGCATTATACGAGCCGTATGAAGGACCCATAAAAGAATCATCAGAGATGCCATATTTTAGAAGTCCAGACCATGACTGACACTTTCGACTTATAGTGGCAATGCATGATTCATATCAACCTCCTATACCTAACAGATTCATATGATGTATTTCATACTAGGAACAGAAGCCACGACTCGTAGCAGCATGCTACAACTCGTAGGTCATCCCGGTAGTAGAATTCCTGTCAATTTAGGAAAGAATTTCTTTAATTATATAAATAATTTTCTTTTATTTTTTAATACAATAATCTAAGTTTTTTTTAATTATAATTAGAGTTTTTGGAGTTTTCCAACACTTCTTGGAGAATGAAGTACACAAAAGAAACACATGTTTTCATCTTTGTGTTCTAGATTTCAGACATTATTGTGCAATTAATCCGTGGGTTTTATTCCTTCATTATTGTAAGTTCTTTATTATGATTTATTTTATGATTTCTGATTTCTTTCTTGCACTTATTAGTAGCTAAACCCTCCTCAACTAGGGTTATGGAACCATGCTAGAATAATAAATTAGAGTTAACACAGAGTGATTCTAAACCAAAATGGATGCTTGTATTGTTTTTCTCTTCATGGTTAATGATTCTTAACAGTGCACAATGTTAGGACTAGCCCATATTATCTATTTGCTTGAACCTAGAGAATTAGAGATTAGAAAAAGAGAATGACAATAAATCCTTGAAATTAATTTTCATTAAATACTTGAGTTGCGGTTGAAGGATAGTTAATTTTAAATTATTGATAAAGGCTAGCTGAAAGTAATCATGAGACCTAACCCAGTAATTGAGTATAGCCATCTAACAGGGGCAAATCAGTCGTTTGGATGAACATAGTTCATTAGTTCTACAGGCTAATTATTGGAATAGATCACAAGTGTAATAACCTGACCTAGTTAAGAATCACGGGGAACATATTCCTAGTTAATTGCATAAATTTCATAAAAACACCATTCCTCAATACTATTACTTGATTATTTCTCTTAAAAACCTCTTTTAGAAATAATTAAACTAAAAGTGTAAATACTAGCATTAGTCAAAATCTTGACCATATTCCCTAGGGACTCCAACCTTAGTTGGATTCTTTATTTACAACGATAACGTTATACTTCTTTGGAGGTGTAATTTGAGTGTTCTCAACTCTCCTCAAAACATCCCTAATCACCACTCCAATATTTACCGGTCTCTCATTTATCAAAGCAAACACCAAACAAACTTTTTCCCTAGTCATATGTGTCATATATTTTCCAGGAACCAAACTACAATAAACAATTTTTTGCCACATTCTTACCTCCGTGCTCATGTGGGCATATGGAAAAGTCATGTAATACCCGAATAATTGATGTCTGGTTCATCATGCTACTAGCATAAGGAAACAAAGAGTATTTTGGATCTCTTTATAAGTAGGCCTCAAGAGATGGTCTTTCATTAGTTATGGATCAATATTAGGAGTACCAAGTAGTCTATTTAAAGTAGTGAGCATAAAATTCACAATTTTCCCTTTAATTTTTACATGGTTAGTCGTCTCTGTAGGATCTCAATTGGACAAAAATTCCCTCACCAAATTTAAATTACACTCCCCATGATGATTGAACACAAAATTCAACCCAAGAGTATATATTATATCAAAAATCCAACCCAAGAGTATATATTCTACTAATCATGTTAGGAAATTTGGAGGTTAAGCTATCTCGGTGAATATATAAATCATGGGAATATTTTGATTCTTTATGCTCTTTAAACCACTTTTTACCTTCTTGCTCCATGAACCAATGGAGTCCATATCTTCATGGTGGTTTTTGTGACATGCTAGCAACCTCATTTTGTGCCTCTTGACCCGTTCTTGCCCTTTTTGTGCCTTGGCTTGAAGAAGCCACACCCTTCCCTTTGTTAAATTTTGGAGTCATTTTTGGGAAATTTTAAGAAAAATGAAGTCTTTTATGGTTTGGATGGAGAAGTTTGGAAGAATTTTTGAAGAAGATGATGTTTCTGAGAGAAGATTGAGAGAATATAGGGGTGTGCGATGTGAAGTGTAGGAGAAAAATGGAACAAATTCTAGGTTTAGCACTTTAAATTAACCATTTTTTCGAGTTAACCCATGTCTGCCCAACATTTTTTGTACCTGCACCGGCCCTCCGCATCATAGACTGTAATACCCCGGGAAGGCCTAAGAATAGACCCGGAAGTTGAATTTGAAAAGTGCAGAAAACTAGAAAAAACATCATAGAACAGACCACAGAACGACTCGTGGTATCAGACCATGGGTCATTGTATGTTGACATTAGTTGGGGAGAGGATGGTGGCAGTAGAGACAACGAGAGGTATGATGACCCGTTATGGGATACAATGGGCCGTCTTTTGCAATCGTGGTTAGGGTCAGGCTGGGCAGTAGTGTAAACAACGGGAGACCCAATGACCCATTAGGAGAAGCCACGGGTCGTTGGTTATTGTTGTTGTTGGAGGGTAAGGATTTCCAGCTTGGGTGACAGGTTGAGACCACGACTCATTGGAACGAACCACGAGTCGTGGTGAGACTCGTGGTAGGTGGTTCAGTTTTGTGATGAGCAAACAATGAGCGATATAATGGGTTGTGGGTTGAAGGCATGGGTCATCCTATCGACCCGTTGTTTAGATCCGAGACTAGGTCATTCAACAGCCCATTCAACGAGGGACACGATGGGTCATTGGTGGTTCCCACGACCCATTTGTACCACTCGTGGGTTCCATCCGGCTAGTTTTTAGGGCAGGTTCATTAAGGGTATTTTTGAATTTTTCACAATATAAGGCCCTAAAATATGTCGTTTTGGCTTGGGAAAGCTAGGTTTTTAAGAGAATGACCTATTGTAAACTCCCATTCATGCATGCAAGGTTTTTGACAAGTGATCTAAGGGGAGATTTCAGGATTTTCCCTTCAATTCCTTCAATTTCATTCTTGTGCTTTTAAGGAGGGTTAGGAGTTGATAATCCCAGGTATGTAAGGTCTTCAATGTGTAGATTATTCCACACCCATGCTCCTTCTATATTAATTACTCAAAATTTATTTGAAAACTCATGGGCTTTAGAATTTGGTTTGTACAAAATTTAATGATGTAATTATGGGTCTTGTGATTTTGAAACCATATAATTATCTACTTATTTTGATCATCTTTTGAGCTCTAAACTAATATTAGTATGGCTGATTTCAAATTTCTAATCATTTAAACCTGATTATGCATGCCCATGATAAACCGATTTATGATCCATTAATCCATTGATGTTTTGGATAAGCCTAGCATGTATTTTAAATTAAATCATGAATATATTATGTTATATATTATGCTCTTATGGAAATTTAAACTATATGCATAATCTACAAGTATGTATGTATTTTATTAAGGATGAATTATGTTTTGGCCGACTCACGGGCCTCAAGTCATGGCTAGTTCTTATATGTTCAAGAATGTTTATGATTATCATGATTTAACTAGCCCATGAACTCATGTATGTATTATTACGAGCACTATATATGTTTTGGGAGTAGTATCGAACACCTAGTAGGTTCGGGGCTCAAGTTAAGCCCCGGATCTCATGAACTACGTGCCACTGTACGTATGTTGGGACCCCTTTTACGTTTGTCCATGGACCAAATGGCCCTTTTCATGTGAGATCATGCCCTTCATGATTCCTACCCTTGGCAAGTTATTAACACCCTCCCGACTAGGGTTACAAGTTGGACTTCATGTGTGCTCATATTGGGTATGTCGGTTAAGAGAATCTCTCATTGTTCCTCATGAATTATGCATATTTATGACTACGTATGTTGGCTCAAGTTATGCTATGTAAGGCTCTTCTATTATGATTATGACTATGTTTACGTTATGAATGTTTCAAAAACCTTGAGCCTTATGTTATATTATGATAATTACGTCATGAGCATGTCTTCCTACTCTTATGATCATTTTTGGGTTTTTTACGTGTTTTAAATGTCCGTTTTACTTACCTTGCATACTCAGTACATTCAACGTACTAACTGCATACTTTCTATGCTGTATCGCCTCATGATACAGGTCCAGTTCTCAGGCGCATCCTCATCCATAGCTAGATTCGGACTTGCTCTTTGCATATTTGGTGAGTCCTCATGTTCCTAGGTCTACATGTTCACACTCTATGTTATTCCTTCAGTTTATGGATGTTAGATTAGTTGGGGAGTTGTCCCATCAATCCGCCTTTCATGTTTAGAGGCTTATTAGACTAAAAAGTTGAATTCCACTATATTGTATAAGTATTGTACTATTTTACCTCATGTTATTTTACGATTATGTATCTATGCTAAGTCTTTCGCTCGGGGCTCCTTGTCCCGTGTCTACGATCCAGGTGTACGTTTAAATACTGAAGCTACTTCTTTGTTTCTCAGCTTACACACCTATCGATCAAGGATCTAAACTGGGACCTCTTCCTAAAAGAGACTATCTTTTATTTCTCCACTGTCTAGTGGCACAACTGAAGTTGGATCACCGATGCACTTCCTCAATAGGGACACATGGAAGAATGGGTGCACTGATGCTAGCTCTATCGGTAGTTCTAACTCATATGCCACACTGCTAGTTTGCTTAAAAATTATGTAGGGTCCCACATATCTTGGGTTGAGCATTCCTTTCTTCCCAAATCTCATCACCCCTTTCATGGGTGAAGGTATTAGATAAATCCAATCATCCACTAGAAACTCTAATTCTCTTTCTCCTCACATCAACATAGGATTTTTGTCGGCTCTAAGCTGTTTTCAACCTTTCTCAGATGAGTTGTAGTGTCTGCGTAGCTTTATGAACTGATTCTGGCCCTACCAATATAGCTTCACCAACCTCAAATCACCCTAGAGAATATCTACACCTCCTAGCATATAATGCCTCAAATGGGGCCATCTGGATACTAGAGTGGTAGCTGTTGTTGTATGCAAACTCGATGAGAGGCAAGTGATCATCCCAACTGCCCATGATATCAATTACACAATCTCTTAGGATATTGTCCAAGCTCTAGATAGTCCGTTCAGCCTATCAATCAGTCTGCGGGTGAAAAGCTGTGCTGAGCTTGACTTGGATACCGAGCCCCTTCTGAAAAGGCTTCCAGAAATATGAGGTAAACTGGGTACTTCTATCTAAAATAATGGACAAGGGCACCCCATGAAGTCTGACCAATTCCCAGATATAAAGCCTAGCATAGTCCTCAGCTGAGTGTGTAGTTTTTAACTAGGAAGAAATGTGCTACCTTAGTCATCCGATCTACTATCACCCGGATGAGTCGTGCTGCCGATGAGTCCTAGGTAGACCTATAATAAACCCATATTTATTTATTCCCACTATGTGTGTATACTAATATCCTGAGTGATACCTCTCGGTCTCTAATGTTCCATCTTAACTTGCTTGCAGTTCGGGAACTTAGCTACAAATTCTACGATGTCTCTCTCCATGTCGTTCCACCATTAAATATCTCGTAAATCATGTTACATCTTAGTAGAACCTGGGTAGATAGAGTATCTTGAACTTTTTGCCTTAGCCAATATCTACTATCTCATTTAACAACCATCTGGCGCACAGAGTTTACCTTGGTAACGGAATACAACATCTTCCCCTTGGGAGAAAGCCTCCACTCCTTCTCTAAGAACTATTTCTTTTATGCTAAGCAGTATGGAATCTTCTCCTAACTTGAATTAACGAGGAATTTTCCATCTCAATTGCTAAACATTTGGAGCTGAGACTGACTGTGTGATTGAGATTACAGGCTAGGGGAAAGAGTTGAATTCCCAAAAGCTAAATACTAAGGGTTGAATGCTAATGAAATATCCAACTTCGAGCTCAACTACATATCAAAATTGAGTTTCTGAATTGAACATTCATGCTAAGACATGAGAAAAAAATAACTAAAGGACATGAATCTGACACAGAACTATGTAGAATACTAAGAATAAATTATTCCCCTCAGGCTGGAACTGAGTGGTTAGGGACGGAGTTATAAATCCCATAACTGCTTTTTGATATCTGAGTAGGTGGCATTTTCTGAATTTGGTTTCCCAAGTAGTTCCTCCTACTAGCTGAGTATTCCTTATAACCTTCACTAAAAGAACCTCTTTATTTCCAGTTACTTACAATCTTGATGGTCAACAATCTCAACCGGAACCTCATTTTTAAAAGAGACTATCATCCTCACCAACCCCCCATCATTCAAGCCTATCACTTAATCATCTAACGACTCCTCTACAGTATATACCATCCAAGAATTTCCCTGCCCCCCCCCTAGAAAGACAAACAACTGCATCTTATGAATTTCTTCATATGAGCATCTAAGGTATAAATAGAAAGCTATCCTGAGTATATCTGTTACAAAAATCATTCCCGATATAGGTGAACATACACATGTCTTAGAGTAAGGAATCACAAGCATAAATCACTCAAGGAGCCTAGTCTGAACATACATATGATGTAGCATGATCTGCTGAACCGTTTAGGAGAGTCTGAGGGACTGGGTTCTTGGAGCTTGGCATAATGTGAGGCATGATTCTGTACATAACTAGTCTTCACGACATAAAGTTGGAATTTTCAGAACCATGGAGTAAGACTAGGAGCGCTGCCTGAACCGGTTATCTATAATTCTAGGATTCTGAACATAAGCATAAGTAGAACATAGCATAAACTGAAATACAAGATGAAGCAGTTGAATAGGAAAGATTGACATCCCATAGTTGTTATTTCTGGAGCCCTTTTACTGCAACACTTAGGACTTGACCTGGCCTTCTTAACTTATCATCTACCCCTTAGCTAAAAGTCACCATTCTCAAGCTCTTAGATCCTTTCTTAAGTCTAGGTTAACTTCACTAACTCTTGAGTTCTCATTCATCACGAAAGCTATCACTATAGGCTTCATACTTATAACGATTTTCTATCAACCACAAGATAACTCTCATACTGATGTTATAAATGTATTTCATACTTTATATCGTGGCTTCTGAGACTAATGACATGAAAAGATCAACATGAGAAATTCATAACATACCTGCTACTATATCCGAAGTTGTCACCCATCTGTACTGGATGTTGTGCCCTGCGAAGATGGGAAAACTGTCGAAGTTGTTGGGATGGTGGATTGAGTTTTCCCATATTCATCTATAGGGTAATTTTTTATTATACGGCCCCACTAACCGTATCCAAAACATCCTTCCTTACCAAACAAGCATTTTCTGGGTTAGATCCTTCCACATTTCTCGCAAACTAGACGACTTGACAAGGATGCAGAAGAGTTAGCCGAGGCTCTACCTTCGCCCTGTTTGGCTGGTGGGCACTCTCAGTGTTTATGCCCTGATTTGCCACACCAAAAGCAACCGCCTGAGCCAACCCTTCATTCTCCTAAATGGTTCTTCCCACAGTTCTTGCAAGTTGGGCATGTAATCTCCTTTACTTTGGGTTTGTTAGGATCCTTGGCTATTGATGGTGCTGGGGCTGATGTCCTCTGATGAAATTAGAAATGAGGTCCACCACTCATCCTTTGTTGGGAAAACCCTGAGTCCCCTGTTGTGACGCCCCATAACTGGGGGGAGGGCGCGACTGGCTCCCTATACCTGGCTGACTGGGAAGCCGACTATATGACATCTGTAACTGTAACACTTAGGCCGTCCAGGCCACCTGTCACAATCAACTGGAGCACAAACTGGACCTTTTATGTCTCAACAATACAGGGTAAACAACGAAAATGCAAACAAGGCTATGAGTATGCTAAACACAAACAACAAAAGGCCGACAGGCCACAAACTGAACACCATTGTACACACTAAGTCCACAAAGCGTCTAAGGAATAAACTGACTGATGGTCGGAACAGGGCTTTGACCTACCCATAACTACATCTCAAAACTCTAGCTGAAACAAAACTAGTCTTAGCTCCAGAAAGAAAGGACCATACCAACACATCCACTAATCTTACAAACTGCTACTGCAACTGGCAATCCCGACCTCTACCTGTACCTGCGGCACGAACGCAGGTCCCCAGGCGAAGGGACGTCAGTACGAATGAAATGTACTGGTATGTAAGGCAGAAAACTATAAACATGTAAGATAGCAATGATAACTGAGCCAGAAATAAGGAATAACAATAACCTGGAATCCTGGAAACTGAAACCTGGCAATAAGTCAATACTGAAGTGCAAATGCAACCAAGTAATGCACAAGAAAAACTAAAATTGTAATGCCAACAACCAACCAACCATAAATCCATATATAAAATTCGTCCAGCCGGTGTACCATACCAAGGATAAATAAAAGTACCTTCAGCTGATGTATCACTCCGGGGTAAAATAAAAACATCTCCAGCCGATGTACCATGCCAGGGTAAAATAAAAATATCTCCAGCCAATGTACAACACCGGGGTAAAATAAAAATATCTCCAGCCGATGTATCACATCGAGGTAACGTAAAAATATCTCCAGCCGATGTACAACATTAGGATAAAATAAAAATATCTCCATCCGATGTACCACACCGGGGTAAAATATAAATATCTCCAGCCGATGTACCACACCGGGGTAAAATAAAAATAATTTTCAATCATAATCATAAATAGGGTCGATATGGCTTATATTGAGTCAATTTAACATGTATGGCATATAAATGACAAATAGTAAATCTTTGGCCGGAATAGGCCTCTTTCGTAACCCATAAATGCAAGTGAGAACCCATATCATGTAAAGCTAGAATATATGTATATATATCACATAAAGTTTTCAAATAATACATGAACATGTCGACTCAGTTACTTGAAGGACCTTCAAGAGGTTTAGACAACACAAGAACTTTTGTAGGCTTACAAACAATGTCCTACAAATAATCCTACCAATTGAACATATTACTTAGATAGAAAAACATAGAGCTCATGTCTACACAATTCTTTAACATTTGGGAACTGCAAATATACTGCCTACCAGGTGGTTCCTTTACCTGTATCGACAACTATAGATGGGAATTTCATTGCCAAATTTATCATGTAGATAAGCACATATAGTTCTTAATTCATTTGACTTATTTGCTGGAAAACATGGAAAGTATAACTAGGAACTTGGAGTTATTTTTCATATACAGAGCTGACAACTGAACTACAGACATACAATGTATGAGACTTCTATATAATGTATAACTCATATTTAGTTAACTAGGTGACCTCCAGAAGACTTCCTGGTATTCAAAGTTCTGAGCTTAACTGATCATTATCATAACATGCACTTATACTTACTTAGACATTAGGAACATTGGTACATGGGAGAATCTCTCCTCTGAATTTAGGAAATTCAACTGATAACTCAACAAGAGCTAAACATAAAGATGCATGACTTGAATATAACTGAAAGAATTCAACAGTATGTTATAACATGAAAATCATATACATTAAGACTTCTTACTGGAAATACATATAAAGACTTGAGTTTTTAGACTCGTATACAACATCAGATACTTGACCGAGACATTAGCATAATTCTCGAATATGATCTCTCAAAAACATCTTAGATCAGGTAGCACATTTCAACATAAATTAGGGATGTAAAAACATAACTTAAGGATCTGAGACTTGGAGCTCTATAACTTAGGAACTCGTGAGTAACTCTCCAAGTGATTCCTTATAGCAAAATAAAGATATATAGCAGTAATTCGGGTGATGATGGATTGACTTACATAACATTGCAATTATCTACAGAGCTTAAGAAAGCTTACATAATCATAAGTGACTTACAAGATCCTAGGATTACCCTTTTCAAACATGGTAGAAAATTTCAACACTTAGAATAGATAACTTAACATAATCCTTTAGGGGTATAGCAGAGAGCTTCTCAACTTAAGTTACTATTTTTCAGATGTTCAACGCTAATTATTTCGTAGAAGGTTAACACTTTAGTGGTTATTCAAAAACGTAATACATATTGAACATAAACAACTTAATTTATAACTTTTTTGCTAAACGTCTTTAGAACAGGATTAATCTTCCTAGCTGTTGCCTGCCTCGTTCACCGTCGTAACCCGTATCATCTAATTTAACAATATTTAGCTCTACTTTCCTTATTCATCTTAACTTCTTTGAAAAAAATTGTTCACTTTACACTCAATTTTTTACCCTCGTGTTCACTATTCCATCAATTCTTATACACACTTACCTCTTTGCCTAATTGACAACTTAGCCACGCTTTCCTCGCTAACATGTATCGATTTAGCTTATTCTCTATGTGCCGCTTGCTTAGCTTTAAAGAGGAAAAAATATATAAAATCTACTTTTTACCTTAAGAACTTCAAAAAATAAACATATAGGAGGGATTAACAATATTATTAAAACTTCATTTCAATAAGCTCGTTTACCCTCAATCGGCTTAGCGTCATCTTCTTAGCTTAAGTTCAATTACGTGCCGTCGTCTTAGCATTTCGTAACAATTTCACTAAGTGACTAGATCTTAACATATATTCAACATCACATATACAGTATACTCAAAAGGACCAGCTCATGGTGCCCACATTAAGGGCACTTCTGACTCGATTTAGAACTACGGCAACAATCGTACAAAAATTACGCCTTTCGCTTCACGTTTGCTCACTTCAACCATTCTTAATGATTCAAGATTTATTACAAGTAGTTCCAACCCTTTGGAAAGGATCATACATGCCTCAATATGATTTTAAAAACATAGGAATATTGATCCTTTCAATAACTTAGTTTCGTGCTTGAAAAACAAGGAAAGGGACACCTTTACATACCTTGGCACGTCGACTCTAATGTCGCTGAAAATCTTCCTTTCAAGCTTACTCCTTAAGGCTCTTTCCAAGTCCAATTTACAAACCCAAAAAGCAGCAACTTCACTTCACCAAAGTTCTGGAAAAATTAGGCAGCAACATGCCACAAAAACGCAAAAAGAAACAACAACACAATACTACAACATTCTCCAAGTTATAACCTCATAAACTTAAAGAAATCAAAAAGGGAATTACTTACCCTTTCTTGGAGATGTTATCAGCTAAAGTAGGAGAAAAATCCTACTGTTTCCTCTGCCTAGAATCATCTAAAAGCAGCAATACCACAATCAACCACATGACAACAACAAGTCATGACTTCCTTCCAAGGTTCTCTTTTCAAAGCACAAAAGAGACAAGAGTGAAGTTTCTTACCTGGTATATCTTTTCACCATGTGATAGGGCTTTGAAGTCTCTGAATTCTGAAAAAAAATCAACTAAAACGAAGTAAAAACGAGCTTCCTAGCTCAATTTTACTTCATATAGGCGGGCTAGCAAGGGTTTGGGCGGCGCCCGTGCGACATGCCCTCGCGCACGCGCGCGCGCGCCTGAATCCTGACTGTCTCGGCGCCCGCGCGCCTGGGCGCTTTCCCAGCCGACAGTGCTGTCTTCAAACGAGCATAACTTTTTAATCCAAACTCTGATTGATGAGCAGTTTTTTCACTGTAAACTAGACTCAAATACCTTTCATTTGACATGTTATGGGACTTCTGGATCATTATATGTTTAGATATATGACCATTTAAAGTTGACCCTTATTTAAAAACTTCACATACTCTTCGCTTTTCCCTTTGTACATGTTTCCCTCCTCACCTACGGACAACATACGACCCATAATTCCCTTAATATGACATATAGCCATCAAATAATAAAAAAAATCGGGGTGTAACACCTGTTCTTTCTCTCTTGCTCCCCTTTTCTTTTCCCATGAACTTTCCATCCGCTATTAGACCGTGAAACTTAGGTGTGATGTTTCGAACCTTTGTAGCTATTATCTCTTTAGTAGGATTTGCAAGTATGACTACTAGTTGGTTAACCTGAGTGGTTGTGGGCCGTATTTACACTCTAAGGGCAGCTCCGAGCTCCGCATACGTCACTTGTCCACTAAGGGTGCCTACTGGAGTTGGTGGGACTGGTGGATTCCCGTTATTTTTTCCTCTTCCAATACCTCTTCTAGAGGCATTGTCTACAAACGCGTAAAGCATGAATTAGAAGAGAAACCTTAGAGTTTACACTCTATGGCACGATAAGAATAGTGAAAGAAGGGAATTTGCCTAAAACGTCTTATAGCCTCCTCGTCATAAGTGTGGCACTTCACACCCATGTAAAGGACTCTACTTGATGTGGATTCAGACATTCTAGGATACTCAAAACCTAGCGCTCTAATACAAAGTTTGCCATGCCCCGAGCTTATACCCTAGACAAGACACGGTACTTGGAGTCACAAGGAACCCCAAGTCAACCCATGGTCTATCATGACACTTGAATTCTGAGTAAAAACATAGCGGAAGCTTTAAAATAATAAAATAAAGCATATAAGAAGAAGAACTAAGTCATAAATTTTTATACAACTGAAAACAAACTAAAAATCTAATTCTCTTACTGTGTCTAAAGGCCATCTATCGATGAGTTGCTAGGACAAGCCCCCAGCTAACTTTAAGTCTAACTGAGAGAAATATAGTTGAAAATAAATAATCCTCGTCCTTGAAAGATGAGGACTCACAAATAATGCAACTGAAAGCTTCTGAGCGAGATCTGCTAACAGTGCTGAGACTGAGAACCTGCAGATGTATCATGAAATGATATAGCATAAAAGGTATGTGTCAGTACTTTGAATGTACTGAGTAAGTGAGAGGAACCATAACACAGAGAATAAAACAATTAAATTGTAAGGACATGCAATAACAAACTGAAATACTGTAACAGAATAATTTGAACTATGTTGAGGTGGTCAAGATAACCCAGTTTGATGGTCAAAGACATGCTCTAAATCTGAGATACTGATCTGAACTGCAATACGGAACTGATAATTGTACTGAGTAGTCTGAAACTATTCTGAACTTAGCTAATTTGAGACTGAACTGAGGTAATCTGAAAATGAACTAACTAGTGGAAAATGCTATAACTGACATATAACCACGTGAGCTAGACGTAGAATCTGATGTACACATTCCATCAATAGGACCCAATATACCTTTCCAGGGTATAAAGGCATGGACTGTGAGATCACTGTTTGGGGCCATAAGGCTAATAAAATATAACCTATGGTGGCAACATAGTTCTAGGAACCTGGGTGCGCTGGAACCCCAGCACTCTCGGTGCTAAGTTCTACTCCCACTGGATAGTCCTACCATGACTACTACTGCCAAGCGGATAGCTCGATACTGAGGGCTTAAGACTAGAACTGGCTCAGGGATGCTGTCTAACAGTACCTTCAGAGTCTTATTGGACTGGATTTGTAAAATGGTGGTCTAAGACTGGTCAGAGCTTCTTATCTAGGAGCGTCGTAGTCGTCTAAAGAACAAACTGAGGCTGGAGCTGATGGTTCTAAGACTGGTCAGAGCTGCTGATTTTGAAGTGTAATAACCTTCTAAAGAACCACAAAAATCTGATAACTAATGTCTGAGTCTAAATTCTGATAACTGGGAGGCATCATTGACACCTCAAAATTTTTAGCTGTAGTCAAATGGATCAACAGACATTTCTGGACAATACTGAGTCTAATAATCTGACTAAGATTTGACATGTAAATATCTAACTAAAATTTCGACATACACTAATAATATGGGGATTTCAAATATGTTAGAATAAAGCTACAGGTAAGCTTGTCCAACAAGCAACATCCTAAATTCTATTGAACTGAGTCTTAGGGCTTAATTATTCCACAAGATACAATTCCTATAAATGTCTAGAAATAGGGAACATTAAGCAAAATCATGAGAAATATACTACTCGAAATCTTAAAGATATAATTCTGACAATCTTCTACATTTCGAATCCACAAGGCTAAACTTAAAGTGGAAAATAACAGAGAATTTTGGGGACACAAGGGAAGAACTAGTTCGTTATTGAATTCCCACATACATGGTGAAGAAATCCAGGAGAGAATTCCTTGAAAGTATGAGAAGAAGTTGATTTCCCTAGTTCTAGCCTTGAGAGTTTCTGCGTTCTGAGTCTAAGTATTGAGAGAATGGGTGAGAGGAAAACATCGATCACCCTTTTAGCTCCGTCCTGGATGAGTCCAAAATGACGTAGTTTAAAGTCTAGGAGTTTAGGAAATTCTGAAAAAGCCCCTAAAAATCTCACAGAAAAATCACCCTACCAGTCCCAACGAGGGACTGGATGTGTCGGGCCTAGTTACCATGACTTATGGTCCAACTCGTAAAGTACACTACCCAAAAAATCCACTACTATGACAATGGGGGACATAACGGGTCGTTCATGGTGACCATGACTCATGGTCACCTCTCATCCTCAACACTGCAAGAAATCACCAAGGGGTCACCACGGGCGACACCAGGACACGTGGTGAGGACCCGTTAAGTACACTGTCCAACGTTTCTTCTTCCTTCGCTCATCCTTGACCACGGGTGACCTAATGAGTGGTATGGCTGACCACGACTCGTGGTCACACCCGTGGTCATTCAAATCCCCAAATTTTCAACCAAGTCTGAACCATTCCCCACGAGTAACTCCATGACTCCTCGCCTACCCCACGAGTCACAGGACAACTCATTCGTTGACCTGGTGCAGAAAATCTTATTTTCTCCGTTTCAACTCACGGGTCTGGTCTTAGGGTTTTCGGGCATTACACATGGCATGAACATGATATCTAAAACTAAACATAAATAAGAGGAAGTCTAATATACATAATAGAGAAAGTTTGAAAATTTAATACATTGAATATCTAAATGCTCAACAGTGTTCTGAAATTGAAAATATACTATGTCTGATAAGCCTCTACATACTGACGAGTTTATGGTACAAGACCCCAACTAACTCACTAGAAACTGAAAATACTGAATACAAGCTGAAAAAGTGTCCTCAAAGAATGAGAACTCACCAACACTGGATGAGGGATGTGAACTCTGAGAATCGACTAATAGTGGGTCTGGATCTGAATGTCTTAGCTTGTATCATGAAACAATACAACATAGATTATGCGGTCAGTACTTGGAATGTACTGAGTATGCAAGGTAAGTAAAAAAGACAGTTAAAATACATAAAAGTTCATAACAGTAAGACAACATGATCATAAAGTAAATATCATAATGTAAACATAAGGATCAAGTTTTTCAAACATTCGTAAACCAGTCATAATCATAATCATAAGAGGAAACATTTACAGAACATAACTTGAGCCAATGTAACATAACATAACCATGCATATATCACGAGGAACAATGGGAAGACTCGTCATAACCGACACCATCATGATAGAGCCTTACATGATGCTCAACTATCTCACTCAAGTGGGCAGAGCCGTCCCAAGCTTGCCAAGAAAGGGACGTGCAATATGTGATATCACAAAAAGGGGATCTATTAACCTAGTGGTTCAGTAGAGGAATACCGGGTCGATACATTTGATACTGATGGGACTCGAATCACTAGGGAGAAGGATAAAGCCCAGGCTATGGCGGCCACTGCCACGTCTACTGGTGCTCCCCTGTCTAAGGAGGGAGCAGAGGAAAGAGCCCAAGTGTCTAGAACCGGCTCTAATGAAGAATAGGGGTTCGAGGAGGCCCAATTCGAAGATGCAAGCAGTGAGTCTAGATCAAAGGAGGAGGCACCCAATGCTGAGCAAGAGCAGACTCCTCCGCCTAGGGAGAACCGCACCATTCGGTGGAGAGTTCTAGGAGCCCAAGAAATATACGAACAAGGCATTTTTGTCACCGCTAATGCTCTCACCACCAAGAACAAACCTAGGCGGATCATTCAAGAAGAGCTGGATCCTCGCCAATTCACTAAACGAGGAGGAGATGAAGTGGATATTTAGCTTCTATGGATTCGATTGGATGGCTAGGGCCCCGGATCAATACACTTTAGAAATCGTCCGAGAGTTCTATGCCAATTATTTGGCAACCATGGAGTAGAAGTCAAAAGAGGGAAAAAAGTTGAAAGATCAGCCCAAGCTGGAGAGCGTCATGGTTAGAGGCTGAGAGGTTGATAAATCTAAGCACATTATTCCGCGGGTGTTATATGGGCCCCAATTCATACCACCAAATGCTACACCAGAATATGACTATCGGGTGGTGTCCTTGAAATAGATCAAGCAACTAGGTTTCGATGAGAGGCAGAGGCAGATACAATGGTTGTCCGGGTGATTTCCAAGGAGAAAGAAGAGGCAGAATAAGTCACTAGCGGTAAGCAGGTCACAAAGAACTCTCTGAACTTCATAGAAAAAGCCTGTTGGATGTTAGTGCACCACCGGTTGTCCCTGACAGTAAATGATAACACCCTCAGTGCAAACAGGGCAGTTTGGTAGCTTTTCTAGATACCTCATCAATATCTCGAGGGTCATTATAGAGGAGATATGGGATGGGGCTATGGGATTGAGCACTATCATCCCATTCCCGGGTCTCGTATTCAGATTATGCGCAAAGGCAGGCATCAAGGTACATCGAGGTGAAGAGAAACTGATCGGAGGATAGCGGATCATTGATATTGGCCTAATTCGAGATAAGATGAACCCGGTAAGTCAGGCACTATTTTCTACCGCAATCCCATTATCATGGATAGTTGGGGGCACACAAGTGAATGCCCCCACTTCAAAGGAGTAGGGAGACACACTGGCTATAGATGTCGATCATTTAGATGCAACTCCTAGCAATTTCGCCACACTACTTATGAGCCTCCCGAGCCAGACTCTAGCTGGGTACGTGCTAGTGCCTCAAGAATTTCTCCATAAGCTGGCTAAGAGACTAACCGTAGCTGAGAAGAAGGTTAATTCAATGATGGAAAACATCAAACCTTGGGTAAAGGCTAAGATTGAGACAGCTACACAGGCCTATACACCAGACTAGATAGTTTTGAGAGAAGATTCAACATGCATATGGCCAAGCAGACTAACATGGGCAGCCTCCATGAGAAGTTGGGGGCTCTTCGAAGTCAAGTGGCCGAGTTGTCATCACGATATACAGAAATCATAGCATCCCCCACTCTTCTTGATGTCAATGCTAGTATTGATGAGGAGCTTGATCTGGCGGCTTATTGGGAGCCCACAAGAGCCGAGAAGGAGAAAGGGAAAAGGAGGGTCTTTGAGGATGTTAGAGACGAGACCCCAAAGAAGAAGAGAAGGAGAGAAAAGAGAGAGTGCAAACGGGAAAGGTTGGAGAGTCAACAGACTCACGATGAGCATCATTTCGAGCTGCTTCAGTGAGCAAGAGGAGCGGGGAGCTCCACCATGGCCCAGGCAGAGCTTGTGGGTAGCAGGGACCTTTGGGGGAGCCGCATTCAGCCTCGATGATTCTAGAGGTCATAGAGTCGACCGCTAACTAAGGGGTAACCATTCCCCCTACTGAAACACCAGTGAGTGCGCCGGGCACTGTCAGTTCCATGATTGCAGCGGAGGTACCACCTCCGCAGGATGACAAGAGCGCTCAGTGCATTCGTAGGTATGTTCCCTTCCTTCTGCCTTTACATTCTATGCTTTAGGGATAAAGCATGCTTTTTTAAAAAAATGGAGGGGGTGTACTTGTATTTTTAGGGATTTTGATTCGTCCGCGAGGGTTATTTTGTCGTGCTTCTTTTTCCTCGGGCACTATCTAGTAGATCCAACATGTTTAGGTTTTTATTTTTGTGATTTTTTTGTTTAATTAGAAAGTAACTTAGGAGTACTCAGCCAATAAATTGCACTAGTTTTGAATTTGTAAATATTGACCCTGTTTTAAAGTTTTTTGATGATTGGCTATGTACTTGTGATTGCAAAGCATGATTTTTGTGGATCTTTTTATGTCATTTAGTGTATTAGCATGAATAGCTTTTGTTAGCCATGCGTAAACCAGACAGGTAAAGTGAATGCAAGATATGTACCATGAGTGAGTGAGGTCTAATACCTAGTTAAATGTCGTGTAGAAGATCTAGAACTTGCCCGATTGGTCTTTACATGGGTTTTAGGATGGTTGGTTAGGAAAGGATCATAGGACATTTTTGTTTAGCCCTTTTTTTCTTAAATTACCCTACCAGAATAATATGATTTCCTTGATCTCGATTTTGAGCCTTAAATGAACCATTATTCTTTGATTAACCAATTAACCTACCCATTTTTTTATAATGAACCTATTTTGGTCCTGGTCCCTCCTTGGACATTATGAACCTCAACATAGGCAAAATGCCTAATTTGAGGGTGGCTAGAGTAGGAGTGCATAAATACTGGGAAGGTGAAAAAGGAAAAGAAAAGAAAAAGGTGAAAAAGGAGGTGTAGTGTAAAAAAATAAAATAAAAAGAAAGAAAAATTGAAAAAGAAAATACAAAAAGAGAATGATGCATGAAAAGTTTGAAGAAACACACCACACTCATACAAGTGCATAAAAAGGGTTCAAATGGAGGAAAAAGTGGAAAAAGCAAAAAGGGTGAAAAAGTGAAAGATTGGAGACACATGTATGTAGTGCCAAGGAGGGGTTTAGTCACTAAAAAAATTTCATATCTACCATACCCAGCCTGAAATCCTACATTACAAGCCAAAGCAAGTCCTATAGTGATCCTAGCCTGACCATCTGACAAACCGAAGTAGAGAAAATAAGGGCAAGCCTATGGTATACAACATGCATTATTTAAAACTTCTTTGTGAGAGTGACAGTCTACCTTATTCAATCCCATGTTTTATACTTTACTATATTTGTGAGTGGGGGACTTCATTTGCTATGACGATACATGGTTTGTGTTTGATTCTACCAATGGTCTGTGTGAAAAGCATTGGCGATAACTTGACTATTTATTAATAGCTAGATGACATATGTTGATCCATGTTTATCATGTTTTGTGGTTGCTTGATGTACATGTGCTGATTTGGTTCACGGGAAAAAGGGTCAAAAGTTGTTTGAGTTAATAGTGCAAATTTTGATTAATTGTTGGTTGTAGTATCCTAGGTTTATTTTCTAGTTAAATGTCATGTTTAGTTTGTTTGTTTTCTTTATATGAGGAAATGCAAATGTCTTAAGTTGAGGGTATTGATGTGCTGTGAGTTTACAGCACATTTGATGCTTAAAACTGAGAAAATAGTATGTACTTAGGTATGTTTATATGGATATGAGATACTTTTACTTTGATTTCAGGAAAAATAAGTATTGAAGCAAAAATGTGCAAAAGAGGCATAAAAGTGCAGAAAATCAGCCAAGTATAAGTCTCAGTACAAGCGTACTTTAATTGTACGAGTCATATTGAGAATCATGGTGAAATTCAGAAGGCTGGAATAAGAGGAAGGCAACATACGACTCTCAGTACGAGCCGTAACTGGAGTCATGGAATTGTTTAGAGAAATTTGAACATAGGCAGTCTCTTAGTACGAGTGGACTTACGGATCGTATAACTCATATACGACCTGTACCATGAGCTGTTGTGAGCTTCAAGTAAGTCTTTAAGACTTGGCAGAACTTCAGATACAACAAACAATACGAGCCATAGGAGGAAGGTACGAGGCGTACCACAACACTCATGGATAACTTCAGAAGATGTCAGAGTTCTCAGGGACAAACCGCGGATGCATTATACAATTCGTAGGAATGTGGTACGAGTTGTACCAGCCTGCCAACACTTGGACAAATCTGCAGCAGCCAAGGATGTACGAGAAGCAGGTACAACTGGTACAATCCTATTACGGGTCGTAGGATCAGTCATGATACAGCCGGCGCCAGATATGAAAAACTCCCTATTAGCTTGAGAAAAGGTTTCTAATGTCTATATAAATACATTTTATGTTTCATTTTAGTCAGAAAACATAGAAAGGAAGTAGTAGAGACGTGTGAGGAGTAATTATTGTGAATTTTAATCCAGTTTTAGAGAGCAATTCTTAGTATCAAACTCTTGATTTCATACATTGTTCTTGAGATTGTTCTTTGATATTCAGATCAAGTTTACTTCCAATTATTATTGTAAGTATTGAATTATGTGTTTGTCTATGAATGCTAATTATAATCTTACAATCATGAGAGGCTAAAACCTCCACAGCTAGGGGTTGTGGGAACTATGGTGGATTAACGAAATAGGATTACACAAAAGTAATTCAAAGCCAATGCTTAACGCTTGTATTGTATTCTCCTCATCTTTAAATGTTTAATAACGGCGTACAATGTTCAGACTTGTCCAAATTCTTTACATGATTGAACCTAGAGAAATAGAGATTAGGAAAAGAGAATTACAACAAAGTCTTGGTCTTTATGATCATTGTATTAACTTGAGATATGGTCGCAGGATAGTTAAATTTGGAACATATTGATAAAGGTTAGTTTGAAATCGCTCATGAGACCTGACCCGGTGATTGAGTATAGTCATCCAATAGGGACGAACCAGCCGTTTGGATGAACCTAGTTATCAGTTCTACAAGTAAGCATTGGGATTGATCACGGGTGTACACTCGAAGTAGTTATGAACCCATGAGGAACACTTACCCTAGTTATTTGAAATCTTGATACCAATTATAGTTATAATCTTGATTTAATATTGTTTTTCTTTGAAACCCCCCAATTTGGAGATAACTCACCAACAAGTTGAAGTATTGGCGTTAGTCTAGATCTTACCCTATTCTCTGTTAGTTCAACTCCAACCTCTTTGTTGGGTTCTTTATTGACAACGTGAAAGTGTGAGTTTGAGCGTTATCATGTAGTATATTTTTCATCTTTTTTTTCAACTCTTTTTCTTTTCTTTAAGCAATTTCAGCTCTCTTTTATATATCTTTTTATTTTTGCACCACACCACACTTTTCTTTGATTTTTTTATTCTTTCTTTTCCACTTCCGCACATTCTATGCATTCGTACTATAGCCACCCTCAACTTAAGAATTTTTCCTGAGTTGAGGTTCACAATGTCCAAGGAGGGACCAGGGCCAAACAGGTTCATTATAAACATGAGAAAGGTGAAGGAGTAATCAAAGAATCGGGATCAAGGAATTAATTTTTATTTGGTTAGCTAATTTAAGCAAAAGTGGGCTAAATCAAAAACGGCCTATGATCCTTTCCTAACCAACTATCCTACAACATATGTAAAGACCAACCGGGCAAGTTCTAGATCATTAATGCAGTATTGAACTAGGTAAGCATTCTCACTCACTCATGGAACATGTTTGAATTGATTCTACCTATATAGTTCATGCATAGCTAAGCTATAATTACACATGTTAATAAATTAAATGACACAAAAAGATCCACAGAAGTCATGCATCATACACAACTAAACACTAAAAATTTTCAAACAGGGTCATTTTTCTTCAACATTTCAAAACATGTGCATTTTTTGGCTGTTATGTACTCCTAACTACTAGGTAAACAAAACACAAAAAAATCCTAAACATGTTAGTTCTACTAGATATCATGTCTGAGGAAAAAGAAACATGACAGCAAAAACCCTTGAATGAAAGTCAAAACCCAAAAATCACAAGTATAACCCTTTTTTCAAAAGCATGCTTTGTCCCCAAATCATAAAATATAAGACTTGGGAAAGGGATATACCTTTGGTACTCTAAGAGCTCCTTTCATCCGCACAGGTGGGCTTCCCTCCGCTTCAGTCGTGGCGCTAGCAGTGGCTGGTGCACTCAATGGAATATCACTCGGGTTAGTGTTCACCCCCTCAACTGAATCGATCATCGTAATGACCTCATCATCATCTTTAGCTGACTATGGCTTACCCCTAATATCCTTCAGCTGCTCGTCAGTGGATTTGGCTCTTTTGAGCAGCTTAGCCGTCATACTCTCTAACTTCGAGGGTCCAGCATCACCTTCATGGGCCCTGGGAGGAACATAAACAAACACCAGCGTAGTTGTTGCAGTACCCATCATTCTTTCTCCATTCACCTTCATGCTCACGACCTCTAATCCTATCCCTATATCCATTCCTGTTATAGTTATCTTTATATTGGGTCTAACCTTGATTTCTGGAGCCTTGGTGCCAAGTGTCATATCCGGACCTTGGACGTTGGTTCGAAAAGCCGCCACCTGGTTGTCCAAGAAGTTTACCTCCTCCTCAAAATATGTCTACTCAAACCCATACTCCTGTCCTTGAGCTCCAACTACATTCACCTTCTGAGCTCCAGAGCTCATAATATGCTTCGTGAGTAGGTCCAATGATGTCCTCATGTGAGCTAGCTCCTGATCACGCTCCTCCTCCTTTCTATGCTGCTTCGCAATCATACCAATAACATATGTACCCGCAGCTATCTCTACTTTCCTAGTGTGTCAGGCCCTGTTCGTCTTAATCACTTGGTCAAGTATAACATTTTCTTGTTCCCATGATTGACTCACCAATTCTCCTCTTGCCACTGTATCTGCTATAGCCTAGGTGTTGTTGTTCAAAGACCTAAAAAATTTCCAACAAACTGTCATTGGGAATTTTATGGTTCAGGAACTTAATTAGCTTCTTCTTAAATCTCAATCAAGTCTCATGCAGTGCCTCAGTCTTCAACTGCCGGAAATTGTAGATCTCATCTTTTAGCTGCAGCACCCTGGAGGGTGGGAAGAACCTTTCTAGGAAGGCTTGTTTAAGCTTTCTATAGTTGGTAATAGATTCGTTGGGAAACTCTGATATCCATAATGTGGCCTCTCTAGAGAGAGAATGGGAAGAGTCTCAACTTTATAGCATCCTAGCTTACACCAGGTAACCTATATGCCTTGCATATCCCGACAAAATTCATCAAGTGTAGGTTAGCATTGTCAGCTGTGTGACCACTAAACACCCCCTTCATATTAAGAAACTAGATCATGGAATTAGTGATATCAAACTTTGCCCCAGAAGACAAAGGTGGAGGTACAATGGCTCCAATTGACCCAACCTCATCAACATCCAGATTATCATCATCATAAAACTGAGGAGCACATCTTTGGCCTCTATTGCCCTTCCATGGTGGCCAACATTAACTAAATCATCATGAGCATCCTCTGCTTTCTGAAGTGCATCTTGCCGAGCTATCTTAGCTTGACGAGCTTCTTCAGCCATACGGGCCTCTCTCTACTCAACATTTTCCATCCTACGCAGTGTTTGCTCTAATTCAATCCAATGGAATCAGGGGATTTCTGCTTTGTCGAGTACTTGAAATCCACCAAGTGACAACCTGTGGGTGTCCAAAAAAAAGAAAATGTAAATGAGGAAAATAATCACTAAAATTCAAACACAAACAATTACTGTAATCCTAATCCGTATTCCTCGACAATGGCGCCACTTTTGATAATGCTCAAATCACATCCTGTAAAAGTATGACAGACGTTGTCAATAAAGAACCCAACTAGGTTGAGGTCGATCTCATAGGGAATAAGGTCAAGATATAGAATAATGCTAGTATTTAAGCTTTCAAATCTATTATTTCCAAAAGGGGGTTTTTGTAAAGAAGTAAGCACGTAACAGTATTGATAGTTGGATTGTTATCAAAATTATGCAATTAACTAGGGAAGTGTCCCCATGAATTCATAACTACTTTGGGTTTTATACTAGTGCTCTATCCCAATACCTAGCTTGTAGAACTGATAACGTGGATTCATCCAAATGGCCGGTTTGTCCCTATTGGATGACTATACTCAATTACCGAATTAGGTCTGTTGAGTGATTTCACTTTAACCGTTATCAATTTATTCCAAATTAACTATCCTACAATCGCAGCTCAAGTCATACAATGAACCATAAAGTTCAAGGCTTTGTTGTTATTCTCTTTTCCTAAACTCTACCTCTCTAGATTCAAGCAAGTAGGGAATTTGTAAAAGTCCTAACGTTGCTCTCTGTTAAGAGTCGTTTAAGATAAAGAGAACATAATACAAGCATTAACATTGGTGTAGAATCATTTTATGCACCCTAGTTTATTAATTCACCATGATTCCCACAACCCTAGTTGTGGAGGTTTTAGCCTCTTTTGATTTTAAGCAAACAATTAGCATTCATAAACAAAAACATAATTTAGAACTTACAATATGATTGAAAAGTAAACCCACTTGATTATTGCAAAATACCAATGAAGAATAATTCAAGAATAATGGAAGAATCAAAGCAAGAAATTCTCTAAAAGTTGTTCATAATATTCCCCAAAGTCGAATACTCTCCCGAAAGAATCGAATTGTGTTTCTCTCCTAACAAAGATAACATAGAAAAATATTTATACAAATAATAAGAAACTTTTCCTAAATCAACAGGAAAATTGCTAAACTGTCGCCGCCTTCACCTACGACTCGTACTATGATTATATGAGTCGTACCTCTGCTCGTATAATGTCTGGCAACTCCATTTTGACTAAATTTTGGAACTTGGTACGACTCTTACATATATCATACGAGTTGTACAATTTGGTCGTGGTCTGAACCTGAGACTTTTGGCATCCTTTGATTATTTACACAAGTGGCTTGATATGGCTCGTACCTTCATTCTATGACTCGTGGTTGCCTTTCGTACCTTGAGTTTTGCCTTTCATCCATTTTTCTGAACTTCACAATGTCTCCGTGGTATGGATCATAGGTAGATATCATGATTAGGAGTTGCTACCATACTAGGAGACTAACCCAGTGCAGATTTTTCTAATATTTTCTATGATTGCCTTGGTATGGCTCGTACCAGGACGGTACATCTCATACCACGAGTCGTAACATGGTCTTTGCCTTAAGCTCATCTTCTGGGATTTTCCATGAATCTTAGTACAACTCAAACCATGATTGTACTGCTCATACTGAGATCTGTACTGATCTTGGGCAAAATGGCATGCCCAAGGGATACTTTACAACTTAGTTTTGTCTTATTTAGCTACTTATTTATATACATTCTCAGGTAATTTTATGTAAATGTGAATATATATACTAACCAACATGATTAGTCTTGTTTTTCTAGGTTTAAAATGAATTTGAGGAACTAATCCATGAGTTGGTGAAGTGGAGGCATGGAATCGGAAGTAAAACGCAAACGTCGGCAAGGGGGACACGCAAAACAGCCCACCTGCGCATTGGAAACGTGCCACGGAAGGTAGGCTGCACTACAAGGGCCGTGACATGCCCTCAAATGCGCTGCACAAGCAGCGTTACACGCTGCCAACGCGGCCAGCGTCTGCTTGGCGACTATTTTGATTTCCAGTGTACCTACGTGATGCCTCCGTGTCACGGAGGCAAATTGGCGCGATAACCTCCGTGACACGGAGCTATTCCATGTCGGGCATAATTTTTTACATCTCTCATTTACTATAAGTAGGTCCCTTAGCTCCTAAAATTATTTTGTCACGATTTATTTCTGAAAAACTGCCAAGGAGTGAAGGGAGAAGTGGGAGAACTCACCTAGGGTTCTTAAATTTCATCTTCTCTTCTACCTATTCTTGTAAGTATGTTACTTTAACTATGTTTTCTTGTAATTATACGAACTTGAATGGCTAGAACCCTTCCTCTAGGGTTGACGCCACAAGATATGATTGTGACTATGTGAATTTGTTTTGGTTTTAAGTTATTAATTGTTGTTTTGTCTTATGTTCTTAATTATGGTTGTTTTTATGATTGATCACCATGAAAACACACACATTACACCTAGGTAAAATCTTGAGAAAGTAAACCTAGGCAAGAACAAAAGAATGTAGGGGTCAAGTTTGTATCTTACGATATAATTCGCGGTTAGGATAAGAAATTATACCTAATTTGCCTTGCTTGGTTACTAAAATGGGATGAGCTAGACACCAACTTAGAATTATCACATCACTACTCGTAGAAGTAGTTGTGAAGCTAAGTTCGGTTAAATGATTAGAGGTACGAAAGTCCCTAATCAAGAACATAAACCCCGTAAACCACATCCACATAATTGAATTGCCCACGAACTAGAATGTCACATCCCCGCTCAACGATGTAGTTGTGAGGATAGTTTGTTGTGTTTAGAGGCTCGAAAGACCATGAACATGCAATTGTAATTATGTAGACGACAATTGATAATTCCATACTTAAACCATTACAAAGCGTAGTATCGCATGATTATCCGACGTTAGCCCTAGTTGCTCCTTGAATTATTTCAGAGTATTTCAATGACCACCCCTAGACTTAATTAAACTTTATCGAAAAAGCCTATATCAACACTTCTGAAAGTAAATATCACACTTGAACTTGATAATTAGTTGAATTGGTCCAACCCTGTGGCTTCGACATTCGGCTCTTAAAAAGGGCCACTGTATTACTTGTAAGACCACGTACACTTGCGTGTGCGCTGGGGCAGTCGTCAACAAGTTTTTGGCGCCGCTGCTGGGGAGTCTCAACATGTACTTGGCCCTTTTCTGCATTCTTTTAACTTCTTCTGCACATTCCAACTCCAACACCTAATTTTCCTAAAAACAAAGCAAAAGTGCATCATATCCGTATAACATACCTAAGTCCATGCTTATTTTATCAGTTTTAAATGTTAAAAGTTCTATAAACCCACAGCACATCACAGGTCCAAAAGCAATCCTAGCAGGAAGAAAAGGGAAGCCAACAGATAGAAAGAAGAAGAAAAGAATAGGAAGCAACACGTGAATACCAATGTTCACCTCCCTCTAGCCTAAGAACTTCTCCTTCCACTAGTCAACAAAAATCTCCCTCTACCACAAACTCTCCAAGTTCTACAAACTCCCAAAAATTCAAAGATATCTCCCATCAATCCAAATTTGATACCACCAGGGAGACCAACAGTGGTATGGACAAATAGTTTGTCCTTGTCATTGATAAATTTACCCCCTTATAAGCCCTCTATTTGATCAAATGTATGAGGGAATTGATATTATCTCTCTACAGACTAAAAATACCCCTTCTCACCTACCTAAAACTCCAGATATTTCCATGTGTACTCTCAATACTCAACCCCTTATCCCTGATGAAGATGAATATAGGGTTGTCCATTTAGAGGAGGAGGACAATGATGAGAAACTGGAAGAAGAATAGGGAGAGGAAGACTCCACTGCGGACTATTTGATTAGAGCTTTTGGTCCCTCAACATTGAGAACTTATGTAGCTAAGGACTAATTATAGACATTAATGAGAGAAAAGGTTTATCACAAAGAGGTACTCAGAAAGAGCCTCCCAACTCTACTACTAATACTGCTATTACTGGCAGATCCAAGAACAAGCTTCAAATCCTCAAATCCATCAATGATTAGTGCAATAATATGGAATGCAAGGGGTATTAATACCCAGGGAGCAATAGAAAGACTCAAGAAACTCAAACAGATTCACATGTTATCCCTCATTGTGATATTGGAACCTTTCTCTAATAATTCTCAAATGCAATTTTAGGATCCAACTTGGTATGGAGAACTCTAGGTTTAATATGAATGGAAAAATTTGGTTATTTTGGACTCAAGATTTTGACTGCTAGATCCTAGAGGCTGGTGACCAACAAATTACCTGTGAACTCAAGCATATTCAACATCCTACCATTTTCAGTACTACCTTTGTCTATGCTAAGTGCGAGAATCATCTTAGGAAACTTTTGTGGGATAAATTGCTTTCTATTCTAATACTACTTTGCCTTGGTGTACAATGGGAGATTTTAATGTTATCACTTCTACTAAGGAGAAATTGGGTGGTCTCCCCTACAATATAAGCAATAGTTTAGAATTTATTGGTGTTATTGAAGATTATGGTCTCACAGATTTAGGCTTCCATGGTTCCGATTTCACGTGGTCCAACCAAAGAAGTCTCAATGACAAAATTAGGAAGAGGATAGATAGAGCCATGGTGAATGATAATTGATTATCTATAATAAATCATACTTCCATCACTCACATGCCCTCTATAGGGTTAGATCACTCTCCCTTATTGTTGGAAATGATAGAAAGAGGTTAGCAGGTTACCAAGTATTTCAAGTTCCTAAATTACTAGGTAGACAACATTACCTTTCTTGGCACTGTTAAAACTTGTTGGGAAAGACCTATAGGTGGTAATCCAATGAGGATTTTCCATCAAACAATGAAGAGACTTGCTAACACTCCTAGTCACTGGTCCAGAATAGAGTATGCTGATATTTATACGCTAAAGAGTTCGAAGAAAAGGTTAGAATTGCAAAGGAAAATCTTATTGCTAAGAACATTGAGCCCAACATATCTAAGTTATATGAGTTAAATCTTGAGTATATCAGGTATCTCAAGCTGGAAGAATCCATCCTGAAATAGAAAACCCAACTTTAATGGTTCAAAGAAGGAGATGCAAACACTAAAAACTTTCCAGCCTTAATCAGAGGCAAAAGTAGAAGATTGTTAATTCACAAGATTAAAAATGAAGAAGATGAATGGATACAAGGTGACAACACATTGCCAAAGCTACTTGTGACCATTTTCAAGACATTTTCACAGGGGATGCTTGTTTATTTAGAGAGGATCTGCTTACTAGATTTCCAAAATGGTCAAAGATGACCAGAATCAATATATACAAGCCATGGCCAATTTAGATGAACTGAAGTCTGGAGTTTTTTCTATGAATACTTACTCTGTTGTAGGCCCTGATGGAATGAATGGAAAGTTCTTTCAGTATTGTTGGGACATCATTTGTAAGAATCTGTTGAAGGTGGTTCAATCCTTCTTTTGTGGTCAGGAAATGCCCTAATACTTCTACCACACTTGTTTGGTTCTACTCCCAAAAGTAGATCATCCTAATAAACTTTCTGAGTTCAGACTTATTTGTTACGCCCCAAAAATAGGGTAGGGCATAATTGGCACTCAATTTGTAATTGATCGAGAAGCTGGCTATATAGCGTCTATAATAGTAATACTAAGGACAACCAAGCCGCCTATCAAAACCAACAAAGATAAATACTGGACCCATAAGGCCTCGATAATAACGAATAAGAAACTTGGAAAGCCAACAAGGCTACAATAAAGCTAAATAAAGCAATGAAAAATGATATGATTACACAACCAAAACAACTATACAAATCAGTCCATATCAGCCTCTATAGAGTAAACAAACTAAAATGCATGGGACAGGGCCCCGACCTACCTATGTTGTACACAAAATATAAATTAATCAAAACTAGGACAGGGCTCCTGGAAGAGAAGAGCATACCACTATTCCACTGAATTATGGCTCTTACTGCGTCTGACGATCTGAGCCTCAGCCTGTACCTGCGTTACAATTGTAGGAGGGGTCCCCAGATGAAGGAACGTTAATACAAATAAAATGTACTGGTACGTAAGGCTAAAAACTATAAACATATAAGATAACAATGATAACTAAGCCAAAAATAAGAAATTGTAACAACTCGGAATCTTGGAAATCAAAACCTAAAAGTAACTCAATATTGAAGTGTAAATACAACAAAGTATTGCATAATAAAAACAATAACTTAAATACCAGTGGCCGGCCGACCATAAAATCCTTATAAAATTCATCCAGCCGGTGTACCACACCAGGGTAAAAATAAAAATGCCTCTAGCTGATATACCACACCGGGGTTAAATAATGATACCTCTATCCGGTGTACCACACTGGGGTAAAATCAATGAATCTTAATCATAATCATAAACAAAGCCAATAATTCTTATACTGGGTCAATTTTACACGTATAGCATAGAAATAATGATTCCTAAATCTATGACCTGCATAGGACTCCTTTGTAATGCATAACTGCAAGTGAGCACATATAACATGTAAACATAAAAATGTGATGTCACACCCCGCCTTGGGGGGTATGACTGGCACCTGGTGCCCTACTGGACCTGAACTGCTGGACTGCTAAGCCTGGGCACATCTGGTGCCTGGCTGGCTCTAACTCATATTTCTGGAAACAAAGGGCTATATAACGGCTGCAAACACAGCCCCCGGCCCATTGGCCTATAGCCTCCTGCACCTGTACTAACAGCTGACCAGAAACGTATCAATTCAGGGAAACCTATGCGGGCCGACAAGGCCACCATGCTGTCTAGTTATCTATAACTCAATCATGAAGTACTAGAAAGCTACGTGACCAGCAAGGTCACCACTATTGTCAAGCTATGGCCCCACACGGCCAACATGAAAGAAACAGAAGTACTAACAGCCAAACAACTGCACGGCCTCACACGGCCGGCTCATCTGACCACAGGGAAATATATACAGACTGCAAGCCTCTAGGAATAGCAATAGAAATGATCGGGACAGGGCCCCGACCTACCCGTATTACTATAAAAGAAAATGAAATACACCTCTGGAATTTAGTCTCCGGATGACAGGAGCTGAATACTCAATCGCTGACAGGAATCACATGGTATCGCCTGCTCGTCTATGAGTACCTGCAGGCAAGTAATACAGCGCCCCACCGGGCATCAGTACTGCTGGTACTGAGTATGTAAAGCAATAACTGAAAGAAATATCTGAAAACAATAATATAACTAATGAACTGAAGTAGAGAGAAATAGATTAACTGTCTGATAATGTAAGTCATACCTTCTCTCAATTATACTGGAAGAAGTAGGAGTCACACCCGGAGACGTATCATTCTACTGTTGATCTACTCGTATCTATCATAACATGGCATAACATAACATAGCATAACATAGCACACACAAACCTTACCCGGCCCCCATAAGCCGGGAGGTACAACCAGCACATAATCTATACCCCTACCCCGGTCATCCCATCTCCTATAACCCCTGTAAGCATCCTGCCGGTCCCCTGGGTATGCACTTGGGCTCGATGAGCCCCTGACTATAACTGTACCTGAGTCCGAAGGACTCCTGAATCAACACTCGGGCGTATCCGCTCGACAGGGGTGTGTCAAAGCCGACCAAGGCATAATATGGGGAAAACTGGAATCCCATCTTCGTCCCCTGTGGGACGGCATGCCACTCCATAGAGCGATGTATCCTCGTCCTCTGGTGGACGAGTCGATACATCTATCAACCCTGGGGCGGTCATGGATGTTAGGTAGTCCAACCCCAAACAATACAATGGTCTCAACTAGCAATACTGTCTGCATATCTCACATGCTGAGGCTAATAGGGGTAAAGTATCGTATATATTACATGCTGAGCTAGTGATAGTAATCTGTACGTATTTAATACGTGCTGAGGCTGGTAAATATATACATATGAATATAATCTCCTGCCAGACTGTTCTGGGGCTAATACTGAACAGGATATAGTATTTCTGCTGAAAACCATGCTGTATACTGAGTTTCTATAGTAACATGATTTACCAGTTCTAATATGCTTTCTAGCTTTATTTTAACTTGTCGTTCTATCTCGGAGATGTCTTACAGGTATTACATTGCTTTACTGGGCTTCAACTGAATACAATGATATCCTAACATTCTGTGTCACATCACATACTGAGCATGCTGTGCAGTTCCTAACACTTATATTAAAATCTATATCGTGCTAGCAAGTCTCGCGCTGATCATAACATGATGTTTCTAATATCGTACCAACATTCGTAATAAACATCATACATGGCTTCTGAATATTCTACTGGCCTTTAAATTACTGTACTGTACCAAGATTACTAACTTGCCGAGGAAACTAACTTTACATACCTTATCCTTGAACTATTTGTCTGTCGAACGAGACTCGGCCGGTACTTCAGCTATTTTCTCCCAACTGCATTCATAAATATGTCAATTAATATTAAATACAGCTTTACTTTAAAAGGCAACGTCACTTTCGATATAGTTTATAGCCTAAACTTAGGCTTATCGAAAGACGGTCGAAAACTCGCTATTTTCCAGCGGTCCAGAAGGGAGAAATATTCATTTCACAACTAGGAACACATAGACACTAATTTAGAGCAATTCCACTTACCTTAGCTCGGTGGCTCGACGATTCGTCGGCCGTATTTTACGAAACTGAATCCGTAGGAATGCTCTCTGCTGCCAAATACCTCGGTATCTGGAGTTAATCTGAGTTTGGACAACGTTTAGCAGCATAATCAGTCGAAAATTATATTATCTCCTTCGTTCCTTTTCTCCCTCTACTGGTTTGCTCAGTTTTCTGGAAGTTTATAAATGTTTTTATCATTTAAATCCGAAGTGGGGCTTTATATACTTGGGCCTGGACAAGGCCAACGTGTCACGGAGCCAACGCGGAGGCCCCTCCTCCGTGACACGCTGCCATCGCGGAGGGGCTCTGCTTCGGCTCCTTCCACGATGGTTCGATAGGTTTCTTGTCCGATCTTTCCCCGGGCCTTTCTCCAGCACGTATGGCCTTCAAATATGCTTAACCAACATGCGAATAGGTCGTCTAGGTGCCGGGAAATCTACGGGGTATAACATTCTCCCCCCCTTAAGAACATTCGTCCTCGAATGTACACTGTTATCTAGAGGACTACTTACTTACTTTCTAGAAAAATTTTGGCAGAGTTTCCCCTGTAATATGGACTATAGCAAAAACCTGAAATGCAGAAAAGTTCAACACAGGCACTGCACGTAATATTTTAGGATCCACTGGATAACTAAATATCAATCTTTCTCATTCACACACATACAACTATAAGGTACTGCATAAGTAACAATACGGACATACCTGTCGCCTGACTAGGCCTGAAATAGGTGAGGGTATCTGGCTTTCATATCTTCTTCAGCTTCCCACGTCATTTCCTCACGGTTCCTATTACGCCACAATACTTTGACAGATGCAACATCTTTAGTCCTCAACCTGCGAATTTGTCTGTCTAAGATAGCTACGGGAACCTCTTCATATGCTAACTCTTCTGTGACCTGGACATCCTGAACTGGAACTACTGTAGAAGGGTCCCCTACGAACTTCCTTAACATAGAGACATGGAATACTGGGTGAATAGATGCTAACTCTGGAGGTAAGTTCAATTCGTATGCAACTCGGCCTATTCTTCGCCGAATTTGATATGGCCCAATGAACCTCGGGCTAAGCTTGCCTTTCTTGCCGAATCTCATCACCCCTTTCATCGGAGATACTTTCAGATATACCCAGTCATTCACCGCAAATTCTACTGCGCCGCATATCTGCATAAGACTGCTGGCGGCTCTGAGCAGTCAGTAAACGCTCTCGAATAAGCTTTATCTTTTCCTCTGACTGCCGAACAATGTCTGGGCCAACCAATGCTGATTCTCCTATTTCAAACCAACCAATCGGTGACCTGCATTTTCGCCCGTATAATGCCTCGAAAGGCGCCATCTGAATAGATGAATGATAACTGTTATTATAAGCAAATTCAATCAACGAAAGATGCTCATCCCAGCTACCCCCAAAATCTAGCACACACGCTCACAACATATCTTCGAGCGTCTGAATTGTACGTTTGGCCTGCTCATCTGTCTGAGGGTGGGAAGCTGTGCTTAGATTAATTTACGTCCCCAGCCCCTTCTGGAACAATTTCCAAAACCTAGCCGTGAACTGCGCTCCTCTGTCTGAAATAACAGATACTGGCACTACATGCAATCTGACTATCTCTCGGATATACCACTCCGCATAATCTCCAGCCGAGAAAGTAGTTCTAGCTGGCAAGGAATGAGCAGATTTAGTCACAGCTATGTCCTGAGTTAACCCGCCTGGTTTCTGATGTTCTGCTTTCGCCTGTTGGCATTCAGCAATTTCTCTTTTCATACCTGGCCACCAATAATTTTCTTTGATATCATGGTACATCTTCGTCGCGCCTGGGCGGAGAGAATAGCGGGCGTAATACGCCTCGCTCATAATCTGCTGGCGAAGCCCCAAAATATCTGAAACACGAATGCGGCCTTTACATCGCCACACTTCATCCCCGGTTATCTGAAAATATGTCACCTCTCCTTACTGAACCTTGTGTTCAAGTTGAACCTGGCTAGGGTCTCCATACTGCCGTTCCTTTACTTCCACCACTAACGACAACACTGCGACATTCTGTATTATCGCTCTTTAAGGCATAAACTACTGCAGATAACTCCAGGTTATAGGTAAGATAATTCTTTTCACGTTTCTTGAACTGCCTGAAAGCATAAGCTATTACTTTACCATGCTGTATCAACCCTCTGTACCTCCTGGCGATACTAACACTGGAGCTAATGTTAACCTGTCTTTTAGCTCTTGGAAGTTCTGCTCACATGCCTCAGTCTACTGGAACTTTGCTGCCTTCTGTGTCCATTTAGTCAGAGGTGTTGCTAAGGTGGAAAATCCTTCCACAAACCCTCTGCAGTACCCATTTAACCACAGGGATTGCGTACTTCGATCGGAGTGGTAGGTCTAGGCTATGTCTTCACTATTTTGATTTTCTGTATATCTATCTGTACACCAGCTTCCGACGCAATGTGACCAAAAAGGCTACTAAACTCAACCAAAATTCACATTTACAAAGAATTGGCATATAACTAACGGTCATACTGGTTTATTATGCCGGAGAATCTGACAAGTAATCTACCGGTATAGCTAGAGCTTATCTGGCCTTCTGGCCGTATGCTAAGGCTACTTGTTGCTAAGGTAACCTGAACGACCGTCTGTGCACCTTGTGCCTTTATCTGATCAGAGGATCCTGATATTGATCATGACCTCTAACGATCTGGCTACATAACCTTAAATAACTGAATAGTCGGGTTGAATGACCCGAATGTGGCAGTAGTCTAACAATGCTCTAACTGTTCTACTTGAGTACTTATAGTTCATGCATACTGTAGACTTGTAGGCATCTAATTGCTTTGTTATTTTGTTTAAACCACTGTAAGGCTGGACTTAATTAAACTTACTCCCAGGCGATCAATCTATGGATCTTCACGGGGAGTCTACTGATCCCCTGGTCTTAGTAAACACTGTGCTAGCAGGGTACTATCAATTTCTTACACCTTGTGTGCATCCACTTGGATTTATACTGCTATTCTGGGGAATTCTCAGTCTTATGAGCTATTCTGTAAATACTGGCCTTTTGCTAGGGCTCTGTATCTAAATATCTTACGAGAACCAGCTGAAGTACTAGTCTGTCGCTGACTACTGATGTGGACTCTTCCTTGGGGTACCCACGGGTATTCTGACTGGGACGGCCGCCTGTCTTATGGGGTGTTCCCCATAATAATTGCTAGGTTGGTTAAGGCCGACTCTCACCTACAAGGCTGGAAAAATGACGTACGACCACTTAACATACTAGAACAATTCTGGTATTGCTAATTTCTAAAATTTGCCTATTCAGCCTCTAATCCTGGTTCTAGCACATACACTACTGTTACCGATCTTCATGGATGCTTCCCTGCTAATGCAGGCGCCAGCTGGTCGGTAGACCGTCTAATTGCGCCCTTATCATCTAGTCATCTGGTTTAGGCCATTAACTCTGATAAGCTCCTAGAGCCTAGATCTGGCAACAACACATAAGTCTATTAACTTAATAACTGAGAACTGAGATAGTTTCTATGACTTTATACGTAATTCACACTTAATCTGTCCTTTCTCTTCTCCTTTCCCTTTCTCCTTTCTTCTCTCCTTTTCTTTCTTTCTTCTCCCCTTTTTTTTGGCAAGGGGGGGTCCTGCAATGTAATTTGTACATGCTTTCTATTACTAATCAGCATCGGTGATTATACCCCTTAGGCAGCTACTCACAGCATACCTATTGTCTGTATATATATATATATATATCGCTAGCTACGTACAATATGTACTGAATTCTGCAGTAACACATAATCTTTGACATGCTCTGCTGAATCTCACACCGTACATGATACACCGCTTCTACGGCCTAATAATATCTCCTGTCCTGACTTATCATTTCATTGCATTGTCACCCCATTCTGAAAGTAACAAACATAAACACTTTAGTTATTGTCTGTTGTTTGAAATTCTGCCACTCTTGCGATGTGGGGTCGACGTTCGAATCTTGTAGCCTTACTAGGCATATATTGAGAGCCCATGACTGTCTGCTGGGCCTTATCTCTAGGCTACACTAGATTTGAATTGTTGTATCAGTAACTTCTTAACTTTTCCATAGCGGACATACCGCGGTATTCTGAACCGCAATCTTACTGCAATCCGAGGCTTAATCCTTAAAACGATACTCTATCAATCTAGGGGGGTAATTCTAATTTCCCCACAAGATCTGACATTCCTGCTTCTTTCTCTCATCTTACTTAAACTGAACTCTGGGGTTCAAGGTACCTGCTCTTTATTATTAATAAGATTACTGGTCAAGTATCAGTTCATGGTTCCCCTGACTTGCAATCAGACCTATCTGATTCACATGACCTCTCATCGTTTCGATATCACAACTAAATCATATCTATAATCTTACAGGTATATCTTACTGTCTATTAGCGTATATGGCGGACTTAGCCTTTTTCTGACTCAAATTTGACTATTACTAAGCATTTATTACTAACAAGTCTTTTACCCCTGCTTCGGGTAAGCTAACAGTCTTACTTTCTTTACTGGCTTGTTGTCATAAAGGTCTGCACAGCTTACGTAATCATAGGGGCTCTTTATACTTTCTAATGCTTACTAGGATCAATCAGCCCGTCTTTACTTACTGCTTGATTTGGCAACCCCATCTCAAGTCTTATGCCCCTTTACTATACTGGCATCAAAATCAAGAGGTAGGAATAGCCCTTTTCTTATTGCAACAAATAAAAGCATTTAACTGTACCATATCCAAAAAGATATATTTGGAATTCCTGCATTTCCCTCTCTTTCTTATACTTACCTGGTGGTCTGACCTTGTCTGTAATCTTAATCAGATCTTATATGGCTAATAAATAAATCAACTCGTATGTACATTACACTCCTGACTTCCTATTTTGACGTTATCAACATATACTGGGGATAGTACCGATAAAGGTATCATGCTAGGAGGTTTCGAGTACCTCCTCCTGCTACTGTAGTTATCATGTAACTTGTTGATGCCCTCTTCTGTTGCTATATTTGATCTTCTGCCTGTGATATGATAATGCTGATCTGCCTTTGTATTTGTAATCAAAGAATACGGCAAGTTTATAGGGGCTCAACCCTATGCTGTACCGTTCTAAAGCACGACTGACTGAGAAGGAAGGGTAACCATCCTATCATGCCTCGCAGCCTCCTGCCTATAGTATGTGGTGCACAACACATCCATAGACAAGACTCTACTTAGCACGGCTTGCAGACTTCCTGGGACACGACCTGCTCTGATACCAAGTTTGTCACACCCCGCCTTGGGAGGTATGACTGGCACCTGGTGCCCTACTGGGACCTGAACTGCTGGACTGCTAAGCCTGGGCACATCTGGTGCCTGGCTGGCTCTAACTCATATTTCTGGAAACAAAGGGCTATATAACGGCTGCAAACACAGCCCCCGGCCCATTGGCCTATAGCCTCCTGCACCTGTACTAACAGCTGACCAGAAACGTATCAATTCAGGGAAACCCATGCGGGCCGACAAGGCTACCATACTGTCTAGTTATCTATAACTCAATCATGAAGTAAAAGAAAGCTACGTGACCGGCAAGGTCACCACTATTGTCAAGCTATGGCCCCACACGGCCAACATGAAAGAAACAGAAGTACTAACAGCTAAACAACTGCACGGCCTCACACGGCCGGCTCATCTGACCACAGGGAAATATATACAGACTGCAAGCCTCTAGGAATAGCAATAGAAATGATCGGGACAGGGCCCCGACCTACCCGTATTACTATAAAAGAAAATGAAATACACCTCCGGAATTCAGTCTCCAGATGACAGGAGCTGAATACTCAATCGCTGACAGGAATCACGTGGTATCGCCTGCTCGTCTATGAGTACCTGCAGGCAAGTAATGCAGCGCCCCACCGGGCGTCAGTACTGCTGGTACTGAGTATGTAAAGCAATAACTGAAAGAAAAATCTGAAAACAATAATATAACTGATGAACTGAAGTAGAGAGAAATAGATTAACTGTCTGATAATGTAAGTCATACCTTCTCTCAATTATACTAGAAGAAGTAGGAGTCACACCCGGAGACGTATCGTTCTACTGCTGATCTACTCGTATCTATCATAACATGGCATAACATAACATAGCATAACATAGCACACACAAATCTTACCCGGCCCCCATAAGCCGGGAGGTACAACCAGCACAAAATCTATACCCCTACCCCGGTCATCCCATCTCCTATAACCCCTGTAAGCATCCTGCCGGTCCCCTGGGTATGTACTTGGGCTCGCTGAGCCCCTGACTATAACTGTACCTGAGTCCGAAGGACTCCTGAATCAACACCCGGGCGTATCCGCTCGACAGGGGTGTGTCAAAGCCAACCAAGGCATAATATGGGGAAAACTGGCATCCCATCTTCGTCCCCTGTGGGACGGCATGCCACTCCATAGAGCGACGTATCCTCGTCCTCTGGCGGATGAGTCGATACATCTATCAACCCTGGGGTGGTCATGGATGCTAGGTAGTCCAACCCCAAACTATACAACGGTCTAAACTAGCAATACTGTCTGCATATCTCACATGCTGAGGCTAATAGGGGTAAAGTATCGTATATATTACATGCTGAGCTAGTGATAGTAATCTGTACGTATTTAATATGTGCTGAGGCTGGTAAATATATACATATGAATATAATCTCCTGCCAGACTGTTCTGGGGCTAATACTGAACAAGATATAGTATTTTTGCTGAAAACCATGATGTATACTGAGTTTCTATAGTAACATGATTTACTAGTTCTAATATGCCTTCTAGCTTTATTTTAACTTGTCGTTCTATCTCTGAGATGTCTTACAGGTATTACATTGCTTTACTGGGCTTCAACTGAATACAATGATATCCTAACATTCTATGTCACATCACATACTGAGCATGCTGTGCAGTTCCTAACACTTACATTAAAATCTATATCGTGCTAGCAAGTCTCGCGCTGATCATAACTTGATGTTTCTAATATCGTACCAACATTCGTAATAAACATCATACATGGCTTCTGAATATTCTACTGGCCTTTAAATTACTGTACTATACCAAGATTACTAACTTGCCGAGGAAACTAACTTTACATACCTTATCCTTGAACTATTTGTCTGTCGAACGAGACTCGGCCGGTACTTCAGCTATTTTCTCCCAACTGCATTCATAAATATGTCAATTAATATTAAATATAGCTTTACTTTAAAAGGCAACGTCACTTTCGATATAGTTTATAGCCTAAACTTAGGCTTATCGAAAGACGGTCGAAAACTCGATATTTTCCAGCTGTCCAGAAGGAAGAAATATTCATTTCACAGCTAGGAACACATAGGCACTAATTTAGAGCAATTCCACTTACCTTAGCTCGGTGGCTCAACGATTCGTCGGCCGTATTTTACGAAACTGAATCCGTAGGAATGCTCTCTGCTTCCAAATACCTCGGTATCTGGAGTTAATCTGAGTTTGGACAACGTTTAGCAGCATAATCAGTCGAAAATTATATTATCTCCTTCGTTCCTTTTCTCCCTCTACTGGTTTGCTCTGTTTTCTGGAAGTTTATAAATGTTTTTATCATTTAAATCCGAA